>LR990156.1:10017500-10712713 GCA_905147285.1 Hypena proboscidalis | reverse complement strand
ACATTCATTTTTAAGTTTGTTGAGATGATTACAGAATAAATCATATGTTAATATAGGATCCTCATCATCTATAGTAATATTTTTAAATTTGACTTTAGAAAGTTCACAATAATTTTCCCAATTAGTTTTATTGTAAAGGTACTTTTCCACTGGAGGGTTTATTCTATATTGATCCACATTTAATGATAAAGTAGTAATTGTTGGAAAATGATAGCTACCCATATTGTTGTCACATACTGACCACTCACAAAGTGGAGCAATACAAGGACTAACAAATGTTATATCTATAGCAGAAGGATTACGATTTGGATTATTAAGAGTTGTGAAATTGCCATTATTAATTATACACAAATTAGAGTCATCGATAATGTCATAAACTGGTTGTCCACGTCCTTTTGTAGTTATACATCCAAATGCAATGTGGTGTGCATTAAAATCCCCACTGATAAAAACTGGTGAGGGTAAATTACTTATCAAACTTCTTAATTTGTTTGTTTTGAAGCGTCCACTAGAAGAAGGGGGGCAATAAACACATAGAACAGAAAGTGTACCATATTGAGTAGATAAAGATATAGCAATGTTTTGTATGTCTTCATAGAAAGTGGTATGTAATTGAGAGTATTTTAGATATGACCTAATTAGTATAGCTACTCCTCCATGCTTATTTTTTGCATTACGAAAATGTAAATTATATCCAAATATACTAAATAGTGTATCATGTTTAAACCATGTTTCATTTAACAGACAGATATCTATATTTTTTTGAGCTAAAAATTGAATTAGTAATGGTTTTTTATTGTTTGCACTTTGTATATTATATTGTGCTATTCGTAAACTATCCATAGAATTAGGGAAGATATTTATTTAACATTTCTTTTACGCTTTTATTATTAATTGGAGCTCCATCAGCTGAATTACTCAAGTCTAAAATTATTCGTATAATTGCTGTGGTAAAATCTGCGTTATTTAATAATTGTTCTTTAAAAGTTAAATCTTTTTTTGTTGGTTGCACAGAAACAGGCACCTTCTTAACTTTATTAGAAATTTCAGTTTTATTTACAGGGCTATTTTTAATATTATTATTTACAGCTCTTACATATTTGTTAGTAGTTTCCGAGATAGTAGGAAAATCTTGGACTTTTTTCGTATCAATTACGCTTGCATAAGTGACTTTATTTCGTTTTTCTAAGATTTTTTTTATTTTCATTGGGCATGACTTTGAAACTGCCACGTGAGATCCACCGCAGTTCGCACAACATAGTTGATCAGGTTTATCACATTCAGTATATAAATGGTCCCCAGCACAGCAACTGCAGCGTTGCTTGCCATTGCACACTTTAGCGGAATGGTTAAATTTAAAACAGCGATAGCACTGTTGCAGAGGTTGGATATATTCAAATACTCTATATGAGAACAAGTCATATTGTACATTGTCCGGTAAATAATTTGTTAAAAATGTAAGGCTGACTGTTTGTAGTGGGACTCTTTCCTGTCCTACTTTCTTCGTGAAACGTCTCACCGCAATAATTTCACTAATAGATGAAAGCTTGGAATATAATTCTTTACATGAAATGTTGTTAGGAACAAACCTTATGACCCCAATTCTTTCTATTTGAGCCGCTGGTATGTAGGCTCTTAAATGATATTTTTTAAGAAAAGCCGTGTTCGATAGAAAATTATTAGCCGTATTGGCTAATTTGAAAATCACAACTATTTTGTTGGCGTTCACTCTTTGAACTGCTGCTACACCCTTGATCTCCGTGGAGAAAATATGGTTCAAGTATATAGGACTTTTATTGCCTATTCTGTCTGTTTTATTGTCAGAGAATACATATACTTTATATTCTGTTATATTAGTATTTTCAGGATATAGTCTGATATGGTTGGGTTTAATGTAAGAGAGGGCATGGTTACTTTCCTGAACCGCTGCCGCCGGGTCCCTTTCGCCTTCTATAAATTGTCTTTTAGCCACTTTTTTTGGCCCGCCTGGCGCCTCGTCTTCGTCTCCATCCATTTCACAGCATTTAATATTCAAATATTTTGTTCTATCAATACTATTATTTACAATATATCTACAATAATTAATTATTTTCTCAGAGAAAATTTTTAAATTCCGCCTTTTTCAAACTCCCGCCAAAAAGTTTATGACGTTTTCGTTCGAAACCTCTAGAGCGATATTTTTACTGATTAAGGTAAAATAACGATTTCTCGATTAAATAAAACTATACAAATATGAAAAAGTGTAAATTTCAGAGTAAGTTACCTGTTTAGAAATATTATTATGTCATTACATTAAAAAAAAATATGAAAGAATTCATTAAGGTTCAAATTTTAAACCATATTTTAATTTTAAAATGTTCTGACCTAATTTTACATTTATAAATTATGTTTTTGATCACGGAATAGGAATACCAAAGGAAATGTGAAGTAGGCGTGGTTCGCGTGCCACAATTAAGCGTAGCTACGCTTAATCAATCCATGTCTATGACCAGTCGTGTTCTGACAGCGCGTCAAGTTGCTAATCTTGCGTATTTATTTTATATTTCTTTAACCATGCCGTATTGTGCTATTCTGGAGTGTAAAAATGATAGTAGAAGAAAAAATCTCATGAATGGAGGTATTTCATACCATCGGTAAGTATGATTTCTTATAAAAATCATGTTTCGTTAACTTACTAAAAACATCTAGAACATTCTACAGAATATTCTACGCATGATATAATAAGATAGGTCTCCTCACCACGATGACAGTTCAGTATGTTGTGCCAGGAATGTATGAGTGTTGTCAAATTTTCATAGAACCTGGCACAAATATGATGACATATGTCAGTCTTGAGCATATCTGAGTTTTTTGTACCATGATTCTACGCTACTCGTTTAGTGATGTGTGAGTTCGTACAATACTGAGTTTATCGATAGACTTAAAAAAGAAAAGTAATCACAATATAATATTACAAATTCGATAGTTATTCTGTCTTTTAATGTAAAAAGGTAACAAACAGTGTTACCTTTTTACATTCAATCTGATCTGATCTGACATAGAGTTAGCTGGTACCCTGAGGACAGCCAGGGGCTACTTCTCATCATCAGCAGTGATTTAGTACATTTTACCACACAGGTGAAAGTTTGGTGCAAAGCTAGTATTTACCCACATAAATTCACCAATTTTTTTATTACAATGAGCATTTTGTTGAATAACTCTACTTTATTTCAAATATTTTAAGGTTTCCAAAAGATGCTAATATTGAAGAAAAATGGATTGAGAAAAAAAATGTTAAGTATTGTTACAAAAAGATTCAGTTAAAAAACGCGAGCGGTAGCTACTGGTACTATTGTGCGAGTGTCGAGTCTATTAATAAAAAATAGTAAGAAACTATATTATACTAAATGCAACATTTTCACATATAAAACTCGTTAGCTCAAATAAGAAATCATGTATCTATCGATATCGATAATGTAATTATAAAATTCAATATTGCGCATCACTGGGTGAATAGCGCTGAAAATCAATCTATGAAACAAAATCTCATCCTTATGTCGTAATGGTTTAAGGTTAAAATTGCGTCCATCTAAAATACTGCCATCTCTAGTCAAGTAGCGGAACTATCTCGTCAGTCAAATGTAATACATTACTAAGATAACAAAACGTCGTAAGTACTTTTTGCAGTTTATTAAAATAAAGCTTATCAGTCAGCCGCGAGCAGCGCTAGTGAGTCGTCGTGCCGTGCGCGTGAGGCTGTTAACCTCTGATAGCGAAAATGACATCGAGCACAGTAAAGTGTGTAAATTGCAATCTTGTTGTTGACGAACTGTTGTCTTTTATCATGAACAAAGTGGATGTGATGGACCAGGAAAGTCTAATGCGTATATGTGTGTCGTCTTTTGGTGTTAATGAGGTGGAGAATTCGAAACAACTCTTGTTTGATTCTGTTTCTACGGACATTAGGAACATTAAACGGAAGAAAAAAAATGACGGTAAAATACAGAGAGATCTAGAAGATATTTTAACTGTTATCAAAAGTACTGATCCCGAGAAAATTCCTATTTTTGTGGCTAAGGACCTGCATAGATTACCACCGATCACTTTTGATGCAGTAGATGTTACAAGTCTTTTAAAAGACATAGTATTACTAAAATCTCAATTGGATAACATCAAGACTAACTATGCAACAACTGAACAATTAAATGAATTAAGAAATAAAATAGATAATAACAAACAGGCTTCGTTATTGTTTTGTACGCCGAATCACACACCCTCATTTGTAAATAATAAGGCGCGACGAGCCAACATTATAAACACAGAGTCCCCGTCTAGGAATCCACCTGTAGAAAATTCAACGACCGCGGCCGCTAGACAGAGTGAGGGCGAGTGTGTGTCTCGCGCACACCTGTTTGACGGGCTTGCGCATGAGTCTGACGCCGAGTACTTGAGTGATTGTGTACTCGAGGCTGGTGAGAGCGAAACAAAGCGATATTATGGCGCGGTACATAGGAATGAGACGGCACTACCTCCTACCGATATTAATGGTGAACGCTGTCAGAAAAGTAAACAAGTGAATTTAAATGATGGGATTGGGAAACGATCTTTTGCGGATGTTGCGCAACAGGGTGAAGGAGAATGGACGGTGGTAGAAAATAAAAGGAAGGGGAAAAGCAAAACCAAATTTACAACATCTAAAGGGACAGCGCATATAGATACTAGTAGTAAGTTCAAACCGGCCGATACAAAGGTACCCCTATTCATTACCAATGTCCACAAAGATGTATCAGAGGCGGATGTGGCTGAGTATGTGTTCATAAAAACGCAGGAAGTAGTTAGACCCATTAAAATAAAAATGGCGAGAGAGAGAAACTACAGCGCGTTTAAAATATTTGTGAGCAAAATTAACTTACGCACATTTCTTGATGACAGTATATGGCCTATGGGTATATCATTCAGGCGTTTTGTTCATATGACAGGCAGAGATGAAAGTCATAAGCAACGTGCGGCTGTGGGACAATATTCTATAAATAACAATGGATAGTCAAAAAACTGTAAGAATGGTTTCATTTAATTGTAAATCTCTGAAGAGGTCGATGGATGGAATTCGACATCTCTGTAATAAGGCAGATATTGTGGCGTTACAAGAATTATGGTTGCTACCTCATGAGTTGTCAGCATTAGAGATGGTCAGTAAGGAGTTCGGTGGCACTGGAACATCAGCAGTAGACACCTCGGCTGGCCTCTTAAAAGGCAGGCCCTACGGAGGTGTTGCCATACTTTGGAGAAAAAGTGTGTGTCGATCGGTCAAGATTATTGACTGTGATGACCCCCGTCTGACAGCGGTAAAATTGGTAGTGAGTAGTGCGTCTGTTTTAATCTTTAGTGTATATATGCCAACTGATTGTGTTGAAAATTTGCCTACTTTTACGCAATGCTTAAGTTCAATTAGTGCTATTGTAGATGAAAATAGCGATACTTCTGCTGTTTATATATTGGGAGACTTTAATGCGCATCCAAGTGAACTTTTTTGTAACCAATTATTGGACTTTTGTGAAGAGCAACAATGGACATGTGTAGACCTTAATGTTATGAATAAATCTGATACCTACACGTTTATCAGTGAGGCTCACGGGTGTACGAGGTGGTTAGATCATTGCTTAGTCACGAATGCAGCTCTATCGACAATTGTTAACGTAAAAGTTGATTATGATGTGCTATGGTCTGACCACTTTCCACTGGTAATTGATTGTAACTTGGGTTTAGTTTTATGTAAACAAATATCAGACGGCACATCTGTGCATAACAAAGTTGTATGGGGTAATCGCACAACTGAACAAATACAGAGTTATCATAGGATTTGTCACTCTCAACTCCGGGAAATTGATTTTCCGCAAGAACTTAGTGAATGTTGTGATGGTATATGCTCCAATGTTAAGCACAGGATATTGTTAAGGGACATGTACCTAAAATTGGTTACTATACTGACTCAGGCAGCGACCGTTACGCGTCAAAGAAGGAAAGTACGGAGGAGGGGTGGTTATGTCCAGGGGTGGTCTAAGTATGTTGCAAGTTACCACAGGGAAGCTAGGTTGAAATTTCTGGACTGGGTGGAGGACGGTAAACCTAGGTATGGTAAAACATATACTGAAATGAGAGAAACTAGGAGTTTGTTTAAGAAAAAGTTAAAAGCCTGCCAGGATAAGCAGGAACAAATTAAAATGGACGAGCTTGCCGCTTATCATTCTGCCCACGATTTCTCTCAGTTCTGGAAAGAAACGGGCAATTTGAGCCAAAAACAGGGCCTTCCCGTTAGTATAGAAGGCATTAGTGATCAACGTATGATTGCAAACAAATTTAGGGAGCACTTCAGGGTGATACCGAAGCTTGATGCTGGTGGGTACGAGCGGTGCGTTACTGAGACCATCAAACAGGAAAGAAAAATTACATTTTCATTAAAAAGTGTCAAAGAAATTATCTTTAGTATGAGAAAAGGCAAGTCACCTGGTTTTGATGGTCTCAGTATCGAGCATCTTAGGCATGCTGGCGTTCACCTGCCCCGTGTTCTAACCATGTTCTACAACCTTTGTCTTGGTCATGGGTACATACCTGAGGAACTTACCAAAACAATAGTGGTTCCTATAATCAAGAACAGAACAGGAGACATCTCGGACAAAAAGAACTATCGGCCCATCTCACTAGCGACGATAATGGCCAAGGTGTTTGACGGCTTGCTTAATAACATTCTTGTCCAACATATAAAACTGCACGATGCCCAGTTCGGTTTTAGGAGCGGGCTTTCCACTGAAAGTGCGATATTATGTCTTAAGCAGGCCGTCAGATACTATACTGATAGGAAAACACCGGTATATGCGTGTTTCCTAGACTTGTCAAAAGCATTTGATACAGTTTTATATGACAAGCTTTGGGGCAAGCTGGGAGATGCGGGTATGCCGGGTGAAGTCATAGTCCTCTTAAAGGAATGGTATCGCTGCCAGCGAAACCAGGTGAGATGGGCGGGTGTCTTGTCTGACCCGTATGCGTTAGAATGTGGGGTAAGACAGGGTGGACTAACCTCCCCTCTGTTATTTAACCTGTACGTGAATGACCTCATCGGTGAGCTCAGCAGCACTCATACCGGTTGTTACATTGATAATGTGTGCGCTAATAACATAAGCTATGCGGACGATATGGTGTTGATGGGACCATCGGTGGGGGCAGTTCGTAAACTGCTTGCCATCTGCGAAACATATGCGGCGGAGCATGGCCTTACTTATAATACAGCGAAAAGCAAAGTCCTTCTTTTCAAAGGAAGTTTGAGTGAACCCGCTTGTGTTCCGCATATTATGTTATATGGTGAAAAGCTGCAGCGGGTAACCAGTTTTAGGTATCTGGGTCATGTTGTGATAGACAATCTATCCGATGACGCTGATATAGAGCGAGAGCGCAGGGCGTTGGCGGTCCGAGGGAATATGATTGCCCGTAGGTTTGCAAGATGCACCATGGAAGTTAAAATCACACTGTTCAAGGCTTATTGTCAATCATTTTACTCGAGCAGCCTATGGGTAAGTCATACCCGTCGGGCCGCTGGTGTGTTGCGTGTTCAATACAATAATACATTTAGGATGCTGATGCGACTGCCTCCTTACTGCAGTGCATCACTTATGTTTGCTGAAGCACACACGGATGGCTATCCGGCGATAATTCGCAAAAAGGTGGCTTCATTACTCAGACGCATAAGAGACAGCAGCAACAGCATCCTTAGGATGATTGCCTCACGACTTGACTGTCCTATCCAGTCCAAATGGGTGAGGATAATAACTGGACAGGACTAAAATTATATTTAAATTTTATATTTTATGATAATAATATTATTGAATTAATTTTGTATTGTTTTTTAATGAATTGACTTAATATTGAATTGATTTGATTATTATTTGTATATTTTCCGAGTGTATTTCTACTTATGTTTTCTTGTTATTTTAATGTTTAATGTTTTCTTGCTATTTTAATGTTTAATTTTTATTTGTTGGATCACTCTACGCTGACTGTAATATTTTTAACCACTACTTCTTATGGACATGGTCTGAAATAAACGTTTTATTATTATTATTATTATTATCAATAGCAGTGAAGGTATATTTTCAAATTTATAGCATGTGCTTTATGCTTATTTTTACTAAAATAAAACGACCAATCAAATGAATTGTTTGTGTGTAGTGCGAAGTATGATTATTGGTTTATTTGTGTGAGTTTGGCGACAGCAGTTTCCATACTAATTGTGTCTTACCATTTCCTTTGGTATTCCTATTCCGTGTTTTTGATGGAATATTAACTTAATTTATATAATCGTAGTCCCAGCTCTAGCGTCGAAAGAAAACGAGGGGGGCGTTTACGGTTTATACGTCACTCACTTGTCAATCGTCGACGTAAACAACTTACGGTGATTACCGCTATTAATTGTTTATTTTTAAATTAAATAATTAATTAACATGTCATCACACAACGTCAACGTTTGTGATATCGGGGAAGATGTGAAGGAAGTGTTAAAGAAATTCAGATTCCAGAAACACACAACCAACTCGGCGCTTATTCTAAAGGTATACTTAGTAATACTTACGAACTTTACTTGTGCTTATTTCTTTTTTTATATGTATAGAGTAGAGGCTGAATGATAAATATCTTAGTTTTTTCAAGATTATAACTATAAAATTGCAATATGGTGGTTTCCATACGCCTGTATGTATGGAGGCGCTGTTTTCAATCACGTAGTGAGCTCATAGCCTCAGTTCTGAGTCATTCATCCGTATCTCCTGCCGTAATTTGCGTCATGTTGATTGCTTGCATTCGATTGCAGGCATTCTCTATACATATTTTAATACATATTACTTCCTGTCCTTTGTGATGATTTTCCATTTTAAGAGAATACCTACTTTGATATTATTTTATTCAATCTAGTCTGTTGACTTGATGAATGAGAAGAAAATTGCCATATAACCACTCATTGTGAGGTCTTGAGTTCTAATGCCGTCTGACATAAGTGCTATTTGTGCTTTTACCGTCAGGAAATGCTCTGTACAATATGTAACCTAAATATAACAGATGATAAATGTAGATATTATACACCTCTGCTACACCCTTCTAGGCAGTATATTATAGGTGTGATGTTATGTCAATCATCAATCTGTCAGTGTTTGGCCGTTCCCCTGATTTCTTGGGATGGGATTGTTTAGGTAAAATATTCTTATGGGAATTGGGGTGTTCAGTTTTTTTTTTGTACACAACAAGCAACTTTTCTTTGAGAATAATGTTATAATTATACAATATTGTAGTTGAATAATTATATTTCCAGTAAGGCTTAAACTCACACCTCTGGGTTCTGTGTACCCAGTACCTTATCGACTTTGGCCATGGAATTGAGTTAAAATTTTTAACTTTTTGCCAACATAAATATTGGGCCTCACCTTACTGGCTGATCACCATCTATTAAAAATGATTAAGACATAAGACTTAAAAATTTACATAGAAACCAGCTAGTTCAAGTTCAAATATTGTTGAATAAATGCTAAGCAAAGCTTTAATTTGCTTCAATATTAAGTATTGTTATAATTCTTGAACAAAACCACATTTTGCAATGAATTGTTTGATATCATTTATAAATAACTTCAATGACTGGTTTGTGGTTTTATTTACTTACATAACATATTGGAATAATAGCAGGCCCGTATCAAATACATGAGCCACTGCTGACCATAGGCCTCTTCTCATGATGAAAAGGGTTAGGCCATAGTCCACCATGCTGGCAATGTGCGGATTGGTAGACTTCATGCACCTTCAAGGCACCCTTAGGCTTAGGAGCAGTAAAAATTATGGAATACTGAATTCCTGAAATGGGGACACATCTACAGGATATTGCCAAATAAGTATCAATGAATACTGAAATATAAAATACTGAATTCCTTAAATGGGTGTCCAAAAGGAATTCAGTATTCCAGATAGTTTACTCTGCATGCTATCTGTGGCACCATGCCAAAGGTTTGCCGTCACTGATACTTATTTGGCAATATCCTGTAGTTCCTTATAAATCCAACAAGTCAATTCTTGTGCCATTAAATAATACAATAATTTTGAATAATATAGGTTACTAAGCACCTCTGCCACACGCTTTGGGGTAATATAGGCGTGATGTTATGTTAAGAACATCACAAACTATAAATATCAAAACCGTATCTATTTGATTAAATCTATATTTATTTATATCTTATCTGAATACTTATCTAGTGTGCAGATCTATTGCATAAACTTGTGAAAATATTTCACAAGTTATACTTACCCGTTTTCCGACGCGACGCGATTCATACAATAAATAAATAATAAATAAATAAATAATAAATAAATAAATATTCCACAACTCACACACAACGCCATCTAGTCCCAAACTAAGCAGAGCTTGTACTATGAGTACTAGAATAACTGATATTAATACATTATATACTTTTCTTTTGTAAATAAATACTTGTTATACATAGAAACACCCAGACTAAGACAAACCCCCATGTTCATGCACACAAAGATTTGTCTTAAGTGGGAATCGAACCTACGACCTGGGCGTCGCAGGCAGGTACACTACCCACTCCGCCATCCAGTCGTGCTTGTCAAAAAGCATTCAATACAGGCAAATGTATGCTTTTTGACAAGGTTCAATTGGCGTTTATCGCTTGTTTTGTTTGAATTGCATCGCGTATCCGGTGTCAAATCATTGTATTGCAATAAGTATTATAATTTAATTAGTTAAGTTTTTAAATTTTGTATTTTGATGTTTGTTTTGACGTGTTCAAGCGCCCCTTGGGGCCCATGGAAATAAATGATTTGATTTGATTTGTAGTTTAGCACTTGTTGTCCTAGGTGAGGGACAAGTTCGACGCGACGTGATGCAATTCTATGCGAAAGCCTCTGTTTCCATAGCAACTGTGACGCGCCATCTTGTTAAATTTATACATCGCATTGCGTTGGTCGCTCACGTAGGACAACGGGTCACGCATGACGACGCCTTACTAACTTTTTTTCTTATTTGGCATAACTACTAATACATACTACAACATCACGCCTGTGTTGTCCAGAAGGGTGTGGCAGTGGTGTATAACATCCACATTTCACCTGTTAGTACAGTAGCGCCTTTCACCGCGTACAATTCCAACTCTTCGCTGCTATTAAGATTTTCGTAACGGAAAATTCCCTAATAACACTTGCCTGTCCAGGGAATCGAACCTGAAACATCGTGGTAAACATGACTGGTGAAATGTGGGTATTGTACATCTCTGCCACACCCTGCTGGGTATTATAGGCGTGATGTTATGTTATGTAATGATAAAGCCATTGTTTGCAGGTGAACAGAGAGAAACAAGCCCTGGAAGTGGACGAGGAGCTGGAGAATGTGGAACTCGAAGAGCTGCAGGACATCCTACCCTCACACCAACCGCGGTTCATTGTTTATAGGTGAGGGCAATCAACAGAAAAGACGTAAGACACGGACGCGACGCAGGCACGGCGCCCTTTTTGTGAACTTGTCATACAAAATAAGCTTTCTATTGTGCTCGTAGATGGCGATACGCTTACCCATTATCACACACCGAAAAATAACAGGTGCAATGCGGGTGTTTCACTCAGTTGCCGCCATATGGACCCATGTGGTACCCTGTTTTATTAACGGCACAGTTTGTCCTGATGGTAAGTGGTATGTCTCATGTGCCAGTAACTTCAGAGCCTGATCTAACCACCTTACTGGAATACAATATTATGCTTCTTATTAGCTATGCTTAGCAAATTATACTAAGAAACAGTTGAAAAATAATGGGACCGGCAGGATTTGAACCTGCGACCAGCCGTTTTACTCATTCAGCTTCGGTTGCCTCTTGCCAAGACCCTAAATTTCTCAACTGTAACACGTATATTATGTTATTTGATAGCAGGTTGTAAGTTAAACGGTGGTGCTGCATAAAAATAAACCGAAATAGCTTACCGAAACTTATTATATTAAGTCAACCCCTAGGGGTCAGTTTCAGAGGCTCTAATCCGCCCCATAAAATATAACCTGACCGAATATAAAAGTTGCAGAAGCTACACTTGAACTTTTTTTGACTTTATATGCTTGTCCGGCCAATAACATTTATCTAACACCTCTGAAACTAGCTCTAAATCTAATTTTATATTATTCAAATCTGTACCTAAATGTTATACTTACTATGTCAATAAAATACACAAACATACATTCTAATATTTGATTCCAGTTACAAAATGGAGCACAGTGATGGACGCATATCTTTTCCAATGTGTTTCATTTTCTACACGCCTAGAGACGCACACATGGAGTTACAGGTGAGTTCTAAAATGTATGGATAGTTGATAGGGACCGTTCATGTGTTACGTAAGCAGTTTTCTGCGATTTTGGGCCAACCCCATCGCCCCGTACTGGGATGTGTCACGGAATAACCGCCAGTAGCCGTGAGTTCCGCCCCCGAGCCTCTACGCGATCACCGAGCGTAGGAATCAAATGATGGTTTTAAAGTTGGCGGTAAATGAAATGTCACGGGTCGGGATTGGTCACGTTGGAGAGTGGTGTCCGTCCACTTGTCAAACAGCTTCAAAATTGCCAAGATTTTTTGATTTTTTATATATACCTCACTTTTTGTACATACTCGGGCGAATAAAAGCGGTCTTAGAAATTGTATATGTGAGCGATGTCTATGTGTGCGTTGCTCAAGAGCGTGTTGTGTGTGGCTTGCGTTCTGCACCTGACCTGATGGGTCGAGTAAAAGTTATTTAGGATTTTTCAGTCAGGATATTCTCGATAGCAGCACGGAGTTGGATTAGTGACCGGTGTATGCTGATAGGCTCAACCCCTTTCACATGAGACCTAAACATAACAAGTGGAAACTTGGTAAATGATGTTTTCTATATTTACAGGTGATGTACGCGGGCACTCAACGCGCCCTAGCAGCGACCGTCGGAGCCCCTCGCCTTTTGGAAGTCCGAGAAATTGACGAACTAACAGCGGACTGGCTCAACGATAAACTGACCCGATAGATCTTACTCTGTTCTACAGCGAAAAAAATACATTTTTAAATGAACAGCTCGTATAGGTGTTGTTTGTTATGTGAAAGTAATGAGCGAATCGATTTTCCTTCAAGTCATTTTACCAGTTTTGCTTTCTGTTTTCGCCTTTTCGATCGGCTGAGGTGAAAAGTTGTATGTGTGACACGAGATCTAAGTTATTTACTTCTCGTGCTTTTGAGTTCGGGCCTTTTAATCCTTCGCTTATTTGGGACTCACAAATTAGCACTCGGAGAAAATACGAAGTTAGCTCTCATGTTGCATATATAACTATTGTACCTGCTAAGCATATAACTGCTGTAAAACTACATGCATTTTTTCGCTGTATGAATTAAAAGGCGTA
The DNA here is from genome assembly GCA_905147285.1 of Hypena proboscidalis. Classification (NCBI taxonomy): domain Eukaryota; kingdom Metazoa; phylum Arthropoda; class Insecta; order Lepidoptera; family Erebidae; genus Hypena; species Hypena proboscidalis. Next base: position 10,699,281 of record LR990156.1, on the reverse strand, counting down.
CAAAAGACGTTAGTCGTGCACCAAGCATAATTTTATAAATAATAGTAATTTAAGAGATAGTCCCGAATTTTAACACCATAAAGGTCTGTTTCACCAAGTCTGAGTTAGGGATAAACTTCAGATAAATTATAACTTGGCTGAATAACAAAAGACATAATTCTATCGTAAAATCGAACAGCGCTACAATATGTTTTGTTATTTTTTATTATTCGAGTAGCGTTTACTTGTCGATTTTGATACAGGACTTTGCTATTTTTTTAGTATTGAAATTGGTTCAGTATGCAAGTTCATAACATAATAACGCACAAATCATAATGTTGAAATATAATGTCATGTAATGTTCCACTAAGAAACAGTTGTAAAATTTTGGGACCTGCAGGATTTGAACCTGCGACCTTCTGCACACCGGGCATTCACTTAAACCAACCAGCTACGGTCGCCTCCTGCCAGGAACCTTAATTTCTCAACTGTATGTTACGTCATTTCGTGACGTCATGTTCATCCATTTGTTCCTATCTTAAGTAGAATACAAACCAACATGACGAAGCTACATTCAGCGCAAATGTTGTAAAGAATGAACGCAAACGTTATTTCAACTTAAAGCATTTTGCTATACTAAGCAATGTATAATATATTATAATATCATGTCTCCTGCGACCAAAACTATCTAAACTTATTATATTTTCTTTCAACTGGCAGCAGCAGATTTACCCGTGTTTGACGTTGCTGCTACGCTTTTATTAGTCATGGCGTGAAGTTATAATAATATAGCCTATGGCCTTTCTGGATAAATATGTTATCCAACACTAAATTATTTTTTTAATTCGGACCTGTAGTTTCTGAGATTTGCGCGTTCAACACGCTCGTACACGTGAGACTATTACGCGTCGCGGTTAATATGAAAAAGACAGGGCGACACAAAGAACTGCCTCGTCTCTTCTGTATGTTGCCGAATAGGGTGCAGTCGAAGAGTTGTGCTCGTCTCTTGTCCGCGCCCTGTCTTTTCTGTTTTTTGTTGTCGCGACGCTTCTATACATACATTTTGTATGAAATTTTATTGAAATTTATTTGTCTTCGACGCGTCCTTGTCCAACGATTTTTGGGTTTGTCTCACCCCGAGTCGCCTATCTACAACTTTTTATGCCGGTTCTTACCATCAATAAGAAGTAATATGCCCAAAAACTTTTTATAAGTCAAATGTTTTCAAAATGAGGACTCCATTAATATAATATAATAAATATTTAATTATAAATTATGATATTTATTTTTCATAATATATTATTATTAATGTCAGTGTGTGTATTTGAATCTGAATTTCCGGCAGTGTGCGCCTGCCCTATAGTAATATATTAGTATGATGTAGTTGTATAGGTGTTAAATATGTGAGCTTGAGTAGAATAAAGGGCCATTTCACCAGTTCTTGATTAGTCTCTGATAGGCCTTAATCGTAACTTTTTTGACCGATGAAATATCAAATTTAAATCTGCAGCAAATTTCAAATCGCCAAGATCTTTAATCTATATTATTTATACCACGTTTTTAAGAATTTTTAAATCTTAAAATTTTGGAAATACACTATTTCATATGCCTGTTTATAATATATTTTGATGCCTGATAATTCTATAGCGCCTGCTTATTCTACACATTACTATACATGTTTATCCGTTAAAATAATTTCGAATAGGATCCCACGGACTAACCCAGAGTTGGTGAAACTAATCCTTACGAGTACAACGTGCACCGAACCAAAGCTTTTGTGTTTAGAGTCGAAATACACAAAGATTGTGAACGAAGTCACGGGCGAAATAGAGTTTATTAAATACAAATTGTATGTCTATATACCATATTATAAATATAGATTGTATGTGTGTGTTTTAAGGTCAATTCATATTAAAATGACAGCGGTCGAAAATATATTGATATGTGCGTGTTTGACAAGTCTGCCACACCCTTTATAGGACTAAATAATATTATACTCTTATATAAAAGCTCAATTTTACCAGTTCTTAATACAGTTGTCGATAGCCTGATAACTTTATACATCATCATCATCATTCAGCCGCTCGTAGTCCACTGCTGGACATAGGCCTCTCCCAATTTGCGCCTCAACATCCAGTCCTGCGCCTTCCGCATGTATATTATATAACTCTATACATATTTGTAATATTATATGTCAAAAAGTGCCGAATAGGCTTGTCAAGAACTTATAGGGAACCAATAAAACTGACTCTTAATGAAGTTTAAAATAAATTATACATTTTTATAATCTTTTTGGCGCACTCGTGTTCCATTATTTTGGTATGAATTGACGTTTAGTATTAGTGCGTTTATAGCGATAGTGATATACATAGCATTTATATTATTTTATATCACATTTGTATAAAAGACGAAACTTTTAATAAATTATTTATAATAAGAAGCCTTTCTTTTTTTTTATTTATATTGGTCAGTTTCTTCTATCGGTCCATAGAGGCCATAGTCCATAGACCATACCTATAAAATTGCCGTTTTGTATAAAAAAAATTAACGGATTTTTTTCATGTATTTTTCTTTGTATTAATCGAAGTAATCACCTATGCAATCAATGCATCTTTGCCAACGCAGGCGATCATGAGTTCGTGGAGCACCCATTTGTCAAGCTTTTTACCTTGCCAATTTGACGCAAATGGACCAATATTGTTATGACGCTAACGTCGAAAGCTGCAGTAGATTGTGTATCATCAGCTTCTACAATCGCCTTTAATTCATTATTGAACTGAATTCAATTTCGACGACCGGATGGCGGAGTGGGTACCTGCCTGCGACGCCGAGGTCGCAGGTTCAATTCCCGCTTAAGACAAATCTTTGTGTGCATGAACATGGAGGTTTGTCTTAGTCTGTGTGTTTCTATGTATAATAAGTATGTATTTATCAAAGAAAAGTATATATGTATTAATATCAGTTACTGTAGTACCCATAATACAACCTCTGCTTAGTTTGGGCCTAGAACGCGTTGTGTGTAAGTTGTGAGATATTTATATTTATTTATTGTCGACCAAAGTCTTCCGTCGACCGCGAGGTTCATTTTTCAAGTCGAAAATTCCCAGAACGGTGGTGCGTTGGTTTGTAGTGTGCCGCGTTGCTGCCACGACGGTACTCAAATTCCATAATTAGGTACTCAAATTATTTTTAACGTATCCATGATGACGAAACAGATAAAAATGCGATGAAAAATGTAACACTAATCAATAAACAAATGACTATTTTTGGAAAAAGAATGCCATGTTTTTTAAAAAAAATATTTGAAATTAGAATTCTTAGCCAAACAAAAATTATTTTGATTTGAAATGGCCAGTACTGCAGAACGGCAATTTCATAGGTTATATATATACTTCCCAGCCGATTTCGGCTATGGTGACTGCTACTGACTAATTAGCAGGGGAGCTAGGATGACCAGCTCTCGCGTGTGCCCTTCGATGGCTACAGTAGCCGATCTTGTTCGTAAACGTGCGCGAGCATTGGCTGCACGTGAGCACACCGCCGACATAATTATAAACAATGGCTGCAGGTGGTCTAGCCTTAAGAGCATCGCGTTTCGCATCCAGTTCGGATTGCCTCTTCTCTTCAAAGTCATCAATCTTTGCTTTTACTAAGCGCCTCCATTCAGGACGGCCACTGGCCTTTTCCTCCCAGTTTTTGGGATCAATATTGCACCTCTTCATGTGTCTTCTCTGAACGTCTTTGAAGCGTAAGAACTGGCCGCCTTGTTTCCGCTTGCCATTCTGGAGTTCAGAGAAGAAGATGCGTTTGGCCACCCTATCATCGTCCATTCGTGAGACGTGTCCACACCATCGGAGCTGCCGCCGCATTAGGTATGCTTCCATGCCGCAGACATTTGCGCGTCGGAGCACTTCGGTATTTCTAACCCGATCCGACCATTTGATTTTGAGGATGTCTCGAAGGCACTTCAGATGAAATCTGTCCAGCGTCCGTATGTGTTTCCGATATAGAACCCATGTCTCTGAGGAGTACAGCAGATTTGGAAGAACTATAGCCTTGTAAATGGAGATTTTTGTCGAAAGCTTCAGGTCGTGTGACTGCAGGACTTTGGCTCGTAATTTGCCAAAAGCAGCTGATGCAGCGCCTATACGGTGATTTATTTCAGCTTCAAGGTCACACTTAGATGTGATTGTGCTGCCTAGGTATTTAAATTTATCCACCTGCTTCAGTTCAGTATCACCAATGTACACCTTCAACGGTTCCGTCGCGCCATGACAGTCCATTGCCATAACCTCAGTCTTCTTCACACTAATTTTGAGACCGAAACGGCAACAGGCGTCTTGAAGATTTGCAATCAAGTTCTGAAGCTCTTGTGGAGAGTTAGCTACGAAACACAGATCATCCGCATACATTATCTCTGTTACCAGTGCGTGTGATACTTTAGTAGCTTTTAACCTGGCCAGATTGAAAATTCCTCCATCAGTCCGGAAACGTATTTTGATGCCGGAAGAAGTTTGTTCGAGAGCTACACTAACAACGACAGAAAAATAGAGAGCAAATAGTGTTGGTGCAAGCACGCAACCTTGTTTGACACCACAACTGACTGAAAAGAATTCTGACTGTTCACCATTGTAGGTCACACAGCAGGTCATTTCGTCATGAAGAAGGCGTATCATTCGAACAAACTTCTCAGGACAACCTAATTTTGCCAGTAAGGTCCACAGGGCTACCCGCGGGCTATCAAAAGCCTTCTCCAAGTCCACAAAGCACATAAATATAGGTTGGCTTTGTTCTCGACTTTTTTCCTGGAGTTGCCGGATGGAAAAGATGGCTTCGCAGGTACCCCTATCATGACGAAACCCAAATTGAGTTTCTGGCAAAATGTTTTCAGAGATAGGTAAAAGCCGATTGAGAAGAACTCTGGCGAATATCTTCCCAGGTACAGAGAGGAGCGATATACCCCGGTAGGAGTTGCAATCAGAACGGTCACCTTTGTTTTTATACAGTGTCTGTATGCGGGAGATTTTAAAGTCAGGTGGTACTACTTCCTCGTTCCAAATGCGATAGAAAATTTGCCAGATGTAAGTATGAAGTTGCTCATTGCCATACTTCAACAGTTCTCCGGCGATGTTATCGACTCCAACTGCTTTTTTGTTTTTCTGCTCTTTGATGGCTTGAACTACTTCAGCTAGTGTCAGTGGCTCAGCAAGCGAGTCATTCGGTGGTAGAGATTGGATGCTCCTTACATGCTCAAGATCTACTGATCGATCAATATTGAGCAGGTTGTTGAAGTGCTCTGCCCAACGATCTAGTATTTCCTGCTTAGCGGTGATTTTTTGTGAGCCATCTAAGGATCTTAGTGGCACGCTATTTTTTCTAGGAGTACCAATTAACTTCCGCACTTCTTCATAAAAATCACCTAGTTGGTGTGTGTCTGCGAGCCACTGTATCTTCTCCGCTTTTCTAGTCCACCATTTATCTTTCACCTCCCTGGTGAGTTTTCTTAAGGACGCGCCACTATTTCGGACTTCTTGTATAAGATTTTGATTAATTTGACTACGCTTTATAAGTAAACGATGCTGTTCAAATGCCTCAGTGAGGGTCTTATCATTTTGGTCAAACCAATCCTCGTTGACACGTTTTTTAATGCCGACGATTTCTGTCGCCACCGCTAGTACAGAGGATGAGATCTGTTGCCAGTTCGATACAAGATCCCCTTGCTGGGCGTCAAATGCGTCTAGCGTGTTTGTTAGGCTTTTTTGATAATCTTCTCGAATCTCCGTACAGTTTAGTCGCTCTAAGTTGAAAGATGTTGGTTTGGCCCTGCAGGATCTACATGGTCCGCGCAAGCGGAGTCTCAATTTTGTGACTAGAAGCCTGTGGTCGGTCCAACAATGTGCGCCACGCATAACGCGGGTGATGTGCACTTGGGAGATGTCTCTTCGTCGGGTTATGGCGTAATCGAGGAGGTGCCAGTGTTTAGAACGCGGGTGCATCCAGGTGGTTTTAAATTTATCGCGGAGCCGGAATAGAGTGTTAGTTATGGTGAGGTCGAATTGAGCACAGAGTGTTAGCAGTAACTGTCCGTTACTATTAATATTGCCTACACCATTACTCCCAATCACACCCGGCCACGACTCAGAATCTCTGCCAACCCTTGCGTTAAAATCGCCTAGCAACAATATTTGCTCATTCGGGCGTATATTGCTAAGGCATTGGCAAAGTTCTTCGTAAAACTGATCTTTGACACTGTCCTCATTACTCATTGTAGGTGCATATACGCTTATCACATTTAAGAAGTTACTGTTTTGAAGGTTAAGGCGCAATGTGATAATGCGGTCCGAGATGTATTGCGGACATTCTGCTAGCTTATTTGCAATTGTAGATTTAATGGCAAATCCTACGCCACCTAACCTCCGTTCACTTTGTGGTTTTCCTTTCCAAAAAAATGTATAGCCACCGCCAATTTCCTCGAGCTCGCCTTGGTCAGGTAGACGTGTTTCGCTTAAAGCAGCTATGTCTAGCTAGCTATGTTGTAGCGACCAAGTTCGCGGGCTACGACAGCGGTTTTACGCTCCGGGCAAAGGTTTCCGTCGTTGTCCATTAATGTGCGCACATTCCATGCGCCGAATGTCATAAAAGATGATTTAATTTTATTTTTTCTTAGTCTTCGACCGCGTGTTGTGGGGTGCTTAAGCAGCCGCGGTTGCTACTTCCCCAAAATGTGAGGACAAGCAATTTTTAGGGCACCTTTTCTAGCCCCTTCCCCGGCTGAGCGGGGGAAGCAGTGCCTCCCTAAACAGGGCTGCTTCATCACCTAAGGTGCTGCCCAATCCACACTGTTGTCCCAATTGCAATGCAGAAACGACCACTCTCCTTAGGCCGCCTTACGTGCAGGCTTCAGACAAAGCCGGGTGTGCACCACAGCCCAACCTCTCTACCTCAGCCCATCGCCGTAGGTCTTGATCAAAATCCAGTAATCGGAAGCAGTCAGTTGCGCGTGACATATTTAAGTGCGTAAGTGATTGCGCAAACACAGATGCACTCTCTTGCCCTTTCCCTTCTGTGCCCAGTGGAACGGAGAACCGCTACGACTGGAGAAGGGTTTGGGTGCAGTGAATGGCCGACGATAACTTTTGACCTCTGTCGTCGCCCTAAGCCTTCCACAAGACTTTACTTCCCCGCCAAATCTACCACCACCGGTTGCTTATCAGCGTTGGTGTGCTATCCTTGCCGAGACAGATTCTACGCACTAAGCGGGAGGTAACCGCAAAACCGGTGCAGATGCAACCGGTCCCCCTCACCGGGTCTAGCCCACGAGTCGACGTGGTTACCCAGGGCGTGGCCGCTGTATGCGATACAGCTACTTGGAGCCACCGGTGAGAGATTATGGCCGCCGCTCATTTTGTGAGTTACCTTTCGGTCGACTAACTACACAGGTGAGCAGCGCCCACTGCGCCCACTACGCTCATAGGTTATGAAGAGAGATCAAAGAACTTAACGTAAAATAAATTTTAAAAAATGAAATATATTATGGTATAATTATTATGTAAAGATTATTATTACGGCGAATAAAAATATTCCAACTCCGACATTGGCGACATGCGTGTGTTTGGTGCATTCGTGTTCCGATCACTGCCCTTTTTTAATTAATAAAGTTTTAACTGTTGACGTAATATCGTCAACTATATTAATAGTTACATTAAAGTCAGTGTTGCTGAATTACATTTTTTTTTAAATAACGACGCCCGCACTAAGTTTTCTAACACCTGTGAAATTGGGACTTAGCCCCACAACGATTTCTAGCTTCAAATATAAAAAAACGTATTTTTTCATAATACCTAATCTAATATTATTTTTATTTTTCCATTGTTAGTCACTGTATTATTTTTATAATTAAGCCAAAAATAAAAATAATTATGGGATGTTATGATTGAAAAGCATAAAAATGAATGGAGACTTTAATTCTTTTTGCCATTTTTTTTATAATCTAAAGTAATTGTACTATCAGACTAATAGATTCATGACCCATTTTTACAAAAGTTTCGTTAAAAATTATCCCATTTGGTAAGATTAGTTTATTGGGACTTGTCAAGCGAATTCAGGCTTTGATATTATGAAACGTCTTCAAAAAAATATGTAAAGGTCCGTATTTTATATTTGTTTGATAGTACCGTCGGCTATACATCAAGCTATACATTTACTTCAAAAGCTGGTCTTTCGTTACATAAAAAGCATGTACCATGAAAAATCATCTTAAACTGGAAATGTATAACTTGATCAATTACACTTTTAACGAAGTACTAAAATTAAATTTGCATGTCCCTATCCATGTCTTTGAGCGTGGGATCTTCAAATATCTCTTTAGAGTCCACATCACGATGGGCTTCAGTATGACTAGCCAACAAATTCCTTCTGGCATCAGGCGGTGCACCCATATTCAGCGGGGCTATGCCACTCCAAAACGGATTTAAATCCCCTGTCTTTAGATCTCCTTTTGGCAAATTTAGTCTATCACTTACTTTAGATTTTAAAGTTTCAACGCTATCTACACCTGCTATTTTACCTAATTCATTATTTATACCAACTGGAGGGACAAAAACTCCTGTTTTTGGTCCCATTTCATCGTTGAGGTCGTTGTTAAATAAGTTGCTTGGTTCATAAGGATCGTCATTGTTTGTTGCACTTAATGGATTGTCTGTTGGACTGAGAGTCTGTTCAGTAGCTTCAGTAACTTCTATATCGTCAAAATTTTGTGGGAATAATGTGCCAAAATAAGGATCAGTATTAGCTGTTGGTGGATCTATTTTTTTCGTAGTTAGTGGCGCAGGGGCAGTAGGAGCGAATACTTTTCGCTGAGGCTCCAAAAAAGGAGGTTGTGTATCAGATGCTAGTACAACGTCGTCCGCTACGGCCATCCTGATTGGAGTTTCAGGAATTTTATCAGTATACCCTGTGCGGTTCATAGACTCCCAAATGTCGTTCATATGAGCCTCCAAGTCCGCTTGGTCTATTTTTGGTCCTCTTAGTACTTTGTCGATTCCTTTATATTTATCTTCGCCTGGTCTTTCGAAGTCATTACTAAATCTTCTATTAGCCTTCCCTTGTGGTTCTATGTGATTTGATTTGGCAATATAATTTGATGTTTCTTTGTTATCATAACCTATTTTAGTTGTTGTGATTTGGTCTTTTTGTTGGCGTATTAGTATATCCGGTTTACCTTTATCTACACTTTTTCTCAAATCAGTTTGCTTTTTATCAAAATTAGTGTTATAGCCCAGTTTTTTATCATTCATTTCAGCAAGATCTGCATTTTTGTCGCTTTTGGGATAATATTGATCGATATTGATAGCATTTTTAAAATCGTAGTTAGTTTTGTTTGCAATTGTATCTTGTTTTAGCATATTATTTATATCTTCATGTGACTGTGCCGCGGTCTCGAGTGCTTTCAGTACATCTTCTGAAATTTCACTTTTTAAATGGCCTACTACCATACCATTTTCGAATGTTTTGTTATTGTGATTATTGTTATTATCATTTTCTACAGAAGCCCCAGACTTTCTGTTTGATTCTACAAACATATTACTATCGTGGTCAGTCATGTCTCTTATTTTACTAGTATCAGGTATGTCATTGTTTGCCTTAAATCTATTTGAGTTAGAATAATTAGAGATATGTACTTCTCCATTTTTAAATTCAACTCTGATTTTATCAGTTTTGTGACCTGTTAATTGATGTTCGCCATTGCCAACTTGCTTGACGTAAGACTTCATTTTAGTTTCAGGTGTTATTTTTGTCACTTCTGTGAATCTATTGTGGTTATATGCGTCATTAACTTTGTGTATATTAGTATTGCTTTTTTCTTGACTCTGATATATTACGTCTTCGTCATTGCGATCTATGTAAGTGTTTGTGGAATGAGTACTGCTTTTCCTTTCATTTGAAACTGTAGTTATATAGAACTGTAGATTCTTTTCGTCGTTTTGTTTTTTAATATCTGTCGCTGTGTTTTTATCCGACTCATAGAAACGTTCAGTTTTTTTAAACAATGGATCATCAACGTCAAATATCTTTTCATAACGAACGCTGTATTTCTGATTAGAATCCATTTCCTTTGGTAGTACTCTTTGGTCTGTTCTTTGAACGTGATCATCTTTATCTGCGTTAACTTTTGTTGGAATATCTTGGCTTTTTCCAGCAGATTGATCCCCGACATGTTTTATTTCTTTATTTTTTTTAACTCTGTCGGTTACTTGAGATGCCGCATCAGAAACTTGAATACTGTTACCATCGTCAACACGGGAAACCTTTTTAAATCTCTTGTTTAGACCAAAAGTCATATGTTCGTATTGTTCTGATGTTACTTCATAATTCGTTTTTGATATCACTTTACCATTTATGTCTTTGTCATCTTTCGTATGTGCAAGATTAGTCTTTGTCATGTGTTCTTTGGAATCTGGTAAACGTTCCTTTTCAGTATCTTTTACAATATCTAATTTATATTGAATATCCTTTCGCAAACTATGTTTACTTAGTTCAAGTTCATTGTTGGTACACGATGATGACTTTGGTTTTGCTTTTTTGCATTCATCTTGTCCATATTTTTTTTTTATAAATGGTGTAGTATTATCATACGACACTTTTCCATTAATTATATTTGGTACAATTATTTTGTCTGAAATATATTCGTTGATTTTGTTTTTATTTTCATCATGATAAGTCTGATTGTTGATGTGTTGTGATACAGGTGCATATTGAATATCTTTTATTTTGTCGTCGTTATTATTATCAGAAATATCATGTGCCGTATTTTTTTCGGTTAACGTTTTGTATACAATTTCTTTGGTTGTTTCATGTGTACGTAATTCAGAAACTGATACCTGTGTATTGGGATTTGTATTACTAATTTCTTTATGTATTTCAAGTTTTTTCTCGTTATTGTCATATTTATTTACGGCGTGGTGAGTTTGACTTTCAATAAATGGTTCTTGTTTATTATATGCCGATGATTTATCTCTTCCTATTATAGTAGTTGGATAGGTCGTATAATAAACTTCTTTTGTAGTTATATTAATCACGTCTTGAATTGCGACGTGTTTATCGGAATCACTTACGACAATATTGTTATCTTGCTCAAAGGATGGCTGATTTTCGTATTTTTCTTCAGATTTCTTTCCATTTCGTGTATTCACTTCTTTTTCGCCGTCATCCTTATTTGAAGACATATCTTTTACTGAATAATAGTTCTTTTCGATTCCTGCATTATATTCTGCTAAATGTTTTCTGCTAGGATGCTCTATTGGTATTTCGTTACTTATTTCGTTAAGGTCTTCAATATCATTTTTAATGTCTCCGGCAGCAGTATCATATTTTCTTTCCTTCTCCTTTTCGGAGGATTGAGAGTACTTATCAATATGTTCTTTTTCATTATATTTCTCAGCCGATTCTACGTCGTTTTCTGCACTATATCTTTTATATGAATCTTCTTCATTATTTCTTCCGTATTTATTATTTTTATCTAGATTACTTTCCATGTTTCCCTTATCTTTGTATGGCTTGGGTTCGTGAATATTTCCTTTATTGCCAATTCGGTTGGTCCTACGATCGTCATCTTTTATCATTTTCCTATAAAAAGCAATATTGGTTGTCTTTTCTTTTCTCTTTTCATAGTTATGGCTAGCTGCGTGTCTATTAGAACCGTATTTATTTTTCTTATTTGCGTTGTATCTATTCTTATTTTCTGATTTTGTTTCAGTATCAGAAACAAATTGAATTGCTGCTTCACTTTTACGTTCGTCATAATATTTATTTTCAGTACTTGGATACATTTTTCGGCCCAAATCAGGTGACTTGTATACTTTGTTATTATTATTGTTTTTAAGGTATTCTCTTCGTTTTGAGTGGTGATATTGTTGAGACCGGGATTGCCCGGACCAGGGCTGCATATAATAATTATTTTTATGTTTTAATTTGATACCATCCTGAACTAAGTCATGAACAGAATTCGTTTTTAAATCACCGTGGTATTTTTTATTTCTGTTATTTTCATATTTATTTAATAGCTTTTTATTATTTCTGTTTCTTTCCCTTGCTGTATGGAGTTTATATTTTTTATATTTATTATCATTTTGGCTTAAAACGTGTGACTTATACACGTTTTCATGGTGCTTATCATCGTTGTTATGTAATGAATATTTTTTTGCAGGCAATCCATGTTTCATTCCTTTACCTCTATTGGATTTGACATTTATGTGATTTTTGTCCTTCGCATAGTAATTATTTCCCAACAGATTAGATTTTTTTAAATGTGTCGATCTTAGCGTGTCGGCTTCCTTTCTATCGTATTTTATATCTTTATATATCTTTTTTGGCTGTTCTACTTCTATGTGTGCATTAAAACCAAAATCTCCTAAATAAGCATCTTTAACTTTCTTAGTTGTTTTTTTAATATTCGTTTCGAACAGATAATACTTATTCATACCACTTTCAATTCTTCTACTGTCTGTTTCTTTGATTTTATTTTTCAAATTTTTCATTAAGTTTGTATCATTTTCAAGTTGAGTTTTAACATTTTGCAGTTCGCTTTCTAGATTTAGAATTCGATCTATAACATTTTCTCTTTTGGTGTCACCATGGCTTCTAAAATGGATATTTTCTGTATTTCTGTTTGATTTTGGTTCAGGCATTTCTTGCAGATATTTTGAAGTATGTTCTGTTTCAAGTTTTTTGTTTAATTGTGCTAGTTTTTTCTTGATTGTGTTGGATATTTCTGCTGTCAGGTATCCAATAGATATAGGTTTCTTTAGCGTGCTTTTGCGTTTTTGAGCCCGCATTTCTGATGATTGTTTACGTCCAAAGAGCTCAGTATTAGTTTCTTGACTGAAATGCAAAAATATGTGCTTAGATCGTGTTAAATTTTAAAATACAATGGTTTTTTAATTTTGATGACGATAAAAGTAACTGAAAAACACTAACTATTCTCGCTTAACAGCAAATCGAAGTATCAGAAAATATTTGGTTCAAATAAAAAAACGTTGTTTCTTATAGAAATCTAGGGATTCTGAATTATGAGACTAGGCGACAAGTAGACAAATTTCTTGGTAAATTTAAGGGATTTAAGGTACAGACTTGTAGCTTAGTTGGAAGAGCAACTGAACGGTATTCTAATAAAATGATGCGTTTCTATAACAGCAATAGCGCTCGGTTTTCACCAAAGCGAAGAGGAATTTAGACGTGTTTGGAAAATCAGCCAGGTTTCGCAAGAATGAGGCAATAATATAACTAAATTGGTCATTCGAACGCTTCTCTTCTTCGCATTTCTTTAGCAGGAACCGGGACTTCTCGCTAATCTTTTACTTACTTGAGACGTTTAGGAAGCAAGATCTCGTAAGGTTCATGTTGTTGATGATCATTGTTCATCTCTATATTTGGTTGTATTTCATCCAGTTTATTCCTTTCTTCCTTTCCTTTCCACTTTCTCAGTTTCATTTCTATCTGCAACTTTGATTTTGGTCTCTGCTCATGTTCTGACTTTAGTTTTGATTTATTAGTCTCAAATTGTGACTTAAACCTTGGTCTCTTCGTCTCTGACATTACTCCAGGCCATATAGTCTCAAATTCTGGGTACAAAGTCATAAATGTCAGCTTTTTCTTCGTCGTAGTTTCTTTTTTTGTGGTTGTAAACAAAGTTGGGTTATATTTCTCTTTTTCTACGTGCACCTGTTTCAAAGGTTTTACATTTTTCTTTGGCGATTTAGTTGTAGAAGTATAATGGGATTTGGGATATCTAAAGTATGCCAAAGAATCTACGTCTTGTTTTGTTAAAATATTGTTATCGTGTTGTTTGTCTGTACCGTGTGTGTTTAATTGTTTTGAGTAATTATCCCAATATTCATCTATTTTATTTTTAAACTCGACTCTGGCGTTATTATTCAAATTCGTGTAATGGTTAAAAACAGTCGATCTTAAACCTTCCTTGATAATATTTACCAAATCTGTATAACTACCTTTATTGGCTTTGAAATCATTGATTTCATTAAGAAACTTCTTTAAGTTATCTACAGAGTCTTTGCTATACAGTGAATCAACAAAATCAACAAGGGTCCGTTCAAATTTATCATATCTCTCCTCTTCAATTTTTTCAGATAACGCTGCAAGGGTTTCTCTTAGCTCAGTAGCTTTAACAGTCCTAGCTGCATCTAACTTGTCAGCTAGAAATGTTCTCAGCCCATAATTTTCCGTCAATTCATGGAATTTACAACCTCTATAGTGGTATTTCCTCACTTCATCGTTTAAAATGGAGAAGAAGTCTTCTAAATCTTTATCAGAATAGCTGGTTAGTTCATCAACAGCGTGTTGTACAAAATCAGTGAATGTCTCGACGTTATCTGCTCTGAATTCGTGTCTAGCTTTGTTATTGTTTGTTATAGCCGTTTTAACTTTGCCTATGAGTTTGTTGACGTTGTCTAAGAACTTTATGTTTTCTGCTTTGTCTTGATTGTCGAATTCTACGACTGTTTCTAGTGCGAGGTTCACGCTTCTGCCTTTGGTGTCCGGTTTTAGTATTTTTAGGTCCAAATGGGTGGCTGAAAGAAAAAAACTTTCAGATTTATTTCTTTATACAACGTATGTAACTAACGATATATAATACTGTTGTATAGTCTATATGACTATAGTTATATGTATTAATAAGCTTGAAATATTTAATTTTCATTATAATTAATTTTCCCACTGACAAACAACGAAAGTGGTTTTGTGGAACTCTGCTTAGTATAAGTTATACTGTATTTGTTAATAAATTAAAATAATAACGGATGTGATGGTAAGTGGTAACTACAGCCCATGGATATAAACAGTGCAGCCGAGGGGGAGACCGTAGGAATGCGAAGTCAAAGGTCTCAGGTTCGAACCCACGGCACACACCTCTGTCAATATATATTATTATATCGTTAAGATTCGACTTTTCGAAGATATGTGTGTATTTATCATATAAATTATCACTCGCTAACGGTGAAGGAAAACATCGTGAGGAAACCTGCATGCCTGAGAGTGCCTTAATATGACTCGAGGACGTGTGAAGTCTACTAATCCGAACTTGGCAAGCGTGGGGGACTATGGCCTAACCCTTCTCATCGTGAGAAGAAGCCCGAGCCCAGCAGTGGGACATGTATTAGATACAGGGCTGCTATTATTATAATATAATTACCTTCAGCGTTGTATATTCTTAACACAAGCCAATAGCACACCACCAACACAAACATTTTAATATAACATTGTTTTTATGTCGACTATAAAACATTATTTTATTAATTTCATAACTATAACTGTTCGAGACCACTTTTTGATCGATCCAAATATAATTTCACAAGCTTCTGCGCGTGGCGCCGCTCCCGTGGTAGATATATGTCGTTAAAACGTAGCTTATGTCCTTCCACAGGTTTTTAACAATCTCCAAATTAAACATTTAAACTATGAAACATTTTCATTAAAAGCCGGTTATATACAAATTATTATTATTGATTCAGAATTACAGCAGAGCAACTCTTGCATAGGGCAGAATATTACACCTATTCCTAATAATTTTAAGAGCCATAATAAACTTAAGAAATATATTAAGATTAAGAAAATAATTAGGAAGACAAGGAATTTAATGAGAAGGGAGAAATTAACAACTACCTGTACTCAATTTAGGAAAGAAAGATTTAATTTTTATTAACACTATCAACAACCTTGAGGAGCAATTAATTACAAGTAGTTACACTTATGAAAGGGAGACACAGGAGCTTCAAGTTAATCTGTTAGAGTTAGAAAAGGATTTAGGTAAGATAGCAGATATGTATCAAGACTGCCAGGAATTATTAAAGAAGCAAACTATAGAAATAGACTCTCTCACTAGGCTTAGTCACTACAACGAGGATAGGCTTGAGTCCCTTACCAGCAAGTGTGAATGTGTGGGCTCACAAACCACCTATAACCCTTATTCACAATTACCGGGTGTGCCAGCTGCGGCAAAACAGACTAAAAGTCAGTCTGTGGTGTCGCAGCAGGTTCCGCAATCAGTCCAGCCTGGGACTGCTGGAAAGGTAGACAATATTGTTTTATTCTCTGATGAAATAGGGGTAGGCTTAGGTAAATCATTAAAATGCTACATTGATCAGCCTGTAATTAATATCTGCAGCCCAGGTATTCATTTCAATAAGTTAGTCAGCAGCATTATGAATGCCAGCCTAGATAGTCACTCTACAGCTATAATTTTATTTGGTGATAGTGTATCAGCTACTAGAAAAGATATAATCTACTTAATTGATACTTTGAACACATTACAGGTAAAAGTAGGATGTAGGTTTATTATTTGTGCATTTCCTTACTCTCACATGCTAACACAGAAACAAAATACACATATTCATAGCCTTAATTCATTGATACACAACACATCACATAGTCATAGTGACATCTTATTTTTTGACACTAATAAATTTATTAGTAAATTTTATTTAACCAAAGATACATTGTATCTGCCTATTTGTTTAAGAGACAGATTGCTAAATTATTAGCATACAATATACTTCACACAGACACAGGTACTAATACAGTATTAAAGCACATACCGCTAGGTTCCAACACCACTATACACATCAACACAGGTACTGATATGGTATCAAACCTTAGTTTAGGTGGTAAGGTGATAAGATGTAATGTGGATACATCGAATAATTTAAACTAGGATATAGGACAAAGGATAGGCATACCAGTAATATTAGGTTGTTCCACCAAAATATACAGGGTGCCTCCGGCAAAGAACTTGAGTTAGATTTATTTTTAGAAGAATATAAGGTACAGGTTCTGTGTGTCACCGAACATTGGTTAAGGAATCATAAGTCATTGATTATTAATGACAACTTTTCAGTTATGAGTGCATTCATAAGAAAAAAGGCCATACATGGTGGATCTCTGATAGTTGTAAATAAAACATTGAAATGTAAGGAACGAAAAGACATAGTGAATTTATCTATTGAACGCACTGCTGAACTGTCATGTATTGAGTTAAAGCAATATATTATAGTATGTGTATATAGACCTCCACAGAGTGATATTAACCTATTTGAGACAGTTATGGAAGATGTTTTAAGGCGTTTGAGTACTGGTAATAGGAATTTAGTTGTATGCGGCGATTTTAATGTAGATCTACTTCAGCAGTCATCTAGTTGCACTAGGCTTTTTAGTTTATTTAGGTCATTTAACTTAGAGCACATATTCTTTGAGCCAACCAGAATTACATCCCATTCTGCAACATGTCTGGATAATGTATTTAGCAACTGTAGATATCTGAGTAAAGCAATATTCAGTCACTTAAGATCTGACCACTGTGGGCAAATGGTCGTTTATCCCATGGATGAGCTGGTTAAAGCAAAGAAAATCACTTGTAGGCCGATGACTTCTAATCGTCTCAAATGCTTTAACGAGAATATTGCAGCCAAGGTTACCAACTTAGATATCAATGAGGATAATCCGGATGTCCTATACGAGAATTTATTTAACTTAATTAAATTAGAATACGATTTTATTTTTAAAGAGAAAACTTTTACTAAGAATGTGAATAGTAGATTCTGTGACTGGGCAACTCCTGGAATTTACAAAAGTAGAGCTAAGATGTATGATCTATATGGAATGAAACAGTATAATTTTGATCCTATTTTTATACAACATGTTAGAAATTATTCTAAAATATTCAAACAAGTTTGCTTGGTAGCTAAATCAATTTATCTAAGTAACAAAATTAAACAGTCTGATAATAAAATAAAAGCAACTTGGACTGTAATAAATACTGAAACAGGACGGTCCAAACCGCGAGATGATAGTTTTGAATTAGTGGTTAATAACAATATTATTAAAGATAATCTGGGTTTGGCTGAAACATTTAATAATTACTTTGCAAAAATACCAGTTGAGACTACCAGTTTCTTGGATTCATGCTCAGTCACAGCTGAATCCTTGGCTAGGGGCAGCGTGAAAGAGTGTGATGTCATTTTCAAATTTCAATTTATAAGCCCAAGTGAGGTGGTGAAAACCTTCAAGTCGCTCAATTCAAAGAAAACAACCGACTTGTGGGGCATTTCTGTCAAGATATTGCAAAATATAATTATTGAAATAGCACCACAATTAGCTGTAATATTTAATCAATGTGTAGATAAAGGTATATTTCCTAATTTGATGAAACATAGTAAGTTAATACCATTATTCAAGAGTGGGTCTAAGAGTGACCCTAGCAATTTTAGACCCATCTCAATCTTGCCAGCAGTTAGTAAAGTCTTTGAAAAGCTTATTTTGCAGCAGTTAGAAAGCCATTTTAATATTAATAATTTATTTCACAAAGAGCAGTATGGTTTCACAAAGGGTCGCTCAACCATAGATGCAGGTTCTACACTCATAAAACATATATTTAATGCCTGGGAAAACGCGCAAGATGCAATTGGCGTTTTCTGTGACTTATCCAAAGCATTTGACTGCGTTGAACATCAAACGCTTTTGCGAAAACTCAGGCACTATGGAGTCAGGGATATTACACTTGATCTAGTTGCCTCTTACCTTGGTGACAGAGTTCAACGAGTTGATATAAATGGAATTAGGTCCTCCGGATTACCTGTCTCAATGGGCGTGCCACAGGGCTCAATTCTCGGTCCGTTTCTCTTTTTAGTGTATATTAACGATTTACCATTCTATGTACAAAATTTTTGTGATATAGTACTTTTTGCAGATGATACTTCGCTTATTTTTAAAGTTGATCGTAATCAGAATAGTATTAATGATATTAACAGGTCACTTGCACTAGTCCAAGACTGGTTTACTAGCAACAATTTATTATTGAACTCGAATAAAACTAAATGTATAAAGTTCACTTTGCCTAATGTCAAGAAACAGAACATGAGTATAATATTAAATAATGAAATTATTAGTCTTGTAGAATCAACTATGTTTTTAGGAATAACCTTGGATCAAAAGCTTCAGTGGGGCGCCCATATATCGTGTCTAGCAGGGAAACTCAGCTCCGCGGCATTCGCTGTTTGGAAAGTTCGTCAGTTAACTGATATTGAAACTGCGCGACTAGTTTATTTTAGTTATTTTCACAGTGTCATGTCCTACGGTATTCTGCTATGGGGCAAGGCAGCTGATATTCAAAACATTTTTGTAATTCAAAAACGGGCAATTCGTGCGATTTACAAACTCAAAGCTCGAGATTCTCTGAAAGAACGATTTAAGAAAATAGGTATTTTAACAGTAGCATCGCAATATATATTTACTAATATTATGTTTATACGAAAAAACATAGGAACATATACCAAGAAAAGCGATGTTCATTCATTAAACACGAGGAATAAGCATAAACTGGTAGGCCAATATTATCGCTTAAACAAAGTCCACAACTCATTTGAGGGACTTGGAGTGCGTTTTTATAACAAAATTCCTGTCGAAATCTTGAACTTGCCCCTACTAAAGTTTAAGAGTATAGTTAAGAATCGTCTCATGGAAAGGGGCTATTATAAAATAAACGATTTCTTAACCGACACTACGCCTTGGAAATAATAAGTAATACTTAATTTATCTAATGTATTTATTACAGTAATGTATTTACTATTTACAATTATTATGGTTATTATATTTCAAATGAATTGCCAAGTTAGACATTGTTTTATCCTATTTATAATTATGATTGATTATGGTTATTTTGACATATTATATTCTATAATGAGATTGACATAATTTATTTTTGACATCATATTATTGAAGTTTCGACTTTTGACATAAAAATGAATATTAATTGATACATTATTTTTATTATTTAATATGATGATTAATGGAAATTAATTCATAATTATATAGTTTCTTTATGAACTCATTAAATTTGATTTGTATAACCTCATTTCATGTTATTTCAAATATTGTTAAGTAAAGGCAATCTGTGTGTACATTTTTTAATTTTTATATTTTTGGAGTATAAATAGTTTTTGTTATTAGTATATAATTTTTTTTTTTTGTTCTGAAACCCTATATTATACAGTTGTATACACACATTGTTTTTACTCCTTTATTTTCTGCTTGAAGTGTAAGATATTGCAACCTTATATACTATAGATTTATTTATAAGTATTAATTTAATTGCATTTCTATATTTAAGTTTATTTTCTCTTTATGACCATATTTAGTTGTAATGTCGTTTCGTCATCGTGTTTTGGTTGCTATAACTTACACATAGAATTATTGTCAAAAACAAACAAATATTGTATGAATTATTTGAAAAGATGGTGCACATGAGTTTCTCACCAGCTCTTCTCATGATGCAATACCCATC
Organism: Hypena proboscidalis; assembly: GCA_905147285.1. NCBI lineage: Eukaryota > Metazoa > Arthropoda > Insecta > Lepidoptera > Erebidae > Hypena > Hypena proboscidalis. The sequence goes on along the minus strand of LR990156.1, from coordinate 10,678,955 downwards.
GGAGCTGGTACTTGGATTGATTTTAATTCAAATCTCTAAGTTGAATTAAAGTCAATCTAAGCTCCGGTGTCAAATCATTTTACTACAATAAGTATTATAATTAAGTTAGCTAAGTTTTAGTTTAATTTTATATTTTTGTGTTTTGTTGTTTGTTTTGACGTGTTCAAGCGACCCTTGGGGCCCATGGAAATAAATGATTTGATTTGATTTGATTTGATTTAAAAAAAAATCGCCTTGTACAAAACTGTTTTTCCCTGCCACAGAACTAACAATATTATAAGTAATGTATCTAGAACAAAGTTCTCTTCGTACATAACCAAGTAATATATTATTACATATATAGAAAAAAAAAACTTTGTATAGACCGGGTAGTAGGTATAGGAAGGTAATAAAAATTTATAAAAACGGAACAAGGTGTTTTTTTTTCATATTTTGTATGTAGGTAAACTCTTTCTGCCTCTTTGGTATAGCGGCTATAGTATGGACTTCACCGCAAGGTTTCGGGTTCGATTTCCGGGTTGGGCGAACATGTTACTTGGGATTTTTCTGTTAGGAAATTCTCAGTAGGAGCATATAGTCTGGCTTTGTGCCCGGTGGATGGCAATAGGCTCACCCCCTATTAAAAACAACTAGGGAGGTCCCAATTCGCTGGCAGTGCACTTGAACCACAGATTACATCATTCAGAGAAAAGTGGTTGCAAGCCACGCCGAAGTATTGCAAACAATCTAAAAAATCGAGTGTTTTTAAAAAAAACTGCGTTTAACGTACCTACCTATGATACATACATACATAAATTCACGCCCTTATTCCTCGCGGGTAGGCAGAGACGATGGTACACCATGTGCTTCGCTCATACATATTTCTTTCGCTTCCTCGACATTCATACATCTCGTCATACATGCTCGCCGGTTTTGTGTACTTGGAAGTACTTGTTCTTTTTAAAGGACGCCATTTACCTGATCCCTGTATGTCTTCCGCGGACAACCTCTTCCAGAACTTCCAGCGACATCAGAGTTTGGCGAACCATTAGAATACGTTACTTACAACAGTAGCCTTATAAGGAAGCATAATAAAGCAAAATAAACAATAGTTTAGAAAACTAAAAAACACGCTTTATATAGAAAACCAAACCAAAAAATAAATTTGCATAAAAAGCGTGGGGGCTTTTTTAGAAATAATATTTTTAAAATTATTAAAATTTATTATCTATTTTTATTTTAGTTTAATTTTCTATTAATTTCTATATAAAGCGTGTTTTTTAGTTTTCTAAACTATTATTTATTTTCTACTTTTTAGTTTGGTTTATTTATAAGAGCGTTTTTTTCAATTAAAAAAAAAATATTTTAATCGCATTATTGCATTGTCATCGGTCTTTGACAGGTGTGCAAAATTTGAATGAAATCTGTCCATTTAAAGTGGGTCAAAATAGCGTCCAAAGGAGTCGGTTACATACATACATACATACAAGTGAAGCTAAAAGCGTGTAAAAAGAAATTTGACTTTCAAATAACAATAATTAACATGAAAAGCTTGAAGAAACTGTTATCTTTTATATTTGCAGTTACTGCTTTCTGCTAGTAGTGCCTTTTGAAAAGCAGAAATACTTTAATTTTGAAGAATTGCTTAAGACCACCGTCTTGCCTTTAGAGTAGAAGTAGAGTAGAGTATCCTTTATTGTACACCAAAGATATACAGCTTGACAATAGATACACAACTTAAAATTATTTTTAAATGCACAATGGGCGGCCTTATCGATGAGCTACAATCTTGATCATACAAGATAAATAAACGTGAATTGCCGGGCATAAATGTAAATGAACCTGGAAAGTTGATTTTTAATATATTGTAGAGAGAGTTCAAAAAATCATCTTTGATATTTTTGACCTCAATTTCTAATGGACACGAAATTTCCAATTAGTCTGTCAAAACCCGCGGGGGAGCGGTGGAGTCGATTTTGCCGTGCAGGTATGATCTAACAACTAGTTTAATATGACGTGAAAGAGCGAGGCTCTTCCACATTCGGCAGACGCAAAAGCCTGACAATGACTAGTCATTTTGGTTTGTCTAAATCCCATGTGCAGGCGAGTATAAAGCAAAAAGAAACGAATGTTATACTGTATTTTTTTTTATTTTCTGCTCCCGCTACCACTTAGTGCCTCTTGAAAAGCCGCGATACCTTTTTTAGCAGCATCTATGAACCTGGGACCTTCTTCAGCCAGCTTGTCTGACAGTTCGTCGAACGACTTCTTCTGAAAATTTAACATCAAGCGTAGCTCTTTATAATATTAAAGTTGAAAAATTTAGCAGAATCCAGCAGGATTCGAACCTGCTTCCCTGGGTAACGCGCCAAGTGCTTTGCCAATTCAGCTATGGATTCGTCTGCTCCTAGAATCGAATTTTCTCAACGCTTTTTCTGCCAGCGTTATAGGTATTAATATGTAGCTTAGAAATTCTTACTTTGTTTTAGCGCCACCTATGTGATGAGTGAAAAGTCACTTAGTCCCATACAGTACGTTAGGGTTGAGACCTATACCTATATACATAAGAAGCCACCAATCGATCGCCATCGATCGAAGTCGGTCGATTCTCACTTAAATACAAGCAATTCCAGTACCTGCTCGACTGCTATTTGTGTTACTATTTCTTTGAATTGTTCAAGACGGACTTTATTCTGTTCTGCAACTTCATCGAATAGAGTTCTAGCTTTCTCTTCTTGTTCCTTCGTTGCCTCCATTAGTTTAGCTGAATAAAGAAAATAAATATTAAACTAACGTCCATTGCCAGTTTTGCCTGCATTATACAAAATTCAATAAGCTCCATACCATTTTTTATCAAGTTCGGTCTACCAAGTACTGCTTCAGTTGCGAAAGTGTAATCAGACAGATGAAAATAATTTTCGCATTTTTACCTACCTCACAAAACACGTGACCTAACCTCACATAACACGTGACCTATTGTTAAATATCATATGATCTTACATCACGTCACACTTAAGTTCATACACACAGAAATTCACAATGCGAGAAACTATCGATTCAATTTTGATGCAATTTCACACACATTTAACTTGCGTTATATCATAGGCCTATAATAATAATAATAAAATTCTTTATTTCGGACAACAAAAATCCATTGGGTTAGTTTACAAATCTTACATGCTAGTGTTAGTTACATTTTCCTATTTGGTATTTTCTTTTTAGAAGGACACTCAATGGAGAAGTTGCCGTTGATAGTCCTTCTAACAAGATGTATTAAAATCGGAGAATCCATCGTCTCCGCCACAGTTTTGAGAATGCTGTTGTTGCTGGCCCGTAATCGCAACAAAAGCGAGGCAGTCTTTTTGCGAATGACGGCGTGAAAACCGTCCGTGTGATTTTGCGCAAACATGCCGGACGCGCTGCATCGCCGTGGCAGCCTCAACAGCATTCTAAAAATATTATTATATTGGACGCGCAGTACATCCATCGATCTTTTAGTATAGTCAACCCAAAGACTTCCCGTGTAGAACCCTTGGCAATATGCCCTAAAAAGTGTTATTTTTACTTGGTCACTACTACGAGCGAATCTTCGGGCCAACATATTACCTCGGACCGATAATGCCCTACGCTCCCTTTCAATGTCAACATTGTCTTTAAGATCGTCGGTAAGTAAATGCCCCAGATATTTAAAGTTTGTCACTCTTTTGATGTTCAAGCCGTTTAGGGTAATGGAAGGTATATTCTCAGGACATTTTCCGCCGGTCTTAAAGACCATGTACTCACACTTTTTTACATTGTAAATAAGCCCATGAGAGGCAGCATAACTTTCACAAACCTTTAGCAACTGATTAATAGCCCCAATCGTTGGGGCAAGCAAAGTCATGTCGTCGGCATAGCTTATACTATTAATTTTTACCCCATGTACGCTGCAGCCGCACGCATATTGCTGAGCTCAACGATTAGGTCATTTAGGTAAATGTTGAAGAGTCTAGGTGATGTTAACCCCCCCTGCCTCACTCCGCACTCTAACCCATAAGACTCGGAGAGTGTGTTCGCCCACTTAACATTGTTTGTCTGATTTCCATACCAGAACTGTAATATTCTGAGAATATCGGTAGGTACACCCCTGTTCTCCAGCTTTCTCCAAAGCACATCATAACTGACAAGGTCAAAGGCCTTGGAAAAATCAAGAAAACAGGCGTATACCGGTGTATCACGATCGGTGTAGTATCTGACAGTATGTTTTAGACTTAAAATAGCACTTTCCGTAGACAGTCCAGGTTGAAACCCAAACTGCGATTCGTGCAGACTCAGATATGTTTTTAAATGCGAATCGATAATACTGTCTAACACTTTTGCCGCCGTGGTCGCAAAAGAAATGGGTCTGTAGTTTCCACTGTCCGAGATATCACCAGTTCTGTTCTTAACTATAGGTGTAACTATTGTTTTCATCAGTTCAGATGGCAAATACGAGTGACTAATGCACAATGTATCGAACATGGCCAAAACTCTCGGAAGATGGAAACCAGCATACTTAAAATGTTCAATGCTGAGCCCGTCATGCCCGGGAGACTTACCCCTGCTCATATTTTTAATAACAGCTTTCACCTGTCTCGCTGATATGAACAATGGCGGCTCCCCTCCCGGACCGCCGGGCCCACCAAAAGCCGTGTGAGTTGAGGGACCGAGGGGAGATCGCACTGTAAAATGATCCTTGAACATATTGGCAATCTCCTCTGGGTTACTCTTCCCACCCACGCTCACCGAGAGGCCAGGCTTTACGTCTAACTTAGCTGTCGATTTCCAAAATTTCGCAAAATTTTTCGTCGATCTTTCTTGTGCTATACGATCCATTCTAATTTGGTCTTGGTGGTTTTGACACCATTTTAGACGTCCCTTAAAGATTTTACGTGCCTCACACATCTGTGAGGCACGTAAAATCTATGTGTATGTGTTTAATTTATGATTCCAGTGGGGCTCGAACCAACATCTCTGGGTTTTACGTTCCCAGCGCCTACCACTTAAAAATCGAGTCCCAGTGGAATAGAATTTATCAATCTGTTGCTGACAAGAATGTCAGGACTCGCCTTACTCGCTGCGCGCCATCTTTTGAGAAATCGTTAAATCATTTTCGCCCAACAGTAGATTAGGTTACGACTAACTTTATATTGTTATGAAGTATTCTCTTTTAATTCATTAAAAATTTCGTCATTTTGCTTGAAAGATTTTTTTAATACTGTACGGGCAAACCCGTTCATAGTACAGCAATAGTTTTAGTTTTATGCTTACATCAACGCGCAGCGAAGTGAACAAAATACGTACATTCGACATAATAATCAGTAGATGCAATCCATCGGTTCGGGTAACATCAAAACGTTCCTTTCGCCGCGTGTCGGTCAATTAAAATAAGTTTTCAGTATGATGTATCTGACTAATATACATTTCTTTAAACTTCTATCATAATTATCATTTAAATGTACCTTCCCCGTACAAATACTTACTATTAACCCTGGTCCATAACGAAAATAAAACACTATAAACTAACACAACACTATTTACTCCCACCAAAGAAGTCTTTTAAGCTGGACAATCCGGCTTTGGCCGCCTCTTTCAGCTCGTCAAACAGTTTGTCATTTTCTGTGGACAGTTTTTTCATAGACTCTTGAAATTTGTCCAGCATCACCTTGTTGTTGACGGCTAAGCTGTTGAGTAGGTCCCGAGCTTTTTGTTCGCCTTCCTTTGTAGCTTCGACTATGTGCGCTAGAAATAGTTTAATATGCAGCAAGAGAGCAAAGTTCGTCTTTACTTCGAGTGCTAATTTTGAGTCTCAGGTAAGTGGAAATTCTAAAGTATTTCTATAGTATTCTATAGTAGTTTAGAATCTTGAGCGTAATGACTCAAAAGCACGAGAATTAAATAACTTTGATCTTGTGTCGCACTTACATTTTAAATTTCAGCAGCTCGAAAAGGAAAATACTGTGAGCATTCGATTTGTCTTCGAGCGTAAGAAAAATTTGTTAAGCTTAATCGATTTTTGCCGATGTTTTCACACAGCAAATAAGTCGCGCAGTAAGGCATATTTTTAGCTAAAGCAACTATGACAGAAGTATATGTAAAATGATGATGATGATGATGATGATGATGATGACGATGAGTAAGTCATTTTTTGGGTAAAGCAACTATGACAGAAGTATATAGATGCGCAGATCCATCGGGCGCTTTGTAGATTCTTTAGATAAAAGCATCTCTATCTAATTTATAAAAATATAAACATGCTTTCCTTACAATCCTTCATCCATTTAACGAGGCTCTCCACGTCATTCTTTCCATCTTTTTCAAGTTGTTGGAAAGCCTTATCAGCGTCCCCTTGAAAATTTAATAATAATTACATAAATAGTAATTACAATGGTTACATTGTATACAAATTTAAACATAACATCACGCTTATATTAACCAGAAGGGTGTGGCAGAGGTGGGTGTTATACCTACACTTCCACTGCTATGTTTAGGTCCCATGCGACCCCTATCAGGAGGGAGGGGTGGTTGAAAAATCCCAAAAACACTTTTGTCTGACCCGGAAATCAAACCCGTGACCTTGCAATGAAAGGCCAATACGCTAACCACTAAACCAAGTCAATGAGTTCTATACAAAGAAAGAATAACTAACGTAACAATCTATTTGCTCCCACCCATGATTCCCTGCACGGCCGACGACAGCCCGGCTTTTGCCGCCTCCAACAACTTGGGACCTTCTTCCGCCAGCCTCTTTGACAGATCATCAAACGTTTTATTACTTTCGGCCGCCATCTTTGTGACTGCTTCTTTAAATTTGTCTAAAGTAATCTTATTGTTATTAGCGAGGCCGGCGAGAAGACTTTTTGCTTTATCTTCGCCCTCCTTGGTGGATTCGACTATTTTAGCTAAAAGAAAATACTTTATTAAACGTTAATATGTTGTCTATGAAAAAAAAGATGAACTACTACCCTATTGAATTAGTCCCATGTGATATACATCCTTTTTTTTACTTTGCTAGAAGCTTTAAACCCGTCTTTTCAAAATCTGTGACTAAATCCAATCCACGAGTTAAATAAAACACATTTTTCAAACAAATTGAACATTCGAAATAGTCAAATGTATGGAAAAGGTGAAAATATTGTTTCGTATTTTCTTGTAGAAACTAGTGGAATTGGTTTCGGGTTTGTTGTAACGCGGACTTTTAAAGAACACGTAATCACGTGGCAGCCTGGGTTGGGCAGAGGGGAGTGGGACAGCGTGGACACTAAGCTTCGATGTAAACGCAGCCTTATAGAACAAATAAATCAATCTAGAAGGCACTAAACATTGTTAAGTTTATAAAAATGAAACAATAAATAAAATCTTACATTCTTTCATCCATTTCACGAGATTGTCCACATCGTTCTTGCCTTCCTTTTCCAGTTCTTGAAATGCTTTTTCCATATTTATTATATTTTATTAAAAACCGACAAAAATTTTCAAAAACATGACACAAATTACGTCAATGACCAATTTGACATAATATTATTATGTCAGAAAATCTTTTTAAAAACCGGCGTCTATGAATTTGACTGTTACCTCATTTTTGACTTATTTGTTTTGCCCGAAGCTCCACTCGCGAGAAACGCTTATTCGGTACTTAAAAATAGCACTCGAAGCAAATACCAACTTTGCTCTCTTCTTGCACAAACAACTATTATTGGATTAGCTCTTTACTATAAATCAAGTTGATGTAACAACAATTGTTTTGTTTACGCCTGAGAATATATTATTATATGCCTTTGATTATTAATCTCCTCTGAGATATATGCATAGCAATACGTAGGTACACGGTATAACGGGTTGCTAAGTCAATCTTTTTAGGCGCTTCCTTAATTCTGTTTAGGGTTTTGTAGTAGGTACCTACAGGGAACCTTTATAGTTTCGCTAAATCCGTAGTAGTACTATGTGTACTGTCAAAAATGTTATAGGCTGACCGTTTAACTCGCGTATCGCCAGCGCGGTGAGAAGGGGACGGGGCGAGATGTTACCGGGTGGGTGAGAGGGGTGCGCGGTGCAAAGAGCTCACGTCAAGCGCGGCAGTTCGCTCGCTGGCAGTGCTCGCAGCGCACGGTTGGTATTTTTGTTACGGACGCTTGGTAGGTAGACGGATTGCCAAGATTAATCCCAAGATGAATCGCTCTTCTTGCAAAAAAAAACAACAAGCAAGCTAAACAAATAGCATATAATATGTATTCCTCTTTTAAAGCCAGAAAACGCGATCATAGTTCTACGGAGTATCTTCACGACGTAAACGTAAACAAACTTGTTGCTGAAGCTACAGGATTCTCCGTGACTACCATCAAGGGCGTCGCCAGCCGATGGCGCAGGGGGGGGCAAGTTGACTTTACCTACTAGTAAGTAGGTATGAATTGTAGGTAAAGTCTACAGCACATGAAGCTTTTCACTTGTACTACGAGCCTTACATCTACAGCGATTGTTATAACAACAGTATCTTATAAGACCAGTGTCGATAATTTTAAAACCAAAAAAAAATAATATTAGGATGAAACCCATTAGAAAAGGAGAATATTATAAAAATTAAAGGAAAAATAATTTACGGGCGATCTGAGGTCGGGAAGGGGGGGGGGTTTAAGGGTAAAAAACGGTTTTCTCGATTTCCGGCAAAATTAAAAGTCCTATGGAAAAAAATTGAATAGCAAAGTTGTTGGTAATAAAAAGATCTTAAACTTTTGTATTTACTTTTTTTTCATATAACCTCAAAATTTATGTAAAAATTCAAAAAAACAAGTTTTTGGTTTTTATTTTTATCTTTTACAAACAATTATTTTTTTTCACGAAATTTGGTGAAAACTTACCTTTTTATGTCCCAAATACGCTGTAATATTTGATTAGAAATATTTATTTTTTCACCTTATTTTGAATAAATATCGAAAAAGCACCCTAATTTTTGATCGAAATTTCACCCGTCAAAATATCAGCTTTTTTCAAAAAGTTGGTATGTTTTCTGTTCGTTAAAATCTCTACTTTCCGATGGTGAAAAATATATTGTTACTATAGTAAATCTTCACAGAAAATGCAAAACAAAGATCGAAAAAAACTATTAATACATATATACAATTTTGAGCTATTTACAAACAAATAAGTAAGTTTAAGTTAAGATACTTCTAATTTATCTTATCTTCACCAGTTTCAATGGTGTTTCGAATGGCGAGTTTGTCTGCTGCTTCCCCACTCCCCCTCTCCCGCTTCAACGATAGAGTAGAGCAGAGCGTAGTTGAGCGTACGGAATATTAGGAGTGGAATTGGTGAACTCATTCGAGTTTCGACGTACGGGAATGATTGTTCAAGGCTTGAACTTCAAGCAAATCAACTCAAAGACTTTGATTGCATTATATTTAGCAACTTTTTTAGAATCTCTAGGGGGGGGCAGCTGCCCCTCCCTGCCCCCCCTTGGCGACGCCCTTGACTACCATAAGTAAAATAGTAAAAGAAGGAAATGAACTGAGAGATGAACAAAGTCAAGTAAAGTTTAAATCACCAACAAAAAATAAAAGTAAGTAATAAATCCGAAAGAAAAAAAATTAAGTAGACGGTTTTACAGAGGGACACGGACTTTTGGACACGGCACGCATCGTGAGGAGGTTCCTCTCTCTGGAGCCCTAACCATCGGCAGCTTGGTCCCTGCACCTGATGTCGGTGGGACACTGTTTTTTATATTTTTAAATGTTTTTTTTTGTATTTTTTATAAATCATATTTAAAAATATATATAATAAGTTAAGAAATAAATAAACAGAAATAATAATAATAATTGTAAAATTTTAAAAATATTATTTTTTCTTTAATAAGTTAATTTTTTCTTAAAATGTTCATTTTTTCTTTAAAAATACAGATACTACAATTATATTTTTTACTTTGCCTACCATGTCAATCTCGAGATAAATCTTTGGATCAATGACTCTGTGTATAGCCGTAGTAGTCCGTTACCTACCCCCGCTCCCTTCTTACGTCGCAGGCGATACGCGCGTTAAACGGTCGGTCTATAGTATCAGAAAGCTAAAATATTGCACGAATATGTAAATTAACTATGCCGACATAGTTGTAACGTAAAATTTTGAAAAAAATATTTATCGAGTACTTTCCCTACACGTAAAGTTGGGATGATTATTTTTACTCGTTTACCCCATAGTGTGGGTTATCATTAGATAGGTCTTTTTAAAACATTGTTATAGAGATCCGTTTACGAGATAAGCCCCTCAAAAGGCTTAAGTTTTTACAGATGGAACGTTTTTTTTAAATATGGTGTAGTTTTTACCGTTTGATCGAAATTGTTTAAAAATATTGGTGTAGTATATGTAATGAACTTTCAAGCAACAGCGATTATGTTTACTTTATTAGTTCAAGAGTAATTAGGGTCCAAATTGTAAAAAAACAGTTACTTAATAGTTCATAATACAAAAGCCTTTGAAAACAATAGCTTGCATGAAGTTGTTACTTGTTTAACACAGATAGTTAACCCCTTTTAGGTTCAAAATATGTTGTAGTGACTTGCTACGGAACCCTTTTGCGCGTGGCCCGTCACGCACTTGGCTGGTTTTTTCTTTACTGTTATAAATACATACTAATTTTAACCGTCGATCTGTTACGCCTTCACGGATAAACCACTCAACCAATTTTGATAATAATTGTTATGGAGATAGTTCAAAATCTGAGGCAGGACATAGCTACAACACGGTCAAAGCCGTGTACGAAATCTAGCAATAAATAATTATAATAACTTACAATCATTGATCCAATTCATGAGCGTGTCAACTTCGTTTTTGCCGATATTTTCTAGTTCTTTAAATATGTCGTCCATGGCGTCGATAAATTAATGTTTCATTCTTATTTCTATTTGGTTTATTTGTTTACAAAATATGAAGACATTGTATATTTGACCAAAGATAATATATGTCAACGAGCGGAGCGAGCAATCATTTGTCTATGGGCACTAGTACATCTAAAGAGAATATTATTATACCTAGAGTGTCAAGGTTTTTCTAAAGGCTTTATGTAAAGTCGCTATCTATGGATTTCGGATCTAAAACGAAAAAACAATGCGTCGTTGGTCTAGTTTCACTTTCAATGTTTTACTCATAGACAAAGCATCACTCGCCCCGCTCTTTACTGTTGCCAGTGGAGCCCCCTACTGCTAATTTTTTTTTAATTTCCAAAACTATGACTAGTTAAAATACACCATTTTTAATTACATTTACTACAATTAAAGAAATGCCACCATGAGGTGCGAGGTTTTTTTTTAAAGCTTAGAAGCAGCAGCATAGTGACTTTGCTGCCAGACGTCGAAAGCGCCGATTTTTTAAAAGTATTTTCTTTGAAAAACAGAAATGGCACCGAAGTGATTTTGCTGCCATAAATAAGTGTTAAAACGCTGAAGGCAGCGATTGTTTAACGAATGGCCTCAAAAATCAAAAGAAGTGGCATCTTGGTGTTTTTAAGGAAAGTTTTAGGGAATTAATTAATAATCTAGTAATTGGCGTATACTATTTGGACAAAAATCAAACACATCATTAAAATTATAATTTTATTATTATTATTATATTTACACCCTGACTAGAGATACAAATATACAAACATATCTATTATTAATTAACAAATTAATACTGATAATTTATTACTATGCTACTATACTATAAGAGAGCCAGTTTCTAAATTGCCTGATAGTTATCTGCCAGTTAACTCGGTACAAATAAGATAAATAAAGTCCTGCGAAACTATCTAATGGGCCCAGTGCCACAAATAACAGATAAACCTTATTGAAAAGATAGAAGAAACAAAGTATCTTCAAGTGAAAATTGTAGCAATTTTTATATTTCGTCAAGTTATTTTTTATTTGACAGACAAATTTTATCTGGAATTAGTAAAACTGGCCTTTATTAGTCTATTACATTATTATAACACCTCCTGCTTTCTGCTGTTTGCGTGTGTAGATACAATCAAAGATCTAGGCGGTTTTCAAGTTGGCCGCAAATTAGAAGTCACGGGCACAGTATAAATATGTACAAACAGTACGGAAACTGCCAACAAACGTGCGAAACGGCACGCACACATAAACATGCACACCGACGAGACCCCTAAGCGGTTGTCGCGGTGTTCTCAGTAGCAAGTGCCGCTTAGGGGTCTCGTCGGTGTGCATGTTAACACTAATCGAACAGTCTGAGGCCAGCTTTTAGACCGCCTAGATCTTTGATTTTATCCATAATCGAGTTCGATACCCGGATTGAAGAAAAAATATCTTGTATCTACTAAAGATACAATTTGTACCCTAAGTTGCAAATTTTATTTAAGGATTGGTATTTTTATTTTAGTCATAATTTTTTTGTAAAACTATTATGTCACAAAGAAAAAGGTCTATAGCTCGTTTAAAAAATAAATTTGAATCAGAATTAAGTAAGGAATATCAAATATTGGTACAATTATGGGCAAACTTCTTGAGCATTTTAATTCGGGATATTTAACATGTTATTTATTGAGTTGCCGATATACAAATTATTTATTAATTAAAACTAGAAGATACTCTCAGTATCTTACAAATTGTTATCAGTTAACTCATAAATTGTAAGTGTACGATGCGCAAACTTTCCCCTGCCACGTCACCTAATGCTCAAGAAGTTTGCCCATAATTATACCAATCCTAAAATATTGAAAAAAAATACTAAACTTACATAGGAACATGAGAAGTTCAAAAATATACATTATTTTCTACAAATCAAATTTTCTGTCTGACTGCAGTAATTTTTGAGCCGCGACGTCTAGAGTTCAATCCCCGGGATTTTCGTTAGAAATTTCTGAGTTGAATTGTGGCCGATAGATGTGGAAGGCTCATCCCTAATCATATTGGATGAAGTGTGGGTGTGTTATACATCTCTGACGTACCCTTTGGGTGATATAGGGCGGATGTTATGTTATATTGGTTCTATTTTAAATTACGATGTTCATCAACAATGATTATCACACAACATGGCGGATGGCGGAGTGGGTAGTGTACCAAAAGTAAAAAGTATTTATGTATTAGTAGGTATCAGTTATTCTAGTACCCATAGTACAAGCTCTGCTTAGTTTGGGACTAGATGGCGCTGTGTGAATTGTGAAATATTTATTTATTTAACATACATGCAACGCCACCTAGTCCCAAACTAAGCAGATCTTGTACTATGGGTACTAGAATAACTAATATTAATACATATATACTTTTTTTGTAAATACATACTTAATATACACAGAAACACCCAGACCAAGACAAACCTCCATGTTCATGCACACAAAGATTTGTCTTAAGTGGGAATCGAGCCCGCAACCTCTGAGTAGCAGGCAGGTACACTACCCACTCCGCCATCCGGTCGTCAAAAAGATTTGAAATAACTACATAACATATCATCACGCCTATATTACCCAGAAGGGTTTGGCAGAGGTGTATAGCACCCACATTTCACCTGTTACGTTTAGGTCTCATCTGATAGGTGAGTCTATCGCCATCCACTAGTCACAATGCCAGACTCCGTGCTGCTATTGAGAAGTTTCTGAAGAAGAAATCCCAAATAAAATATTATTTGTAAACTCGCGGAGTTCGAGGCAGTTTGGAATACAATTTTATTTAAATTGTGTTTGGCTCAATAGTGCAGTTCCTTACACAATAATCTTTTTCTACTTAATAACTATAGGTTGACGACATTTTTTCAATTAATTCTTGCAATGCGAGCGCCTTTGCCAATCTTCTTCTAAAGTCCTGTAACAAAAAAAATAAAATTATTGATATATTATTATATCATGTTTAATAAATATTTCATCACAACGCCATCAAGTCCCAAACTAAGCAGGGCTTGTACTATGGATACTAGAATAACTGATACTAATACATATATACTTTTCTTTTGTAAATACATACTTATTATACACATAGAAACACCCAGACTAAGACAAACCCCCATGTTCATGCACACAAAGATTTGTCTTAAGTGGGAATCGAACCCACGACCTCGGCGTCGAAGGCAGGTACACTATCCACTCCGCCATCCGGTCGTCAGTAACCCAGTAAAGTACCCGTAGTACAAGCTCTGCTTAGTTTGGGACTAGATGGCGTTGTGTGTGAGTTGTGAAATATTTATTTATTTATTATTTATTTGTGAAACAATTGATGTGTTTTCGTTCTCTGACTGTTAACTGTTGTGTGCTAAACTTCTCCTTCTGATCGAAGTGTGTTTCTTCCGTGAAAAGAGACAATAAACCTTTGTAACGTAACCAACCTACCAACTTATTTTCATCGCCGGAACCGTTACATACAAGGTACGCAGTTTAAAAACTACTGAGACACGCTAAACGGGTGAAAGCGAGTAATATTTAAACATACCTGATGCAGTGCATGTCCATTTCCAGGCACTCTGCTGGCAAACATATCCTTGGACATAAGACATAGCGCCTTGCCGTTCATGGGGAATCTCTCCGCTAGACCGCCGCGCCGGGACACCCACGTGCCTACTTCTGATCGGCCCCAGGTTCGAGGATCTGGAAGTAATAGGATGGATTAAGCTTGGAGGATATTTGCAGCATGTATGGTTACTTACCTTGATGAACACGGAACTAGTGAAAAGACTAAAACGAACCAAACCTTTCGAGTTAGTGTAGTGATAAGTGACAAATAAATTAGTGCTTGTGTCGTTATAAAGAACACATGAACAAAGTGACTTCCCCTTAACAAAAACTAAGTAAAGTGTTAATGGACACATTCTTAGATTATATTATAACGTAGCAATTTAGGTTAACATAATATTACTTATTAGTCTTGATAGGCTAGATTGTAATGTAAATAAGATATAATATCATAATTTTAATAATTGATTTCTTATAAAAAAAAAAAAAAAAAAAATGTATGGTAACTGTCAGGAGCTCATGGTTAAGTGAGGACCCCGCGGCTAAGTCGACGCTGCGCACACCGATCAATATCGCAGGTTAAGCAATGCTAACCGCGGTCGGCCGTGGATGGGTGATCATTTAAACATAACGAGATTGCCTCCGTGCCTCGGCGAACACGTTAAGACGTCGGCCTTTACGAAAGTCTGACATCTAGTCTAATAAAGACTATATCGTCCCGTATTGGATGATGGACGTCAGATGGCTGTAAAATCCGGCGAATAATTATGTAGGTAGATGCTTACCAAGTGGAAGGTCATCTTCTTGAAGCACCCTGAGGTCCAGGGCATCCCACTTGGCGTGGGGGGGAGGTACTCGGTCGCAACGAGCTTGGGTCGGCATGATGGTTACTGCTGAGTACCTGAAAGAGAGGAGAAATAACGCTTATAATGTTGAAATACAAAAAAACACATAGATAAAATACATAAAAGCTGAATATGACCTGGTTTTTGGACCAACTTCACCGTACGTTATTTTAATAATTTTTGATCCCGCTGTCTCTATCATTGTTTTAACGGGGAATAAAAACCGGTTCAATTTTCAACTCGTTTCAACACTTTCAGTGAAATTTCTTTATTCTATGCCTATTGCCTAGTGACTACCTTATTCTGGGTAGGTTCGATACCCGGATCGTGTAAATTGAAATGAGAATTTTTCGTCGTCAGGTCCTGGAATTGTGCCTGATAGATAAAGATAGGTTTTATAATAGGCCTTTTGTTACACGTGACCTTAACTTAACCCTGAAATGTGGGATACACAGCGATAGCCGAGTTGGACACCGTCTGTATGACTACCAAGTCGAAAAGTCTACGTTTCGAACCTACGTTACGGCACACACTTCAATCAATAAAACGACAAAAATCGTCTTTTCGAAGATATATTGTGTGTATTTATCATAAAAAATATCTTTCGCTCACGGTGAAGAAAAACATCGTGAGGAAACCTGCATGCCTGAGAGTTCCTAAAAGTACTCGAGCATGTGTGAAGTCTACAAATCTGCACATGGCCAGCGTGGTAGACTAAGACATAACACTTCTCCTCATTAGAAGAGGCCCGTGCCCAGCAGTGGGACCTGTATGATGTATACAGAGCTGCTATTATTCTGCTTGCCACACCCTTCTGCCATACCCTTTTAGATTTAAGTATAGCCGTGATTTTATATGAATAATGAACTTTTAGTGAAACAGTGAATAATATTGGATTATATGGTCTTATTAAATTTGTCAAATAACCTTTTGAATCTAAACGTATCCATTATTTTCTAACAAATCTGTTTATTCACTAATCCTTTCCCGCCATTGTGGCCCATCCCAACCGGAAGTAGCACAAAAATCGGGAAGTGCCAACATAATAGCACAAACGCCATTCAAGATGCGGATATGGCGGCCATTTTGTGACCGGAAACGGACGCGGTTGGTATCGAACTTATTATGTTATTAAACTATGGTATTATGGTGGTTTGGGTTATTTAATGTGGTAGGAAATGAAGAGTTGTCTCGTTGGTCTAGTGGTTAGCGTATACGGCCTATCACTGGGGTCAGGCAAAAGTGTTATTTTGGGTTTTGCCGTCAGGAAATACACAATTGCAGAATTTGAGATGAAATTGTACATGGCGGCGATACATGGGACCTAAACATAACAGGAGAAGTGTGGGTGTTATAAACCTCTGCCACACTCTTCTGGCTAATATAAGCGTAATATTATGTAAGTTAAACTATGATATAATACAGTATACATTTTACATAGTGGTATTATTTTCTTACTTTATTAGTACTTAGTTTATTAAGGACAAGTTTCTAAAATCCGGTTAGATTTCATCCGACCCATAAAATATATCTAATCTATAACCGAATTTAAAAGTGACACAAGTTACACTTGAAAAAAAGGACAGCTATCACTTTAATTTATGTGTCTTATATATAAGCTTATCCTACCCTGCCAATCAGGTGTATCTAACACCTGTGAAATTGGGGCTAAATGTGCTAGGAAGTGAGAGTTTTATTTGTAGGTTAGTGATTATGGTTCAGCAAAATAGTAAGGTATAGATCGATAAGGTATAGATAGAGAGGCAGCGAGTAAAACCATGATTCATATTTATTGTATTGGTCATTTGAGTGCACGGTTGGCGTAGTGGTTAAAGCGGTCGTTTTGCCGCTTTCAACTTCGCTGATGTTCAGGGTTCGATCCCCAAACGGTACAAATCTTTGTGTTATACGCAAACATTTGTTCTGAACACCCCCGCGACACAAGAGCTATTCCTAGATTGAGCGTCGTTTGAAAAAAAAAATATATATGTAACGAATTCCACGCGGACAAAGTCTCGGTCAATTCTAATTTATAATATTTAAAACAAACGTTGCATCTTAACACCATCTTCACTCAATGACGCAAACTTAAGCATTCAAATTACAATACATATTTTAATAAAATTAATCTTGCATAATTAAAAACAAAGCGCTCATTGAAAAGGACGCACCAAGGCAGACAAACGTAATATATCTTCGTCAGCGGATAATAAAAAAAAAACCGACAATGCGTTCCTTTTTTGAAACGGGCGGAAGTGTCGATTTCGATTATGGCGCGTCCGTCCGTTTGGCGGGAAGATGGTGCGGTGGCTTCCGTTCAATACAACTACTTTTTGTGAAAATATTGTTTGACAGATGGCGGAACATGTGGTATGTTTTTATAAGATCATCTGTTCTACGCACGAGCGAGTTTTTAAGTTTATCTCGACTTTTAATTAACATACATCGCTTACATCACGTCTATATTGCTCAGAAGGGCGTGGCAGATGTGTATTCATCAACATTTCACCTATATGTTTTTAAACTTTCGCGATTTGAGAACATTTTTCAAAAGTTAGACAACGGGTCTGAATCGCGTAATTATTATAAAGGTAAATAAATACCTATGCTCGACGTTTCGAATGACTTGCATCATTCTTGGTCACGAGCCGACTGGTGAAGCTCAGCGTCGTCTCCGTGAAGCGCGGATATTGTCCACTACCCTCACTTGGTCGTCACATTTTTTATTTTTATTTAGTTCGGAACCGTCGGTAGTTCACACAACACTAACGGTATCAGATGGTTCACGCGTAACATTTGTTCGCCGAACACTGCACTTGCTTATTACCGGATTCCAAGATGACGATAAGCGATATCCATCTTCGCGGTTGAAATTAGAATGTTTTTTGATTTCAACCGCCTCCCGTGCTATCCTGGAATAATAGCGCCGTTCCGTGGATAAAACTTTTGGCTGATGTAGTTCGATCCAGTGATTATTAGCATAGGTATTTATTTACCTTTATAATAATTACGCGATTCAGACCCGTTGTTTAACTTTTGAAAAACATTTCACCTGTGTTTTAGGTCCTATATGATATTTAGAGGACGGTGGGGCATATTTACCAATATTGTGTGTGTTTTTGTTGTATTATGTCATGTAGTCTCATGGGCATACGGGTTGAGTCAATTTCGTGCTGACAGATTTGCCTGACGGAAATTCTAAAATAAGACTTGTCTGACCCGAGAACCAAGGACCTCCCGGTGAAAGACCGCATACGCTAACAACTAGACCAGCGAGGCAGGCTTTTAGTTTTTAATTAGTCGTTTGTTAATTAATATGGCGATGACACACAAGGATACGGCAGATGGTCATTTTAATTAATTAATTGAGCTTTTCAAGATGTCCGCAGTATCCGCACTGATGACCGTTATTTGTTATAACAATTGGCAATTTCAACAGAATTACGTAAAAAGGTTTTTAAGTACTAGCTTCCGGCTGCGGTTCAGTTTATATAATTGAAATTATATTAAAAGTTTTGAAGATTTTTCTCTCTAGTCCTTTCGTAACAAAAATCAGACTTTATAATGTATTTTTAACATGAGCAGCTCGAAAAGTCGTTGTTTGCTGTGAACAGTGAGCAAAATACGATTTCCTTAGAGTTCATTTTCGTCACGCTCGAAGCAAATTAGAGATTTTCTCTTTGTTTTCGCTTTTCGAGCCGCCGAGTTGTAGTTGTAGGTGTGACACGAGATCAAAGTTATTTACATCTCGTGCTTTTGATACCATAAAACATAACATAATATCAAGCCTATATTACCCAAAAGGGTGTGGCAAAAGTGTTCAACACCCACATGTCACCTGTAATGTTTAGGTCCCATAGGATAGGATGTGAGCCTATTCACCGGGCACGATTCCATCTCCATGCACCTATTGGGAATTTCCTGACGGCAATTTTCAAATAACACTTTGCCCGACCCGAGACCTCGCGGTGAGAGGCGCATATGTTAACCTATAGACCATTGAGGCAGTATTACCCAAAACAATTTAAAAAAGATCGAAATGTCGAACTTTACAACTTTATTTTGACAATGTTTTTTGACAATTTGCTGACAGCAAATAAAAAACTGTTTATCTTATGTAAAATTTTCTTTCAAGCGCTCTCATTAAAATATAAAAAATATTACAGTTTTTTAATTAATTTACTTTTCTATTTACAGATATAAAACGGAGCTGCAGATATATCATGTAAGTATACCATTATTACAAGCATCTAGCATGAGCTTCCTTCGCAAACCCTTCCGTCAGAGAAGGTGTTTGATAAACCTGTGCATACACTAACCACTAGACCATCGCGGCTAAAGTTGGATATTATTTTACGCTAGCTAGCTTTAATGCAATCATTTACTTTTCCACGGTCCAAAAACACGATAATTAACACTAACCGTAACGTCTTAGATGTCTCTAATCTAATCTATACGAATATTAGAAAGCTAAAAAGTTTGTTTGTTTGAACGCGCTAATCTCAGGAACTAAAGGTTTGAATTGAAAAAATCTTACAGTGTTAGATAGTCCATTTATCGAAAAAAGATATAGGCTATGTAACATCACGCCAAAACCCACGGGATCGGAGCAGTGCTAAACCGCAGGGAGTAGTTAGTTTTAACTAAATGTAACGGGACTTTTCTTAAACTTCATGGCCTAATAGATTTAAGAGAGACTGTTGATTTTGTGATCTTGAAACTGTTATTTGTAAGTCGTGAGAGAATTTACAGAGAATAGGAATGGTGACTGATCCATAGATAGTAAGATATAGGATTAGGTAAACATAAACCAAATGCCACAATTCTTAGTTACATACTATAAATCATACTCATTTATGATCATTTAAAGGGCGAGTTTCTTGGGCGAGTCCAATTTTGTGTCACGAAATATTATAATATATATTAATTTTAATATTACACTTTACTTAGATTAGATTTATAAATAGCAACTTTAAAAAAATATTAAAATCTGACCAGTAGTGTCTGCGATCAGCGCTATCAAACAACTAACTCAATTAACTTTCGCCCGCAGTTTCGTCTGCGTGGTAGGTAGATACAGTGGGCCAAGTAATTAGGTATGCAGGGCAAAAACTTCTATGCCATAGTGCAAACTGACTGCAATAGATATGTATGTGTAAATTACATATGTTAATAAGTGTAATATACCCACTATTTAGATATGTAACTCGCTCATCTATAACTGGTGTAGTAAGTCTTTACTTAGAAGTTTTTGCCCTGCATAGCTAACTCGTTGGCCCACTGGGCATCGATAAAAAGTAACCTTTGTTACGCACCTTGTAGTCAGTTACCTGCATTTAAAATCGTTCCAACCGTTTAGAAGATAAGCCGATACAAAAAGACAGATATTTTTTTTTTAAACTGTATGTTAGGCAAAGGTATCGTGCAAACAACTATACCAGCTTGAAAAAACATTGTTATTTTGACATTAAAAACAAGATACTACCGATGAAGTGGCTCTGATTCATATTTTTTTTTCAATGCGCGTGAAGAGGCCACTTATAGATATGGTGGTCCCATTTCCGGCGAGCAGCAAAAAATGAGAAATTTGGATAAATTCTAGAGGGTGTGAAAACTACATGAGTGGTTTTTGACTTTGGTCGCATTTGACCACACGCGCACCCGATGGTAAGTGTGTCGTGCATTGTTATTTTAAAAAAATAATAAAAAAAAAACATGTTAATTTATTTGTTTTGATCATGTTTTTTTTATTAACTGTAAATAGTGCGACGGTTGTGCAAAATTTGAATGAAATCTGAACGTTTAAAGTGGGTCAAAATCGAGTCCAAAGGAGTCGGTTACATATAAACAAACAAACATTTGTATGTTTGTGTGTTTGTACAAGTGAAGCTAATATAAAGCGTGTAAAAATGGACTTGAAGCGGGATTTGAACCCAAGGCTATAGGATTCCAGCCTATCGCTTTACTACGCAATTTGACAAGCCCTGCTCCAAACCTACTCTACGACTGTATGCATCGAGTTTTCGATCTCTGTCGCTCTTATTTTTTTTTAAATCATTCCAGTTGAACGCTGCATGTGTAATCTTGTCTATTGTCTACAAAACGTTCTATAGAATTGCGCATCTATATACTTTTGCCATCGATAATATTCCATCCATTTCCTTTCTTCTGTCAGTATTATCTATGTGATTACAATTCAATGTTTCAGATAACAGAGTAACGCGATAATACCAATCAGATAACATTTTAACCCGACCCGGGAACGGAAACCGAGACTTTACGATAGCAGCGTCCGGTGACATTGACTTAATTACTGCGATAATGATTTTGGAAACTTTTTTTCCGTCCACCTGAGATAGCTATCGTCAATCACGCCTATAAAACGCAGATGGGTATATAACACCAACACTTCACCTGCTATGTCTAGGTTCCAAGTGGTAGGGGTTAAGCCTATCGCCATCCACCGTGCACAATTCCAACTCCGTGCTGCTATTATAATATTTCATATAATATTAGTTTGATTTTTGACAATAATTTTATGTGTAAGTTATAGCAACTGAATCACAACGGCTATAGATGGTTATGGAGAAAAAAATACACTTCAATATTGCAATATAATTAAATTGATAGTAAATATATTATTAATAAAATAAATACTTAAATTATGATTAATATAATTAATTCAAACTCCGTGTTGCTATTAATATTTTCCAAACGGCTAAATCGCTAACAAATCATCGTGTATACAATCTGTGCCTAACCCCCACGGACTACCGTGTAACTGGTTCACATAGTTAAATCCATCACCAATTATTTCACCAACAATAAACTTCCTTTTCCTCTACGTCATTAATTAAAGAATAAAACCCAAGATGCCATTGTCTTTGGCACATATTCTCGTTCACACCGGAAGTCGGAATGCGCGGGAAAGCGGCGTAATGGCGGGAACACCACACAATGATATCATTATGTTGGTACCATTGTAAGATTAGTAGATTAGAAAGTAGAATAATTAGTGCGGTATTTGAAATTATCTTGTGTAAATGTGACTTTTCTGATACTCCAAACAAACTTTGTGAACTTGCCTTCAGAAAATTCACATTAGCAGCACGGAGTTGGAATTACCCTCATCCCATGGGACCAGAACGTAACAGGTGAAGTGTGGGTGTTGAACAACTCTGCCACACCCTTCTTGGTAAAATAGGCGTGATGTTATGTTCCGCCATTTACTTTATAAACTGATGCGGTCACAGTAAACAGATTCATTTATTTTATAAGTTAGTTATTCAAGAATTTGTAACTGATCCGACATCCGTGCGTCACAGGTCTTCATTGAAAATCAGTGTTAAAATGCATTAATTGTAGTGATTATGCTGAATGAGGACCATTTGTTGTCGGTCGGTGTGCATTTTTGTGTTGTTATTATATTATGTATGTATTTTTGTCTTTTTCATTTTATTCCAAAATATTATGCATTCCATGCAGCCTGTGCGCCGATTTTTGACAATAATAAAATATTTTTATATATTATTAATTCTTGAGTGACATAAGCTACATTTTATTATTTAGTTAGCACGCGGGTGAAGCGAAGCAAATAATTAAAATATTTATGTATAAGCAGCAATCAACGCCATCTTACTCAATGGGTATTTCTAAATGTCATGGCCGCGCAGATTGTCACGATATTTCAATTATGAGGTAATTAGGTAACAGTTTGTGACTATTATTTTCTAGATATAATTGTTCACTAGACAACTAGATCACGATGATAGAGCTCTTATGAACGAGCACCAGGGATGAGGAACCATACACTTTGAAACTAACATCAAATGTTTATGTTAAGCCGTTCTTCCTGCGACCCATAAAATATTGATTTCTTGATCTTAATCAGATCATAATATGACATTACTTCTAATATTTTAAGGTGTAGGTAAAGACGCTCACAGGATGGAACTAGCCATAAATGGGGTTCAAAGATTAAAATCATTTATTTTCACAGGCACCAGGGGACGCTTGACTCCGACAAAACATCAGATAATGACATAAAAATAAGCATATATTAAATCACACAATAATTACATTACTATGATTTGAATTATTATTACCGGAGCTAAGATAAATTTTGATCTAACTGTTGAGAATCAGATTAAAATCAATCTAAGTACGAGCTCCGAGGGGTCAACATCATGATGGCTGATGATCGCTAGTCAGACCTCTCTTTAAAGGACTTTGCGGGCTACCCTCGGGCCTGGCTTGTGGGGTTTTCTGGTAAAACGGACAGAACCCAATCCGACCCTAAAGACCCACATTTCACATGGCCAGTAAGCCAAGTAACATGATCTAGATTTCCTTATTTTATTACAAAACACGCGTGTCTCAATATATTGCAAAAAATTGCTAATAAAATCAATCTATTGCATTTCACAAATTAACAGTTTTTCGCAAGATATCTGTAATTTCACGCCCCATTGAATGTTGGACAAGAATTTGACAATGATTTCACATTCGACGCCATGACAGTAAAAGTGAAAGGTATCTTCAATACAAAGATTTAAGAAAAAAGTCTTGTTAATGGCCTTGTAACGAATTAAAGAGGTGATCGCAATAGTGATATCTTTTAATCGACGTACAGTTCTTGTGAACGTGCGGTGTTACCAAGCTCGACAAATTCCGTAACGAATACACGTGCAAGAAGGCTTATAGGTCCGTGGAATCGCCGAAAAGCAACAAAAAAGTATGCTGCGTTGGTATGACCATGTAATAAGGAGGCGACCAGACCACGTCGGGAACTCGGCTCAACAGCTCTCCATCCCCGGTCGAAGATCCAGAGGCAGACCCAAACTAGGGTAAACCTACCTCCCGTAGGTCAAAAGGATTTCCAGGAGTGTTTGCTTTGTGAAGACGATGTCGAAGATAGAGGGAAGTGGCGTAAAAGACCCAGAAAGCTTACCCCACCACTATGTGGGATACATAGCTAGGAAAGAGAGTTCTCGTGGACGTTATAGTTGCCCCCATGGGTGTCAGGACAGGTCTGTATGTCAGACACATCAGCAATCATTTGGTTTCGCCTGCCTGTTTGTTTTAACGAACAAACCCTGCCCTCTTATTACACTTGATGTTGATTGTGATGAAATTAAATTCACGAGTCAAAATTTTAAACAATTTTGTCTGACTCTAAAATTGAACCTGGCACCTCAAAAGATGCATTATTTAAGTTAGCTAATTCAATTAAGAAGTCTTCGACTATTATTTTACCTACCTAATTGCTAAGTCTAAAATCATCAAATAAGTATACAGGGTGTATTTTTGAAACGGGGCAGTAAGGGCAAGTACCTTAACCGTTGCAGTTACAGCAAAACGTTCTTAAAAGACCTTCCCTAACTTTTTGGGACATTTTGAACTGCATTCACAGATTTTGTAAAAAACTTACAGTTAGCAAAAAAAATGCAAAAAGTTCAATTTTTTTTTTATGCCAATCGATTCTATTTCATGTGGGGATCAAAAAACTCTATGGGACCATTTTAGCTTTCAGTACTAGAAAAGACAGAAATCGCCAAAAACGTTTCCCATACATTTCGTACGGAAATATGATAAATCAACTCGAAACTCATAGGTCAGGTAAAATTTTGAACTTTTTTTAAATAAAAAAAAACATTTAAACATTTAAGAAATTGGTTTATGAAATAAATTGCTCAAAATGATTTCCATTTTCACGAATACAAAGTCTATCCTTTTTTGCACTGAACGAATGGCGGCTAATAATGTTCTGGGATGAATATTACGTAAAATGGTCATTAATGCATCCTTGAGCTCTTGAACACTGGCGTACGTCGTCTTATACACCTCGTTTTTCACGAAGCCCCATAAAAAAAAATCAAGTGGTGTTAGATCGGGGCTACGAGGTGGCCACTGTGTTGGACCATGTGTACCTATCCACTGTGTACCGAATAGGCGGCTCAAATTGGAACGTGAAAGGTGACTGTTATGTGGCGGAGCACCATCTTGTTGAAAATGAACTTTTCGCAATTCCGTTTTCAAGATGGTGTAAAATGACTTCATTATACATGGCATACCACACCAACAGTTGAATGAGAAGCGAACCTGATTATGACTTGCCGTAACTCTTAGTGGATTTTCTTTGGACCAATAGTGGAGATTTTTTCTGTTGTACATACCGTTATTGGAAAAATTCGTTTCGTCTGACCACAGTATGTAATGTAAAAATTCATGATCTCTGCTTATTTTTCCTCTTAGCCATCTGCAAAAAGTAAGCCTTCGAACATCATCACCCGGATGTAACACTTGAACTATGCGCCCATATCGATAGCACTTGTAGCCGTATTTCTTCCATATCTTTATCACAAGGGAGTGGGATACACCTACTTCAAGGGCGACTTGCCTGGACGATACCTCTGGATATGCTTCGACATAAGTCAGAACCGCAATCTCCGTGTCCATGTCCACACGAGGCTGCCGCTTTCTTTTGAAAGAACCCTGCAATGCCAGGTTTTTCAAAAGATTTGTAATAACCTTTCTTGTTGGCACATGCCGCAACGGATACTTATTGCGGTACCACACTAATGCAGCTCCCGCATTTCGATTATTGACAAAATACGCTTCTAATAAGTCAATTTTTTCACGATTAGAAGACATTTTAGCGAAAATCCTTAATTAATAACTCATACGAAGTTTCTCAGCTGAAACTAAGTATAACACACAGATTTTCGAATCAAATTCGAAATTTGAGGGTAAAAATTCTTTTTATTTACTTTACAGTCAATTCTACCCACTTCCAGGCCATAACAAAAAGTTAGACCATCGTAGAAATTCGTTTCTGTTGCCGAAATGTATGGGAAACGTTTTTGGCGATTTCTGTCTTTTCTAGTACTGAAAGCTAAAATGGTCCCATAGAGTTTTTTGATCCCCACATGAGATAGAATCGATTGGCATAAAAAAAAAATTTGAACTTTTTGCATCTTTTTGCTAACTGTAAGTTTTTTACAAAATCTGTGAATGCAGTTCAAAATGTCTCAAAAAGTTAGGGAAGGTCTTTTAAGAACGTTTTGCTGTAACTGCAACGGTTAAGGTACTTGCCCTTACTGCCCCGTTTCAAAAATACACCCTGTATAAGTAGTATTGCTTGTTGTTTTGAGCTTATAAGAGCTCGACCACCATTAATTAACATTTTCCTACAAGAATATTTTTAGAGTAGAACGGAGTCTTAATCTTAATAAATAAAAAATAATAAAAATATTTCTGTCACAAATCCCGTAAGAAAAGTTTATTTAAACATATTTGACTTCCGGTTTAACCCCTGAATCTTCACGAGAAAAAGTAGTAAATATAATTCGGACCATAGATTCTTTTTATTTCCATTCATAAAGTCAAATAACAGCATAATGAAATCTCATTTAAAAATACTTACCAAAAAGCAGCAGAAACAATCCTTTTTCACAAAATGTTTATTTTATCACCAAGAAACTCACTCAAAATAAATCACTGGATATTTTTTGCAACTAAATAATGTTACGATGGAACGAAAATATTGACTTTTAAAATGGTATTTTGGAGCACAACCACTCGCGGTCTACGCCGAATGTTGAATGAAATTGAATCGTTCGCTCAACGTACTATTCAAAACATGAATGAATGCAGATGGCTGTCAAACGCCTTTCATTTCTTGAACAACGTACGATTTGAATAAATTAAAATGAACATTTTAAGCTTTTTGACAACGAAATAAGGTTGGTTTTAGATTATCATTGATGTTGATTTAAAATGTTTTAAAATCGGGACAATATTTGCAAGCATGCGCAGTGTGATGCTGCGTCTCTTTTACTTTTACATTGATAGTGTAAGAGTGAGAGAGATAAAAGTTTTTACTTTTAAAAATCGATAATGAATTCCTCGCATCCTGCCTGTCAGCATGTGCCTCTGAAACTAATCGTTTCCGTAAAATATTCTAGTTCCAGAACGACTGAACTTCAAACGCATTAACATTGAAAATAAACCATATGCCAAACACTTTAAAGTTGGTGATTGTTTGTATAGTTTTAGCATTATACATTCAAAGAGCATGTAAAAGATAATTAGGGACGCGCGTTTCCGACGCTATTTTTGGTTTCCCGCGCAAATACGTTTCGTCGAACACCGGATGGCGGGCGCAATTTTGAACGACCTTTTTTTCATACCACCTAATTATGTGGCGTTTTTTCATGATGCCGCCCATTAGGGATGTTTATTTTTTTAGTTACTGTAAATTTGGCGGTTAAATATGTTTTTATTTTAATTTTTAATTTATTCATTTGGTGATTAGACACTTTAATTTGTAGTCAATCCATTTTTAGTTATTTTCTTTATTTAATGATCTTAGTTACTTAATCCTTGCTTTCTAACTTTATATTGTAATTCGGCTAGTAACTTTGTCTGTCTGATACGTTTTCACGCCTAAACAGCTGGACTGAATTTGATGAAATTTGGTATGGAAGTAGATGGAACCTTAAGACAGACCATAGGCTACTATTTATCGACATACCACGCGGGCGGAGCTGATGGTGGAAGCTAGTAAGTTTATAAATGAGGGTGAGACAAGGCGAGCTCAACCGAACTTAGCTTAGCATCCATCACGTGACAAATAAGATTAACCTAAATAAATACATAAATTTCATCTCAAACCCAAACAAAATTAATCATAAACCCAATAAAAAAAATTAACATCAGAGACAAGCGGACGCCGCCATTTATTAAAAAGGAATCGTTTGACATTTGGGACGTTGGTCCATCCGTCCGGAAACCAGAGACGGGAAGTCCAGTGTAAACAATATAGAACTATATCTTTAGGACCTTTGTTATATAATAAGATGTAATAAAAGGAGTTTTTATAGTTTCCTGGGGATCTATAGGGATGTGGAGTTCCTTCCTTCGTGTTGTTTAGATGTTTATAAAGATAATTTAAAGAAATACCGTGACGAGTTTTACGGAGGAAGTTATTTGTGTGTCATAAAATTTGAATAAGGAGTTCTTTTTAATAAGTATCCCTTCGTTTCTAAACGTTTCCGAAATGAATTAAACTTTATTGTTCTTTTACAAAACATTTTCAGTAGGATCCAAACATGCATTTAATAGCATATAGGGTTTTGCAGAGGTGTTTAGTCACCCATACTGCACCTGTTATGTTTATTAGGTCCTATGTGATAGAGGGTGAGCCTATTGCCATCCTCCGAGTACAATTTCATCTCCGTGCTGCAATTAAGAATTTCCTAATAGATGGATTTCTAAATAACACTTACCCGACCCGGTAATCGAACTCGAGACCTCGCAGTGAGAGGCAGCATATGCTAACCATGAGATCAGCGAGGTAATAAACGTAGTTATTGTTAAAAAAATATGCTGACATGTATATTTGTTGAAAAAAAAAACAAAACGTGACATAACAATACTACATTTGTGTTATTTTTACAATATAAAGGGACACCGGACGGTTTGTGACCGGAAGTTACAACGGACGTGGTCTGTAAACACCTTTATGTCGGTGTGTTAATCAGCGTTAAGTTAAAAGTAGGTACTACCCGTTTGCTTTAAGATGGCCAAATTGGCCCACTTCTTCATACTTCACCTCTTGTAAACAAAACATATTAAACATGACACTGTCAAAAAGGGTTTATAAAACGTGAGGATTTACTGGTGGTAGGGCTCTTGTGAACGAGCAGCACTATACCGTCTCACCTAGTAGTTGCTAGCATTAATTACTGTGTTCCGGTTTGGTGGTGAGATCAGGCCTTGAAATTACTGGCATTTCAGTCAAAAGGGGTTTATAAAAGGTGAGGTATGGAGCAGTGGAAAAGGCAAATTTTACGAAGTCGAACCGAACGCGTAGTAAGAATTGCTACTTTTTAACCGACTTCAAAAAAAGGAGGTGTCTCGATTAAAAAAGTTATCTCACCTATATCTATATATCCAGCAAAACTTCCTCTCATCAAGTTTGTTTAAAATCAAACTCAACCTAATTTCTTTTTATTAATAAAAAAGTAAATATTAACCGGCCACGTGCGTGTCGAGCCACGCGCAAAAGGGTTCCGTAGTATAGTAATTACAACATTATTATGGACTCAAAACAGGTTTAATATCTTGGATACTAACAACTTCATATACAAGTAATAATCAGGAATAATCAATAGTGCAATAACACAATTTAGAAGTGAGCCAATTTCCTTCCTTCCGCAAGGTCACGGGTTCGATTCCCTGGTCGGGCAAAGTGCAACAGCAGTACGGAGTTAGAATTGTGCCCAGTGGATAGCGATAGGCGAACCTATAGGCCTCTATCCTATGGGACCTAAACATAACAGGTGAAATGTGGGTGTTGTACACCGATCTGGGTATATCGTTATAAAAGTCATCTTAAGTTTGTGTTGTTTAAATATTATTGTTCAAATTCAACGTAGATCTCTCAAAATCAATATTCCAACATCTTCGTTCCAAATCAAACAAATAAAACGTGATCTAACAATGGGTCAATACTACACTTTACTTTTACTACAATCGTACAATAGTATAATGGTCACGTCCGTCGTCCTTTATATTGATTGTTAAATACTCCGTTTGCGACCGGAAGTCACTACCGGACGCGGTGTGTAAACACCTTTACCGGATTCTGAGCGATTCGGACCTCACGTATTTTGGTCAGTGATTTATTCTATGGGATTTAAAAAAACAAAAGATTTTAGCTATGGTTCGGTTTAGGAATTCACAAAAAAAAAACTAAAAGCGCGGGCGAAGCTAGTCTTTTATAGTTCCCTTTTTAGTACAAATTATGGTGATAGGCTAGGAGACCTAAACATAACAAGTGAAGTGTGGGTGTCATACATCTCTGCCACACCCTTCTGGGTAATATATGTGTTATGTAAGTCACCCTTCTCCGGAACTCCATACCATCAGGATGTGAATGAGTTCCGGTTTGGTATCCAGGTGATAGGCACGTTCGTATTTAAAAGGAAACGCAAAGAAATAGTGAACAGGTGAATCCGTTCGTACACACGGCTGCCGTTCAACTTATACATTCCAGTATAAACTGGTTTCGCGTTGTACGGGCATTCTATCAAAGTCAAAGTCAAATTATTTATTTTTCTAAACCCCAAGAAGCGCGGGAACACGTTTCAAACAGAACTGAACAGCACACTATTTCATGTTTCTGAGCTGATGCTGGAAGGTACAACTCCTCAACGGTTAGGAGTAGATAGTAATTATATAAATATTGCGCAAGCCGTTTACTGTATTCTTTCAAGTTATTCATAGATGAGGCAAGACGTTGAATATTACTTCAGTATTTTTACCTTTTTACTGCAGTTTTTGTAATTAAAGTCGGTTTTGTTTTTGGAAAACTATCGATTTATGATTTTTTCCTACAAATGAGAAACACGGCCGACGAACGGTTGGTCGATAATACCACGAGGCTTGAAACATAAAACCTCTATTTACGCCTATTTTACCTCCGCCTACCTATCATATTACTACAGAGTATACACACACAATCACCGTCAAATCTCTTCCGGTTCGAAACAACGCATAATAACCATGGTCATTGCCGACACACGTCCGAAAAAAAAACGAAAGAATGTCATAACGGAAATGGCGGGAAAGTAATCACAAAAAATCTTTTATTATGCGACAATAAGCTTTAAATAGAATCTTATTTTCGTCTTAAATCTTGCGTAAAGCCGGGTTTGGGCCGACAGCTTATTTTGGGACGAAAAATGAGAAATTGCACGCATCCGTTTAGGTTAGCTGTCAAAGTTTGACAGGTTGGCGGTTGCACAAAAAACGCGGGGGACGCAACATTTTATAATATTTTCAATGATGATATTAACGAAAACAGATTGTATTTTAATTAAAAATCCAAATTATAGTAAGATCTAGATCCTTATGGCACCATAGGATTCAGGATCAATTATGTTTGGAGTAAATTATTTTTTTATATAAACCCTGTGGATCTTTAAGATGGGAAGTATCTTAACTGTTGCAGTACATAGTTTTGCATCGTCAGGAAAATACTTTTTTATTTGACAACGTATGTAGCAAACGGACTTGCCGTCCACCTGATGGAAAATGTACAGTCAATTGAAATTATCATTTCACAAAAGCAGATTGCAAATGCGTTGCATCTGAGGACTCTGGACTAGTGTGTTATGGCTCATGTGCCTCCACCACCAAACCGTAACACATTACTATTTGGCAGCAGGTTAAAAGTGAGATGATGGTGCTGCCGCCCTCGAGCTCGTTCACGAGGACTTTCCCACCATCATAATTATCATCTTGCGAGACTATCCATACCGTTTCATGGTATTTTAAACACAGTATTTTTTTAAATTGTACCGTATCTGCTTCTAAAAAAATTTAGCAAACATTCTTATCCTTTCATTTATAAATAAAACTTCACTGTGACAATACAATTTCCTATTCTATAATTGCGTGAAATTACAGACCTATCATACCAGCGATAATACGCATGAAATGACCTACCTCAAAAGGTTGCGTGCACCTGACATCCTTATATTTTTTTCAAGATTAGGCAAGGGCGTGTGGCGTGCAGCCTGCACGTGGCGAACATCACTATAACAAACTTTTTTATTTTTTATTTTTTTTTTATTTTAAAACTTCATGTACAATATCGCACATAGGCGGACTTAATGCCATAGGCATTCTCTACCAGTCAACCTTTGGGTGATGCTGAGAGTGGGGTAGTAGGTGCAAAAAGGAAGTTTTAATTAGGAGATGAATAAAACTTTTTTGATTTCTTTCTTTTTTAATCTTATTCAATATGCAACTCTATTGTATTTAAATAAAGCTCTTTTTTTAATGGATGTGTTTTATGATAGATGATTATTTTTTTTAAAGATTAGTTATGATTTATTTTAATAATTCACGGTTTCCTGCTTGTCGAATTATTGTCATGTTTCCGTTTGAAGATAATTGTTTGATTAATCAGTTACTATGTATTTTCATCGTGATAATGCTTAAAGGGATACCTACTGTGAAACACGTGCAATAAAGACTTGAATTCTTGAACATAGATAGCTTACTGTTACCAGCAGCTCTGCCCGCGTGGCTACGTCGATAAGAAGCCTAATATCCTTCCTCAGGTTTTGAACTATCTCCATACCAATTTACATCAAGATCGCTTTAGTAGTTAAGCCGTTAAAGCAAGACAGACATAATTGCATTGCATTGAAATTCTCATATAAACATAAAATCACGTCTATATTACGCAGAAGGGTGTGGCAGATGGATAGAACACCCACACTTCACCTGTTATGTCTAGGTCCCATGGGATCTTCCGTCAGGAGCTCACTCCAATTTTCCCGACGGGAAATTCA
The DNA here is from genome assembly GCA_905147285.1 of Hypena proboscidalis. Classification (NCBI taxonomy): domain Eukaryota; kingdom Metazoa; phylum Arthropoda; class Insecta; order Lepidoptera; family Erebidae; genus Hypena; species Hypena proboscidalis. The sequence continues at coordinate 10,646,322 of LR990156.1, read as the reverse complement.
CAAATAACACTTTGCCTGACCCGGGAATCGGACCCGAGAGCTCGCGGTGAGAGGCGCATAAGCTAACCACTTGTCCAACGAGGCAATCTAATAATTAGTAGGTAGCGAATTATCAAAATCCTTTTGCGTCGTAATTCGTATTGATACGGATGATATTAAGGCGATAAATGAAAGAATACAGGATTTCCTTTCTAGATATAACCAATATCACAGCCTAAATACATACAGACATTCAACTCCTTTGTCTAAAAAACTGTCAATGTCTAGACAATAGAAAAATCTTTATTACAGTCCACAAGTACATAAAAGATATAACAGTAAATAACCACACTAGGCAAAGCCGGTCTTCTTCTTTCTTTCGTGTCGATGGCTGCAGTCATATTCTCATGGTGTTGACTTGCCATCGTGGTGAAAGGATTCGCCAGTCTACTGGGTGGAGATTTGCAGACTGCCCAGGGTGCGCCGGACGTAGTAGAGGTTGATTGTGTACGTCGCTCGGGGAGGCCGGTATCGTGGTTATTTAGCGTCTATACAGAAATTGGACTTAAGAATTTAAACTACATCATAGGCATGATGACGTTTTTATTTATGTAAGTAATTGAAACACCTCTCGATATTCAATACTCAATTATTTATTACATTCCACAATGTTTTGTTAGGTGGTAAACATATTACTAAACATTGTATCAATCATGGACCCTGTCGGGCACATCAAAAGTGTAGGAGAGAGGATGAAGGGCGATTAATTTATTTTAAAAACTAGTATATTTAAATATATTCGTTAAAACTAGCATAGCTTTCAAAACTTTTCGAATTTTCCAATTCGCTTTGGAGAACTCGCGAATTGCCCAGGGTGCGCCGGACATAGGGAATCGTTGTGTACGTCACTCGGGGAGGCTCCTTTCATGCACCCCAGTAGGTGTGATGTGTTATGTTTATGTATAATAATTAATTATAATATATTTATTTGTATATACTGTCCCTTGAAACTTAGATTATAGGATAGAAGATAGTAATAATAATTAAATGTAATTTTGAGTTTAATATTATATAATTATATTATATTATTTTTTCATTGAAATTTTCGTTTATATTATAGGATTTGCTTATTAATAATTGTTTTAGTTTATTATAGAATACATTTGATTTGTTTTCATTTTTAAGAGTCTGTGGTAATGACATGACCAAAGTACTGGAAGAGTGCAGGTAAGTCGTGAAGTTGGTAGGTTGTCTGTTTTTATGCTTTAATGTTATTTTTGTTTGGATTTCTTCCCTCTTTGTGTATAATTCAGGTTGTTCGCGTAAAAATTTACAACTTTCTAATATATATAGACTAGGATATTAGAAACGTCATTAAAATAATGACTTTAATATCACATGAAATGCCTGAGATTCCTGGTTCAAAAAAAGTAGAAGGTTCTCAATTCCATTGTATTTATTTTTAATTAATGATAAGCTTTAAAGATTTTTTTCTTACCTTTTTCTATAAAGGATAGTATTTATAATAGTTAGAGGCAGTGGCGTAACTATAGGGTGGCAGGGGTGGCAAAATGCCACGGGCCCCCGGACCTAGGGGGCCCCCGTGCCCAAGATGTGGCATCTCCTCGAAAATAACTGAACACAATTTATCAGAAAAAAAAAACAAGATTTAAACGCATTCATCTAAAAATAATAATTATAAAACGCATCCATTGGTTGCATTTTTCACGGTACTAAAGTAGCGCGGTCGAGCTTGCAATTTCCAGTAAATCGCGTAAGATAATTTTTCTTTCTAAAAATCTGGTGAAAAATTAGTGCATTCCAGTACTGAATCATTGATAAGCGCCTTCAACGGCTTCAACGTAATGATTTTTATTAGGGCCTACCCAATATTTTTGCCACGGGCCCCCGATGGTATAGTTACGCCACTGGTTAGAGGACAGAATAGGAAACAAAATACAATATCAATTCCCCGCAATGTTTTTGTCAAAAATTTGTCTATAACATAACGGGACATAACATCACAGGTGTACAGCACTCACACTTCACCTGTAATGTTTAGGTCTCATGCTATTGGGAGTAAGCCTTTCGCCATCCACCAGTTCAGTTCCAACTCCGTGTTGCTATTGAGAATTTCTTGACGGTAAATTGCCAAATAACCCTCATGCTGCCGGGAATCGAACCCTGTGTCACTAAGCAACAACAAAACTTCCTTCATCCCACAGCCGGAAACGGCCCGGGATATCCCTTTCATTGTAAAAAGCGGAAGTCCCGCGCCGCGGGGCTCCGTGTTTTGCATGCACTTCCCGTCAATTGATTAACTGTTTTTAGAATGAGGTACATTTATTTGGTTCTTGAAATAAGGGCGGTTGCACACTGACATTATCTTAATTTCAACCTAAACAGTTCGACTAAAATTGATCTAAGCTTCGGTAATTCAAATCATATTATGTTGATTATAATAGCAGCCCTGTATCTAATACATGTCCCACTGCTGGGCTCGGGCCTCTTCTCATGATGAGAAGGGTTAGGCCATAGTCCATCACGTTGGCCAAGTGCGGATTGGTAGCGTTAGCGAGTGATAATTTATATGATAAATACACATATCTTCGTTAAGACGAATCTTAACGAGTGGTGAGTGCCATGGGTTCGAACCCGAGACCTTTGACTTCGCAGTCCTACGCCTACGGTCTCCCACTAGCTATCGCTACTTGTGTATAAAGCTTGTTGACACATAATATTGACTTCAAAATCCCCAAAAGTGTAGTTAGCGAACACCCAAACTGAAAAATGGGACAACCCAAAAATTATAATTTAATTCATCTCGATTGCTTTTGGTAACTGGGGTATTAGTATTTAAGTTAATTAGATTTAGGTATACTCAGTTATTTAACATGGCAATTACTGTGTTTCTACACTGTGTATTAACCGTTAGGAATATTCTTTCTCTCTGATTCAAAGGTTTCAAAAATTCAATTTGAATTAAGTTCGCCTTTGTACATAGTAAATGTTTTATATTATAAGTTCTTATTTAATTTTATTGTGTAGGTACAATATAAATAATTATGAATATGAGTATAATAAAACTGTTCGTTAAGTATAGTTCGCACGCCGAATGATGATCCCTATGACGTTTCAATTGACAGTTGTACTTGCGAAACAATTTCGATAAAAAACTGTTTTTTTAGGCAAATGTCATGTCATTCAGCCAGGTCATTCAACATAATAAGCAATTTTTATTTATTTAGAAAAAAAGATTACGCGCATTGATGGACATAAAACACTAGATAAAAAAGTAACAGCCTTATTATATTTTATTTTACTATACTTTAATTTTGACAGCTGACGATAGAACAAAGAAAATTTGCGTACAAGACTGGGATCGAGATGTAGAATTCGACAATATCATTGACCAACCGTTAATAATAAACGTCACGGATAGCTGCAGTTCAGACTCAGATTTTGAAGATCCGCTTGACCCTGTATCAGATTCAGCTTGATATAAATAAACTACAAACTCAAAGCATTTGTTTAATTTTTCCAACAAATTATCGATTATTGGTTTATCGATGTGTCCCTTCTCAGTCGATAACAGCTAGACGACGTAACTTTTGCAGCACGTACCATGTACATTTGCATTGAGTTTTTCTCCATTATTTCTGAACATTACGTAATAATTTCTTAATATTCATTTTTATAATTTACAAATGTACACAATTATGATTTTTTCGACTTTTTAATGGACCTCTAAAGGACTTGATGAGACAGGACGTCAGTACAATGTTAAGCGCTAACGAACTGTCATAGGGATCATCATTCGGCGTGAGACGTATAGTTTTGTGAAATCGGGGCTATGATAAGTTGTATCTTATTTAATAAAGGAATTATGGCCCAGTGCTGACAATACAAGCACTGCGCTTTACATATTTATAACTTCAACAAATATTGCCTACTATGTTTTTTTACCATTGTAACATTGTAGGTAATATTTGTAAAAATAAATATCATTAATATATCTTCATTATCAAAAGGCGGTGACGAAACCATACCGCGATTCAGAACATAAGGACAACGCCATCTATCGCGCTATGAGGCAAACATAAAAAAATGTGGCTCTCTGCACTGAAACTTGTTTCAACATCCTTTATACATCACATCTCGCCTACAATAACCAATAAGGTGTGGCAGGGGTGTATAACACTCACATTTCACCTGTTATGTTTAGGTCCTATGTGATAGGGGGTGAGCCTATCGTCATTCACTGGGCACAATGCCGATTCTGTGCAGCTATTGCGATTTTTCTGATGGAAAACTTAACTTTCCTTCGAGTAAAACTCAAAGCAAAATCAAGTATTGCTCACGAAATGACACGGTGGGCGCCAATTTTTTCAAGCAGTGACTACAGCCCATGAACATGGACAATCAACAAAAGCAGATTTTAGTTCGTTTCATCTTAGAACTACGACCTTCCGAGGAGCGCGATATAAACACCGCCAAGTTACTACTTCCGCGCTGATACCAGGCCTTTCTTCACCGAAAAACTAAACACCTATCCAACCAGGGAATCTAACCTGAGACTAGCGCGCCAGGCGCAAATGCAGTTACATACTGCTGCATACACCACCTCAAATAACTTCGTGATCATGTTCAATACTTATAACAGGGGTGTCCCAGGTGATAGGCTCAATTCCAACTCTGTTGCTTTTGAACCAATCCCGAATAACACTTGACCGACCCGAGACGAGCATCGAACCCGAGACCTCATGAAAAGTCGCATACGCTAACCACTAGACCAACGAGGCAGTAATGACAAGGTAAATGTTTAAAGTTTAAGATTATTTATTTACAGTTTTTATTTTGTATCATTTAACAATCACTCGATAGATGGCATTAGAGGAAAAATTAGAACTCAGTGTTAAGATTCTCCACCGCTGAATGACCTGACTGAAGTTATATGAAATAACGTCCGGGGACGGCCAAGTAGGTAGTGTAGTGTACCTGCCTGCGACGCTGAGGCCGTGGGTTCGATTCCCACATAAGACAAATCTTTGTTTGTCTTAGTCTGGGTGTTCCTATGTATAATAAGTATGTATTTACAAAAGAAAAGTATATACTGGGTGGCGCAAAAGTAAAGACCCTATTTGGTTAAGCTATAACATTTTTTCTAAATTAGAAAACTAGATTTAGATTTTTTTAAATGTATATTTGTGCCATTAAATTTCGTACCATTAGGATTTAAAGATGATGTCTTTTAAATGGTGACCTCCAGAGTTGATACACATTTGAGCCCTATTTATGACATTTTGCATAACTTGCCGTAACACTTCCTGCGATATGTTCGTTATTTCTTGACGAATGTTTTCTTTTAGAGCTGCGAGAGTCTGTGGCTTGTTCACATACACCCGAGATTTCAAAAAACCCCAAAGAAAGAAGTCTGGACTGGTCAGATCGGGTGATCTTGCAGGCCAAGGCAAATCGCCAAAACGAGAGATAGCTCGGTCTGGAAAAGCGTCCCTCACTAAGTCCATAGTGTCGCGCGCTGTGTGTGCCGTAGCGCCGTCTTGTTGAAACCAGATGTGCTCCAGCCCCAATTCGTCCAAACTGGGTATCAAAAACTCACGTAACATGGTTCTGTAGCGTTCTCCAGTGACAGTTATCGCATTGCCTCCAGCGTCTTCGAAAAAATAGGGTCCGATCACTCTGTCAACACAGATGTGTAACGTGGTCTACAAATGACTAGTTAGGTAGGCAGAATAAATAGAAACAATCGATAGATTAACAAAGGTATTATTATTCTATATATTTATATCTATTAAATACAAGGTAGTCTCAAGGCGTAGGTTGGTAGGTAGGTAAGTGGTTTGGTAAGTCCTGGTGCAGCTAAGTGAGGAACACTTAACTCGGCGCTGGTGACCGCAGGCAAGAAGGGCGCGACGCGCACGCAGGTCCTTTATATACCCCACAGGGGTCTGCAGTGGGGGGCGCATCTTGAGGTTGCGGTGGCCGTGCGGTTGCGACGTCACACACCCCCTCCGTTAGGGCAGAATTTTTCTTAAAAAATTCGGCTCCTGGCTGACATGGAAGACCTCAGGAAGCAGTTCTTAAGCAGCACCGGCAGCTCGATCCGGCTTTACTGAAATCAGAACAATAAGTGTATATAAAAAAAATAACTAGAAAAAATATGAAGTTACGATACCTAAATAAAATTGAAAAGAACCGGAGTGATCGAGCCAAACGCATTCAATACAATAACAATGTCATGATGTCATTCAAAAATAACACTACGTGCAACCTATTAGGATTGAATTTTTACTAATTAAAGAAGATTATTGAAACTCATTCTTATCTAACGGAACTAAATATAACTAAAAATGTAAGTATAACAACTTGTTTACCAAGTAGCGCGTTAGCGAAGTAGTATTGGGTGTGCGCGTCTACACAGAAGGCATGACACATTTCAAGATGAATGAATGAACAACATCGTATAGTTGAAAATAATAGAATTCGACATCATTAGTAGATGTGATTCTAAAGGAATTATGAGCGTGAAGAATATTAGCGAACAAAATGGTATACCCGATTCGACAATGAGAATTTTAACCACTGAACCATAGGGTAAAATTTTTTTTTTTTATTTTTTTATACCATTATTGTTTATAGTTTATTTGTTTAATATCCTTTATATGCCATTCGCCAAGTGGCTTATCAGACATATCTGCTAGTTTGTACACTAATGGAGACTTTTTTGCTACGATTTTACATTTAATAAATTTAGGAGCGAGTTTTTTACAAAAATATTTATCCTTATCGCTCAAGTAAAAGGTACGTTTCCAAACAATATCACCAATATTGAATTCTGCCGTTTTACGGCGAAGATTATAAGAATGACAATTACGCTTGTGTGCACCTATTAGCGCTGCCTGTACTCTCTCGAAAATAGAGGATAAGTAGCCTAGTGACTCAGCATAACTATCACGTGGCTCATGAATTATATTAGTATCAGATTTACTAGAAACATAATGAGAACCACAGGTTACCATTTCACGCCCGAATACGATCATAGATGGTGTAAAACCGGTTACTTCGTTTACTGCACAATTCATTGCGAACTGAATTTTAGGTATAAGTGTATCCCATATGCGTTGATCGTTTGAAATGAACGTAGAAACAGCTGTTATTATAGTTTTATTATATCTTTCTACCGTATTTACATGAGGTGCATAAAACGGTGTGTAATGTAAATTTGGAATTTTATATTTATTTAACAAGTTTTTAAAAGTTGCGCTTATAAATTGTTTGCCATTGTCTAGTACTACGGTAGATGGAATACCATGTACCAGAAAAACTTTTTCCTCTAAGATTCTAGTTATTACGTCAGCAGTCGCACGTTTAATAGGGAAAAGTAAACAATATTTTGAGAAACAACAACAAACGACAAAAATAAAATTGTTCTGTTGCCTTGTAGGAGGCAAGGGACCAATCAAATCAATACTTATCATTTGAAAAGGTTTAGAACAAGACTTAGGTTCACCCATAAGACCCAAAGTTGCATGATTCTGATGCTTATGTGCGATGCAACTATCACAAGAATTTACCGCTTTTACAACATCGGAATACATTCCAGGCCAATAATAATTGAGGGCTAAACGTTTGAAAGTTTTGAAAATACCCATATGACCCGCCGTAGGGGAGGAATGGCTCTGAAGTATTACTTCGTTTCTCCGTTCAGATGGAACTACTTCCTTCCACTGAAATTCTCTGGTAAGAGGATTAAGACTCTTTTTGAAACGATATAATTTATTACTGATCACTTGATAGTCAACAAAGGATGTAGGAGACTGCGAACAACCATTAAAAATATTCAAATACCAAGTGTCATTAGTAGATAAGGAACTACCATCTGGGAGGAGATTACTATCGATATCCATAATATTAGGTGATCGAGAAAGAAAATCTGGTACAATATTATCTGAACCACGACGGTGTCTTATTTCAAAGTTATAAGAGGAAAGACGAACTCCCCACCTGGCTAATCGCCCTGTAGGGTTGTTCAGTTTTAAAAACCATTTCAAAGCAGCATGATCGGTGTACACAATAAATTGTTTTCCGTTTTCAATATAACACCGCCAATGTTCGATAGCAGATAAGACAGCAAGCGCTTCGCGCTCAGTAGCACTGTAATTTTTTTCCTGGTCCGATAAGGATTTACTATAAAAGGCTATGACTCTTTCCTGTCCCTCCTTGACCTGGCAAAGTACAGCTCCAATGCCGTAATCACTAGCATCGGCGTGTATTTCAAAAGGCTGATCAAAATCGGGACAACATAAGACCGAGGAAGAAGATAAACATTTTTTTAATTTATTAAAAGCTACATCCGCCACTTGCGACCATGCGAACAGTGGAGCCTTTTTGCCGTTAGAAGTTAATTTATTTAAGGGAGCCGCTAAAGTACTAAAATCGGGTATGAACCTTCTATACCACGATGCAGCACCCAGAAAACGACGTACCTCTTTTTTATTTGTCGGAGTGGAATAACTTGTAATTGATTTTACCTTCTCAGGATCTGCATGAAGACCTTCTGAATCCACTATATAGCCCAAATATTTAAGTTTGTCTTTGAAAAAATTACATTTTTCTAAATTTATAGTTAAGTTTGCATATTTTAATTTGTTAAGTATTTTAATTAGAAGTGAAATGTGATTTTCAAAGGAATTTGTCACACATACGATGTCATCAACGAAACAAAAGACCTTGTTTTCAAATTCGGGCCCGTAAAATAAAATATCTGCTAAACGCTGTTGTGTCGCAGGAGCATTTGTTAAACCAAAAGGCATGGATTTAAATTGAAAAGTTCCACGTGACGGAATGTAAAAAGCAGTTTTACAACGGTCCTCTGCCCTTATTGACGTCTGCCAGAAACATTTAGATATATCTAAACTAGTTAGGTACTTAGCGTCTCTCAAGTTATCCAGAATCTCAGAGATATAAGGCAAATTGTACGCGTCTTTTTTTGTTACCGAATTTAGTTTACGGCTGTCGAGACAAAAACGCAATTCACCATTTTTTTTAGGCGTTAAAATGACGGGATTAGACCAAGGGCTTTCAGATGGTTCAATGACATCTTCTGCCAACATTGCATCGACATGTTTTAACAAAATACGCTGTTTATCGGGAGACATACGATAGTATCGCTGACGAATAGGTGGACTATCACCTGTATCAATCGAATGAGTAATGAGTGAAGTTCGGCCGAGCCCTCGCCGTTCATAAGATATATCGGTGAATTGGGCGATGATGTCGTTAGCAGTAGCTCTCTGCTCATCAGACAAATGATCAAAAGATACCAAGTGACTGGTAGAACTAGGCTGTAGTTCCGAAACAACAACGTCGTTATTATTTTTCGTGAGTAAAATAGATTCCAATTGATCAGGGAACAACCCAAAACCCCTCCAGAAATCCATACCAAGGATTAAAGTTTTCTTAATACCCGGTACAATATGAGTAACAAGAGAAATAATTTTATTTTGAAATTCAAAAGGAAGTACCACTGAGCCAAGTGAAGAATATTTGTCGCCACCAGCGGTGATAAAATCCAGAGGTTTAGAATGTAATAATTTAGATTTATTCAAAAAAAGTTTGTGGGAATTATTACCCAAAATAGTTACACATGAACCAGTGTCTAGTAAACCAACAGTGTTCTTCCCGTTAACCGTAACGGGGATAAATGGAGTATAATTAATGTTAGAATTAACGATTGAGGAAAGTTGATATGAATTGAAAAATTTAGATACATAATTTAGCCAATTATGCCATTCATTTTTACATGTTTTCACAATTACTTTTGATTTTCCCCAACCGTATTTTTTACGTTTTTTGAATTTTTATTAGTTTTATTGTTACAACTAGGACAGTCTAAAACTCGATAGCCAGGTAATCCGCATTTAAAACAAACCAAAAAACGAGGTTGACGACAATATTTTAAAGAATGTGAATCTGTTCTGCATCTCGGACAGTATAATTTAGGTATAGCAGTACTAGTGACAGAAACAGCATTGACGCTCGGTTCAGCAGAATTACTATTTTCTGTCGAACATTGATCTGTATTTAAAACATTGTAAGTAGGTTTAAAGTACTTATGTTTTTTGTAAGAATTATTGCTATAAGAAGTTTTTTTCGAATTCGTATCATTGGGATATCTATAAGCAAAATCTGGCGCTAGAGTATTGGCAGTAATTTTAGGTGGTTCCGAAAATTCCTTGCTACGACTGTCATACTTCTCAAAATTTCTACAAACACTAATTAAAGAAGGAATATCCACAATATTGCCAGTTAAGAGTGAATTTGTATAACACGGCCTGATATTATTTAATAGTATTTCTAATTTAATAGACTCGCTGATGGGTACGTCCAGACAGGAAAATAACCCTTGCATTTTAGATACATAGATGGTTATGTTCTCTTTTTCACCTTGAGTACGAGCCCTAATTTCCGACATTAATTTAAAGTCATAGTTATGAGGACTGAAATCGCGTTTTAACAAAATACACAAATCCTTCCAGGAACGAACACTATCTTTAATTGAACGAAACCAATGCAAAGCATCATCACAAAATACCTCAAAAGCAAAAGAAAATATTCTATCTTCGGGTATACCTCGACACGACATGAACTCGTCAACCTTCTGAATAAACGCCCTCACACAGGTTCGACCGCTATATTTAAACTTGCAGATTTCAGAAAACATTTTGCGTTCATTTATAAAATCCACGTGTTGAACTTCACGTGGTAATGAACACGTTGGCTCGACCACATGACACGGTACATTGGTAGGAACCGACCACGTGGTAAAAGATGCTAAGATTTTATAATTAGCGTGAAACATATCCCATACAACTTGAATTGATGATTTATCAGTAAGCAACGAAGTATCTATTCTTGATAATCTATGAAAAACATGATGCATAATAGATTCCGATCTAACAAACAGGTTTTTATCATAATGAGTTTGCAAAGTCAAAAGGTTATTTGAAACGCGCAACAATGAGCCATTACATGCGGTAATATCAACATCTGGCGAAAAGCACGACGATATTATTTCATCAAATGCCAGGTCTGACAATTTAGCAATTTGTTTACGCAATTCCTCAACCGTAATTGATTTTTCAGGCACAACACCACCTCTTACAAGCACTTCATATTCGAGCTCAGCCTTACTTAAATGATTAAATTTGATAGCATAAGCCATATTTAAAAAAAAATTGATTGGGAATTACGCATACAAGATACACAATTATTTGAAAAAAAATGAATCCGTCCAAAAGGTGATAAGAATGTGTTTCCTTTTTTTTTTTTTTTTAAAACAAAAACATAAGCACATAAAAGTAGAAGTTTTTGTAGGTTATTTAAAACACGAGGTGAAACAAGTGAGATAATAGAATAAAAAAAAACACCGTACGCACCTTTCGGACGAAGAAAAGAAATATACACAGAAATAACACACAATTAAATAACTGCCAAGACTTAACCAAACCATGTACCATATAACCTCTATTGTTGGGCGCCGCTGTAACGTGGTCTACAAATGACTAGTTAGGTAGGCAGAATAAATAGAAACAATCGATAGATTAACAAAGGTATTATTATTCTATATATTTATATCTATTAAATACAAGGTAGTCTCAAGGCGTAGGTTGGTAGGTAGGTAAGTGGTTTGGTAAGTCCTGGTGCAGCTAAGTGAGGAACACTTAACTCGGCGCTGGTGACCGCAGGCAAGAAGGGCGCGACGCGCACGCAGGTCCTTTATATACCCCACAGGGGTCTGCAGTGGGGGGCGCATCTTGAGGTTGCGGTGGCCGTGCGGTTGCGACGTCACAGATGCCACACCATACAGTAACTTTTAGTGGGTGTAGAGGTGTTTCTTGAATAATGCGCGGATTATCAGTGCCCCAGAACCGAGTATTCTGCTTATTGACATGCCCTGAGAGATGGAAATGCGCTTCGTCACTCATAACCAATTTTGAAGGAAAATCATCCTCTTCAAGGTTGAGGTTTATGACGCGCTGGCAGTAATCTAGACGAGCTCGGTGGTCAGCAGGCAGCAGCTGATGAGTCATTTGAGTTTTATACGGGAACATCTTTAAGTCTTTCACCAAAATACGCTGCAGGGTCCGTCTGGAAATGCCCAATTGCGTGGCACGTCGCCTCGTTGATGTTTCTGGACACTCTTCCACATCTTCGCGCACAGCATCGATATTTTCAGCTGAACGGCCTGTTCTTGGTCTCCCAGACTTAGGTCTATCCAATGTTGAGCCAGTTGCTTCAAGGCGTGTGGCAAAGCGTCGAATTGTGCGACCAATCGGTGCCGGACGGTGGGGAAATCGTCGACGAAATTCACGTTGTGTTCTTATCACTGATGAATTATTCCGTAAGAACATTGACACAATTATTCCACGTTCTTGGGGAGTAAAACGGTCCATGTTTATTTTCAGTGTATTTTACATTTGTTCACTACACAATTTTCAACAACAGAATGACAGAAAATGTCATATAAAAAAAAAAAAAGTATTTTCTTTAGTGCCACTACTTTTGCGCCACCCAGTATGTATTAGTATCAGTTATTCTAGTACCCATAGCTCTGCTTAGTTTGGGACTAGATGGCGTTGTGTGTGAGTTGTGGAATATATATATGTTCGCTCTCAATACAAAAAGTGCAGTTTCATTGGTTACCTGAAACATTCCAGTACGTGTGCCTGCCTCTGATTGGATCCCGGATTTTTTCAGAAAAATAAAACAAATAAATAACATTATGGAATCGGACTTTATTAAAATAATATTTACATTGATTGATATTATTCTATTTGTTACTTATGGCAAATATGTTACTTATTTATAATTAAATACGGATCTCAATCGTTTTAGAGGTGACGTTTCTAGTCCCACTGCTGGGCATCTCATCTCTCATGCAGACAAAATGCGGGCTGGTAGACTTCAAAAAATTGGAAAATATCTGAATTATTCTATATAACAATACTAAAAACCATATATTATTATTGTTATACAAAATATCCTTCACTTTATATTATTCCTTTTTTGAATGAAAATCATCTCTAAAACGATTCTATAACTCCTTTTGAATATATATTTGTAATTGTATACAAGATTTTGTAAATATATATCCATATTGAACTTGGTACATCTCATGGCCAGTCAAATATCATAAAATAGCTTACAATATTGCAATATCTTAAAAACAATATCAAATATATATTCAACCTTTTTTTAAACTTACAATATATTTACAACTTCAACTTTTACCGTGTTAAATTACAAAATATATAGAAATATGAATGTAGCATTTTTGCAGTCTACCTGAAGGTATTGCAGTACATTACAAACTATATATTTTCAATCTACCGTACATATTCTAAGATTTTCTCGAAAGTGAAATTTATAACTCTAGGAGAAAAAAACAATATTTTATTATTTGGAATAAATAACGTTACGTAATTTATGTGCAAAATTTCATTTTTGGATATTTATTTTGTTTTTTTATTTATTTATGGGATTTATTAGCTTTTATTCAACGGCTTTTCAATAAAAATATTCATATCATGTACATTTCATTTTTAATATATTTCAGTGGTTATAAAATCACGTTTAAATACACAAGCAAACAGTCAAGTCAAGTAAAGTCAGTTGACGTTTAAAAATACAACTTTTTTATTGAAAGTAGTTCAATAAAAATAAAATATATCGTCCAATAAATAAATAATAAATTCAGTCATATATGTATTCTATATTTACATCATATTATGCGTTTTCAGTTTTATAAATGTAATTCATTTGACAGTTAATTACATTCTCAATAAATGCTTTTATATTTATTTACAACATTAAAATTTAATATTGTGATATATTAACTATTTATTGTTGTAAATAAATATTTTATAATATTTTTAATTTTGGAATTCGGTTTCATCAGTTCTTAATAATACTATGCAAACAAAATCTGTTTTGGACAATATTATGTAGTTTAAAACAAAAAACAAGATCATTTTTCATTTTCTGTTTCACCAGATCCTGATAAACTTTCAAACAGTTGCCAGTTAACTTATTTTATTCGTAGTTTATTTATCAGGGACCGTCCGAATAGGCTATCAAGGACCTTTTCAGGTAAAACTGGCTTTATATATTAATTTGATGATTAAAATATAACAAAATGCACGTTAAATTGTACAATGGCAAACAAGTCCGAAGTTTGAAGTAATTTATCTGCATAGTGTTTAAGTAATTTATTAGAGACGTGTTGGAAAAAAGATTTTTATAGGAATGTGAGTTTTAGGAAAATAGAATTTACCAAATTCTTGGTTAAATACTACGAATCGTTGTACAGAGCCGATTATTCGTTGTTAGTTTTTCAGCGATAAACAGTTTAACGCCAAACCCAGTTTCATTCATTAACCAACTTCAAAATAAAAGGAGGAGGTTCTCAATTCGATTGTATTTTTTTATTTGTTGACCGATTACCCAAAGACGTCTGGACCGAATAGAGAAAATTATTTTTGATCACTTGCGTTCAATGTCTGAACGGGACAGGGGGATGAATAACCGGGTTCAGTGTTAAACTAGTTTCAATGTACGAATGTACTTTGTTATTGTTGACTCTGAACAAGATTTTATTATTAAATATTATATTTTGAAGAGCATATCACAAAATGGAGAATTCCAACTAATTGTTTATCAATAGACCAATTCTGTACATTATTCACAGCTAATATTGCACTTTTATCACTAATGATGTCACCTTGCATCGCTCGCATTGAATACGAAATTTTGTATATTTTTTACTTTTTATGCCTAAACAGTAAAACCAATCTTGATAAAATAATAGTTACAACTATATTTGTCTCGAGAAAGAGATAAAAAGACAGGGCACGGACGAGACGTGAATGGGTGTCAAGTGATCAAAGTAAAACCTCACCGCACACCCCTATCTGCCGCGTTTTGTCTGCGCCACGTCTCTTCTTCATGTTTTTGACGAAGCATCATGCTCGTGTCTTATCCGCGCCCTGTCTTTTCTGCTCTTACTGGGCGGAATATTATTTTCCGGGCGCCTTATCCTACGATTAATGTGTTTGTCCTGCTCTTTAGCTACTTATTATTGACAAACTTCGATGGAGCGAAGCAATTATTATATTTTTCATATAATTTAATATTCAAACACTTTGATATGCTTTCGGAATACAAGGAATGAAACCGATGTCTAAATGCTAATAAGTTTAGCATTTTCACGAAATAACACTTTAGTTTTCATAACATTACGCCTATATTACCCACAAGGGTATGGTAGAGGTATCAATACACACATTTAACCAGTTGTTTAGGTCCCTAAGTGATAGGGGGTGAGCCTGCCGCCATCTATCGGGTACGATTTCAGACTTAAAATTTTCTCTAAGAAAATAGAAATATTACATAAGTGTTGTTTCCTGAAAAATGCCAACCAAAAGAGGAAGAAAGACAGCTATCCAACCCAAAATGACAGCTGTCATTAACGTCACTTTGACGTTTGCAGTCATATTCTATTTTGTACGAATGTACGTGTGACCATAGATTTAGTACGTAGAGTAACTTAGTCTATGGATGTTTATGTCAATTTTATACCAAAGGTACATTTATTATTAAGATAGTTGTGATATAAAACGAACTTGATATTTACGCTGACGTCGGCGACCGACGCGTATCAGGAACGCAGCCTTTATGCAACTCATGATCTATAAACAATTCATGTTTATTTAATAGGTTTTGCGAAAATTTTCGCCACTAGTTGGCGCTACTTTGTCAAAAAGTCTCACCAATGCGGACATATGATGCGCGCTGCACGATCGACAATATTGGCGATCTGACTTTTGACAGGTTTCTAGATCTAACGACTCAGTGCTGCCATCTAGTAGGCGTTATTTCAGAAAACTCAATAAAATTGACTTTTGATGAATGCAATTTCAGTTCGTTTTAAATCAAAACTTACACAGTCAAACTAGTGATCAATTGTTCACACAACTTGCCATACTCTCTCTGATCGCCCGAAATCCTTCTCATTTTCAAACCCTTTTTCTCCATAGCCTTATTCTCGCACAGAACCAGTTCAATCTGGATCCCACCGGAATATTCCAGATTCAAATAACCTGTCAAACTGCCATCACCATCTTTGGAATTCTCAACAAATATGTTTTGAGGTGGTACCCTCGTGTTTATCGCTTCTTTTAGTAATTCGACTATTCTTTGTGAATCTAATTTAGAGCATACTGTTGATAGAGTAACTTCGTAATATTCTTGGACACAAGAAACCTTTTGAGGGCTTAAAAGAATAGGTATTTTTTCTTCAGGTCGACAAATTTCTGTCAACCGTAAGTCCATGGTTGATCTTTGCAATTTTTCAATTGCCTCGCTTGGCGCTTCTTCATCACATTTTTCAAGTCTACCATCTTTTGACATGTAGACATCTTCATAATATTCTTTAACTTCCCCCAAAACCCCTTGAGCAGAAATCGACGATCTTGGAGTTTCCCCTTTCTCAGAAAATGACCCTCTGCCAAAGTCACTTCGTTCAGAAAACGACGATCTTCCAAAGTCACCTCTTTCAGAAAAGCTGCCTCTGTCCGAAAATGAAAACGATTCTCGATGTTCCGAGAAACTGCCCCGATTTTCACTAAACCCGGAACTAATCGATACAATATTGGAGTATATCGATTGTATATTTTGCTCGCAATTCGGTGACACGTTCGCTGAATCATTGCTTAACGAATCATCACTAAATCCAAGACTTTTATCACTCCCCCGTCTTGGGTACTTTAGCTCCTCACTTAGAAACCTCGCCGTTTCATCTATAGATTCCTTGGGAGATTGCATTTCTGCGTCTTTATACACTTGTTCAATCTCTTTCGGCTCAGCCGTTTCAACTTCTTGACTAACCTTTCGTCCAATACCTTTGGTTATAGACGGCCTGTCATCCAAGTCCGACGGCTCAGAAATTACGAATTGAGGTAACGAGTACTTATTGGTATTTTCAAGGCTATCCATACTGTCCTCACTAGAGGACGCTACTAGAGTCACCTCGGACCCTAAACAGTCAGTCAAACTGATTTGAGGATGAGTCGGTGTAAATGTTGGCGCAGTCGGTGGGAATCTCATATCTAGACGATTGTCTGTATGGCTGCCATTTCCAATTTCTTCTCTTATCATATCCAGGGGAGACCCTGGGTTTGATATAGGGGAGTTGTTTAGCGATCTGTGTGCGATCATGTGTAACTGAGTATGTACTAAGGGATGGAGCTGTTGGAATTGCCCTGTGTCCATATCGATATTAGATCTTAGATCTAGAGGAGTTGCTGACGCTTGTGGAGTACCTCTAGTGATGGACCCAGTGTGGAGGTAGCTAAGACCTTCAGTGATTTGGTGCAGAGGTGAGCCAGGGCTCGCAGGGGAGGTGTGGCCGGAGAGGAGGAAGTTGTAAGAGTGAATTGATTTGAGTATCTCCTGGGATATGTTAACGTGCGGGGCGTACAGCGTGTGGAGGTTGATGCCGATTTTCAAGGCGATGTCCTGTGGAACAAGAAAAAGTAAATTAGTATAATATTTATACCGCCGAGTAAAAACTGTTGGATTCCATCCAATCGCCCTCTCAACTGAGCTATCCAAGACACTCCCCAAATCCACGAATATTTTAATGGAAAGAACCAGTAAAGAAGCTTGAAATATTAATAAATTATTAAGTCTAAGTATTTTATTTATTAATTATATTTAAAATAATAATATATATAATAATAAATAAATATATTTAAGGAGGGCTACCATTCAACATACATATTTTTTTTGCCGATTTACAGATAATGGTACGGAACCATTTTTTTAACTTTCTCTCAACATCATCTAGTCCCAAACTAAGCAGAGCTTGTACTAAGGATACTAGAATAACTGATACTAGTACATATATACTTTTTCTTCTGTAAATACATACTTATTATACATGTATTTACAAAAAAAAAGTATATGGCAGGTTTTCTTTGTTACCTGCGTCAATAGCAGGCTGTTAAACAGTTCCATGGTGTGCGGGTCCTGCGTCAGCTGCCGCACGGCGCCGAGCACGGCGCGCGACGCCTCCGCCGACAGCGAGCTCAGCTCCAGCGGCGCCGGGGCCACGCTGGAGTGGATGGGGGACCCTGGAACACAAATTAAAATTAGTACAAAGTATTCAACAAAAACGCACGTTGTACGGAGAAACCGTACACCATAAGCATTGTCAGCATTTACATGCGCGCGGGCAGTGGGCATGTGTCTTTACCTAAGCATTTACGTGAGTTCGCGATCTTTCCGCATCGGCTAAAGACACGGCTTCACCAAACCGCGCGCGTAGCCTTCTTTTATTCATTATTTATTTTATATCATTACACGTTTTAGTACAAATTTACGTGTTTCATTTGTGGACCTTATCGTTAGGCTCTACACACGTTAATATGTCGATAATCGGTGACCGATTTCTTGAAGGCGAAAATCAAAGTTAAATCATTTATTTTCATAAACCCCAAAGGGCGCTTGAACACGTCAACAAACATTATAATTACAGGGCAAACTAAATAATCTAAAGAATTAAAGAAATTTTACTTATCAAAATAATATGATTTAAATTACCGAAGCTTAGAAAAATAGAACGTTTACAAACAAATCGGTCATAGTATGAAATGACAGCGCGGCCCGATTATGCAGACCTACAAAAACTCGGTCGGCGGACGACATTAGTTAGATTATTTATAACGAATGCTCATTCAATCTTGGAAGATAAATTAAATTAATAAATATTACTTTTTATTGATTTTTTATAGCATTTAGCTATGCTTAGCTTCAGCTTTTGAGTGTTGTGGTGTTGAGCTGACGGACTACAAATTTATTATTGTTTGTGTATATAGGGTACCCATAACCAGTAACATAAATATATTTTTGATAAATTGAATAAGGTCATAACTTTTCTATATAAACAATATCATAAGTATAAATTTGTTATAGCAGGTGATTTTAATATTAATATTTTAAATAGGAATAAGCTGACATCTGAATTTGAATGTTTATTACTAAATTATAATTTTAAATTACAGATAAAAGAACCCACCAGACATGTAAGCAAAACCTGCATTGACAATTTTGCCCATAACCTGGGAAAAAAATGTAAGTCAGAAGTAATTGAGTTGGCACTGTCTGACCACACTGCCCAGCTGTTAAGATGTCAACTAAATCATAATATATGTATAATTAAATACTGGAAAATCAAGCGTCGAGATTATAGCAAAGAAAATCAGGCAAAATTTAAATACTGTATAGAACAAATAACATTTGCAGACATGTATAATACTTGTGATCCAAACATAGCATATAATATTTTCTTTGACACATTTAAATTGTTCTATGATCTCTGTTTTCCCCAAAGAACTATAACTATCCACAATCACAAGAAACCTAAATGGATTTCACGGGGGATTGAGACTTGTAGTGCTAAGAAACGTGAAATGCTATGGAAATATAGAAAAACCCCAAGTGTAGAAAACAAATTAAAGTTGACGCAATATACCAAAAGATTAAAAAAGATTGTGTATTTGACCCAACGAGCGCAAAATAATTGCAATATAATGAATGCAAGCAATAAAGCAAAAGCTGTATGGCAAACTATAAATACTGCCAAGCAAAATAAACCTTTAGAATCTATGACATGTATTAGATTAAATGATAATATCTTATCCAATCCGTATGACATCTCGAATGCATTTAATGACTACTTCATCGATAAGATGTACCAATTAATAATAAGTACAAAGATCAGCATAAACAATACCTAACATCTAGACTTAACTCAATCTTTATGAAGCCATGCTTGCCAGACGATATAAAAAATATCATTAAAGGTTTAAAAAATACTAATAGTGTGGGATATGACAGTATCTGTACTAAAGTTATTAAACTAGTTGCAGAATGTATATCTCAACCTCTTAGTCATATTATTAACCTGTCTATAGAAACTGGTGAATATCCGGCAAAATTAAAAGTTGCTATTATTAAACCAATCTATAAAAAAGGAAGTAAAGAAGTTATAAATAACTATAGACCTATTGCTCTCATACCAATTATTTCAAAAATTTTTGAAAAGTACATTTATAATGAATTAGTAAGATATTTTGAAACCAATCACATCTTAGGTGAGCCTACAGCTATCCACCGGACACAATTCCAACTCCGTACTATTTAGAATTTCCTGACGGCAAAATCACAAATAACACTTTTGCCCGACCCAGGCATCGAATCAGAGTCTTTGCGATGAAAAGCCGCAGACACTAAGCACTAGACCAAAGAAGCAGTACAACAGTATATTAAAAATTGAGTACATACCTGGCATAGACGCAACAGGTGTGTGTAGCCTCGCGTCCGTATGAGGGGGCGAAGCGCCCGGGCCTCCGCCGCTGCGGCGCTCCAGGCCTCTCTGTGTAAACAACGATCATTGTAGTACTGATTACAAAACGTAGTTGGGATTTTGTGTAATGTCATCGCCATGAGAAGATGAAATACTTGACGGTACAACAAGGTTTTTTATTTTTGTTGAATATCGATCCATTCGTAGGGTTCCGTAGTATTTACAAGGAACCATTATATTTTTATTTATTTATTTATTTACATAAATACAGAGCCATCATTACAGGTAAATACAACCTAATGCAATGGGTGTATAACTACAAAATACTTAATCATCTAGTTTACTAATCAAAGATTTACCTTAAGATTAACACAGTACAAAAAAAAAAAACAAAAACCCTAACTGAATAACTTATAAGTGGCCTCTGTGAACAAACTCAGTGAACAAGAAAATATGTCAACCCGGTCAGACCGATTATAGTTTATAGTTTTGCCATGTCCGTCTGTTCGAGGCATAGCCTCGAAACCATTAGTGCTAGAAAGCTAACATTTTCATGAATATGTAAAGAAACTATGGCGAGAAAAGGGTAAAATTAAATATTGTTTTTTTTTCGGGTATATCCGCTACGTGTATAGTCTATTCATATAGACTTGGCAAAAACAGTAAACAAACCCCCCCCCCCCCCCAATTACAAATTACGATATTGCGAAAGAATAACATACTGTACGTTACCACATTGAGTTGTATAAACTAGTTCACACACCAACACACTAATATTCACATATATTCATTGTAAATTCACTGTGCAAATGTATTCTTTTTGCAAATTTCGTTATTCCAAGGTGACTTCAAACCACAGATTAAAAAAGCGACATGGAAGTTTGTTATTTATTCATTAAGATGAAATTTAAATCTATATATATATAAAAATGAAACTCGTTTTCCGTTGTCACGACATAGCATCAAAACGGCTTGACCGATTTGGCAGATTTTTTTTTTGTAGTTTTCTAATACTCTGTACAAGGTTCTTAGGGAAAAAAATATTAAGATAATCTGTCAGAAAGATTGAAAAATATACATTTAATTTTGCATCAGGGAAATAGGTATTCATTATTATATTGAGGATATTATAGATTCCAGTTCAAATTGAATAGGTACGCATACATAAGATAGGTCAGCTATACAAAATAAAGTAGTGCATCAAATTTACGCTAAGGCGGTACGAAGTTCGCCGGGTCAGCTAGTAGAATATAAAAATAAATAATGATATTTACCTGCAGCTGTTGGTACTCGAGTCTAGCCGACGCGATGTCGTGCGCGACCCTCGGCGGAGAGCACTCGGCGCGACGCACCGGGGAATAGCGCTCTGCGTGCTCGCGAGCTAAAAACGTACGACTATTAAAATTGTGTGTGAAGTAGGGTAGGAGTGAAAAAGAGAATGTAAGAAAAAGTAGTGATCCTTAAAAAGTACACAATAATAATATATGGAAATCCAATAACTTCTATTTGATTTTTTTTTGTTTGATTTTGGCAAAATTAAGAAGGCAATCTTGAATTGTTTTTGTATTCTACTTAAGATAGGAACAAATTGATAAACGTGACGTCACGAAATGACGTAACGTACAGTTGAGAAATTTAGAGTCCAGGCAAGAGGCGACCGTAGCCGGTTGGTTAAAGCGGCTGCCCAGTGTGCAGAAGGTCGCAGGTTCAAATTCTGCCGGTCCTATAATCTTTCAACTGTTTCTTTGTAATCTTTAATTGATCTGAAAATCTTAAAATTTTAGTTGGTGGGGGATTTTAAGTAAATTAATAGGAGACATTTCGAACTCACTCGAACTTTTAATGAAAAAGAAATACATAAATTATGTGTTATTTAGAGAGGAACCAACTTATTTTGGTTCATCTTCTACGACTTCTTCTTTTACATTTAGGAAAATAAAATGAATTCTGAAAAATTTTATCATATCCAAGGTGAAAATTTAATTAACTTACATCTAAACTTACAAAACGAAATAAACTGGTTGACAAAACAAAAAAAAAGGTATTTAAAAACAGGCAAATTCTAATAAGTCTACACACACTACGACACACAACACACAACTACAACACAAATACTCACACACTCATGCAAGAACTTAATAAATATATTTATTACCTTTGGCGATGTACTGCAATTGTTCAAATAAAATATAAAAAATACTGTAATAATCACAAAATGGAGGTTGGTTGCCAAGATCATTCCATGGATGACCATAATTATTTCATATCGCGACTAACTATACCTCTAATATTACATGAAACCGTTGGATCCAACTGTTATGAAGATCGGTGGCAATCTTTAGCAATCAGAAGGCAGAAATTCTGACAACTAGTCTAAAGCTTCGATTTCCTAGGAAAGCGGTGTGGAATAATGCGGCCGTAATACTATAGCCGTAACACGATTAGTACGTAATACGTTATGTCGATCACCGCTCTTTAGGAAACCACTACATTTACTTTACATGGGCAACGTTCTAGTGACGTCATTCAACCGTTATCTTTACGGCCGCTTTATTCCACACCGCTTTCCTAGGAAACCAAAGCTTAACAAAGAGTATCGTTTTACCGAGTTGTGGAGTTCTGATGGCAAATGCAGCCGTAACAGCTGAATCCGTTAAGAATATAAGCCGATCTCAATATTATTGGATATTAAATTACTCAATATTAAATTAATTTAGTAGCTTAGGTCAAAATTAAATTACTCATTAGTCTCTAATGTTATATCTAGACTAGATTGTAATCTTTATGACGTATCTAATTGCTTAGAAACATCATTAATAAAAAAAAAATAAAAAAAATATATTATTGGAAAATACTGTTTAATATAACATCACGACTATATTACCCAGAAGGGTGTAGCAGAGGTGTACAACACCCACATTTCACCTGTAATGTTTAGGTCCCATGGGATAGGGGATGATCCTACCACCATCCATCGGGCACATATCCAACTCCGTGCTGCTAATGTGAATTTCCTGACGATAAGTTTACTAATATTTATTTAAATTTTGATATTGACATTATGATCATACAATTCTATTTAATTTTATTTTTGTTTATAACTTTAAGATACATAATTAATGTTGCATTGGGAAAACTGCATGTTGAAGAGGCTGACATTGTTTTGTGTAGCTTGTTAATAATAATAATAATTTTAATTTTATGTATAAATATTTGCACGCCTTTATTGGCAGAATATGATGATACGTTGTAATTAATTTAAGTCACCTATTATGTACCATATTCGTCCAAATAAAGATTTACTTTACTTTACTTAATAACACTTTGCCCGACCCGGGAATCGAACCCGAGACTAACTACTAGACCATCCAGACAGTTGCAGCCTGACTGTTTAATAAATTAATATTAACTTATTGTTACCCTGTCCCTTAAAAATATCTTAAAACTACCCTGCAACCCAAAAACTTGAAAAGAACCTACCCATTTCTTGTACGGTCGCTAGCATTTGTAACTTTACTCTCTGCGGCCCAGAATATTTCCGTTGCCTAGTGTTGTACTGCGCATTGCTGTAACTACCGGATACCGGTACTTGTAACGGCGTGCCGGCGGTAATAGACCCACTAAGGATGGGCCCGGGCTGGTGAGGAGCACTATTTGAAAAATTACCCTGGGGTAAATTGTTGTTTGAGAAGTTACCCTGAGCCATTTGAGTGTTTGTGAAGTTGCCTTGAGTCATCTGAGTGTTGGAAAAGTTACTCTGTTGAGTATTTGAAAAGTTACCCTGATTGATTGGACTGTTTGAATAGTTACCCTGACTCATTGGAGTACTTGGATAGTTGCCTTGAGGCATTTGGGCGTTTGAGAAGTTACTGTGTTGGGTTTTTGCATAATTACCCTGGTTTGCGAAATTGCCTTGATCCATTTGAGTATTCGAGTAATCACCCGAAGTTCTTTGTATACTTGGGAAGTTACTCTGTTGAGGATTTGAAAAGTTATCCTGGGTAATTTGTGGATTTTGATAATTACTCTGACTTATTGGAGTATTTGTGAAGTTATGTTGTTGCGTATTTGTAAAATTACCCTGTTCCATAGGGGTGTTGGAAAATGACCCTTGATTCAAAGATGGGGTAGAATAACTGCTCTGACTCCTATTAGGGAAAGACGGCTGGTTTATTTGTGAATTTGAATAGTTGCTTTGGTTTGAAAAAGATTGATTTACAGCCGGATTTGAAAAACTGCTTGAGCTTAATTGTGGATTCGAAAAATTACCCTGATTAGCAGAGTAACCTTGATTACCCTGGCTGGCTTGGGTATTCGAGAAATTACCCTGACTCAATTGATTATTTGAAAAGTTACCCTGGCTCATCTGGGTATAAGACTGTACAGGCGTTCCACTGGTAATGGAACCGAAATTGGGAGTATAATTACTGAAATTTTTCGACTCATAATTAGGGATTGGGGTTCCAGAAGTTATGGACCCTTGATTTTGGGGTACAGGGGTTCCGCTAGTAATAGAACCGGAAATCACATTTTGTGTGACTACAGTCCCATGAGTGGGGGAAAATTGACTCATAGTTGGAGTATAAGGGCTCGCGGCCTGGGTATTAATCGGGGTACCCGACATTATAGAACCTTTTGTCCCCATTATAGACCCTTGGGGTATCGTTTCGAGTGTCTGCTTCATTTGTTTTTGGGTATTTGGAGCCTGGGTGTTATAGTTCGGGGTACCCGCGGTAATAGAGCCCTGGGTGGGTGACTGTGGGTGGTTGCCCGTGGGTGTGGGTGGGTTTGGGTATCCAGTCGTCTGGTATTGCATTGAGGGTGGTAAGTAGTTGCGGTTCATCCTGGCTTCGACCTCCATCACTAATTCGGGGCTAATAACTAAAAATAAGTGAAAACAAAAATGATAAAATAAAAAATGCAAAAAATGTTGCAAAAATAGCTTTTTTTCGTTGGTTTTTAATCGTCTGATAAAATGGAGAAGTTTTTAAATTCCTAAAAAGCGTTCAAGAATTTATAAGGAACCTGTTAATCTGGTCCCTAAAGGCCAATTGCCAAATAAGTCCTTGGTAGCCTATTCAGAACGTTTTTACAGATGGATTTTTAGACATTTATATAAATACTAATTGATATTTTATCTGACGATTTAAAACTAGACGGAACAAAATCGCAAAAAAAAAACATTCAATGCATTCTATAGCGACATGCCAACAACATCAACTAATGACAAATATCTATATTCAAAAAACAATATAATATCAAATTAATATGAGAGGATTTTGAAGCAAATTCATTTGAAGTGTGAAACTTACTATTTTTGAACAGTTATTACCAGAGGTCGGAATTAGGTAGAGTTTTTCATGTACTTACACTGATTTCATACAGCGAAAGAATAAAGTGGATATGCCTTAAATCCCGAGATTAATTTTAAAGAACAGAAAAAAATCCCGTGATTTTTTAAATAAAAAGTTATTTACTTTTACACAATTTAAACTACTGCACGCGCGACTAAATATTTTAATTCTCACAAAAATTATACAGTAATGTCGGAAGCGAACACTTCAAATCTTACTGGTAATGAATCGGATAAGGAAAATGATTCTGATGGGCCGTTTGAATAAGCAAAACCTCACGTGTCTAGGCTAGAAGCAAAAGTATTTGCTCGTATTTATAAAAAAAGGCGAAATATGGGTATGAGAATTTTCTTAAGACTATCAATAATTTGTATTGTGAATTAATGTAAACTAATAAAAAAATTATGTTAATTATCTTTGTTTTATCTGTCTATCTCTGAGGTTTTTATTATTATTTATTCGTAATATTGTTGGCCACATAGGATTGTCCATTAGAAATCCCGGGAAGGTCCACATAAATATCAACATTTCGATGCAAGTACATAAAAAACTGTACCTAATTCCGAGCCCTGGTTATTACAAAAAAAAACTGTGGACATTTTTTTATGGTAAATAGACTTATAATTAAAAAAGAAAGAAGGATCACAAAATAATTAATTATAACCATTTTTTTAATATAAAAATCTTCATAGTACTACTATTGTAGGGTGTCCTACACTTGGGTTGCGAGTGCGGAGAGAAGAAGTAAACACTGCTTGCACTAAATAATCACGTGTATTAATAATTATTACGATACAAGTAAAGGGTGACTAATCAACTCTCTTTATGTTACCTGTACGGTTGCACAGTTCGCATTAAGTTAGTTTTATTATGATTGAGTAAACGACGTGCGCCCGGTAGGCTGCAGCGTCAGCAAAATTTAAATGTACAGGGTTCACACTGTACATCTTGGCAACCCCGAGAGGATAACAAATAAACAAAAGAGAGATGAAATGCCATTACAAAACAAGTAAAATCAAATTCAATCAAAATTAAAAGCAATGTTCTTGATTCCCGTTTTGAATGGTCGTCGTGATGTCATCTCAGGTTGAGACTCCAGCTGATGTATGACGTCAGAGCCTATGGTTTCTGTGGTAGGTGTTTCCTTTCGACTGAACTCTTGAAGTTCGATAATTTCGTGTCTGTGTCCAGTCATCGTTGTGGGCACGCTAGTCTGTCGAGGGCGGCAGCGCTTCCTCCCAACCACAACAACGAAAGCAGCAACAGCAGCCGAAAACAACACGTAGCTGATGACGTATTGATGTATGTCGTGATTGGAGATCGTTGTAGACGTGCGACGTGCTTCGTTTTCTTTCAGCGTCGCAAGTCTGCCTTCTATGTTGGTTATCTGTTCATCTGTCGTCTTTGTTTTTCTGATGGTTAAGTCGAAGTGGTGTGTTAAGTTCACTAAGCTGTTGATAGAATTGTCCAACGTCGGAATTGTGAACTCATAATCCATCTTCAAACGACTGTTGTACTGGCGTTGAGCATAGATGGTCAAGTCTTTGGAATGTAAGACGCATCCCTCAGATAATTTCACTATGCCCGGTGATGTCATCGTGTATGTCGTTACGTCAGTACTACAAACACTACGTAATGAGCACTTATCGCAACAAATCGTAAGCCAAGTGTTCGTTTAATGTAACTCAATCCAGGCGTCCTTGCATGGCACGCGGTCGACGTCACAGGGCGTGGCATTTTGATGCGACAGCAGTTTTGCTTCACAAGGCGCATTGTTATTATTGAGATCATAAGATGGCATGTTTTTCTTGCAAAGAAAGTTATCCGACTTGTATTGAATACATTGCCTGATATCGTTTTCTGTTATAGAAATATATCTATTCTTTTGAAGGTTTATGGCAATGTATTTCTGTGACACGTTCACGGATACCATGTTCGTGATCGATTTGATAGGAAGAGGTATAGGCCGGTAGATAGTATAATCTTCATCCGACACAAGTGGAATGTGTGCTTCGAATAGGAAGAAGCTTTCGGTGACTCGAGCTTTCACGGCGATAAGTTTATAGATATCCTTGATGTTTTCTCTATAGTTTTCGACAGGAAAATACACACTTTTGGGTAGACTGCCAGATATTTCATTCAGCTGCCGAATCAAATTAACTGGAGTAATCAGGTGTACATCCACATGTCCTTGGTAAACGTTTACTAATGTGTTCAACAGCGTTTCTTGAAATGTCCGTAGGCTGTTAATCAGTAAATATGCAGTGAAAGAAGCGGAGTTGATGTAAGTAGTTGCTGATATTATTCCCAGTGCCGATTCTATTGAGGCCATGTTTGAGTTCGTTTGATTTATGAAGCTGTCAATAAAATCAAACTGTCGTTGAATGTTGTTCTCACGTTCTTTTAAAACTTGGTTCTCCAGTTCCACAACAGAAGTTTGGTTTCTTATCAGTTCCAGTAGATAATTTTCATTGTTCTGCAGCGATTGAATGTCATTTTGATACTTTTCAGCAAAGCGTTGGTCTAAAATACCAAACAAACTGTTAGCCACGTATCCAACGCCATCCACCAATCCTCGCCTTCTGCGGTTGCTCAGGTGCTTGTGAGGATTTATCAGTAAAGTATTGTAGAATTCAAGATGGTCCATTTCATGACTGAGCTGTTCCATGGTTGTGCTGCAGTGTTGTAATTTCGTTTGATAACAAACATTTTTCAGGTTATCAAGATAAGCATTCAGTCGATGATTTCCATCCCAGTAATTAGTTAAATTATAGTACATTAATAATGTCCATTCGTCGTGCATTGTTTGTACCTTGCCGATTGCGTCATAGTATATTAGCCGCTCGGGTTCTAAGGTTGTAATCAGAGCGCCGCTCGACACTTTGTTCGTCCCGTTACTGGCACTGTAGGCACCCGATATAAATGTAAACATTGATAAGACTGCAGTGAATAACGAATAAATTGATTTTTTTCGTTTACTGCGTTTCGGTGTGGGTTTGTTTGTCACCTCGTTATTCTTATCAAAGTCAATTTCAGCATCCAGAGGCAGTGGGGCAAGTTTGACCACAGGGCGTTTAGTAACTCCGGTTGTAGTTTTGATAGTGACGACTCGCACGAGACCATCAGATGCGGGGTGTGTCTCCAGCACGCGTCCCATTGCCCATTTGCCTGGCGGTAGGTTGTTGTCTTTCACCAGTACGATGTCGCCTTCTCGGATGTTTTTTGTAGGTTTGTTTCACTTACTACGAGTTTGTAACGTAGTAAGGTATTCATTGGACCATGTTTTCCAGTATTGATGAAACATATGCTCAACTAGTTGCCATCTACGTCGTAAGTTTATGTGTGTGACGTCACTGTAGTCAGATAGCGGTAGCGATAGTGTCGGGCTGCCTGTGAGGAAGTGGCCCGGTGTCAGGCAGTTGTAAAACTCTTCCGGATCTTCAGTAAGAGGGCACAAAGGTCTTGAGTTAAGACAGGCTTCTATCTTGGCCAGAAGGGTGGTGAATTCCTCATAAGTCAGCTTCTGGTCGCCCAACACTCTACGCAGGTGATGTTTCATCGATTTCATAGCCGATTCCCACAACCCGCCAGATGATGGGTGGCTAGGTATGTTGAAGCTCCATTTGACCTCCAGTTTGGCTAGTTCTCGAAAAAATTCTGGCGTCAAAAGTTGTTTAAATTCTTGAAATTCTTGTCGAAGTATTTTCGATGCACCAATGAAGTTAGTACCACAGTCTGAGTACATGTGTGTAGGTACTCCACGACGGGCACATAGTCGCTGGAAAGCCGCGATGAATGTTTCGGTGCTAAGGTCCGACACCAGTTCGATGTGCACGGCTTTCGTGGCCATACATATAAAAATAGCTATGTATGCCTTTGATGTCTTTACACCTCTGCCTTTGTTATGTTTGACCTCCACATGGCCAGAAAAATCCACTCCAGTGTGGGTAAATGGTCGGCATGGTGTAATGCGTTGACGGGGTAAGTCAGCCATCAATTGATGTGTATCGTGTTTTTGGTTGAATCGATGGCAGCGAACACATTTTTGTAGCTGTGTTTTTACTGCTCTGTTCCCGCCCACAATCCAGTACTGTTGACGTATAAGTACCAAAGTCAAACGAGCTCCACCGTGTAACGATCTTATATGAGCTTGTTCAATTAGCAGCTGTGTGAATCTGCCAGTATGTGGTATGATCGCAGGGTTTTTCATTCCTGGTGGTAAGTTTGAGTTGTTGAGACGACCTCCAACTCGAATGATTCCTTCTTCATCCACATAAGGATAGAGCTTGAAAAAAGAACTTTTTTTCGTCACAGCTCCAGTTTTCTTCAATTCATTGTATTCTGAATCGAACTGTGTGCGTTGCACGTGTCTGATGATACTTTTATTCGCTGCGCCGAGCTCGCTTGTTGTTAGGTGCAATAGGTGCGCGGGGCAGGTGTTCGGTTTCGTCTTATTGCGCAAGTTTGTAATAAAACGTTGTATCCATGCGACAATTCTTGTTAGACTTGTTAATGAACTGTATTTATTTAATAACGTTGTTATTAAATAATCATTACTTTCAGACTGTTTCTTTTTTGTTTCAGCATGATTTATACAGCCATAGTATGTTTCATACGAAGGAGAGACTACTGAGCTTTCTTGTTTCTTCAAAAAGTCGGGTCCATGCCACCACAGATCAAAGTTTAATAGTTTGCTCGGTAGTAGACCTCTCGTAGCGCAATCTGCGGCATTCTGTTCGGATTTCACATATCGCCAGTTTGTTGCAGGGATGATGTTATTAATTTTTGTTACTCTGTTGGTTACATAGGGCTCCCAGCGCGTCGAGTCACCTTGTATCCATGCTAGGGTGACTTGGGAATCACTCCAGGCTTGTATAGAGATGTTGTATTCCACAAGAGCTTCTTTTGTTTTTGACATAAGATTGGCCAACAGTAGGGCACTGTTTAACTCGAGTCTAGGCAGGGTAGTTTTCTGAGCGATTGGTGCGACCTTTGTTCTGGAAGCTAGCAGCGTTATTGTTGGTTGACCTTGTTCATCCCGTGTTCGACTGTAAATAACACATGCATAGGCCTTCTCGCTTGCATCACAGAATCCAAGTAGGTCGATTCGTTGCTGTGTGTCGCCTATATGTCGGTTTATTTTGATGTTTTTGACATGGTGCAATTCTTCTTGCAATTTCAGCCATTCCGTTTTAATGTTTGTAGGTACTTCGTCATCCCAGCTAAGCTGACGACTCATCCAGATTTTTTGGAAAAGAAGCTTCGCTATAACCGTGACTGGCGACACCCATCCCAGTGGATCGTAAAACTTCGAAATACTCGAGAGTAGAGATCTCTTAGTCAGTTTTTTAGGCTGTGTCACAGGCCAGTTGAAGTGAAAAGTGTCACTTTCAGGATTCCAGCCGATGCCTAATGTTTTCGATGGTTCTTCAGTTTTGAAGTCGAAAAAGTTCATGGAAATTTGGTCTTCCCGTAAGTTTTCCAGTAAGGCGCTATGATTGCTTGTCCATTTGCGTAAGTTCATCCCGCCTCCTTTCAGTAGTTGGATAAGAGATTGTTGTAATTTTTGGGCTTCCAATAAATTGTTATGGCCACTTATGACGTCATCAACGTACGCCTCAGTTTGTAAAACTCTCGCAGCCTCCGGGTACTTCAGGCCGTCATCAATAGCTAATTGTTTCAATGTCCTCATAGCTATCCATGGCGCGGCTTTCATACCGAATGTCACAGTGCACAGCTGATAGTCACGTAAAGTTTCGTCACGTGACTCTCGCCATACAATTTTCTGAAGATGTTGTTGTTCTTCCGATATCCATATGCATCGATACATTTTTTCAATATCGGCAGTGAAAGCGTATTTGTATGATCGCCACTTCAAAATCAAAGTCTGCACATCTTTTTGTAGATTGGGCCCTTTGTCCATTAGGCTGTTGAGGCTATACCCACTCGAAGTTTTTTGTGACGCGTTAAAAACCACACGTAATTTTGTTGTTGTGGAATTTTCACGCAAAACACCGTGGTGTGGTAGATAGCACGAGTTATTTGTTGTTGACATGTGAGTCGACGGTTTCATGTGACCGAGATCCGCATATTCTTGTATGAATTGCCGATACATCGTAGAAAATGTTGATGTTTTATCAAGTCTTTTTTCTAGTTGCGTAAATTGTGAGACAGCGATGGTTTTTGAGTTGCCCAGCTTTTCTTCAAAATTCGGGTGAAACGGCATTTTCACAACATATTTTCCGTCTTGTAATCGTTGTACTGTGTCTTTGTAGAATTGTTCACAGCGGTCATTTTTTGGTATGTCCTGTGTCGATTGAATTTCTTCAGACTCCCAAAATCTCGTTAGTTCTTCTAAGTTATATTCGTATCGTCGCATTGAATAGACGTGTATTAAGTGCTATTTAAAATTCTGCATCGTAGTGCTCTTCAAATCTATTGCATAAATTTTGCTAGTTAATGCCGAAAATCGCTTGTACCAAAAAGTGAAACATACACCCATACGGATTTGCGAACCTACGCGCTGCGCAGCCGCCGCTGCAGCGTTGCTTCGGCCACCCGACCCTTCACCTCCGCGGGACACGAACAGTCGCTATTTTTTACCCGCTCATACCTCCGCGCGCATCCAGCGTCGCAGAGCAACTGATTCACCGATCGCTACGCGCCACCTGTACCGTAAGTTGCATTTTTGCTTGAAGCGCACCCGTCCGGCCGGTTTTACGATACAATATGAACGTCCAGAGATCACCAACCGGGCCGCTTCTACCAATTTGCACTCCAACATCAATACGTACGGTTGCCGGTGGGTCCCAACCTGACCTGTCGAAATTGAATCAGCTTAGCGAAGAATCGCAAATAACGCTTCGTAAGCGTAAGAAACCATTAGATGATTGTACATGCTCCAGCGATATAAAAGAGATTCGTACAGAAATGTCCCATATTACCCAATTGTTGGAAAAGTATGTTGATTCGAATGAAAAAATGATGCAAAAAATGCAAGAAAATATTAACGATATAACAAGTCAAATAACCAACATAAAAGTCTCAAACGAACGATCAATAAGTGTTATTCAGGAAAATGTTAGTGGAGTCATGACACAAATCAACGAAATTAAATCATCAACCTCAAGTGTTCTATTAGAACAGAAAGACATAAAAAATCACATTACTGGCTTAGAAAAATCAATCCTGATTGGTGAAGAAAAAATTCATTCTCTCGAAACCGATCTGAATAGCATCAAACTTTGCCCTACTTCAGTACCTGTAAATATAAATAATCATTTATATCATAATGAGGAAATTATAAAAGAAGTCCAAAACCGCCACAATCGAGAGAAAAATATAATACTTGTAGGATTGCCAGAGCCCACATCCTCTACCGCGAATGAAAGAGCATCCGCGGATGAGACTATGGTGTTAAACACAATCACTACATTAAACATAGACATACCGAAACCTACTTTTATCTTCCGATTGGGCAAATTTCACCCCGGCAAAAACCGTGGCATTAAAATATGCTTTAGTGCTGCGGCATCAGCCAAAACTATGTTGCGCAACAAAAATAAATTACCTGAAGGCATAAAGATTTACTCTGACCAAACACCAACCCAGCAGGCCTACCTCAAAAACCTCAAAGAAGAACTAAAACGCCGTGAGAGTGAAGGTGAAAATAACTTAATAATTAAATACATCAATGGAACACCGTCAATAACAAAATCTATTCCAAAAAACTACAAACACTAAGTTCTACTATTAATAACGATGTCTCTAACTGCAATACCTATGAGATAGTGGATACGTACCAAAACTTCCCGACTCATAAATCTCGTTTTACTTTTCTATACCTAAACGCCAGAAGTATAAGAAAAAAGGGTAAATTTGACGAACTAAAATGCACCCTACGAGCAATATCTAAGACTGTACATATTATATTATTAACAGAAACCTGGTTTCGTACAGAAGCCCAAGCTCAACAGCATCAACTTCTGAACTATACGCACTACTATAGCTATAGAACAGATATTCGTGGCGGAGGAGTATCAGCGTACGTCCACAATAACCTCAAACATAGTTTGTCAGAATCAACATACATCGGAGGAAACAACTACCTATGGATACATCTAGAAAATTACGCTTTCGATGTTGGAGTTGTATATAACCCTGGTGACACGAATTTCAAAGAATTTCTTGAAGTATATGAATCCCAATTGGAACAAAGAAAAAGGGCAATTGTCTTTGGAGATTTTAATATCGATTTATTAACCCCAGAGAAACAAACAAAACAATATCGACAACTTTTAAAAGAAACAGGATATAAAATTCTTAACAAAAATAACCACAAATATTACACAAGAGAAGGACTGACTAGAAAATCCATGATTGATCATGTCTGTACCAATTTAAAAAACGATTACTTCCACATGACAATGGTTAACTCTTCACTATCGGACCACAAGCAGATTTACCTCGAAATTAAGAAAACAAAACCTCCACCGAAAATGTACACTAACTACCAAGCTATAGATTATGACAAACTATTTCTATCATTGCAAGCATCAAACCTGCAAGAAACATGCCATGATTTTGCTAGTCTAGAGAAACAAATTAAATTTTATATAGAATATCACAAAGTAATGAAGACCAAAATTCTGAACGAACCACAAAAGGACTGGATAAATAAAAACATCATAACAGAAATTAACAGAAGAAATATTTTATGGGCAGAACTAAAGAAAAATCCAAATGATGACGGCGTAAAAGAAGAGTTTCTAACAAAACGAGATGAAGTGACTAGACTAATTGAAGATACCAGAGATACTTTTTTCAACAAAGAATTTGGAAAATGCAGCAATAAACCAAAAAAAATGTGGAATTTAGTTAACACTCTTACCAACAACAAATTAAAACAAAGTAGCGCTCCTTCAAAATTAATAGTAAATTCTATGGTTATCACAAATCCTCAAGAAATCTCAGAAATATTTAATGATTATTTTTCAACAATCGGATCGAACCTTGCCAATGTAATACCTAAAGAATTTCACGAAAACTTTAGCCGTGCTCTTCCTCAAGCACCGTCACATAGTTGTCAACTGGACACTTTTGAACCTTGCTCTGAGAAAGAAATTTCTAATATTATCACCAACCTTGATTCGAATTGTAGCATCGGACTAGATGGTATTAGCACAAAAACGATAAAATGTCTAAAAGATCTAATAACTGCAAAGCTAACTGAATGTTTCAACAATCTTTTGCTTGATGGCATATTTCCTGGCTCGTTAAAAATTGCTAAAGTAACTCCTATATACAAATCGGGTCCAAAAACAGACCCCGGGAACTACCGACCAATCTCAGTATTGCCAGTCATGTCAAAAATTCTCGAAAAAATTATTTATACAAGATTAGAAAAATACCTTAACTCTATTGATTTTTTATCGGCACAACAATACGGGTTCAGACCAACTAAAATAAAACAAAACATAGACCAAAGAAACATAGTATTGGGTATTTTTATAGATTTAAAAAAAGCGTTTGATACTGTGAGTCATAAATTGCTTTTAAATAAACTACAAACTATAGGCATCACTGGCAAAGCTTTACAAATGTTTGAGTCCTACCTAACAGAAAGAGCACAAATTGTCAAAATGGATAGTGATTGCCAAAGCACTGTGCGGCCAGTAACATGCGGTGTACCACAAGGCTCAATCCTCGGCCCACTGCTCTTTCTTATTTATATTAATAATATGCATGAGCTAGGCTTAAATGGACACATAACTCTCTACGCTGATGATACTTGTTTATTTTATTTTGGTCCCTCAATACATGACATAGTTTTACGAGCCCAACATGACTTAGATATCCTCTACAACTGGCTACAGTTTAATCTCTTAACTATCAATATTGCCAAAACCAGCTACATTATCTTTAAAGCCAAAAACAAACCCATACCAACATACACTACTCCTACAATCAACAGAATTCCTTTGCAAGAAAAAACCCATGAAAAGTATCTTGGTCTATACGTCGATACGTATTTAAATTGGAATTTTCAAATTAACCACATTAAAACGAAACTGGTAACACTCTGCGGCTCTCTTCGCCACATCGTTCGATGTCTGCCGCGTAGAATACGCTACATGATATATAATTCATTAGTAAAGCCGCATCTACAATATCTAATTGAAATATGGGGTAGCGCTGCAAAAACCAAAATATCAGAACTACAAGTTTTACAAAACAAAATTATCAAAATATTATTTAATTACCATCACCGAACAAAAACCAAAAAAATATTTCAGGAAACAAAATTAATGGACATCAAACAACTATACATATATAACTGTTGCATTTTCATACATAAAGCTAAAAATAAAAACATCCATACAAATTTACAATTCACAACACAAAAAAAGGTTGCTAGCCACTGCATTCGTACTCGCCGGGCAAGTTATCTAGCGTTGCCGCGTATTCGAACGAATTACGGCAAAACAATGCTAACATATGAAGGAGCGCAACTTTACAACAAACTACCCACGAACATTAAAAGTATAGGTTCGTCAAATATATTTAAAAAACAACTTGCCCAATATTTATTGGACATACAAAATAGCATCTAGAAAGTACCTAAATAACACGGGCTAAATACGTTTTGACGAGTTTATGCTTTGTTCGTGGAATCGTTGGTAAACTTTTGTTTAATTTAGTTTGAGTGCACTACCTACATACTTTTGATATTTTACTTTTGTTTCGATTAATGACGACGAATATAAAAATTGTATTATGTAATTCAACAATGTTCTCATGTAAATGATTTAATTCGTATTATGAGAATAAAGTATTTTTAAACCTAAAGTTAATCAGGGTTACGTGACATGAAAATGTTTTCATTTTGCCACATAGTATCCAGCCTATTTGCGTTTGTTGTGCAACAGGTGTTTGACTGTCTCCTTTCAAGACGCCATCCAGGATAATATCTGAATATATATCAGCCCCCAAAAGGAGATCAATTTGACGAGAGACGTTGAAATCCGGATCCGCTAGTTTCAGATTTTTCAAATGTGGCCAGTCTCTCTTTTCAAATGAACTTGTTGGTAAATTATTGGTGAGCTTTTTCATAATAAGCGCACGCGTGTCAAAACTGTAGTCTGAGTGAATCGATTTGCAAGTCAATGTAAGTTGTCCCTTGCATTCACCAGAAACAGAGCCGATGCCCGTCACACTTGCGTTCATTCGTTTCCGTGGAATTCGTAGCATCTGTGCTGCATTTTCGGAGATCAGGTTCACTTGTGACCCTTGATCGAGAAGTGCACGCAATGTAACATACGTGCCCTCTAAAGATTTCACCTTCAGCTGAACCGTGGTTAGTAAAACTTCGGTATTGTTCGATTGTAGATGATTTGATGTTGGATGCTGAGGTGAAGAAGTTTGTTGTTGTTTCTTTTCATTATGCAATAAAGTATGATGCTTCGAATTACATTCACGGCAAGTTTTCTTCGATTTGCATTCACCGTTGTTGTGACTGTATAGGCAGTTTTGACAGAGTTGCAATTTTGTTACTATGCCGTGTCGTTTTCCGGCGTCCATTTCGAGGAATTTGTCACATTGTCGCAACACGTGATAGCCTTGGCAATGTGGACACTTTCCGTAGGTTGCGAAATAATTGTAACTTTTGTTCGAATTAACACTAGGTTTTTTCGACTGGGTTTGCTTGTTGGATTTTTCATTCGAAGATTTTTCGGAAGAATTTCCTTTCTTGGCGGATTTCATGGTTTCGTGTGCCATAAATTGCGTCTCCAGGAAAAACAAGAAATCTGATAGATTTTGTAAATCTCGGTGGTTTTGTAGCTCTTTCATGTAGTCGCCCAAAGTATGTGAATCCAATTTTAAACACATAATATGCACTATAATCGGATCCCATGTAGTTGTATCCACACCGATGTTCGAAATTCCGTTCAAGCACTCTGTGATGGTGTCATGCATCCTCTTCAAGGTAAAGGCGTCGGGCTGTTGTATGACTGGTAAATTCAGCATAGTATTCAGGAAGGAAGTGAACTGCAATCGGCGATTGTCATAACGCTGATTGAGTATATCCCAACATGAGTTATAGTTTTCAGCACTTATGGTTAGATGTTTAACCAATCGTTCAGCCTCCCCTCGTAGTTTGCTCTTGAGGTGCTGCATTTTCTGTGCATTGTTGATGGAAGGGTTCTTGTGTATAGATTCCAAAAACAAATCTTTGAACGAAATCCACTGTTTGTAATTGCCAGAAAATTCAGGAATTTCCAGCTTAGGGGCGGATTTCTGAAAGTGAGCAGTTGACCAAATTTTCTCGTTCAGTTTCTTCTTAATACTGTCGTAAGTTTCTTCGATTTCAGCAAACATTTCGTAGTATTGTTTGTTTGATCCTTGTAGGTAGAAATCTATTTGCCAATGTAGTTTGTCGATCGGCTCCCATTTAGATTTCATAGTGGATAAGTAGTCATCCAGTTCCCATTTTTCAGAAATAGAAACTTTCTCTATTTTAGAAAAAGTGCGTCGTATCGCGTTGATGTTACATTTTTGTTTGTTAAGTAACATTTGAACACCGTCGGCTCCGTCAGTTGGTGCGAAAACGTCGGATGTTCCAGTTAAGTCGAAGGTCACGCATTGTTTTGGTTTCCCTTCCTTGGAGAGCAAGTTGGAGATGTCCGCCTTCGTTGCTTCGTACATCTCTTGAGTTTTTTCATAGACGTTGTCTACAAAATAGTTGATTTCCTTGTCTTCAATTTCCAGCACTAGTAGAGCATGTCTGTTGTTAAACTCCGTCCAGTAACCTTCCAGCAAAGACAAGCGTTTGTTCAGGTAGTCCACAGACTTCCGAGATGAGGAGTCCTTGCGATAGTTTACACACAAAGACTTTATGTTCTCGAAACATGTTGACTGCAGTTCTAGTTTGTCCATGTTGTTGTTGTTAGCTCACGCGTCCTCGTACGTTGTAGACAATTGCAGATGAGCAACAGTTGTTGTAGTAGAAAGCTTCGTTAGCTCCGTAGCCTAGGCACCTCGTTGTTGATGACCAAAGGCGTAGAGCAGCGTTAGTTCCCGACACAAAGACTTACCGCAATTTCTTCTAGTCGGTTCGACGAATTCCAAAACCAAGTGTTGAGTTAACTGGTTCTCGAACTCGAGCGAGATGGATGTGGTTCGTAAGTATACCGATCCTTGCACTCACTCAATCGACGATATGTGCGACGTTCTCAATTCAATTGGTGAGACCCGCTTGTGGGAAGCCAATTGAACCGATTCGCTACCGCCGAAAGAACACAAATCACAAAAATACTATCCGGCTCGAAGGACCATTAAATGTAGGGTGTCCTACACTTGGGTTGCGAGTGCGGAGAGAAGAAGTAAACACTGCTTGCACTTAATAATCACGTGTATTAATAATTATTACGATACAAGTAAAGGGTGACTAATCAACTCTCTTTATGTTACCTGTACGGTTGCACAGTTCGCACTAAGTTAGTTTTATTATGATTGAGTAAACGACGTGCGCCCGGTAGGCTGCAGCGTCAGCAAAATGTAAATGTACAGGGTTCACACTGTACAACTATAATAATATTATTCGTGTAGATGTTTGTGTGTGAACAATACATCAGTAAGCACACTGATATATTGTTCACACACGAACACAAACAAATTGTTGCAACCAATCAAAAATAATTGTAATATTTTGTCAAAAATACATAAAATTCAAGTTTTATATCATTAAAATCTGTAATCCGACCGAATATAGTAGTATTCAAAGTCCAAAAATGTACTTTTGGTAATTAAACTCACTTGAAATTAATTAATTAATAAAAAAATCCTCAAGTGGAAATCAAATTGCCTCAAAATCCCCCAAAAGCTGCATAACATAACAATATACTAGTCTACTGCCATACCTGGTGGTCTTTCCGTCACGGTGAGTAGACCAGTTCTCCTGACGCGGATGCTGGTTGATGATGACGGAGATGTGCTGGGCTGGAGACAGAGGAATACGGTTTTTTATATAATCGTACTTACTATGTTTTTTTATTTGTTTCTTTTGTATTAAAAGAAATGTTAGTATATATTTTTTCTAGCTTCGCAACAACTGTCACTTGCAGACCAGGAAATCTCCTGGCTACGCCCATGCGCTACAGCAGCTAGTAAACTGGTGGTAACTGGTGGTAGAGCTCTTGTGAATGAGCTCGAGGTCGGCCGCACCACCGTCTCACCTTTAACCTGTCGCCAAATAGTAGCGCTTCCATTACTGTGTTCCGGTTTGGTGGTGAGATCAGGCCCTGAAATTACTGGCACATGAGGCATAACACCGTAGTCCTCAGCTGCAGCGACGCATCTATAATCTGCTTTTGTGAATTGTTGATGTCCATGGGCTGCACTCCACTTACCATCAAGGTGGGCAACACGTTCGTTCGCTGTGGGCGTAGTATAGAATTAATTAATAGTTTAAAAAAACTAAAAAACACGCTTGCGTGGGTTGCTCGATAGACGAAAAATATGGCACAGAGCGCCCCACGCTTTTTTCAGCTTATATTAGGAATTATTTTCACTTTTTAGTTAAAAGTACCTTAAAAGCGTGTTTTTTAGTTTTTTTTAAACTATTATTTATTTTCAATTTTTTAGTTTGGTTTATTTATAAGAGCGTTTTTTTTTGTTTTTTTTTTATTTTGTTTTTTCGTATTATTGCCTTGTCATCGATCTTTGACAGGTGTGCAAAATTTTAATGAAATCTGTCCGTTTAAAGTGGGTCAAAATCGAGTCCAAAGGAGTCGGTTACATACATCATACATACAGGTGAAGCTAATATAAGCGTGTTAAAATACAAATAGTAACTCACCATATTCCCAGTTTTGCAGACGGACGATACGTTCGCTGCGTCCTCGGGCGTGGCCATCGTGTGCCGCTTGCTGCTGCCGCGGTTCATCATGTACCTAAAGCATTGTTGCATCAGACTGAGGTGAAATGAGGGTTGGCCAAAATTTACGACACTAGAGAACAGTTTCAGAGGTTCTGGACCGGCAGGATTTGAACCTGCGACTTTCAGCACACCGGGCAGCCGCTTTAACCAACCAGCTACTGTCACCTCTTGCCAGGACCCTAAATGTCTCAACTGTATGTTACGTCATTTTGTGACGTCACATTCATTCATTTGCATCTTACTTAATAATTAGGATACAAACCAACATGGCAAAGTTTCATGGTATAGTATAGTAAATCAAATCAAATTAAATAATTTATTTCCATGGGCCCCAAGGGGCGCTTGAACACGTTAAAACAAACGTCAAAGTACAAAAAATATATATAAAATTAAAATAAAACTTAGCTAATTAAATTATAATACTTATTGTAATAAAATGATTTGACACCGGAGCTTAGATTGACGTTAATTCATCTTAGAGATTTGAATTAAAATCAATCCAAGTACCAGCTCCGATGGGTATTGGATCATGAGAAGAGCTGGTTGAGAAACTCATGTGCACCATCTTTTCAAATAATTCATACAATATTTGTTTGTTTTTTTGATAATAATTCAATGTGTAGGTTATAGCAACCAAAAAGACATTATGGCTAAAGATGGTAATAAAGAGAAGAGTGTGTTCTCACCTGCATAGATTAGAGTTGTACGCAGAGTCACCGCTCTGTTCCTCCGTTTGTACTTCATCTTCTGCGCGAGTCGGAGTGCCGCTGTCCGATACCTAACGAACATTCAATATGTATTATTATTAAATCAGTCAGTATAAAATAATACAGTTATACTAATTATTGGAACTAAGTTCCTTATCGCGCGTTGCGAAAGGGGGCTAGACGGAAAAAAAATGGGACAAAAAGTTGAAACGACACATTTCGTAGCAATTCTCGTAGCGGCGTAGTAATTACATGCTACGTTACAGCTACGGTGCTACATCATCAGACACACAGAGAAAAATGCTATGTGTATATGTTTCCTACTTCAGTTACCACAAGCCAATTATTACTAAAATTGAGCCTACTAATTAAGTTTATATTACATTATAATTGTTAATAATAAAAAAAAAATTATAACTTAAAAAAAGATTTTTTTATAACTTAGAAAAATAAAAAAAAATTACTAATTAATCGAAAGGAACTTCGTTCCATCCCTTGACACCTCAGTAGTTTTTTTATATTACTATTTCTGTTAATAGTGACGCCAGAACAATATTTTCCAATTCATCTTTTTTTTTACTCTGATTATCTGTATTTAAAGCTCGCAGTTGGAAGCAAGCGTCAGCGTCAAAGCTAATCGTATGCGCGCGCAAACGTGTCGTGTCGTTTTTTGAACGATAATATGGAAACATACGCCGGGCGTTGACGCTGACGCTTGCTTCCAATTGCAAGCTTAATATGTGCGTGACTTGTTTATTTTCTAAAATTAGATTGATGCGAAATTTTCACGAACTTAAATAAATCGGACTACATTGCAGCTTTACAATTTT
The DNA here is from genome assembly GCA_905147285.1 of Hypena proboscidalis. Classification (NCBI taxonomy): domain Eukaryota; kingdom Metazoa; phylum Arthropoda; class Insecta; order Lepidoptera; family Erebidae; genus Hypena; species Hypena proboscidalis. The sequence continues at coordinate 10,604,065 of LR990156.1, read as the reverse complement.
TTTTACATGGTTAATATTCCTGTTTTTTTTTATTGTATCGCACGCTGTCTTGTTGAAGTATATATAAGTAAACTTATATAGTATTTTAAAGAGCGTTTTATTATCATATTGACTAACTGTGACAAACTTTCTTCCTTTTCACAGTTGAAGCGTGTGTCCTTCTCACAAACCATGTCTATGTTCACCCACCGATGAAGATAGACAAGGTTGCAAATGAACAAATCCTTGGTTATAGACGTGTCAACCGTGTGCATGAGAAGCGCATACGTACGTGGTGCGTGGGCGCGCGGCAGCAGGCGCGCTCGCGGCCGCGGGGCACGTGCGCGCCGCCGTCCGACGCGCGCCGCCCGAACGCCGACGCTGCAAGCGCACAACGGTACACACTACACCACATTGCTTACCACATCTCCATACAACTTTTCTTTGGTAACTTCATTTTTGGCAGCAAAATAATAGATTTATCAATAAATAGTCAGCAAATCATAATCAGCTAAGTACTATTGTCAATTCATATAGACTTAAATAACCCCCCCCCCCCCCTTTTACAAATTACGATATTGCGAAAGAATAACACACTGTACGTTACCACATTAAGTTGTATAAACTAGTTCACACACCAACACACTAATATTCACATATATTCATTGTAAATTCACTGTGCAAATGTATTCGTTTTGCAAATTTCGTTATTCCAAGGAGACTTCAAGCCACATATTGATAAACGACATGGAAGTTTGACATTTGATTTTAGGGATGGGAACAAGTGAACTATAGAACGAATGGGATTGATTTACGTTTCAGTTATGATGAATTAAAATTATTCAAAACATTCTTAAATATATTGAAAGCTGTACTTAAATTAAATTAAATTTTATTTCATTTATTGATCGTGAAAATTGTGGATAGTGAAAATATAGTATTATTATAAAAAAAAATGCAATCATGGGCAAAAATTTAATAAGAGGTACTTTAGATTCGTTCAATCGCGAACGACACATAACTAAATCAAAGTCCATTTTTAACCGACTTCAGCGACTCTTAATTAATTAATATTATTCACTGAATGAATGTTGAGGTGCCATTTTGAGTAGTTCATAACAGATCATTAAATAATTCACATCACTATTTTTTTTTGTCAGCCATTATTGTTTACGTTTTTTGCCAAGTCTAAATGAATTGACTATAGATTTAACGGCACGAAATATTACACAGGTAAGTAAAACAATGAGAAGAAAGAAACGAATTGCTATAAAACCGACTCCACGCAGTCTTGTCTGCCCTACCCCAAAGTGTTATTTAAGCCTGCTTTTGGAAGGACAAACATTCACCGCTCAGGCCGACAAGCTGAAGCTGCAATCGTAAACATTTAAAGCTTCTGCGACGATAAGCTTGCTATGGACCACCAGAGCTCCACAGCATTGAAGCCGTGACAAAAGCCATCATCATCTAACTACCCCATCTATTTTAGTATGTAAATATTTTGTGCCAATCCTTTAATTAACTTTTAATCGTATGACAAAAATATCTTGAAGCGCCACACGCACGTTCTCATTTGCACAAAACGTTTATACAAATTTTAAATGGCAGATGAATGAACGTGTGGCCAACAAAAAGACCTGTTTCAAAAAGAGAAGAAAAATTTATATAAATCTAGCTGGTAGTTTTGCCGCCCATCTATATATATAAAAATGAAACCCGTTTTTCGTTGTCACGACATAGCATGAAAACCGCTTGACCGATTTGACTGATTTTTTTTTGTAGTTTTCTAATACTCTGTACAAGGATCTTACGGAGAAAAATTAAAAAAAAAATAGTATTCATTTTTATATGGAGGATATTTTAGATTCCAGTTCATACATAAGATATGTCAGCTATACAAATAAAGTAGTGCATCAAATTTACGCTAAGGCGGTACGAAGTTCGCCGGGTCAGCTAGTTATCTATAATTTAGCTGCTATATGTACCTTGGCTTTGCATAGCAATGGGAGGTTTGAGTAGATGTTGGTCTTTGACGCTGAAGTATCTAGGCGGCTGGTGTTGCACGGCCGGCAGTTTTGCTGCCAGGTTGGTGTTTGGTAGCATTGACACGTTTGGTGATGCTTGTTGCTGAGAAAAAGAATATGTAAATAGTATAATAATCACAAGATACACAAACTATACAAAATATATCACAATTAAGAGATGACATTTCGTGTAAAAGCGCTTTTGGGCAAATTTTATCGGTTTTTTTTTGTTAAAAACATATGCTGTAAGTTATTCCAAAAATGTAAAATAAAAAAAAATCAATTTTGAAAATTAAAAAAAAATCGTTTGTAGTTATCGTTAGGATTTAAATGTTGAGTAAAAGAAATAAGCTTTATTCAAAAAAAGCACTGCTATTTATTTTGCAAAAAAAACTTCATTTTTTTTTCTTTTACAACGAAAAAATAGTTTTTATGAAATTGTAATTTTTTTTTCAGTGCTCAATTTCAATAAATAACCTTAACCTATGTTATGTATATTGTTGGTACAAGCACAATCGAATTATAAGTTCCAGCACCACCGTCTCACCTATAACCTGCCGACAAATAGTTGCATTACTGCATTCCGGTCTGGTGGTGAGATCAGACCCTGAAATTACTGGCACACGTAGTCCAAAGCTGCAGCGACGCATCTACAATCTGCTTTTGTGGGTTGTTGATGTCCATGGGATACCCTCAGGTAGTTTACACGTCCGTTTGTCTAACACGTCGTATAAAAGTAGTAGAAGCAGGAGAGACTCACGCTGAAGTGCGCGGAGCCGTAGAGCGGCGCGGGGCGCAGGTCGGCCGACACGGCCGCCGAGCACGCCAGCTCGCTGCCCTGCACGCACACACATCTTAAGTACCGGCTACACCATTTTGTTATTATTTGTATCGTATGTATACAATATAAGTATCATTTCTTTTCTAAATCAAGTAATATAAAGTATTGTAGTTATAGTGTACTGTCATGTGATGATGATGTCATGCTCTTCCCTAGATTTAGGCTATGCTATTATAAACAATGTATGTATTAATTATAAGAAAGTTTCTTTGTTACATAAAAATATAGTTTCTCGCTGGACTCAAATCATTTGACAATAATTGTTTTGTCTAGTTTTTATAGTTGTTAGCCACTATTAGATAAATCAATTCACAAAATATCAAATGCCATAATTTAATTTGTACAAGTGTATTCTGCCAAAATTTAGGCTGTGATTTTTCTTGAAATGTTGCTTTGTTTTGTTTTTAATCATAAAAAGTGTCGGAATTTAGCATATAATAATAATAAACATAACATAATATATAAACAATACTGAAGAAGACTTGATATAATCTGTCTATCTTGTCTGTCTGTATGTCTTGTCAATGTTATTTTTCCTCAGTAAATTCTCACACACTCACACTCAGTTTGATAACCATCCAACCATCACACCTACATTACCTAGAAGGGTGTACCAGAAGTTACGCCATTTTAGCTTTAAATGTACATTGTATATTTACCTGTGTATGCCTGCAGTCTCCGGGACCGACGGTATGTCTCCTCGTGGCGTGTGTTTCTGTCACACACGCTGTAGCTGGCGGCGGCTCTTCTATCGTAGGCACTGACATTGAACCAAACTGAAAGAAAAATGTGCCTAAGCTTCAACCACTATAAATAAGAAAATGGAGTTATCAATAATAACATAACATCACAGATATGTGGTATATACTACCCACATTTTACCTGTTATGTTTAGGTCCCATGGGATAGGGGGTGAGCCTGTCTCCATTCAACGGGCACATTTCCAACTCTGTCCTGCCATTTGAGAATGAAAAGCCCAAATAACACTTTTGGCGGCGCCGGGAATCGAACCCGAGACCTCACGGTGATGGGCGCATACGCTAACCACTAGACCAACGAGGCAGTTATCTCGAATACATAAAATAGCTCTCTTAACACAATATTTACACATTTTAGTAGCTAAAAAAAAGTAAAAGTTATTTTCTGGATAAATAAAAAATTAACCTTGAAAGTCGTTTTTGGAATATATTATTATTTTAGGGAAATATTGTATTGTTTACATTAAAATATTTTTTTTTTTGTTATTTTTATAAAATAAAATATTCATTTTATTTCATTACATTAACAAAGAGTATCGTATTACCTCGTACTGGGTAGTGGAGGTCTGATGGCAGTCGCTCCACGTAAAATACTGATATTCAGCTCAATCCGTTAGACTAGCCAACCCTAATGTAATTGATACTATAATATTAAGATAATATTACCTTCTCTAGATTATCAGGTTGATCCGTTAGGTAGTCCACCGGTTCGCAAGGAACTGTGACGAGGCAGTCGGATGATGAAACGTCTTCCAGCTCCATCTGCTCTTCTTCCACGTTCTAGAACATAGACAATTCACCGTCAATTAATGAGGAAAAGAATTAAAAAAAAAAAAATGAGGCAGCATTTTTTTTTAATCGACCTCCGCACTTGGACTAATTAATTCCTGTGTCGCAACACAAAGCACACCCAGAGTCAGAACAAATCTCTGCGAATGACAAAAAGATTTGTCTTGTGTGGGGGTCGAACCCAGAACACCTGGATCTTAGTATAAGTAATATGAAATGTTCGTTACCTTGCAATTTGTGAGATCTAACGGCTGGCCAGTCGTCGAGTCTAATGAGTCTGGAAACAATGGGAACACATTATACATAATATAACTATGTTAGGTAGTCTTTTAACGCTAGTTTTTAAGTAGTTTATTTTAGGTTAGTTTTTGGAACGAAGTTCCTTATCGCGCGTTGCGAAAGGGGGCTAGACGGAAAAAAATGGGACGAAAAGTTGTAACGACACATTTCGTAGCAATTCTCGTAGCGGCGTAGTAATTACATGCTACGTTACAGCTACGGTGCTACATCATCAGACACACAGAGAAAAATGTGTTTTAATTTCATTGGTTATAAATATTTTTTTCATTTTTTGTTGAAAAAAAAATAACTATAATAATTGAAAAAAAAAAACTAAATATATATAAATTTGAAATATTATATGCAATTTTAAGCTTTGCTATGTTATTACCTTATTACCTTTTTGTATTTTATATAATATTAAAGTTGAAAAATTAAGAATCCAGCAGGACTCGAACCTGCACCCCCTGGATATACGCCCCAATTGCTTTGCCAATTCAGCTATGGATATATATAAAAATATATATTATATAATATATAATATCATATAAAATAACTCGAGGGTGTGTAGTCTACCAATCCGCACTTGGCCAGCGTGGTGGACTATGGCCTAACCCTACGCATCATGAGAAGAGGCCCGAGCCCAGCAGAGGAAGATTATTAGATACAGGTCTGCTATTATAATACACTACGTGGGATGAAGACCCGGACCATAGACAATCACAATTACCTCGATGTTGTAGACTATTCCTGGCACTCGAGCGCTGCAGTAATTTGTCCATGAGCAGATGATAGATGGCAGAAATATGGTCGAAACGGTCTTCCTGTATCGCCTGCAGAGGAAAAACAGTATATGACTACATTATATTTATTATAGGCAATTGTCTTCCGTGTGTGGGCTAACTGTTAGTGGCTGACAGTTTGCGGCATACTGTAAGTAGATATAAATATGTAGCATATTGAAAGTGTTAACTGTTTAACAGTAAGTTGTAAATAACAAAATGCACAGAGGATATTTTGGCAAAAAAATGTAAATGGCTATAAATATGCGGTAAATTGTAAGTAGATTACAGTTTGCGGAAAACTGTAGATAGATAATGATTTCTGGCTTACCATATATGGCAGTAAGTAAGTGGCTTACAGTATGTTGCAAACTATATGTCCCTAAGTTAGGCTGGTGGAAAAAGCTTTGATTTATCTATATTATTGGCGATATATTTTGATTCGATATATCGATACAAAATATCCCATATCGAAAATTGCATCTAATATTATATTATTATTGGAGCATACGATTTTCTTACGAAATATTTTTTTCCAAGACCAAATATTCGATGAGTGGCAATCTCCGATGCAAATCCACCCAGGGTCTCAGAATCTAGTACTAAATCACCTGTTAGCGGGTTCGTCACCACGTCAATTACCCCCTTATTGTATTAAAAGTATTATTAGAGTCAGGACAAATAAATAAATAAAATAAATATCTCACAACTTACACACAACGCCATCTAGTCCCAAACTAAGCAGCGCTTGTACTATGGGTACTGATTCTAATACATATTATTAACTATTGTAAACACATACTTATTAGACCAATCATTCTTTTACACAAAGATTTGTCCCGTGTGGGGATCGAACCCACAACACCAGCGCAGTTGAAAAAGGCAAGGCGACCGCTTTAACCACTTCGCCAACTGTGTACTCAAATTTTTATCCTCGATATATCGACACCAATACTAATATTTTATAATATACATCGATATTTTTTTTCACTTCCGTCCGACATCCTGCCTATGCATTGAAGAAGGTTTGTCGTTATATTATAACTTACCTGTTCTTTTTTTTTTAACGGGATATAATCCCTCCCACCCACACGCTCACCACTGTGACTCCTGTGACGCCAGGATCTACAGCAGTAACCAACTGAAAGGCACCGTGCATGACACACGGGCAATCCCAGGGAGAGTTAAAATTGTCTTGGAGCCCGCAACGAATTTAATCAGAAGTATATAGTTGGCGTTGTTAACTTACCTGTTCTATGTGTGGGTGGGTAAGTCCTGGCAGGGTGAGCATGTGTGCAATGACTGTGTCTCTTGTGTCATCATCAGTTTGAGGTCGAGACGAGTGACATTCGCAGAGTCCGCTTGATAACTCTACAAATTAAACAAATACGTTTAGATTATTTTGGATTTCTCCGCCAGGAAATTTGCAATAGGAGAACTGAGTTGGATCTATGCTTTGCAGCAAATTGTAATTGCAAATAATATGCAACAAACTTTTAGTAACAAACTGTTTGCATCAAACAGTTTGCCACGTAAAGTATGCAACTCTTTTTCAGTAGCAAACAGTATGCAACGAAATGACAGCATGTTTTTTCTTTTACCATTTTCAAGTACATATTTTTAATAGTTATAATTTATAAGGTAAATTCTTACCTTCGCCATAATGCCCCGGGCCCGGGCCCGGTTGGTGAGCGTTTAGCCATCGATGTCGTGCCACGCTTCGTAATGACAGTCTTTTCTCTGGTTCTACCACCAACATGTGGCGGATTAGGTGTTCGCAGTCTGAAAAAAGGTTAATAATATTTTTTTTATAAGCATGGAGAAAATGTGGAAATAGATATTATTTATTTCAGTAGAAATCAAGAGAATTTTTTTAAATCCTTTGCAAATTAGTGATATAATAAAGCAAAGTAGTGGCTACACTCGCTGTACTAGAAAATAGATATAAAGGTTACTGTCATCAGTTTCAGTTAAGAGTTTCATTTCTGTTTGTCTAATATCGACCTTATTTATATAAGGATTTACATAGGGATGCACAAAAATTTTGAAATAAACGGTTTCGCTTACAAAATCGTACCAGCGGATAATATATAGCCTTAATAAAATATCAAATTCGTGCAGAAAATAGAATTGAGTAGCTGTTAACTACCTGAAACTATTAGCCATTACATTATGGCTATTAGGCAACTCATTGTTTTCCGAATGATGAGGGTCTTAAAGTGTGGCTTAGGTGGGGCATATGGTACTTAGTTAATTTAATATTTCTTCCCTTCATTGTTTAATTCTTTTTCTTGTAGGCAAGACCAAATGTCTATTTAACTGTGGAGGCTTTTCAAAAGCAATCTTTTCTCATATTTATGTTATTTTCACATTTTGTTATTAAACTGTAAGCCTTGCTAAAAAAAAAATCAGTTCCGGGCCCTAAAAATGAAATATTACTTACCTTGTGACATAAAGTAAGGTATCCTGAACTTCCCGCTTAGCACGACATTTCGCAGTTCGTGTAGCGTAATACCGTCGAACGGTAGCGCGCCGCACACCAACACGTATAGCACTACTCCTAGCGACTGTAAATAAAAGAAAAAGAAAATTATGGGCAAAATGATAGTGGCTGAATATTACTAGCAAACTGTTTGTCACAGTCTGTAAGTGGCAAACTGTTTTCAGCAGACTTTAAATGACAAATTGTTTGTGGAAAACAGTAAGTGGCAAATAGTTTGTAGCAAATTCTTTACTACAGTTTATTATGTAGGGTATACTAAAATAGTTTATACAAAATGATAAATTCTTACCCAAATATCAGCCTTAGGTCCATCATATTGCCGTCCTTCAAAGAGCTCAGGCGCGGCGTACGGCGGACTTCCACACCACGTGGCTAAGGGCGACCCTACCGTGTACTCATTGCTGAAGCCAAAGTCTGCCAACTGAAAGGAAAAAGTTTGTAGAATGGCAGATTATACGCATATCGCACTTCTCTTTAGGATTATGGAAAAAAAGCGAGCAAAACGTTTGCGGCAGAGTATAAGTGGCAAATAGTTGGTGTTAAATTGTTCACCGCAGAATGTATGAATATAAGAGGCAAGATGTTTGTGGAAAACCGTTTCAATTCATCAATTGTGCCATGCTCTCATGGTAACTATGGTAATTGCCATACCTTAATGTTCATATTCTTGTCTAACAGCAAGTTCTCTGCCTTGAGATCGCGGTGTACCACCCCGTTGGTTTGGCAGTATTCTACCGACTGCAACAACTATACCACGTCCTGATGGTAACTATAGTAATAGCCATACCTTAATGTTCATATTCTTGTCTAACAGCAAGTTCTCTGCCTTGAGATCGCGGTGCACTACCCCGTTGGTGTGGCAGTATCCTACCGACTGCACCAACTATGCCACGTTCTGATGGTAACTATGATAATTGCCATACCTTAATGTTCATATTCTTGTCTAACAGCAAGTTCTCTGCCTTGAGATCGCGGTGCACCACCCCGTTGGTGTGGCAGTATCCTACCGACTGCACCAACTATGCCACGTTCTGATGGTAACTATGATAATTGCCATACCTTAATGTTCATATTCTTGTCTAACAGCAAGTTCTCTGCCTTGAGATCGCGGTGCACCACCCCGTTGGTGTGGCAGTACCCTACCGTCTGCAAAAACTATGCCACGTTCTGATGGTAACTATGATAATAGCCATACCTTAATGTTCATATTCTTGTCTAACAGCAAGTTTTCTGCCTTCAGATCGCGGTGCACCACCCCGTTGGTGTGGCAGTACCCCACTGCTGCCACCATTTGTGCGAATGCCCGCGCCGCTTCCGCTTCTGTCATGCGACCTCGGTTTACTAGATGATCTAGAATTGAAAAATAAAAAAGTCAAAATATTATTAAAAAGATCTCTAAGCCGCTGGGGCTAGAATCTTGAAATTTCGCATGAAGCTTCCTTACATGACGTAGGGAGATGTTTGCCGACGGGATCAGAGCAAACGTTTATCGCGGTTATAACCGTTAGAATCAACTAATACCACGCGAATCGTGCCACTACCACCTGACCAGAGGTTGTCCTCACGGGGGTGTGTTATCACCCCTGCTCTGGTCGTTGGCGGTAGATGAACTGCTTGTGCTCTCCTCTAACACAGGAGTTGAGATACAGGGTTATGCGGACGATGTGGTAGCAATATCTCTCGGACCGAGCGAAAGCACTGTGTCCAACCTGTTACACACTTAACACTATCAATCGTTGGTGCATTAAAAACAATCTCTCGGTTAACCCGGGGAAAACAGTAGTGGTGCCATTCACGAAAAGAAGGAAGCTGGACAGGCTCACCAAGCTTTCCCTGAATGGCACTGTAATTCCCCTTTCCACTGAAGTCAAATACTTGGGCGTCACGTTCGACCAAAAGCTGACGTGGAATACGCATATGACTAACGTGGTACAGAGAGCAAAGATCGCGTTGGGAATATGCAGTCGATTAGCAGGCAAAACCTGGGGCTTAAAACCTCGGATCGCCCTATGGATGTATACGACCATAGTCCGGCCCACAATAACCTATGCGTCTGTGGTCTGGTACAAAAAGGCACAGCAGAAGGTGGCTGCGGCAAAACTTTGCGGATTGCAAAGAACCGCATGCCTTACCATAACTGGTGCCATGTCCACGACGCCTTCAGCCGCATTAAACGCTCTACTAAACTTACCGCCCCTCCATTTCCTAATGGAAACGGAGGCGCAAAAGTGTATGTACAGAATGAACACCGTGGGGAGGACGACCTGGCTCTCACAAACGCTGAGAGCTTTGCAAGACTCAGTCTTGAAAGTCCCCGTCCTTTCCATGACTACGGATGTTCTCTTCACACAGATGAACTTCACTAAGAACTTCACTGTGGAACTGCCAGAAAGGAAGGAATGGCCTGAAAATCTGAACTCCTTAAAGGCAAATACTCTATCTGGTACACGGATGGCTCTAAAATGGGCAATGATGTGGGATGTGGTGTCTATGCCAAAAAACCTAGTGTAAATCTGAGTATAAACCTAGGTAAGCTGGCCACCATTTTCCAGGCAGAGGTTTACGCCATTATAGAATGTGCGAACCACCTGCAACAAAGGAACTACGTCAACCAACAAATCTATATTTTCTCAGATAGCCAAGCAGCTCTCAAGGCCTTAGAATCAAACACAATTGATTCTAAACTGGTCAAGAATTGCGTAGACAGCCTAAATATCGTAGGGGAGAAGAACAAAGTTGTTCTAGGATGGGTCCCCGGACATTCAGATATTATGGGCAATGAAAAGGCCGATCAACTGGCCAGAACTGGTACAGAGATTCTACAAATAGGACCGGAGCCTTTCTGTGGAATCTCAAAAAACCAGGCTTACCAATTCCTCAAGGGAAAGCTATTCGAGGATTCATCACGACTCTGGCAACAGAGTCAAGGGATGGATCACAGCAAAAGCCTTATCGAAGGCTTCTCGAACAAATTTGCTACTGAGCTGCTGGCACTTAGTAGGAACAAGGTGTCCCTTGCCGTTAGATCCCTCACAGGACACTGCAAGCTAAATAGGCACTTATCCCGTATGAGCTATGCGGACGATGACTACTGCAGATTCTGTAAAGAGGAACCGGAAACACCGCTGCACCTCTTTTGCGACTGCGAGCCACTGATCCATAGACGAAGCATCATCCTGGGACGCCATATCTTGGATCCGTTTGATGTCAAGTCACTCCCGATCGGCCGACTGCTCCAGTTTATGGAGGCTATTGGCCTTAAGGAGAGTCTATAATGAGGCTATAATCACAATAGACCCACGGAGGTCGACGTGAACACCTAAAGCCTCTTCCCAATAATAATAATAATAATAATACCACGCGGACGCTAGCTAGTTTTTTTATTTTTTTTTATGTTGGATAGGCACGCGCTTGACCACGACCTCACCTGATGGTAAGTGATGATGCGGTCTACGGTAGAGCACGCTTACCTATGAGATACATATTAACTCTTGCTTGCTTTGAAGAGATCCAAGTTGTACTTATGCGGAAACTCAGACTCGGGCAAGGCGTTCCATTCTTTGGCAGTTCGCATAAGAAATGTAGAGGTGTTTTGCCTTAGTGTGTATGGTGGAATATCTACCGTGAAGCGATGCCTGAGTGCCGTTTGTCTGGTAGTCCGATGGTGAAACGTTATCAAAAAAATTCAGATTTAGGCCATTTAAAAGAAAATAAATGTTGTCTCACCGAATATTTCTCCATTGGGTGCGTATTCTGTTACTAAATATATCGTGTGACTGCTTTCCATAACCTGAAAACGCACAAATGTATGATTAATAATAATACCAAACATAAGAAATTCTAAGATTCTTAAAATAACACCATTTTTGCAAATCAATATTCCGCTTAAAACAATCGAATAGTGTTAACTGGAAAATAACTAACTGAATCTGGTCCAAGAAATAGAAAGAAATTAAAATAAAACTTAACTAATTACATAATAATACTTATTGCGTTAAAATGATTTGAATCACTGGAGCTTAGATTGACTTTAATTCAACTTAGAAATATGAAATAAAATCAATCCAAGTATCAAGCTTCGATGGGTGATTCATTCAATTCATCATGAGAAGAGCTGGTGAGAAACTCATGTCATGTAAACTATATTTTCCAATAATTTATACAATATAATTATGTTTGTTTTTTGACAATAATTCTACGAGTATGACATGTGTAAGTTAAAGCAACCAAAACACAATGGCTAAGGATAGTTATGGAAAGAAAAATAAACTTAGTTTATAGTCTGATTTGTATTCTCTCACCTGATATAGCCTAACTATGTGTGGGTGTTGAAGTTTCTTCATAATGGCGATTTCTCTGAATGTTTTCTTTAGATTGTCTTCGTCAAGCCGCGATTTGTCGATAATTTTTATTGCTACCTGAAATTAAATATATCAAAGAATTAGATTACATACTAGAAATGCATATACAATATTCAATCACGTCTTTATCCATGTCCGTGGGGTCGGCGAGCATGTCAATTTTATATTCCATTGCAGCGTTTATTCGAGTCAAGTAACAGTTGATGCAAGCAGATTAGGCAATAGTATATGAAATTTCTTAAACCGATTGTGCTAATTATTCAAATTATGAAAAACTGGTGTTTGTCACGTAATGTTGGTCTATTTAGTCAACCGCGGTTTCACCTATACATTTAGACATCTTCTTTTTACGTGAGTAACACCCGTATTTCATAATTTGAACAATGTTACAAACTCACGCTAGTTTTATTAAAAAACGATTGTGCTAACTCTAATATTTGTGTGTAGCAAGTGTAGCAACCCTCAGATCCGGCTCGAAGGACCATAACAATTAAATTACTTAAGATTAACTTAATATAACATTGCGATCTCGGTTTCTATCGGACGAAGTTCTTATCATAATTAAATAATATTATAGCTAATTAAAAGAGCACATATATTTTATCACAATGGATCATCCTTTAGCATTCGCACGTGCCAAGAAACGCGGATCTATTGACTTTTTTATGGTGGATAGGCACGCTTTTGACCACGATTTTATATGATGGTAAGTGATGATTCGATGAGGTACCTATTTACTCTTGCTTAGAAGAGACCCAGATTGAACTCATGCGGAATCATACTAGGGCCGGTGTTTCCTTGTTTTGGCAGTTCGCATAAGGAATGTGGTAGCAAAACGGTTCGTGCGTATTTGAGGAATATCTAACAGGAAGCGACGCCGGAGTGCCGTTTGTCTGGTCCAATGGTAAAATGGGGGAGGAGATATAGTTGTAAAAGACCTGTAGTCTGGCTACGTCACGCCTTTATCCCATGGGGGAGGGGAAAGGGGGTATCACTTAACTAATCTGTGTGGCATTACTGGCATTTCAAAGTTCACCCAATGACTTCCGTATTTGTCTCATAAGCCAACGGACGAGCGATAAGATTATAAATGTTATAGAGTGAGAGCCCGTGGGCGACCGACGTATTTTTTATTCGTTCGTTACGTATTCAATGGATAAGGCGGCGGACTTGCGATCGAGAGGTCTTGGATTTGAATCCTGGCTATTACACCATGGACGTAAAACTTCCTGGAGCTTAGCTGGAAAGGGTTCACAAGAATACTAGTAATTTGTATTTAATTGTCTCTAACATAGGTTTGGAACGTGATGGCTTTGGGAAATATAAAAAAAACCGGCCAAGTGCGTGTCGGGCCACGCGCAGTAGGCTTCCGTAGCTAGTCGTAACAACATATTTCGACTTAAAAGGGATTTACTATCTGTATTAAACAAGTAACATCTTCATACAAGTCATTACTTTCAAAGGTTTTCGTAATTTGCACGAATTATTCTAAGTAACTGCATTTTACACTTTGGACCCCAATTACTCTAGAACTAATTAAGTTAAAGTAACCAGATAAATAGCGTCCTTCAGATAGGAAATGTTTGTAGTACACGAAACCAGCTAGCACGTATGACGAGATGTATGAATGTTAAGGAAGCGAAAGAAGTATGTAAGGAGCGAAGCACATGGCGTTCCATCGTCTCTGCCTACCCCCGTGGGATAAAGGCGTGATTTTATATATGTATTATGTATGTTTATTTATGTTTCAAGAATTTTGAACGAAATATTCTGAGTAACTGCATCTGACATTTCGGACCCCTATTCCTCTTGAACTAATGAAGTGAACTTATCCGCTATAGTTTTCCTTTAAAGTTCATTACATGTACTACCGACACAATTTTTTTCAGATTTTATGATCCAGTAGTTTAGCTTTTAGAGGGGGGGGGGGGGGCCCCACTCGAACAAAAATTTGCTCTTTAAAGTTAATTATCTCGCAACCGGATCCCTAAATCAAAAAACTGTCTTAGCAACCCCTAAACGTTTTTAAAAGTCCTATCTAACAATACCCCACACTATGGGGTAGGCGACAAAAAAAAAAAACATCCCTACTTTACATGTAGGGGAGCTACCTGAAAAATAGTTATTTATGGTACAAGTGAGAAAAAGTTTATATTTCTGTTGTGAGTGCCAATTTTAAATCTTGAGCTTGCGAAGTAGTCTTGAATTAAATCACGAGCGTAGCGAGTGATTCTAATAAAGACTACTTCGCAAGTGAGAGATTTAAGAGGTCACGAACTGGAAATTAAATTTTTCTTACGCGTTACATACAAAACTTTTCACCTCTTCCAGTGAGAAAATATTAAGATTTAAATAAACTCGTACTCGATTGCTTAACTTTGGATAATTCTATGTAATACGACAGTAGAGAATACCGATTCAGAATGCGTTTTAGCGCCTTCTGAAAGTCGCCACTTTTTAAATATGTCGTATGCTTTCAAATACTTCTTACGTGATTTTTCTGGTAAAAAGCAAACTTCTGTGTACTAGCTTCTAACTTGCTTCTACTAGCAAGTTGTTTCAACTATTCTGAAGTTCCACAAAGTTCTTTATCACTTGATTCACACATTCATTTTTTTGTTAAAAAATTGCAGTCAACAATTAAACATAAACTGAAAAGAATTTAAAGTTCCCTGCGATGAATGACACTGACACAGACACACTTTTTTTTTTTTAAGAATGCGTTTGGAAATTCGTTCCTTAACATTTATGTATGGAGTCTAATATTAAATACTTATTTTTTATTAAATGTAATGGTTATTCACGAATATAAAAACATTAAAATACTAAATAAGCGTGTATTAATATAATTTAAAATAATAAAAACGTATCGTTTGTAGTTTTTAAATAAAATTGATGTCAAACAACAAAACAGCCACCATGTAGGTATAACCTACATGGTGGCTGTTTTGTTTTTATTAGCGCCTATTCATTGGAAGGATTTAGTGTTTCGAAATTTAAATCACTTTGCCTCACTAGTGAGTAATAAGCGTTATTACTCACTGAATTCTCGCAAGCAAACGATCTTTTTCGTGCTGGTGTGGTGAAAAAAATATTTTTCCAAATTTTACTCTACGACTTTCTTTGTTTAGTTAACATACATGTTTATGCAAAATTTCAGTTTTCTAGCACCAACGGTTTCGTCGCTATGCCGTGGACAGACAGACAGACATGGCGAAAATATAAGGGTTCCTTGTAGGTACTACGGAACCCTAAAAAGGCATAGTATCAAGTAAGGGGCCGTTCAAGTATTACGTAAGCACTATGGGGGGGTGGGGGGTCTTTGTTTTGCTTATTTTGGATGACATGGGGGGTAGGGGAGTCTAGATGATGATTACGTCATTGGTAGTTATTTACTTTTTTACACGAATGGCAACCCTCACATTGTCTATGCTTGAAAACGAAACGCATTTTTGGGAATTCCCGCACGCATACGTTTAAAAATACATTTTTATCTGAAAAATGTTTACGTAAGCATGGGGGGAGGGGGTAAAAGCTTTGCTTACTTTTGATGACAAGGGGGATGGGGGGGTAAATAATTGTAATAAATCTGCTTACGTAATATTTGAACGGCCCCTAAGTTTTATTATTATCATTGGATATTTTGTTAATGGTAATTCTAAACATTTATTAACTAAAAAACATACATGTTGGATCTTAAATCCTACAATCTAATAACCTAATAAGTCACTGTCAATAGGCCTTGTAGAGATATTGTACAAGAAAATTTACTACATTGTATGTTGATATTTAAAGACAGATAAAGAACCCAAGACCGACTACAGCACAGCATGCTGACAGCATTACCGCGTTGTTTATGGTGATGAGAGATATCACCACCATCGACAGACACAGACAGACATCTTTAAGTTTGCAAATTGATTGTATAAAAAACGTGAGTCGTTCACCCATGAGCTCCTCGTCTATTATCCTAACCTACCTACTAATCCTATCCTAGTAATATTATAAATACGAATGTTTGTGAGGATGTTTGTAAGTATGCTATTACACCGAAATCGATCGATCGATGCATGTATCGATTGGTGTTATAGATTAGTTGATAGATTTTCTTCGATGAACTGTCGAATAACGCCATCTAACACGAGACCTCTAGAGACCGCTAACCACTAGACTAGTTACATATGTCATATAACTAGATACGTTAATTTTAAAAAAAAGTAGTAGTAGAGTACCGGAACCGGTTCTCCTGGTGTCGAAAGAACCGGAATTTTCCGGTTCTAAGAAACATTTTTTTCTATAAAATTCTGCCTCACGACGAGACGTTTAGTCTCGTCAACGTATGGCAAAAATTAGTAGCAACAGACAGGCCACAAACTATTAATTTAAGTTTTATAAAATAGATCACTATATCTAATTTTATTAATTCTGATATAATATGTAATTATTATTGCATTGAATTTATTGTTATAATTTTTTTACTGTATTCCATACATTACTTCCTTTTACTTGACATGCAATTATGATTTATGTGACATTTTCTTGAACATATTAATTGTATATCAATTATTTTTATTTAATCCTCAAGTTAATTTTGCATACTGAAACGCTGTAACAACACTGTAAAAACCCATATTCGCAAACAAATAAATTGAATTGAATTGAGAACCGAAAGACCCGGGTACCCTAAAGCTAGGCACCGAAAGAACCGGTTTTCAATTCTTTAAGCTACACCAACGAGGCAGTTCGAACTTGTAGCTTGGATTAACATATAGGCTACCTTTTATTATTTATATTTAATTATTATAACAGGCAGAGCGAGCCGCAGAATAAAGCCAGTGGTTAATAAGCCAATGATATGATTAAAAACATCATTGTCACTTGGTATTTGATAACATTGTCAACAAAAATCGGATAACTACTATCGTTTAGATAAATTATAAATTGTACAAAAAAATGATGCAGAAACATGACTACATAATATACACTCAGAGCACTAAGCCAACTGGAGCCGTTGTTGTTAGACGTCCCCTGCTACCAAATGTGGAAGCGCCGCTCTTGCACATTATAAAAAACTGAGGTTCACCAGTCGGCTCGTGACCACGAATGATCCAAGTCATTCCGAAACGTCGAGCATAGGTATATTACATATTTACCTTTATAATAATTACACGACTTAGATACGTTGTCTCATTTTTGAAAAATAAAAAACTAGTTTACTAATCATAGATGCGGCGAACAATTTACCCGCCCACTCCCCCTCAATTTTCGCAAACTTATTATTAAGTATATATATATTTTTTCTTTTTAAAAACGTTGTCTGTACCAGGAATTATTCCTGTATCACAAACATACATTCCACACACAAATCACACCCAGAGTCGCGACAAATATTTTTAGACCACACAGATTTATCCCGTCGTTGAGAGATCGTACCCACAACACCAGCGCAGTTGAGAACGGAGAGGCAATCGCTTCACCCACTACGCTAACCGTGCACCCAAATTTGCATAGATAATGCTTTAATTTCCTCTCTATATTGTTTAAGTGCTCTTCGGATATAAATAATCTCTCACCAGTGTGTTTTATTCATGTGTGTGGTTCCATCTGATAGGAATGAGCCTAAGCCTATTGTCAATTTCCGGGCACAATTCCAGACTACATGCTGCTACATACATCACATAAATATATGACGTGTAAACCAATTACTAATAAATAAGTTTTATGAGTTTTTATGAGTTTTTTTTGAGCTACTAATCATTTCAATAAATACTTTGTCTGACCCGAGCATCAAAGCTGAGAGAGGCCTCAAAACCCAGTACAAGGTAATACAATACTCTTTGTTAGACTACATGTAAGGCCTCTGACCCGTAACGACTGCCATAGATGTTCAAATGGCAACCGGGACTGACTTGACGTGCTCTCCGACGCACGGAGGAAAACTCGTTATGATAAAGATGGTCCACAAACAACAGCGATAGCCGAGTGGGAGACTGCAGGACTGCGAAGTCGAAGGTCTCGGGTTCGAACCCACGGCACACACCACTATCAATAAATCGTTAAGATTCGTATTTTCGAAGATATGTGTGTAGATATTTATCATATAAATTATCGCTCGCTAACGGTGAAGGATAACATCGTGAGGAAACCTGCATGCCTGAGAGTGTCTAGGTGCTTGAGGGTGTGTGAAGTCTACCAATCCGCACTTGGCTAGCGTCGTGAACTATGGCCTCTCCCTTCTTATAATGAGAAGAGGCCCGAGCCCAGCAGAGGGACATGTTTTTTTTTATTCTACAGCCCATGGACATCAACAATCCACAAAAGCAGATTATAGATGCGACGCTGCAGCTGAGGACTACGGTGTTATGCCTCATGTGCCAGTAATTTCAGGGCCTGATCTCACCACCAAACCGGAACACAGTAATGGAAGCACTACTATTTGGCGGCAGGTTAAAGGTGAGACGGTGGTGCTGCCGCCCTAAAGCTCATTCACAAAAGCTCTACCACCTTTACATGTAATAGATACAGGGCCGACCACAAGATCGATCAGTCCGCGGTGCTTCCACTCAGCCACGAGCGTAGAACTGATGTATATTTTCTTTATCCTTGAGACTTCCCCTCGGTAAGAAATCCTTGACCTGGCTCCGACCTTTCCTCAACAAGGCCTGACGATACTCCGTGACACTGAGGTTATTCCAAGCTTACAACACGCGATTATGCTTTGAAGAAACAGTTTTCGGGTTCCGTTTCAACCGACTTTGAAGAAGGAGGTTTTCAATTCGTCGCCATCTTGATGTTTATGTTAGAGGCTATAAAAACCATAGTAACTATATTTTCACGATATTGATTTATTTTGCGGACATAGGTGTGGGTTATACTTTACTTTTTATGATATACTTTTGATTTATAATAGCAATGTACCTAATGTATAACTGTTATTATGTTCCAATAAATAAAATAAAATAATGATCCCCCAGCAGTCAAAATCTATATTTTGTACCCTGACTTACAAGTGATAATAGAATATTCTTTAGTTACATATAGTTTTTAATTTCTAACAATTTTTAAGTGCCATTAAAGCCTGTCTTTTCCGATTATTTAACTATCTAGGAACATTATATTCTTTTTTTTTTTTAATTTTCTGTAACTTGGCGATCTGTGTGAACACAATAAGCCATTCAGATGGGGTGTTTTGATTTGTCTTGTCAACAGACGGGATTAGTATTAAACCCTTTCATCTTGTGTCTCTAAACCTAACTGTAGTGTAGGGACGCTATGCCAATCGGCAATGTATTGCAATTATATTCTTGTTTAAAAAAAATATATGCTCTTTATTATATATTTTTCCTTTTTTTTTTTTAACTCAATGGACATTTATTTTTATTAAATTTATTTATAGTCGTTTTGAACGTACGGCACTCATGGGTTGCAGCTGAAAATCAGCATTAGGTGACTGTATTGAATTGCAGTCACTTA
This sequence comes from Hypena proboscidalis, assembly GCA_905147285.1. Lineage (NCBI taxonomy): Eukaryota > Metazoa > Arthropoda > Insecta > Lepidoptera > Erebidae > Hypena > Hypena proboscidalis. The sequence continues at coordinate 10,584,276 of LR990156.1, read as the reverse complement.
GCATATGCTGAGCTGCTGGCCTATTGGTACATACTGTATTACTCTATTTCACTGTATTTCCTGTATAGTTTCTTTTTTGTTTTGTGTCAATAAAAAAATATTTTCTTTTCTTTTCATATTTACATAAAAATGTACATTTTGGATCTTTAATTAAACTAGTCTAATAACTTAATCAAAACTTAATAAGTCAGTGTCAGAAGACCTCGTACCCAAAATGCTGGCAGCATTACCGCGTTGTATTGCTTAAAAAAATATTGTTTAAAAAAAATAAGTCGAGCATTTTGTGCAAAATCAAAATAAAATCAAATCTACATCGATTATATTTTGGTTAACTCTTAAATCGCGCTGTTTCATTTTCCGTCTGGAATTGTGACCGGTAGATAGCGATAGGCTCACATTCTATCACAAGGGACCTAATAGGTAAAGTGTGGGTGTCAAACACCTCTGCCACACACCCTCATGAGTAAAAAGGCGTGATTGTGTTATCATTATCTATCATGATTTATTTACATATACTTAGTTACATGTGATAATAAATTGTGTTAAATTTGGAAACGTGATTATATTTAGTACTTACTTGAGGGGGAACTATCGTAAGCGTATTTTCAATACAAACGTAATCGGGGTGGAACTTTAATATAATTATGTCTTTATATTTATTTACTTAATTAGTTTTAAATATTAGTAATATAAAAGTTAGTAATAAATTGTAGAGTTAGTAATGTAAATATTTAAATAAATGAAATTAAGTATTGTTATATATATTAATAGACATATCATTATCTAAAACACTAAAAAGCATGTCTGTTTGTGCCTATTCTATCAAAGAGTTATTTCAATATATCAGTTAGTATGTTAATCAAAAAATGCTTAAAACAGTTTTGATACAATGGGCACACATATAAAATTTGGTGTCTCAGATATGATGTCTCAAAAAATAGATTACGATTTAAGATTGTAATTATTATTTTTTACCTGCGGTCGACATCGATGCGTACGTATTTTTTCACATGAATTTTTTAAGAGTTTTAGTTTATTTAATAAATCATTATTATTCTTTTATTTGATGTAAATTGACATTAAAATTTTATTCTATTTTATAAAAAATCTTTTGTACAATGCAATGATATTGTGTTTATTTTTGTGTTTAATATTGTTATAAAATTAATCTTGTGAGCGTTTTGGATGCAACATCTAACAGATGTTGCATCTTTTAATATGAAATGAATAAATAAATAAGTTTTAACGATTAAATTGTAGTTAGTTTAGTAATGTTAATATTAAAATACAAAATTGCTTCAATAAGATTTAAGATAAAAGTTACAACACGATTACGTTTGTATTAAAAATACGCTATTGATAGTTCCCTCTTATAGTCACATAATTTACTAAGTCCTTTTACTCAAAAATATCTATTTTAAACCTAATTTTAATGTATATCTAATTTGAACCAAATATGATAATAGCTGCTAAAAATAACTATTCAAATTGTAGCTTCAGGTAATTTATGTATAGAATTCTTATCCTTACTAATATTATAAATGCGAAAGTTTGTAAGTATGGATGTATGGATGTATGGATGTTTGTTACTCTTTCACGCCAAAACTACCGGGTCGATTTCGATGAAATTTTGCACACATGTAGCTTATAGTCTGGATTGACATATAGGCTACTTTTAATTGACATACCACGCGGGCGGAGCCGCGGGCGGAAGCTAGTATACAATCCTTACTAATATTATAAAGGCGAAAGTTTGTAAGTATGGATGTATGGATGTTTGTTACTCTTTCACGCCAAAACTACCGGGTCGATTTCGATGAAATTTTGCACACATGTAGCTTATAGTCTGGATTAACATATAGGCTACTTTTAATTGACATACCACGCGGGCGGAGCCGCGGGCGGAAGCTAGTATACAATCCTTACTAATATTATAAAGGCGAAAGTTTGTAAGTATGGATGTATGGATGGATGTTTGTTACTCTTTCACGCCAAAACTACCGGGTCGATTTCGATGAAATTTTGCACACATGTAGCTTATAGTCTGGATTAACATATAGGCTACTATTAATTGACATACCACGCGGGCGGAGCCGCGGGCGGAAGCTAGTATACAATCCTTACTAATATTATAAAGGCGAAAGTTTGTAAGTATGGATGTATGGATGTTTGTTACTCTTTCACGCCAAAACTACCGGGTCGATTTCGATGAAATTTTGCACACATGTAGCTTATAGTCTGGATTAACATATAGGCTACTTTTAATTGACATACCACGCGGGCGGAGCCGCGAGCGGAAGCTAGTATACAATATAGGATATTTTTAACTGTCTCGTTAGTCTTACGGTATAATTTGAGTATCGCTCACCGCGAGGTCACGGGTTAGATTACCGAGTCGTGCAAAAGTGTTGTTTGGGATTTTTCCGCCCGAAAAAAATAAAAAAGCAGCTCGGAGTTGGAATTGTGTCCGGTGGATGACGATAGGCTCACCTCCTACCTAAACATAACAGGTGATCTGTGGCATAGGTGTATAAGCGCCTCGCCGCTCTCCACTGCACTGGTGTTGTGGGTTCGATCCTCACATGGGACAAATCTTTGCGTGACTCGCAAAGATTTGTTCTGAGACTGGGTGTGCTTGTGTGAGTGAATGTGTGTATTTGGCCTTGTCATTGGGACCATTTGATAGTGTAATTGCTTCTGGCGTTTTATCTCGCTTTAGGTCGTGGGTTGGATTCCCATCTAAGACAAATCTTTGTGTACATGAACATGGGGGTTTGCCTTAGTCTGGGTGTTTCTATGTAAAATAAGTATGTATTTACAAAAGAAAAGTATATGTATTAGTATCAGTTATTCTAGTACCCATAGAACAAGCTCTGCTTAGTTTGGGACTAGATGGCGTTGTGTGTGAGTTGTGGAATATTTATTTATTTATTTATTTATCTAATGTAAAATATTCAAAGTTATTTATTAAAGCTTTTCTTACAGAAAAACCCTGGGAATCGAACCCGAGACCTATGCGCGGCAAACGCATACGCTAACCGCTAGCTAGACCAAGGAGGACGACCACGAAGACTACACAGTATCGACTAATCTACAATCGACCGATTATAATAGCAGCCCTGTTTCTAATACATGTCCCACTGCTGGGCTCGGGACTCTTGTCCTGATGAAAAGGGTTAGGCCATAGTCTACCACGCTGGCCAAGAGCGGATTGGTAGACTTCACACACTTTTTAGGCACTCTCAGGCATGCAGGTTTCCTCACGATATTTCCTTCACCGTTATCGAGCGATAATTTATATAACAAATACACACATATCTTCGAAAAGACGAATCTTAACGATTTATTGACAGAGGTGTGTGCCGAGGGTTCGAACCCGAGGCCATTGACTTCGCAGTCCTACGGTCTCCCACTCGGCTATCGCTACTCCATCGATCGATTGGCGATCGGTGAAATAACACCCTTAAAGTGGTAAATTATGCTATGAAATTGACCGATTAGATTAGGCGATTAGTTTCGCCATGTTTTTGTTGCGCACGTTCACCTTCATTGGTGATCTTTCACTTCACCTTTCTTCTAATGGTAGTGCTCTTGTGAACGAGCTGAAAGGTACAATTACCATTTACCATCAATAGCAGCGTACTTAGCATTACGCTAAACTCCAAGGGAGCGGGGCAGTGAGGTTCAATGCGGGTGAACGCGCGAGAGCAGCTATTAGTAAATTCCAAACGAAGTCGCAGGCAAAAACTAGTCCACCATGAAATTGTTTCCATAACCCTTACCAATATATTATATAGGTACTATCAGACAAATATAATGTTTAATTTGAAATTGTCTCTTTCGTTTAGGAAGCTTTAATTAGTTTAATCTTGACGCACAAATTAACGCCTGTATTACCCAGGAGGGTGTGGTGGCAGAGGTGAACAAAACCCACATTTCACCTGTTATGCTTACCTATTAGCAAATTCTCGAAAAAAGTGAAAGTATGGCTACTTGATAAATGCTTCTACTCTGTTTTAGGTTTTATTAAATAATAGGTTAAGCAATGAAGTAAGCACTGGATAATTGTATGACTATAACTTACTATTTTTCTAATTATTATGTTGTAATATTGTAATTGTATATTATTATTTAATTGAATTCTAATAATTCATTTAATATCTTAAATCATTAAAATTGTAATTTACTAGTAATAATAAATTTTAAGTGTATATTTGCAAGCTGAAAAACGGCAAAATGTATTGTGGGCACAACTAACAACTTACCATCTTTGTTACCTACATTTTATGCGAATAAATGATTTATTATTATTATTATGTTTAGGTCACATGGGATAGGGGGTGAGTCTATCGCCATCCACCGGGCACAATTTCAACTCCGTGCTGAGTCCGAGCTTAAGAATTTCACACTTTGCCCGACCCGGGAATCGAACTCGAGACCTCGTGGTGACATACGCTAGACCATCGAGGCATATTTTAAATGAGATTTTAAATTATATTTAAATGTTAGATCATGAATCTATTAAGCTGATAGTACATGAAATCTTTGAAACGAGTGGAAATTTTATGTTAACAGTAAACAGTTGCTAGCAGTGGACACAATAATGATGTAATTGTAAAAAAACATCGTTTTTTGTTCGACCGAGGTCAGTTCCAAGGTAAGGTAATGACCCCTGTTCTTTCCTTAAGACTGCAGTGAATTTCCATCGAGTTACGCCGGGTCCACACCCGGCGAACGAAGGCCAACCAACTCGTTTGTCGGTTCCTGTTTGGAGTAGTTTGTACGGCCAAGCGGACGAATTCGATCGTTCGTTGATGTTCACCGGTAATACATCAATGGATTCTTTGACGTTGGCTAAGCGTATTTTTTTTTACATTAGATAGAACGCCAGAAGCAATTACACTATCCAATGGTCCCAATGACAAGGCCAAACACACACATTCACTCACACAAGCACACCCAGTCTCAGAACGAATCTTTGCGAATCACACAAAGATTTGTCCCATGTGGGGATTGAACCCACAACACCAGCGTAGTGGAGAGCGGCGAGGCGACCGCTTACACCACACGTGCAGCAGCTCCAAAGAACGCGTTCGTTAGCCAGGTGTGGACCCGGCTCTAGGCACCGGCTACACGTTTTATCTTACAAGCACGAACAGGCGAAATATGTAAATATTTTAATTTGCACAAACTTTTTGTGAAAGTAAGATGGAACATGTAGCCGGTACAGTGGGCCAAGCAATTAGATATGCAGGGCAAAAACTTGTAACAAATAAAGTTCTTGTGGATAAGGTCAAGAAAGAATCCTTCAACTTAGATCAATAGAAAGTTTTCCAGTTTCTCAGGTTCCAGATAGATCTTATCCAACTCGTTAAATATATGTTTTTAAACTTTCGCGATTTGAGAACATTTTTCAAAAATTAGACAACGGGTGTAAATCGTGTAATTATTATAAAGGTAAATAAATACCTATGAATGATGCAAGTTATTTCGAAACGTCGAGCATAGGTATTTATTTACCTTTATAATAATTTCGTAAAATAGAACCTAACCGAATTTTTAAGTGACTAGCACCTAAAGAGGTTCGCGTTAGGCAGCTGGACCAAGAGCCAGATGCAAAAGGCGGTCCTTTTGGACGGCACGCATCGTGAGGAGGTTCCTCTCTCTGGAGCCCTAACCATTGGCAGCTTGGTCCCTGCACCTGATGTCGGTGGGCCACTGTTTTTTATATTTTTAAAGGTTTTTTTGTATTTTTTATAAATCATATTTAAAAATATATAAAATAAGTAAAAAAATAAATAAAGAGCAAAAACAATAGAACCAAACAAACATGTATTCATTTTAGAGTTTTAAATATGATATATTGTGTCTATAATGTATGAAAAACGGGCGATGCGACTCTTGGCCGGCAGTTTAATAGTGCTAGCAGTATTGTGTATGCATCAGTCTGAAGTAATAGGAGTAAGGGCAGGTGGATGATAATTCAGGGCTGTCGGTACTACTTACCATGAGGCGGAATACAAGCTACACATACCTGTCGTATGAAAAGATAAGCTTGTTACGTAACAAACTAACCTACACCAACACTGTTTATGCTGCATCATTTAACTAGAGAAAACTATAAGTTTTTAACACGCTTATATTAGCTTCACCTGTATGTATGTATGTATGTATGTATGTAACCGACTCCGTTGGACTCGATTTTGACCCACTTTAAACGGACAGATTTTATTAAAATTTTGCACACCTGTCAAAGATCGATGACAATGCAATAATTCGATAAAAAAAATTAAAAATAAAAAAAAACGCTCTTAAATAAACCAAACTAAAAATTAGAAAATAAATAATAGTTTAAAAAAACTAAAAAAAACACGCTTTTAAAGTACTTCTAACTAAAAAGTATAGTTCATATTCACAATAATACTGGTATTTTTTGTTCATTACCATTTTCAGCTTATATTAGGAATTATTTTTCACTTTTTAGTTAGAAGTACTTTAAAAGCGTGTTTTTTAGTTTTTTTTAACTATTATTTTAATGACATTATTCCCACTACGCGTTCCAGATAAAATTCACCTCAAAGTTTAAAAATGTATGACTTTTGACAGCTTTTACCCGGCCCGGGGAAGTTTTCTATGAAATATGACAGTCCAATTGTTGATATAGTATAACAGTAAATTTTCTTCATGTTACATCTTGACATCTATTATTTCTTGGTTACGGGTAGTTAGATGTCAGAAAGTCTGACAACTAGTCTAACAAAGAGTATCGTATCGCCTCGTGATGGATGGCAGGCGCTCCACGGAAAATATATATCCGTTCTGAAGTAGGTATCTACCTAGTATCGATCTATCTTTAACGACTGATCGACACTTCACGTGATCCGAAGGCTGGTTTTTACTTTTCTCAAATGTTTGAGCATTGCAATTCAACGCGGCAATGCCGCCAGCCTTCTGGGCACGTCACCTGCATTTGACATTGATGCGGAAGTATTTTTTAAAGCATAAATTTTTAATTATTTTTAGTTCTATTTCTCTTCCAACTGTTAATAGTTAGGTATGTTTTTTTATTAGTTAAAGAACTAATTGTAGGTTATCCTTAATAATTATGTATTTTACATGTTAATAAATCTTTCTAGTTGATATATTTTTTTAAAGAACTGCCAAAAAGTCGAATGCCCTGCCTCTTTATTAGAACAGACGAACAAGCCGAAATAACGGTCCCTTCTTACTACGGAGCCCTAAGCAACCATTTGCACTTGACAGGCTTTTTGTCAAAAGTTGAATAAAACATCTATTCAAATATATTTTTTTCGAAAAACTGAAAAAAAAACATTGACATCTCAAGAAGGGGAAAAGAAACCCTCGAATTAATAACTTCGCTATTCAGTCATAACGAGTTGTGAAACTTTTCATCAAAGACTATTAAAATTGTGAATATGAGTTTACATAATATGATTTCCTTTGTTATGTATTACTTTACTATTATATAGGTGTTACATGTCATTGTTTCTTAGTTATGTAATTTCTAATTGATTATTTTTATAGCATCTAGCTATGCTTAGCAAATTATACTAAGAAACAGTTGAAAAATAGTGGGACCGGCGGTGAACCAGCGAACTTCTGCACACCGGGCAGTCCGTCTGTCTTAATAAAGAGGGAGGGCATACCACTTCTTGGCAATTCTTTCAATAAAAATATATCATCTAGGTCAGTGGTTCTTAACCGGTGGTCCGCGGACCACTAGTGGTCCCTGGAGGCATTCCAAGTGGTCCGCGAAGCCATCCTAATAATATGTGGCGTGACGTAATGAGTCGAGTCGAAGCAAAGCGCGCGCGGCACGAGTCCGAAGGCGAATTTTTAAAGTTCGACAGCAAAAAGCAAATATCCTTAGTCTTCGAAGGTAGTTATAGTAAATAACTACTTCGTCACATTGTAAATCTACTAGGTTTCTTATTAGGTAACTGTGTACAAAGTTTTTAATATTTTATTTTCATCGACGTATCTATGCGAGCAGGGGTTTTCGACGCTTCTGATGATTAAAAACAAGCATCGAAATCGGTTGGATGCCACTGCCGACATGCGTTTTAGCTTTGAGTAGCACTGAACCAAGAATTCAGATGTGTATGCAGTCACAAAAATCACATTAAATTAAAATCTGTTACTACATTTTTGCTAAATAATAAATAAATGAGTGCTAATTATAAAATTGTGCTTGTTTTCTTTATCAAACAATCCTTAATTTAGGAAAACCAACTGGGTGGTCCCCGGCAAGACAAACATTTGGTAAAATGGTTCCTCATGACTAAAAGGTTAAGAACCACTGATCTAGGTAGAGACCTACTTCAAAACGGATATATATATACTTATCATAGAAATCTTAATTACAAGTTATTAAGATTTCTATGATACTTATAATATATATGTTACGTGGAGCAACTGCCATCCATCATGAGGTGTTGCGATACTTTTTATAATAATAGCTGTTAGACTACCCGTAACCAACAAATAATAGATGTCAAGATGTAACTTCGGACCTAGGAACTATCACTTATAATCATTACAATGTTTTTATCCGTAAGATAGTCGTCTATCGAGTAGTATGCTTTACTAGTCGACATAGCCATAAGTTTTTTTTTTTAAATGTGTATATTTGCCATTTTATAAGCGCTTTGGGTAATTTATTGTAAATCTTAGGAGCCATGCCTAAGAGATTTTTATTATAGCCTTATTATGTTGCCTGGAGCGTATTTTACCGGCATGTCATGTGTTTAATGATAGTTGAAATGTAAAATGTTATTTAGATATTTAAGTACTAGATATATAATAATTTAAATTTATTATATTATTTTATATATTCTTATCTATCGCATTAGGTTTAAGTTCCTGTTATGATAGTTTAAGCTGTGGTAAATAAATAAATAAATAAAAAAAATAAATAAATAAATGTCTGCGACTATGTTAAAGATTAACCTGCATGATCGATAGGTACGACTTAGCCACAAACTCCTCTCGAATGTCTCTGCTGTAGCAGTACGGAGTCTGAAAATGTGTCCCTTGGATGGCGATAGGCTCACCCCCTATTACATGGGACCTAAACATAACAGGTGAAGTGTAGGTGTTGTACACTTCTACAAAAATTGAAAGCCTGCTACTGAGAATATCCAAATGAATAATCATAAATCCAACTCTATCTAGTTGTTTTCAATTACGATGGTCAACCATCCACAACTGAGCGCGGCAAACATTGCTTAACCTGACAACCAAACTGAAAACTCAAAATAATTAATTCCAACCGAAAATTTCGATGAAATTCTAATAAAAAAACAAAAATATTATTGCCCTCATTTCTCAAAGCAATAGAAATACGTTATAACTTTCGTCGAATAAAAACAATAACAATATTGTTTTTGGATAAACAGTTCTGTTATCTTTGGCTGTCCGTTGTTTGGATGGCAAATGGTAACACGTGGGGATCTTGGCAGATATTGATGGTCGACGACGATGACGGTAACTTCAGACATTTCATTCAACGCGGTACTGTTATTTGATGTCCTTATAATATAAAAATATAAAGGTTGTGTTTTATTTGGAACGTTTCACTGAACTGATCAAGGTAAAAATTGGTAGGTGTTTTTTTTAAATTTTAGATGCAGGGAACAGACTACAAGGCGCGGAACATAGGGTTTTTATTGATGTATCGCACAGACAAAACCGCGGCATAAAGTTAGTTTGTTTGTTTAATAGTGCTAATCTCGAGAACTACTGGTGGAATTTCGATAATTATTTTTGTGTTTGATAGTCTTACTCTCAATAAAGGTCTTTAGAGATTTAACATTACCCTAAACTCTACAGGAGCGGAGCAGTAAGGTCAAAGCGCAGCTACCACTTATAATTTTTCAAATCTAAGAGGTACCGTTTGACGGTTCATTTATGCTAAGAAAAATATACCTTACGCTAAAGGAATAAAACTCAAGAAAACAACATCAGTTTTTTTAATACAATTATTTATTTAGAAAATTAGACTCTACTCTTGATGTATATAAGTAGCACTTTGCTTTGCATAAATGAACTGTTAAATGTCACCTATTAGAATGGCCTTACTGTAATACAACGAATTCCACGCGAACGAAGTCGCGGACTAACGCTAACCTTTAATAACTAGGAAGAATCTCAGACACGTGGCGTCGACGTCTCTGCCCACCCACTACCGATTACTGGATTGAAGCGGTTATGTGCGTAGGATACATCATTAGCACACTCAAGTAGGACTGTGATTTAAAACATGGCGACATTATCTTTATCCTTTGCCCTGTCTAAAAAACACATATTCATCATAATAATATATGTCGGTGAGGAGCTTGAAGCGGTGCGGATCCATCGATATAGACCATAGACGAAGCATCATTCTGGGACGTCATATCTTGGATCCGGATGATGTCAAGTTACTCCCGATCGGCCGACTGCTCCAATTGATGGAGGCTATTGGCCTAAAGGAGAGTCTATAATGAGGCTATAATCACAATAGACCCACGGAGGTCGACGTGAACACCCAAAGCCTCGTCCCAACAATAATAAAAATGGTAACCGCGGTCGCCCTTCAGATGGGTGACCATTTTAACATACCAAGTTTTCCTCCGTACCTGGGCGAGTAAGTCTTTGGACCCGGTTGCCATTTGAACATCCATGGCAGTCGTTACGGGTAGTCAGAAGCCAACTGACAACTAGTCTAACAAAGAGTACTGATTTGTGGAGGTTTGATGGTAGTCGTTCCACGTAAAATACTGATATTCAGCTGAATCAGTTTGATTTGAATAACCGGGGCTTAGATAAAAATAACCGACTTAAAAAAGGAGGAGGTTCTCAATTTGTCTGCTTTTTTATTTCCTTACGCATTCTGTCCTGGAAGCTTATATTTTGGACCAGATATATGTGACATACTCAATATTATTCGGCCCAATGAATATAGAGTTTTTTCCATATTTGTCACTATCTTGGTTTTTGCGGGGTTCATTTCTAAGCTAATTTATTACTTTCTTTATCTAGTTCTTGAATCATTTGTTGTATTTCTAAATGACTTTCGGATATTAATAAAATGTCATGGTAGTCGTTCCACGTAAAATACTGATATTCAGCTCTCCGATCTCATCCGAATTATGAGGAATAGGCTCGATTGATTGACCTAGTACTATTTAGTATTTAGTTAGTGACTTAACAATAAATAGATAAGTATGACGTCACAGTTTTGTCTATGACTTGGGTACATCGAGCCATGGAGCTTGAATCCACCTTCTAGTATTTTTTATGTAATACATTAATTTATACAGTGTTCTTGGTCTGAATTACTCGTTGTCCTAGCTGAGATTATAAAATGCACTCTATAGCACGCGATGGTTGCTTGCAAGTGGCAACTGGGGTGCATAAAAGGAGCCTCCCCGAGCGACGTACATCAGGGCAAAAACTTCTACGCCATAATGAAAACTGACTGCAATAGATATGTATGTGTGAATTACATATATAATAAGTGTAATATACCCACTATTTAGATATGTACCTCACTTATCCATAACTGGTGTAGTAAGTCTTTACTATGACTTAGAAGTGTTTGCCCTGCATAAGCATACCTAACTCATTGGCCCACTGTACACAATCAACCCCTACGTCCGGCGCACCCTGGGCAGTCTGCAAATTTCCACCAGCAGACTGGCGAATCCTTTCACCACGGTGGCAAGCCAACACCATGAGAATATGACTGCAGCCATCGATACGAAAGAAGAAGAAGTGGCAACTGACGCGAGTGTATAGTTTCATCGCGTCGCCTCGCACTTATCGCTGGGCTAGGACAAGTCTCGGCTAATCACATGACACTAAGAGCGGGGGCACACGATGCGTTGCGGCGGCGGTACGGCGCCGGAGCGGTGTCGCTGCGTCGTCTTACATAGAAATATCTGTGGCATGTCACACGATGCGCTCCGTCGCCGCACCGGACTTGCAACCACCAAGACGAGGCGGGGAGGGGTGAATGCGTTGCGACGTCGGAGCGGCACCGCTCAGTTGTTTTGCGTCACAAGGAAGGACACACGCTCGCTCGTTTCGAATTTTTTCTAAGTATTTTTGTTTATTGTGATTGAGGTTTTAAAAAATGAGTGCCAACCTAGATGTTATTGATATAGACTACCTAATTACATTAGTCCAAGAACGGGAAAACCTTTGGGATAAGTCCAATGAAGACTTTAAAAATAAAACAATGAAAATAAAAGCATGGGAGCAAATTGCCAAAATTTTATTTCCAGACTATGATAATTTTGCTCCTGATATAAAGAACCAGATAGGTAAGTAATTATTTAATGTTTTTATGATGATCAAATCTTCTGTAACTGCCATTGTAGCGACCCTCTGTTGCTCATAAAATAGCTTGCAAATTCATCTCTAATGACATTTGCTGCTGTCATCTCTTCATCTTGAGGTTGTAATGAGTGAAATTCATCATCAGTTATTGCCAATGTATCCTTTTGCCGAAAACCATCCCGATCTGCGACAAAATTGTGTAGGACACAACATGCCTTCACAATGTCAGTAGCAAAATTATAGGACACGTCTATCGGTCTGTGAAAAATGCGCCATTTATTCGCCATAATCCCAAAAGCGCATTCGACATATCTTCTGGCTCTGCTGAGACGATAATTGTAAATCTTTTGTTTAACATTGAGATTGTTACCTCCATATGGGCGCATAATGTGGTTGCTCAATCCAAAAGCTTCGTCACCCACAAATACATACGGGGTTCGTCTATTGGAACCACACAGTGGCTGGGGATCAGGCAATGGTAGGTCATTGTTAATGAGTTTCTCATATAGTTTTGAATTTTGAAAAACAGTTGAATCGCATTCTTTACCGTATGCGCCAATGTCAATAAAAATAAATTTGTAGTTTGAGTCCACAACAGCTAAAAGGACTATTGAGAAAAAGGCTTTGTAATTAAAAAAAAGCGAGCCACTATTAGCAGGATTACGCATGCGAATATGCTTCCCATCGAGGGCACCGATGCAGTGAGGAAAATTCGCCCTTAAATCGAAACTAGATGCAATATTTTTGAGTCTTTCTGTTGTTAGTTCGGGAATGTTGTCTTGAAGAATATTTTTCCATATAGCACGACAAACTCTCCTAATCATATATCTAATCGTAGATTTGCCCCGTTTGAATTTGTACTCCAAATCTTGTAGTGAATTTCCACTTCCTAGATACCTGTAACAAAAACGTTTATTTAAATAATAAAATCTCATGTAATCTTAATGTTAATATTTTATTTTTAGGTAATGATATAGTGAAGAAATGGAGAAGTGTCAAAGATAACTTCTATAAATATTTAAAAAAGTTAAAAGAAGCTTCTAAATCTGGCTCAGCCGCTAAAAAACTGAAAAAATATCATTTTTACAATCAACTTTTATTTTTAACAAAAGTGGCACAAAATGAGACAGACAGTAGCTTAGACGTAGCTGGAGAAACCAACACCGATTCTACAAGTGATATTGCACCGGAGTCTTCGCGTTATGTTCCTATCACCCGCAAAAGAACAATGCAAGCTGATGATTTCGAAAAGGAAGCATTAAAAGCCCTTAAGGAGCCCGAAGATCGCCACTTGTCATTTTTTAAGGGTATTTTGCCATCAATTCAAGATTTCACAGACCTTCAAACTCTCACCTTCCAAAGCAAGGTGTTACAAATTATCACTGAAATGCGGTATGGCTCAATGTCCCAACAATCATCATCATTTAGGTTTGAACAAACGTCTCAACAGCCTTCATCACACGGGTATCATACAAGAAGTTACAGAAGTACATACACTCCAACAGACTTGAGCTCAGATTATAATTTATTGACATCTCCAGGTGAAACATCTCAAGACAGCGTAGAGTACGATTTTGCAAATTTGTAATTAAGATTTATCAAGATTACTATTAAGAAGATTAATAAGATTGATTATGATTATTAACATTTCCTTTTTTGATCGTTTTGAAAATTAAAAAGTATTATTATTCAAAAAAAAAATTTTCATTACTTACCTCAAAGTGATGCCCAGCATTTCTATTGGCTCCACTGGATTCCTCATGTTAGTGTACTGTTTCCGTATATGTGATTCTAAAGATTTCAATAAACATTCGAAACTTAACACACTCATTCGAAAGAAATTGTAAAACTTCTTTTCGTCCAACAGCAACTCTTTATATTCTTGGAGAAAAAACTGTCCATCACTGTTCCTTAGTGCAATAAAAGGACAGATCCAGTATCGTCGTACGCTTCTACGTCGATTTCGGCGGTGGCGTAATAGTAGGGCCAACAATAGACGTCTTTTACGATCCATTTTCATTAACAGACTGTCCAACGGTGCTACGGCGCCGCTGCGACATAACAACGTTACGGCGCCGCACCGCTCGTGTGCCCACTGACACGGTGAAATCTTTGCGGTGCGGCGCCGCAACGCATCGTGTGCCCCCGCTCTAAGGGCCATAGCACACATAATGTTTTCAGTAGCTAAACCGCGCAATTACGATGCCATAATTTTAATTGTATAGCCGATTCTTAAAAAAGCGTGGGTCCTATGGCTCTAATATAAAAGGTGAAAGGTTGTGAGTGTGTTTGCATGTCTAATACTTCTTAACGGTCAATTGGATGGATCAACTTTGATGAGCGATGAGGAGGGGGGTCTCGGCAAATACCACGCAATTTTTTTTCTGATTTTAAACAAAAAAAAATTATACTATTTGGGTCCATTTTATCCAGATTGTACATGCTTAAGATTTAATCTTAAGCGTAATTGAAATACGATTAAGATCATCCACTAATTCGTTCGATAGAAAATAATTTCATTCATACTTTGACGTTTTTTCTTTTTACAATAACAATCCAACGCGTTTACGTAAGAAACTCACATTTGGAAAAATCTCATGTGAGATTGTGGGATGGGGGAGGGGGTTGGATAAAATCTCACGACATCTCACCACTGCAGAAAATTAAAAAAAACACCTCACGTAATTTATGGACGCCCCCTAAAGTAAATAAAAGTATGTTGAGGAAGCGAAAATGGTATGTAAGGAGTGTAACACATAGCGTTTCATCGTCTCTGCCTACCTCTTTGGAATAAAGGCGTGATTATAAATAAATAATAAATAAATATTTCACAACTCACACACAACGCCATCTAGTCCCAAACTAAGCAGAGCTTGTACTATGGGTACTAGAATAACTGATACTAATACATATATACTTTTCTTTTGTAAATAAATACTTATTATACATAGTAGATTTAAAGTATTCTTGTAGTGTTCGTAGAAAACAATATGACGTCACAGTTTAGTCTATGACGTGGGTACATCGACGCAAGGCGCTTGAATTTTCGCATCAAGTATTTTTTGACGTGGTTCTACTTAACTTGATGATACATAACATAATCACTGCCTCGTTTGTCCAGCCGGGAATCGATCGCGAGGTCTCGAGTTTGATGTACGGGTCGAGCAAAAGTGTTATTTGGGCTTTTTCCGTTGGGGAAATTCTCAATAGCAGAGCGGAGTTGGATTGGTTCACGGTGGGTGGCGATAGGCTTAAGATGAAATGTGTTTTACACCTCTACTATATCCTTTTGGGTAATACAGGCGTGATGTTATGCTATGCGTTATTAATCGACGAGCAGTTTAAATGTCGATGGAAGACAGAGAGAGGCAGAACGAAGAATGTATGGATTGCGAAATCTATCGCCATCTATTGGACACAATTCCAAACTCTGTGCTGCTATTGAGAATGTCCCGACGAAAAATGCTCCCCAAATAACACTTTATCGACCCGGGGATGGGTACATGCGTTTCTCACCAGCTCTTCTCAATTTATCATAATGCAATACCCATCGGAGCTGGTACTTACATTTATTTTAATCTGATACTAAACAGTTAAATTAACATAATTTTCCAAAAAAAAACCGACCTCAATTACAATAATTTTAGACTTATATGGTTTCTCATGGGTGCCATTGTCAGAACAGGATCAAGTTGTAATGGGACACAAGGGAAGCACCAGCTATAAATTAAAAAAATAATCGTTATAATAACAAAAAAATGCAGGCGAATTAAGAAACTCCTCCTTTTTTTAAGGTCGGTTATTTTTATCTAAGCCCCGGTTATTCAAATCATTGTTATTATTATAATTTAGTTTTACCTAGAACTTAGTTTTATATTATTCATATTATTAATGTGTATATATTATAATGTGTTGACGTGTACAAGCGCCCCCTGGGGTTTATGAAAATAAATGATTTGAATCTTGAATGAAAACGTGCCGTCTCCACGTGACAGAAATTACACACTATAATACGAATAATTATACTAGTGACGGGTCGACTATAGGTTTGGCCGACTAGTCGGTTAACCTATTAGTCGGGGCCTACAAATGTGGCCGAGTAGTCGTCTAGACCTCTAAATTTAAACGCGTTAAAACTGTTATTATTTTGTATTATTTATTGCAGTATTTTCGTTTATTTTAGTTATTTTTTCATTTAGTAAAAAAAACGACGCTAAGAAAAAGATTATGTCGCGGGGGTGTTTACAAACATACATTTCACACACACAAAACACACCTCTGGGTGTGCTTTGTGTGTGTGAAATGTATGTTCAGAACAAATATTTATCCCGTGTGGGGATTGAACCCACAACACCAGCGCAGTTAAAAGCGGAGAGGCAACCGCTTTAATCACTACGCCCACCGTGCACTCAGAGCGGCAGAAGGTTTGTAGCACTACATATATGTACTAGATTATTACCATTTATAGTAAACGCCGTCTACTCGGCGTCTACAACAGTGGCCGAATAGTCGGTACATCTCTAGTATATACCATAATTAACTACTAGACAATATTTATTTCATTTTATTTGATTTATTTATTTATCGTATGGAAAACTTACAGCTAGTATATATATATATGGTATATGAGTATATACGGTAGTCAGGAAACGTGTAGGAAATCCCAGCTGATAGCATTAATTGGCAGGATAAACTCATCCTACGTCTATGTCTAGATTCATTTAAAAAACATTAGCTAAGTGGAGAGGCAAAGTCTAAGTGTTTACCTAGTACATACACTGCCACGTTAGTCTAGTGGTTAGCGTATGAGGCCTTCCACTTCGAGGCTTCCGGCAACTGGGACCGCAATTAACTGGACCCACGGGATCAGTTGCCGGATTACAAAAAAAATATTATTTTTCTTCCGTCAACTGGGACCACCACACACACACACAAGTAATCTATTGTCCAAGCCACAAGTGGTACAGTCAACAACAAAAATAATGTTCGCTAAAATAGTTAATATAGCGTTACGTGCATGTCGTGTATACCTTTTAGATACAACACTAATCCGTGATGGTAAATCAAAAACTCTTTTGGCTATGGGTAATGGGTTGCCAAACTGCAATATAATGCACCATAGTTTGGCAACTCATTCCATAATAATAATTATTAAATTTTACTGATATTCTTTGAAATGTTAATATAATGCAAAATAAATATTCAAACGTATGGGCTTATTTCGCATGTTATGTATAATATAAAATTAAATCAGTTGCCACTTAAAAAAATCTCTAGTTATTATTATAATTCTAAAGTTTTCATTTTAAAAATGTGTTAGCGACATTTATTCAAAAAAATGGCCAATGCAGCATTTTTGATCCGTCAATATATATAATAAATTAATAATATTATAGGTAAATAAATGAAAAAACAATCAAAATATTATCTTTTATTTATAACAAATTATTATAAAGGGGTGTCATTTACCAGTCTAACAACTTTAGATCAATAAAATCAACCAGTAACAGAAGTAGTTATTGATATTACAATCACTAATCAGCCTTATTATTATTAAAATAATATAATAAAAACTCTAAAAACAAAACAATCACATATATAAATATTTATATTATCTATCACAAAACCAGCCTTATGGGTTAGGATAAAAGTTATGTTTAATTTACCAGTCTAACAACTTTAGATCAATAAAATCAACCAATATTAATCAAAATTATGTGAAAATAGGCGATTAATAATGGATTAACTACAAATAGGTATCGTACCCATTAGGGGACTAAATAAAAGTTACTTTAATATACTTAATTCAAAGGTTATATTTACAAATTAATACTAACTACGAACCAAATAATACTAAATAAAACTAAAACGAAACTATTTAAAAACTGAATTATATGCAAACATAAAACAATATGTAATAAAATTAAATAATTGGTGATATCTATAAGATTTCACTTATTAGTCTGCAGATGTGTGAAGTATCCTTATAAGTAGCTAATAGGTTGTCAGTCCAAGAAAAATACCACGGCAAAAGAACTCCCGTAATGAGCGACATCAAGCAAGTGACTAGACGAATGGCGGTTTTTGTGATTTTTTATATATATGTTGCCAGATCAAAAATATTGAATTCGCCACTTTTTTGGATTTACCTAATTATAAAATAATAATAGAATAATAACATTATTCATATACTTTTAACATAAATTGGCACGGGAAAATAAGGCTTACCATAATAATGTCGCTTATACATTTTTAAAATGAAAGTTTTAGAATTATAATAATAACTAAAGATTTTTTTAAAGTGGCAACTGATTTAATTTTATATATACATAACATGCTAAATAAGCCCCATACGTTTAGAATATTTATTTTGCATTATATTAACATTTCAAAGAATATCAGTAAAATTTAATAATTATTATTATGGAATGAGTTGCCAAACTATGGTGCATTATATTGCAGTTTGGCAACCCCTTACCCATAGCCAAAAGAGTTTTTGATTTACCATCACGGATTAGTGTTGTATCTAAAAGGTATACACGACATGCACGTAACGCTATATTAACTATTTTAGCGAACATTATTTTTGTTGTTGACTGTACCACTTGTGGCTTGGACAATAGATTACTTGTGTGTGTGTGTGGTGGTCCCAGTTGACGGAAGAAAAATAATATTTTTTTTGTAATCCGGCAACTGATCCCGTGGGTCCAGTTAATTGCGGTCCCAGTTGCCTGAAGCCTCCCACTTCGAGGTCTCGGGTTCGATTCCCGGGTAGGATTTTTTTCGTCAGAAATAATAAATAAATAAATATCTATAAATAAATATTTCACAACTCACACACAACGCCATCTAGTCCCAAACTAAGCAGAGCTTGTACTATGGGTACTAGAATAACTGATACTAATACATATACAGGGTGTCCCATATTTAATGGATAATCCTTTACCTGCAGATTGGGGGCATCACGCCTGATAGGAAAATGCAAAATTTGTAGAAAAAAAGTATCATGGATTTTTAAATATCGAACATTTTAGATTTTTTCACAAATTAGCCACTTTCGTCCACTCTTCTTGATGCCATGTTCGTAAATCTCAGATTTTTTCAAGTCTGTTTTTGGAATTCAATTCTTGAATAGATGTACTATCAAATTTACTATCTCATTATTGTACAATTATTTCATTTAAAAAACTACAAAGATTAATAAAAAAAAAATTACATGACATTTTTTTTTACAAAAAGTTTGAACCCTCATGGTGTAAAAAAAATGTATGGAGACCTGTGTGCCCATCACGGAAAAAATATGCCAGTTTCATTGTGATTCTAAAATGGTATAAAATATTTTATATTTTTTTTTATTTAAAAAAATAATGTGAGAAATTATGACCAGGGTCCGATTTTTTTTAAATCACTTTCTACCAAAATGATATCCTAGTTGATAATACTAACTACTTAAGCGTATTAAACTAAACTAAATAATTACGAATCGTTCCAAATACTGTTTTTTGTAAAAGTTATGCTTGATAACTTTTACAAAAAACAGTATTTAGAACGATTGACAGCGATTATAAATCTTATAATACCTATCTATGAAAGTATCGATTAAGATCAAAATACTGAAAGTAATTAAACAATATTTTTTTTAATTTTGCTCATCACTTATCTGGGTAACGAAAAAAAAAACGCTGACACTCAAATGTGTTCTGTAAAAAAGGCGCGCAAAATTTTTAAATTTGCGGATGCGAAATTTTCAGTTTTCTCTAAAAGATTTTATGATATTGTGCTGTGACTTCAGACTTGTTTTTTGCTACTTGAATTTGGACTTATCAACATCGGCAAATTAACAAAAAACGTTCGGAAACCTTTCTCGGTAGAGCAAAGCATTTGTGTATACTCTCCTGGTGTATACAGATATCGCGGCATTTTACGAAAGAAGATAACAAGTCTCAATTCTCGTAGCAAAAACAAATCCAAAGTCACAGCACAATATCGTTTGTTAATGTCATGTAATTTTTTTTTTATTAATCTTTGTAGTTTTTTAAATGAAATAATTGTACAATAATGAGATAGTAAATTTGATAGTACATCTATTCAAGAATTGAATTCCAAAAACAGACTTGAAAAAATCTGAGATTTACGAACATGGCATCAAGAAGAGTGGACGAAAGTGGCTAATTTGTGAAAAAATCTAAAATGTTCGATATTTAAAAATCCATGATACTTTTTTTCTACAAATTTTGCATTTTCCTATCAGGCGTGATGCCCCCAATCTGCAGGTAAAGGATTATCCATTAAATATGGGACACCCTGTATATACTTTTTTTGTAAATACATACTTATTATACATAGAAACACCCAGACTAAGACAAACCCCTATGTTCTTGCACACAAAGATTTGTCTTAAGTGGGAATCGAACCCACGACCTCGGCGTCGCAGGCAGGTACACTACCCACTCCGACATCCGGTCGTCATAAATAGCAGCACGGAGTCTGGAAATGAATCTGGTGGATGGCGATAGGCCAAACCCTTTATTACACGGCATCTAAGCTTCTTCTATCGAGCCTTTTCCTAATTATATTAGGTTTGGCTTCTTGTCCAGCTGATTTAACTGAATATCAGTATTTTACGTGGATCGACAGCCATCAGACCGCCACAACCCAGCACGAGATGATACAATACTTTTTGTTAGACTACATGTCAGACTTTCTGGCCTCTGACCCGTAACGACTGCCATAGATGTTCAAATGACAACCGGGACCGACAGTTAACGTGCCCTCCGAAGCACGGAGGATAACTCGTTAAGTTAAAGATGGTCACCCATCAGGGCCTACTGCGGTAAGCAATACTTAACCTACAAAATCGATCGATACGCTCGGCTTCGACTTAGCCACCTAAACATACCGAGTGAAGTGTGGGTGAATAGCATCTAAGCAGGCATGAGTCACTAGATTGCGGGGCGAAGAGGTGGATTACGCATGCGCAGTAACGCCGATACAACCAATGCCACCTAGAGGCGAGTTGCTGAACTAAAGAGACAAGCGTGATATTTCAAAAAGCCATTAAAATTTCTGCTATTCATCGATAGATGGCACAACTAAAAAGTATCACAGCTGTGCCGGTCGGAGTGGGGATGTTAGGTTATTTTCGTTACCGAAATTCTGGATTCGGTCTCCACGCTCAAGGCCCGCGATAGAAGCTATGCAATAGCTTAAAAATCCGATAGCCTTCATCAATAAATTGGCTATTTAACAAAAAAAAGAATGATTTAATTTGGACCAGCAGTTCCTAAGATTAAATACACCTCAGCCGCACTCTCCTAGGTAACAAGGCGTGATGTTATGAACTGTACATGCGGCCACGTGACCACTAACCAATCACGTTCCTCCTCATAACGAAGTGCACTTGAGTTTTAATTAATTTGTATTTCAATTAATATTTGTTGTTTTAATAAATTGTTGCTAAAGCTGAACGTGATGGCTTCCCATTAATCAGATAAGGAAAAAGTTATTGGTTAGTTGTCTAACTGACTCCCGCTTTATGTTTTTCATAGAAATCTTAATAACTAGTCAATAGAAATTCTATCGACTATCTTTTAACACTGGGACGCATGTCGCCGGTTTTCAAATACCACTACATAACCAAACAATAAAAACACAATTTCGCCTACACATACATTTTGTATTCCTGCAAACAAAATTATTCTTTTTGCGATGACATTAAGCAATATTTTCTAAAAACGAATAATCTTTAGGCGTCCCAAACAACACTGGTAACCACGACAACTCCTCAACTCGCACTTGTGTTCGACTAGACACATGCGCGGCGACAAGGTCAGTCTTTGACATTTCTATTGCCTTGTTATTAAGATTTCTATGATGTTTTTAAATTTCATGATTTGAGTAAAAATTTAAAAAATAGACAACGGGTCTAAATCGCGTAGTTTTTAGACACGAGCCGGCTCGTGACCACGAATGATGCAAGTCATTTCGAAACGTCGAGCATAGGTATTTATTTACCTTTATAATAATAACGGCAGCGATAACCAAATTGGAGACCGTAGGACTGCGAAGTCAAAGGTCTCGGGTTCGAACCCACGGCACACACCCTCTGTCAATAAATCGTTAAGATTCGTCTTTTCGAAGATATGTGTGTATTTATCATATAAATTATCGCTTGCTAACGGTAAAGGAAAACATCGTGAGAAAACCTGCATGCCTGAGAGTGTCTAAAAAGTACTCGAGGTCGTGTGAAGTCTACCAATTCGCACTTGGCCAGCGTGGTGGACTATGGCCGAACCCTTCTAATAATAAGAAGAGGCCCGAACCCAGCAGTGGGACATGTATTAGATACAGGGCTGCTATTATTATAATAATTACGCGATTGAGATTTTTCAATAATTAGACAGCGGGTCTGTCTAATTATTGAAAAATTACTCCCGCTTGTTTGGAAAATGACACAGACGCTACTTTTAGCATCGGCGATCGGCGATTTGGTCACTATTTCCATCAGGTCACTTCAATTGAGTATGAGTGAACGGTTGGCGTAGCGGTTAAAGCGGTCGCCTCGCCGCTTCAACTGCGCTGGTGTTGTGGGTTCGATCCCAACACGGGACAAATCTTTGTGTGATCCACAAAGATTTGTTCTGACTCTGGGTGAGTGAAATGTATGTCTGTATACACTTCCGCGACACAGGAGTAAATCAAAAAGGGTGTCGTTTTAAAAAACTGCTTGTGTTATTATAAATTTATCTACAAGTAACATTACTTGGCGATAGTGGAACAGGTCCTTAGACTTGATTTAGCAAAAAGATTGCGTCTGCAATTGCATTGACATCTGACGACTGATATTAGTGTGGGTCATTTGATAGCCAAATCTCTTGTCTAGCGTATAATTAAGGAAGAATTGTGAAGAAATATAGTACTGTGTATTGATAAGGATTATCTATTTGTATGATAAGCGAATGTTGTCATCAAGAATTCACGGTTAACCATAGACGAGATCGGATCGCGGATGGGTGACCATTCTCACTATAATAAGGTGACACAGCCTCGTGGAGCAGATAAGGCCCTTAATTTCACCTGCCTGCAATTTTTTTTTTTTTTTTAATGTCACCTGCATTAGGAATAACGCCTGTGTCGCGGGGGTGTTTACTAATATAATATTACATACACTGAGCACACCCAGAGTCAGAACAAATCTTTGCGGGTCTCACAAAGATCCATCCCGTGTGGGGATCGAACCCACAACACCAGCGCAGCGCAAGGCGATCTCTTTAACCACCACGCCAACCGTGCACTCAATGCAAACATTGAATGGGAGAGAGATTGTTTGTCTGTTCGGTTGAACGCATTAATCTTAGGAACTGCTAGTCCCAATTGAATAATTATTTTTTGTTAGATAGTCAATTATCGGCTATATATATTATAACACTACGCAATGACCAGTAGGAGTAGAGCAGCAGTGAAATGCTGAGAAAATGGGGATTAAAACGGCATGGGAGCTGAAAAGTAACGTAGCCTATAACACGCGGGTATCCCCTAGTGTAATAAAAAAAATATTTGTAAACAAAATTTCTATTAAACAGGAAGATGAAGTACAGAGTTTTAATTAATATAAATAAATAAAAGTGAAGTGTTTGTTTTTAATGTCTAAAAACAATGTTTTTTCAAGCTGATATAGTTGTTTGCAAGATACCTCTAACTAAAATACAGAATTTATTTATTTGTTATATTTACTGTTTGTATCGGCTAATCATCAAAACGGTAGACCAATTTTGAAAAAAAATTAGATGCAAGTAACTAAGTATAAGGCGCGTAACATAACCTACTTTATATTGATGTACCTACCACGCAGACGAAACCGCAGGCGAAATGCATTCAAGTTTAACGCGGGAGCAGCTACTACTTAATACAACGAAATCCACGGAAACGAAGTCGCGGGAAAAAGCTAGTCAATAATTAAAAATGTCGGAAATAACAATTGCCCTAAGATTGATTACAAAACAATATTGTTTTAATTAAATATACTATTTGTATAACATTCCAACCGTAATACAATGGGATAAGCAGTATGTTATTCATCAACTAGGGGAACTTATGGCTAAGTGATAATTATTGTAAGCAAAATAATTTTAAGGCGGCACACTGGCACCTTCTACACAGTTTATACTAGTGCTGCAGGGACTCTAAATCAATATATGACACTAAAGATATCAAATATAACATAACATCATGCCTATATTACCCATAAAGGTGTGGCAGAGGTGTACAACACCCACATTTCACCTGTTATATTTAGGTTCTATGGGATAGGGGCTGAGATTATGGTTATCGGACACAATTCAACCTCTGCGCTACTATTGTGAATTTCCTGACGGAATGTTTGCACACTTTAACACTTTGCCCGACCTGGGAATCAGAATAACCACTACACCATTGAGTCAGTATCTAGTAGGTGTGAGGGAAAACCTTGACTACCTTACTGACTGTACCTACCTTCAGCACAAGAGAGGCGCTCATGAACGCCGACAAGAGCGCCATAACAGTGGCCACTTATTGGACCAATAAATTTTGTCTCAGCCATCATGTGAGAGAAAACACCAGAATACAAAGGGATGAGCAGTGTGTTATTCAACAACCAAGTAAACTCATGGCTTAGTCAAAGCCGTGCTTAGTACTCTATAGTCAGTTAAAGGAATGCTTAATATGGACAGCACAGCAGTATGGTCAAATTCACTGACAGGAAAGCAAGAATCATAGAAAATGGTAGTCTTCATTGAAAGGAATGATATGCCACTTACTGCACTACATAGAAGGTAAAGAATAGAAACAGTTGAATAAATTATAAGCTCGGCAGGATTTGAACCTGTAACCTCCATCTCCATCCATTTGCTATCTATCCTACATAAAATTTGGATTTTTTACATTAGATAGAACGCCAGAAGCATTTACACTATGCAATGGTCCCAATGACAAAGCCAAACACACACATTCACTCACACAAGCACACCCAGTCTCAGGACAAATCTTTGCGAATCACACAAAGATTTGTCCCATGTGGGGATTGAACCCATAAGATAGGTGCAAACGTGACGTCACGAAGTTATGTAACATACAGTTGAGAAATTTCGGGTCCTGGCAAGAGGCGACCGTAGCTGGATGGTTAAAGCAGATTCAAATCCTGCCAGTCCCATAATTTTCTTACTTTATTGTACCATTTCATCTCCTGTGCTTACCTTGGTAGAATAAAGGCATGATTTTATGTATGTTTGTATGGTAGCCCTCCGTTTTCAGTGTAAATATTGAGACTTATATTATAAAAGCCTGCATCAGCAGCTTCGGCTGCATAGTATGATAATAAAAGCTGTCCATTACCAAATTTCATCAAATAAGTCCATTTGTTGCAGCAGTAATAGATTTACAAATAAATACACACACACTCACGAACATTCACCTGAGTAGGACGAAGAATAACTTTTAGAAATCAAAAGCTTTTTTGAAAAAAAACTCAAGAGACTAACGGGGGACTAAATGGGACTTCAGTAATAGTCCACCACTATTGTTAACAATGACATCACCAATGTTTGACAACATTTGGGTGTCCATTATTTTGTTTTGAATAATTATTAACACAATGAGTCATGTAATGTAATAAATTATTTATCTTAGAACATTTGACTTGTAAATTTGTAATTGCTTATTGAGATCTTTAGAGAAGATGGTAATCTTTGTGAATGAGACTGCCTTGTTGCTTTTGTGGGTAGCATATATGATTGCCCACCATGAGGTATTTATTATCTGGTTAAAAATATTGTCTACTGGGCCGAAAGAGACTGGACTCCACGACACAGGTTATCCTAGTGTGGAGCCCAGGGATCAAACACAAGTGTACTAATTTTAAAGACAATAAATGATTTTTGATTTTGATTTTGATTTTTTTTTTTTTTTGAGGTATTACGTTCCTGGATTGGCAAGTGTTATTTGGTATTGTTTGTTGCCCAGTGAATGGCGCTAAGCTCACATGATATCCAAACATACTGTTGAAGTGTGGGTGATATAACCTCTGTCACACATTTCTAGGTAATATAGACTTGATGCTATGTTATGTAACTTAGTAACATATTTAATTGTAAGCCATAAGGTTTGTTTAAGATCCAGGTCTGTTGCAGAATCATCAAGTAAATGTTGCAGATAATAAAATATATCACAAACAAATTAAAATGACAGCTGGGTTAGATTTAATGTTTAAAATTGTGTCACTTATATTTGTTTACAAGATGTCATTTATTTGTTGACTAACTTTAACTAGACAATTGTGCAACATGGCCTTAACCTTATTGGTTAAAGAAATACCTATTTGATTATTATAATAGTTGGAATCAGGCAATGAAAAATTAACAGGTTTCCTTTGGTATATTTCAAACTACATCACCAGGATTCACATTGTTTTCTTATTAGAACTGCAGCTTCTTATCAACAATTATTTTCCTAAGATTTCCAATAAGTATGGCTAAGTTTATAGCCCATTTTCATAAACAGCTGAGCAGATTCTGATGAGAATATTGATAGTAAATAATGCTATGAAAGTAGATTTCATACATTGTAAATTATAGAATATAATTGCGAGTCTAATATGCCTGATCATATCTCAAGATTCATTGTTTTGATTGCGATAGTGTTTTCTTTGTAGTGTTATCTCCAACGTAGCTCTAAGCAACAAATTTCATTCACATTTAAAGTTATTGTCGTACGTAGGCGACAAAGTCACAGGACTGCTCATAGTACGCATTTAACGAAATAGTACTGTAACAAGACACGATAATTGATCAAGTGCTCTCTGAATGAAGCCATCAATTGATCATAATTGATGCTGAAAACAATTTACAAAGTTGTTGAAAAATCACCCATTCGCGCCATTTTGTTGATAAAGAATTTAAAAAAAGAAGGCAATGGCATGAAGACATTTATTTTTTAATGCATAATGCCTATGCAAACTTTTTCCATCACAAATTCGGATTATTACCCGACTGATTCCAGAAGTGTCCAATACATTAGCCGGTTTATAGTAAACAATGTACAATCAAACTGGTTTGTTTAATGTTATTTTTTTTAACAAACACGTTCTCGCCCCTCGTACATCAGCTAGTTGTAGAATAAAACGGGTTATATTGTAATGTTTGGCAAACCTGACCGCTCTGTGCCGACGAGTCTTCGGACGAATGGAAAAAAACCACTGTAACACAACACAAGAAACTCACACTACACCACCGAGATCGCACTGACACCTTCGCAGACACTTTGTAAACGTGTAATACAGGAATTAAACACTAAAACCACAGTGATACGCGACATAACGACAATAGGGTACGCACCTTACTCTTAGTAATAACGTGTGTAGCGAGTTTTACAACAGCAAAGTTCCCTGTGCCGATCGTTTTCTCCAGCTCGTAGTTGCCAACGCACACGAGCTGGTCGATCGGGAAATGTTTGCTTTTGTGCATCGGGTTCATGTTGCTGGCCATTTTCGTGTGAAACTTGATTTATTACGTTCGACCTCACGTTACCCACCGAGCGAAATTCGTCTACTGGCGATAGTTCGAGCCGACTGCCGCAGTGGCGCCACTCTCACTCACGTCATTCGTATTGGGAGGTTCATCTTTACATCGCGATGTTTCATTAACAAACACTATTTTATTTATATGCAAATCGTGTTATACTGCACATTTTACGCGGAAAACGTTACAGTATTAACTAACGACCATTTTAAAGGCACTACGAACGTCGATCAGGTGTTGACCGACACTGTTATCAGTGTTTCTCTTATCAATACGTAGGGATTCAGTTGAACAACACTGGCTCATGAAAATAAGAACTCGATTCACAACCTTTACGCGACTCGTGCTGTCTCTTTCAGGGCGATTCATGCGTCAAATGTTAGAGCGAGAAAGGTAGATTGACCACCATCAGTCGAGTAACTGAGTGACGTCATTGGCTTGAACTGACGTCACACGCGGCAATTTCAAACTGAGACGGTGTGGGGTGTACGTCAGTAGGAAATATCGATTTTTTCTTATCGCTAAGTGCAACTTTTTTTTTAACTGATCAAATAGAATCGTTTAACATTACAACTATGTGGAATACATAATGATTTTAACATGTACAAGCTAGACAAAAATTTCATTGTTATTTAAGATGAATGATCATTCAAGTAAAATTCCTTGAATAAAATCATTGAGAGATCAGTCTCATTAATTTATGATAGAGAAATCATAATGGGGCGAGACAATGTACTTAGTTTATCAGAAAAATAAATTAGATGAAGTCTCGTTTTTGCTTCGGAGAACGTATTACAAAATTCAAGGTCTTTCGTTATCGCCATTTTCGTTGACTCCGTAGTAGGTATTATCTATCAGATTATGTATTCAAGAATAGATAAACGGACTGCCATATTATATGTGTTTTTCATTCATAGAGTTATCTACAATGCGAATCTTTATTGATTTTATTTTTCCTTGATAGAGCGCTATCTAGTGCGTTTCATTAAGTACTTATATGTGGTGAGCGGCATCTGTTGGTAAATAGTAAAACTGTTTAGAACGTTGGCTACTATGCTATATAGGTGATGTTTAGCTGTATAGATAGATGGCAGTAGTAGTTGCTAGCTTTTACATTTTTCTGACACTAAATTTCAATACATTTATTTTTGGGCGATAATAATTAAAGAATTGTCATGTGTGAGCTAATCACTCCCCATTACGCTGGTGCTTGTGGATTTTAATGAGAGTTGAAAACATTGACTACATTTATGTACTCTATGGTTGAAAATTAGAAAGTAAGGCACTTAAAATAAAACACTTTTATAATAATTTACTCATTTAAATATATATTTCTATAATAGTAATCTGTTACGTATATTACATAAACAGTTGACGGGTGCGCCAACAATTTTATAAATAATTAATTAATTATAAATTATTTAATTATAAATACAGCTGTGTTCACACTACGATTTAGCATTCTTTGGTTAAAATTAAGATTTCTTCGAGCGAAGTTAAAAAACGTAACAAATGATAAAATTATAAAAAACAAACAACCACGCTTAGATCGCGTTCGGATAACCGAAGAGCCGGAAGCCGAATAACTATGAGTCACAGCACACTTACGACCGTTTACAATAACCAATTGATATGGAGGCTAAATAACTCCACAAAGCAAAATACTAATCTGTGGACATTAATTTACAATCACATTGACAGTTCAGTTTGACTGACTGATAGAATGACAGCTGTCAAAAAATCTATGGAAACGTCAAATTTTCCATAGAAAAAATCTACAGTGACACCGGGCGAGATAAGTTTGTAGCAATACACGCAAGTTAGCCACCATCCCGCCAATCGATGTGCTGTAACTCGAATTCGGCCTATAACACTAACCATAGACTATTTCCGGCCGCGGATACGAACGCGATGTTCGAAGCATACTATCTATGTAGCTATAAATCTATATGTTAGAAATTCTGTAAAAATAGATAAACGCCATCCCGTTGTGTATTTGTGTCCAAAATTGTTGTTTTTTTTTATACTTATTGATGAAATATTTTTTTTATATTATAAAAAAAAATTGTGAATGTTAATTGAAAAAAAAGGAATAAATAAACTAATGTAAACTCAACTTGTAGTCAATGAGACAATTGTATTGGACGGATAAATTAGACTAGATTATGAGGGACTTCAACATTGCATAAAGTTAAAATTAAAAATCATAATTTATTTATGGTAGGTGAAATGTGAGTGCTTCATCTTTGCCACTCTCTTCAAGGCGTGCTAATTTATAATAGTATGGGTATAGTGAATTAAGTTTCAGGCTGGTGATCAAAGAAAAATAATACTGCAGAATATTCCTAAGTAACACAGTTTATAAAAGCATACTTTATCTAACGTATAAAAATGTCGGGTCACAGAGTATGTAATTGTACTCCTCAGAAACGTTTTGACCAATTCTTATCAAATATTGTGGCCATACTCGGTAGGTCTGAGAATATTGCCGCGCTAAAGATGACGTAGGTGCATGACAGCCAGTTTCGAGAAAATGGCGCCTAAAGTTTTAAAAATTATTGTTCTGATTATTAAATATAAAAATATAAAAAATAATGAATTTTGAAATTTGATTAATTTGTATAGTGGCTGTTCTTTTTATTAATAGTTATAAAATAACTGCAAGTAATAGATTTTTCTAAGGAAATCCGACGTATCATTTAGAAAAAAAACACTTAAAATAAGCGCCGTAAGTAACACAGAATTAAAATTGATGAATTTGTATAGTGGTTAATAGGCTGTTCTTTTTATTAATAGTTATAAAAAAAGCTCCAAGTGACAGATTTTTATAAAAAAAAAAAATATGTATAATTATGTAATGCGCCTTAAGTCTGAGCGTAAGTTTTCTGAGCTTGATACAAGCAGTTTTTTTATAAACTATCAAAGACAAATATACGGCGATTCCGAATATGTAACAAACTCAATAAGCCGCCGTTTCCAACAATTTTCACAATATTATTGTGAAAATGGTTGGAATAAGCACGGCACGTGAAAATGGTGGTTATAACAAGCACGGCAGAATAATATTGCCATTTTATATAAAGCTTGGTGAAAGTCGAAAGAGCACGCGACAGCTAGGAATTTTACATCATCAACAAGTACAAAAATTTTATAATTAAGAACACAAACACAGTTTTAGGGATCAATATTAAATACAAAATACGTTTATTTACTTTTATCATTAAGCCATCGTCGGTCCGTTTTTGAGTAAGCGTTAACAATTTATATTTATTTATATTTTTTTTATGAACACACTATATACTATTCCATCGTTCGATGGTGGAAATTGTGAAATGTCTACTTTGGGAATTAATTTATATATCTAGCTATATTAGATAAGCGAGTCTAAATACTAAAAAAAATATTAAGTAAATAATATATTTTCATGCTTTTTTTATCTTCATATATCTACAAAACTGCCTTTATGGTCCAGTGGTTAGCGTATCGCCTCTCACCACGAGGTCTCAGGCAAAGCGAACAATCGCTACACGGAGTTGCCATTGTGCCCGGTGGATGGCGATAGGCTCACCCCCTATACCATGGGACCTAAACATAACAGGTGAAGTGTTAGTGTTGTACACCTCTGTCATACCCTATTGGGTAATATAGGCGTGATGTAGGTAATTAATCTCATATATCTTGAAATAAAGAGTGTATAAATCGTAGCACATAGCGCTAAATTGTCGCTGCCTATCCCTACGAGATAAAGGCGTAATGTTATCAATGTATATATCTAGAAATCAATGTTTACTTTTCAAGTTAAGTAATATTAATTTTTATACGATAGAAACGCAAATAAAATAAGGCAAGGTGTGATATGACTATATCCTCTACGTAAAATACTGATATACAGCTGCGACTGTAAGACTAGAAATGTCCCCAATATGATTGGGGAAATGTATAAATAAATAATGACTATTAAAAAGTAAAAAAAGCAAATGACAGACCATCGCCCAAATCTAATGTAATGAGATTTGACAAAGCCACGTTTTATGGACAATAATAAAAAGCTTACATCTACCATAACCTATACTGACACGCAGAATGGACGTAACACTTGAATACTGCCTACCCCAAAGGATAAAGGCGTGATATTACATTATATGTACGTAAGTAGACATTTCACAATTCCAACAAACATTCCATCTTCCATATTTGTCTAATAATCGATTTTTCTCCATTTTGTACCATAATTATCATTTTAATGGTATTTATAGTTACTAGCCCTTAGTAATCCAAACACCATATATACAGCGAATTCGGTTCCACGCATTTTGCACTCATTCAGCCCCGATTCCACGGTGTTAAACTCCAGTTAACACTAAACTTCAGCTCACAATCTCTCTCGTACAAACATTGAATGGGAAGAGATTTGGAAATTTTGTGAAATCGGTCCTTATATATATTCTTATTACTTGTATAGAGTTTAATGTAAGTACATATGCATGTATTATATACTATATAAAATGAATCACAACGATTCATAAATCAAATTATGTACTCCAATAGTACTGGTGCACTCCGAGTACATATACTCAACTAAGTACAACATTATGTACACAAATAAGTACATCTGTACTTGAATGAGTACAGGTACCAGATTGAGTACACTACAAACAAAAATGAGTACAAAATGCGAACGCAAACCGCGCTTACTTCAATTATTTTTATTTATATTATATTTATAAATAAAATGTCGCGTCGACATTTACATGATTTGCTATCATTTGATGTTGTGAGGAACTGTTCTGGCTGCCTGACCGGTTAATGTGTAGGCGTGAAGATATCACGTATTTATAATACTTTTTGAAGAGATTCATAATTATTCTTAATTGACTGTTGTAGTGTGAAACTAAAGGAAAAATGTACACCTGATGGAAAGTGGTGTCTATACAAACATCATCGTAGTAATTTGAGTCTAGGCACCAATTTCACCTGTTAATCCGTTATTTTAGATATCTCTCTCCCATTCACTCACTGAATTTCCCTGTTCACACTTTAGAAGATGGTGCACATGAGTTTCTCACCAGCTCTTGTCATAATGCAATACCCATCGGAGCTGGTACTTGGATTGATTTTAATCTGATTCTAAACAGTTGGGTTAAAATTAATCTAAGCCTCGGCCATTCAAATCATTGTAATTAATACATTTTAGTTTTACTTATAATTTATTTTTATATTATTGTTTGTAATGATTTGCCGTATTCAAGCGCCTCCTGGGGCCTATCAAAATAAATGATTTGAATTTGAATAAGAGAGAGAGAGACATCAAATCCAGGTTTAACTTTAGTAAAATTAGTCCTTTATCTGACTAAACCTTGACACTATATTTGGCGGCAGGTTAAAGGTGAGACGGTGATGTTTAGCGTATTAAGAAATCCACCACTTATATCGGTTGGTGCTACTACACAGTAACCGGCGAGACAGCGCAATAACAAACGGTAAAAAATGCATAATATCTACAATGTACCACTCGAAAAAAACTATCTATAACATTAGAAAAAAAAACTAATTAAATAAGTATTATTTTAGTAAATAAATTATGAGGGAAGGTAGGTAACATGGCAACATTATAAAATTGACAAATTTTGATGTAATTTTATTCAAACGGGTGAAGTGTGGGTGTTGTACACCTAAACCTCCCCTTTTTGGGTAATATATGCATGATGTTATGTATAAACTATACCAAATATTTATAAAGAAAAATTGATAATAAATAAACAATTTCTAAATCATCATAATTAGTTCATTAAAAAAATAAATTTGATTTTCAAGTGTCTATTTCACCTACGTGTTAAACTCAAGATTAACACTAAGCTACAGATTTCGATCTGCCTGTCCCGTACAATCATTGAATGAGAGAAAGAGACGCAAATACCGTTTCAATTAAACTGTTGATTATGAATTATGGTGAAATCATCCCTCTAAATACTATTAAAGGTATATTTTTTAAATAAAATTACACCAAATATCTTACAAAAAATCATTAAATATTATAATTAATTAATATTAAAACATAACTTTTTAGCTATCTAATCATCATCAACAATATTGCATTGTTTTATCAAAACAACAGTTTGTGTACCAACGCCATCTAGTGGCGAGTGGAAACATCAGAGTGACGCCATCTAGCGAATTCAAATTGCAACTTCTTCAACTAAAGTAATATTAAATGCAAAATTAAGTTTATTCTTATTTAAGAATTTGTTATATTACTAATAAAAAATAGATATGGATCGGTTGCCATATCCGGTGATAATAGGGGTAAATCAGTAAAATTATCTAAAATGTGTAATTTGAATTTCGCGAGATGACGCAAGACATTTTATATTCTTGTTTTAGTAATATCGTGATATTTTTCTGTATAGCAAGTTTATATTGACGCTGAGAGCCAGTTTCACAGTTTCCCGTTATGTCCTTGATAAGCCTATTCGGAACATCCTTGACAGTAGAAACGTCAAATTTATATAATAAACTATCAGTTAACTATCAAACATTATGGTAGAGGAGCCCATTAAGGGATTTCGGGATTTATTCAAGCGCGGCAGATTAATATACAGGGGGATACCTTGTACCCGGTTAAGTACCTCCACCAAACATGAGGCCCATATATACGGCCGCCCGTGCAGGATACAGGATCAGATTAGTAAAAAAAAATTGACCATCAGAAATTCTCGAGCGCGTCAGATTAAAGTAGGGTGAGTTAATTACATCCTAAAAAGTGTATATTCCACTAATCTGTCAATTTGAGAGTGACGCAAAGAAAGGGGAGGGCAGCAAAGTTGTAAAAAAAAAACGTCATCTTGACATTCTCGAGCGTAGCTAATTTTTTTTTTATTTTGAAGGATTTAATTCAAGAATAATGAAAAATATATAATCTGACGATTTCCGCAAGCCGAAATAACAAAAATTCCTCGATAAAGTTAAATGCGTGCAGCTGCGTGATGCTTCTCCGCGTTTCTATTCCTTTCTGACTCTTTCTCTATCTATTACTCTCTCACTCCGTCTCCACTCTGGTTTCTGCTGCCATGACGAAAAATGAAAAAATCTAATGAAAAATGATCGAAGAAAAATGTTAAAAACTATCAAATAGGTTTTATTATAGTAAAAATTTAGCTGTGCCGTATAAATATAAAATCATTAATTATCATATGAATTTAATTCAATATTATTTAAGATTTTTCTAAATCAATCAATCTAAATCAATAGTTTACAATCGATAATTATGAAAAATTTTAATTATTATGCAAATTAAGTTAGCTGACATATAAATATGATTTTTATTGAAAAAATTATTACAAAAAAATAAAAAATAAATTTCACTTGTAAAAAAACTTCAAAAACTGTAAGTGCAATGTTTAAAAAATATTTTTTTGTTCTAATTTAATTATTAAAAATAAAATCAAAAAATTAAAAACGTCGGCTAACTTAAGTATCATTATTTATTTATTTAACTTATATGTTTCTTTTAAAATAGTTCATTATTTATTATTTATATAACCTAGTGATAATATCTTATTAATTAATACCTATTTATTCAAAAATAATGTTAATTACACGAATTGAAAGACTTTCAAGCTGGGAGAGTTCAAATGCATGGAAATATTATTTCTTTTAACTCAAATATCACATAAACTATATTTAGAGCTTAAAAATGTCATAATTACAATTTTAAGCGCCCAGGAATGGAATTAGCGGGCAGTTGCAGGGATGGCCTTTAGGGTGAACCGTTTTCCTAATTTCTTTTTGTCAGATCAGGCGAATCCCTCTATATAATCGTCAGATTATGAGACAGTACGTTTAGAACATAAAGATGATCCATATATATCTTAATCTGACGCGCTTGAGTATTTCAAAATGGCGAATTTTTTTTGCACATTATGAAAATGCCCGCGAGTTTGCGTCCCATCGAAATCGTCAGATTAGTGAATAAGAGCTTTTTTTTGGTGCCCTTAACACTCCCTTAGAAAATCTGACGCGCTCGATTATTTTTATTTTTTTTTCATTTTCAACCCTTACATACAACCACCCGCATCATGCAAACGATCAGATTAACATACGTTCATTGTTAAAAATACGTAGGGCATTGATGCTATC
The DNA here is from genome assembly GCA_905147285.1 of Hypena proboscidalis. Lineage (NCBI taxonomy): Eukaryota > Metazoa > Arthropoda > Insecta > Lepidoptera > Erebidae > Hypena > Hypena proboscidalis. The sequence continues at coordinate 10,548,244 of LR990156.1, read as the reverse complement.
AATATCTGACGCGCTCGAGGATGTCCATGCAACAGTTTTTTTTTACATATTTAAAAATCTATAGCCGCTTCCCCCACCGATGAATAGGTATATCATAATAACATTTTTTTCTTCTTATCATCTAAGCTTTGCAACTCAATAGGTCTCTACGACGCTCGAATAAATCCCCATTTAGCATTGTGGTCTCCCCTACTATTATATGAGAGAGAGAGCTCGAACACCTGGTTTTCAATAAAAAAAAAACTCTGAGCCTTTATAAGAAACTGGCCTAATGGCTACTCGCAATACTTTTTAAAAACCAGCCAATCCGTGAAATATTGACAATAATAGCACATAATATTGACAATATTATGTGCTATTATTGGATAGCCTTAGTTAAGCTTATGTAAACTGGTTACAGAATAATGATGGATTAATATTGTAGTTAGCTTCTTGTATCACATTATATAGGCACAGTTTCAGATATTCCTGATAAAGTTTCCGATAGTTAAGTTCCAGTTATTTCCAAAAAATCGAATTAGACATTTCAGCTGTAAAAAAGTTCCGAATAGGCTTATCAAAGACTTGTCAGGGACTAGTGAAGCTGGCTTTTAATCTCAGCGGTAATCAAATATAATGTTAATTTAGTACCAAATAACATTGCCTTTTTAACAAAAATCTAAGTATTTTTTTGATTAACAAATATTTTTTATAGAATTATATTTCTCTGACTAGCATGTTTATCAAATATGGTATTTTACAACTGAGGTGGTAACGAGCATGCGGCCTGCCTGATGGTAAGCAGGTACTTTAGCTTATGAGTTTAATTACCAATAATGTAATTTGAATGTATCGTCAATATATTTTGCTTAATATCATACACGACATTTATTACACACTTTGACCTTAAGATTTAATTTTGGCCAGATTTAGACTAAAAAAAGGGCCGGTTGCACAATAGTCGAATAAGAGATAACCGTCAGATAAATTATAACTCGACCGGAAATGAAACAATTCAAACATAAAAAGAGCTTAGTCAAATTGTTTGTGTTATAATTTATCCTTTGAGTAACGTTAAATATACGATTGTGTAACATGCCCTTACAGCTGAGTTTATGACAATGTTGTTATACGTATGTTTTACAAGGTAACTTATAAATACCGCAAAATTAAAAAAAACAACTATTTTTTTTAAAGTAATAATGAAAATGTATTTTGGCAATTTTTTAAACATTAATATGTTGTATGCCTCATTGGTTTGGTGTTTAGCGAGTATATGAATACTCACCAGGAGGTTTCGGGTTCGACACCCGTTAAAATGAAAAGTAGAGTCAAAGTAAAGTATTTTCCGTCAGGAACTTCTCAATAAGAACGAAGTGTGGAATTGAGTCCGTTAGATGGCGATAGATTAGTCCCCAGGGACCTCAACATATTTGGTGAAGTGTGGGCTTTGTTATAAATGTATTATTATGTTTAAAATAAATAAATAAGTTTGGATTTTTTACATTAGATAGAACGCCAGAAGCAATTACACTATCCAATGGTCCCAATGACAAGTCCAAACACACACATTCACTCACACAAGCACACCCAGTCTCAGAACTAATCTTAGCGAATCACACAAAGATTTGTCCTATGTGGGGATCGAACTCACAACACCAGTGCAGTGGAGAGCGGCGAGGTGCAGACAAAAAAAAATGTTGTGGTAATCTTTTAGATTTTGCGTTATTTCAAAGTCACCTTTAAGATAGGACAAATTAGTCGTTGGTTGACCATCACGGCTTACGTTCAGGGGGCTGGCAGACTAAGTAACAGTTAATAAATAAAATAAAATAAATAAATTTAAAGAGATAAATATTATGACGTTACATTCTCAATACATTTATGAAAATTTATTGTACGTCCACAAGAATCAAACAAAATTTAAGAAAAATAGTGATCTCCATAAAGTAAATCTAAGGAACAAAAACAAACTGGCTGTGCCCACTACTAGGCTCCATAAAATCTCTAACTCGTTTCCAGGTCAATGTATACGCTTCTACAATAAACTTCCATTAGACGCAGTAGAATTATCGATAGGTAAATTTAAGAAATATATTAAAATCAGATTATCTCAAAAAGCTTATTACTGTATTTTAGACTACATAAATGATAATAGTATTTGGAAATGAACTGCTCTTTTTATGTGTTGTAATTGTTATATATTATTATATATTAATATAATTGTATATTATTCATTTCATTTGAAAAGATGGTGCACATGAGTTTCTCACCAGCTCTTCTCATAATGCAATACCCATCGGAGCTGGTACTTAGTTTGATTTTAATCTGATTTTAAACAGTTGGATTAAAATTAATCTAAGCCCCGGTTATTCAAATCATTGTAATTAGTATAATTTAGTTTTACTTATAATTTATTTTTATATCATTTGTTTGTAATATTTTGACGTGTTCAAGCGCCTCCTGGGGCCTATGAAAATAAATGATTTGAATTTGAATTTGAATTTTAATACTAAGTTTGAGTTTGTTAGTGAAAAATCTATATCTAATTTTGTACAATTGAAGGCGTTTATGGAGGACTCTTGTTTTTTTTTATTTTGCAAATAAAATATAATAATAGTTATTTAACTACGTAATTATGTTGGTGAGCGTATTATTTGAAATCGATTGTATCGATTTTGATATTTTTAATAATAAAAAAAAATGGATATAAAGTTTTTTTTTAAGTAAAATTACAGCTTGACGAAATTGTCTAGAAACGGAAACTATTTTTTTGTTTGCTGTAAATTGTCATAGTAATGAAATTTAATATATCACAGCTACACAATTAGTTCATGATTTTAAAGATTTTAGATTTGGTTGCGCTAATAGATTGATTTATAAAAAATAATGCCATATGAACGGCACAGTGTGTTCTAATCTTTTTGACAAGCTGTACCTAGAAATTTTAATGTGATTCAAATAAAATAAAAACATGATAGAACGAAATACATTGAAAACTTCAATTAAATCTAATTTTTAACCCGACTGCGCTAAAAAGAAAGAGGATAATGTTATTTTTACTCTGGTATACACAAGAAATAAAAATAATTTAGTAATATTTGCATAATATCTACACAAGTTTTAATTTCAACTATGGCACCAACAACCAATTTTTTTAAATATCCTTCCTAAAATATCCGAGGGTCATGCAACCGGCGCTGTCTCAAAAAGATCCGGTAAATTCGGTACACTTACCGGACTTACGGTTATAACCGAAAAATCCGGTAAGCTGACCAACTCGAAGATATCCTCTTCAGAACTATATTCGGTTAGAACCGGTTTTTTTATTGACCATAGACTCGTAACCGAATTTTCCGAAGATGTTTTCGACGAAATATTTGGCGATACATTCAAATTGTTGATATTCTCTATAGAGCTTGCTTTCACTTTCGGTGTTGTGTTTAACGGTTTTGATAAAACCGGTTTTACCATAGATTTTTCGAACACATTTGCTACACGATTATTAACCGGTACTTTATGAAAAACCGACACTTTAATAGTATGACTGTTGTTAGAAACCGGTAATGTTTTGACCGGGTTTCTTTGCGTTACCGGTGCGACCGGCGTTACCGGGGGGGCCGGTAAAGTGGACGGGTAACGCTACGTGTGCCGAGTGCCGGCTAGCTCGTAGAATAGGACGTAGGCTTCTGATGACACGACGTTGCGAGCTGTTATAGGTGACACTCTAAAATATAAAACAATTTATTATTAGCATTTTTAAAGTGATAAGGATTTTGTCAATGGCGTTGCGTCGTCAGGTACTGCGCATTGCTGACCATTTTTATAAATTTTAGCCGGCACGTTAACATAAAATATAGTGAGTGTTTGAATATTTAGTAGACTGAAAAAATTTAAAAATTAAAGGACTATTAAAATAAATACGTGGCTGTGGATTTATAGCTTCCATCTCAATTATTCGCTAGAACTATAATAGTTAAGAGATTTATTTTTCTGATACAGGTCAGAAATGAAGACCGGTGAGTGCTACACTTGCGATTCCAAATCTAGGTGTTAATAATTTATCTAAAATCCAGAGCGGGCCTGTATGATGTTACTAGCAGCGCGGACGACATCAACAATGTACTGTTTAATGGTCCTCACATACAGTATTATACGATTAAGGAAAATCGTCAAGTTTGTACATGCATTGTGGAGGAATTGCCGTTTGTTTTCCGTCGAGCGTCTCGATACACACATTTAATTTTACTCGTCTGGGCGTAAAACGATCGACTAAAATCACATGTGAGTGTCGATTACAATACGAATACTATATTATGTAATGTAATAATTACCTTGAGTCGTTATATTCGTGCCAGTCTCCATTGTAAGGATGCTTGCAGTACGCCGTGTAGTGACCGGAGTACGTCGTTCCTGAAATATAACAATATTCACAGTGATACACATACTCCAGTCTAAATAAAAAATATGGCAAAAGAAATTTAGGTTTATTAAATTTCGTCACACATGCAGCTTAGTCTGGATACGAGCGTGGTATGTAAAGCATCGAGAACCATTCCTATACCGGTTCTTTCTGTTCAAAGTTTAAGTCCGAATCGCGTATCCGGTTCTTTAATCATAAAACTCTAATTAATTATTAAAGGCATGATTGTGATTTTTAATTACTGCTTTACGTCGCAGAGACGTCTTACCAATTTTATTTGTGTCAGTAGTTCTATACATTTTTCGCATTTTGCATCGGATGATTCCTGCTTGCGTGTTTCATTTATCTAAAGACGCGTTCTAAAAGTCCAAGTGCTCCTTAATAGTAAAAAACATTGAATCTACATGGTATATAGTTAGGTATTTTCTAGTTTTCAAGAGTAAACTGTACTTGGATTTTATATTATAAATATAATTTATTTTTTCATTTAAATAATAATTGATGATGCATTTAAGGTTTTATAAGAACCGAAAAACCCGGTACTTTAAGCAGAGAACAAGCTTCGATGTGCTATAGTCGGAATTATAATTCGATTCCAGATTTGACATTAGCTACTGTCATTTTGTGAAATAATGATACCACATAATATGTGGTATCATTATTTCACTACACTATTATATTATAATAGTGTAGTGATGAACACAAAAATCGATAAACAACCAGTGTGTGTGCCATCATCCTTCATGATCACATTTTTTTAATTATTTCACACACAATTATAAAAGAAAAGTCTCAGATCGTTAATTAATCGTCAAAACTAAATTATCGGTTCAGAAATATTTAATTGCCTGATATACTTAGTTTACGAGAGTAAAATTATAAACGAGAAGAATCGATCTGGAAATATTCCATTTCCATATCGAATAATTTCGCAACGTCACTATTTAGTACTTGTCATAACGTTGCAACACTGAAATTGTCAAATCTGGAATAGAATTAAAATTCCGACTATAGTGGTAGTTCGCTAAAAAAATGCGTTATGTTATACGTTACTTCTTACCGGCGTACAGTCAGCAAAAAAAAATAGTTAATACTTAAAAAAAAATAAAAACTTACATATAACTAACTACGAAAAAATTAAAATTTTGAAAAAAAATGTGATTTAATTTATTTTCCGTTAGTAGCTTCTTCTGTTGCTGACTGTACCACGCTATTAAATCAGTATTTACCGGAGTGGTTGCTGACGGCGCATAGGTTATACACAGGTGAATTCCCACGCGTGGCCGCGAAGGGAGACATGTCGAGGCCGGTGAGCGGGAACTCCACCAACACGTTCAACTTGCCGCGGAAACGCTCTGTTGGGGAGAATCTGTGAACGAAATGGTTATATTTATTAACTAAAATAAATAATAAATAGACTTTGGGCCAGTTCATAGTTATAGTTTATAGTTAATACAACACAAAATTATTATTTTTAAGTTCAATTCATTTAATGTTATTATTATGTTGCCTATATCTCTCGGGGGTAGGCAGAGACGATGGCACTTCTTACACATTTTTTTTACTTTTACAACATTTACAAATCTCGTAATACAAATAATGAAAATTTCTTTTCTTATAGATAAAGCGTATTATAGTGTGACAGATTTTCTAGCCGATACAGTGACATGACATAATTATTTAATTAAATTGACATCTTATTTTATATTATTATTATTATTTTTCCTTTTGCTTCTTTAATTTTGTAATGTATAATTTTAATTTAATTATTATTATTTTTTTTTAATGATTATTTTATTCCTAATGTTCTATAATTTATAACCACAATATATGATGTTTGCATGCCTATTAGGTAGAACAAAGAGGAGAAAAATATTGTTATTTTTACACCATTATTGTACCTTTGTTCAGTAAATAAATTTATTCTATTCTATTCTATTCTATTCTACCTCTTGAGATGCAGCACGAGCACTTGCGGGAATTTCTGTACGGTGAGCCATTTCAGGCACTTGCGGCGTACTCCGCACTTCGAACATGTCTGAAACAATACAGGAGCGTTATAGCGAAAAATATGTGAAAACTTGCATATTGTCTACCCGCGACCATGAATGCTGAAATAGCATTTGAAACCTCAGGAAATCGATGTAAGTGAAATTTAAGTGAAATATCGCGATAAAATCCGTAAAATTGAAGTGTTAGTCAACTTGCATAAAGTTTAACCATTGTTGTTATTAATTGTATAGTTTGTGTCGTGTAATTGTTTTTATTGTTTGTATTTTCTTCTTTTAGATTATTGTCAAATATTATTTTATGTGTTTTTTTTTTCTCTTCTATGTATAACGTCTTGGTCTAAAACTGTAATGTTGTACATATGTTTAAATAAATAAATAAATAGCTAATTATTTTTTGTAAGAAACTAAAAGAGACGGTACTTTTAGTGAACGACGGCACCTTAGTGACGGTACTTTAGTTTATAGTCTATAACTTTGCCGATGAAAAAGTGCTACTACTCAATTAACGAGTATTTAAATGATACCTAATTAAACACTACACAAACAAATATAATTACATAATACCGATTAAAAAACGTTATGCTTTGTCTCTTATTTTTTATTAAAAACTTTTTTTTTATTATTTAACATTATATATTGTCCTCTCTCCTACTTTGTTATTCCCGACAAGGTTCACAATATTTCTAGATATAATATTCACCACCTAAGACACACATTTGTGAAACGCAATAAAGTATTGAGTATTTATACAAAAAATGTTTTTTCAAGAATCCCTGACATTTGGCAGCGAAAGCGCTTTAGTGTTGGTACTTATTTAAAAAAAAAATACAATGACACCCAGTATTTCGTCTTCCGCATCCAGTCCTTTCTAGACAGACGTACACTCCCTCCCTCCCCTTTTTCCGACGTACTACGACGTTAGCTATATTACTACAGAGTTACGAACCGGTTTCTCATCGCCGTCGAGTTCCTCTTCCCGGGTGAAGTGTTGCAAGCACGTCTGTAACTTCAAGTTGCCAGTGCGACACGGGATGGGCAGACTGGAACAAACAGATTGCTATATGATAAATACTCGCACAAGCCACACAACTCTGTATACAAAAGTATACAGAGTTGTGTTTTTATTTTTTTTTTATTCTACGCCCACAGCAAACGAACGTGGAGTCCACCTGATGGTAAGTGGAGTACAGCCCATGGACATCAACAATCCACAAAAGCAGATTATAGATGCGTCGCTGCAGCTGAGGACTACGGTGTTATGCCTCATGTGCCAGTAATTTCAGGGCCTGACCTCACCACCAAACCGGAACACAGTAATGGAAGCACTACCATTTGGCGGCAGGTTAAAGGTGTGACGGTGGTGCTGCCGCCCTCGAGCTCATTCACAAGAGCTCGACCACCAGTAATATATTGTGTGGGCTAGTGTTGTGTTGAAAATTGGCGCCAAAGGCGCTTTGACACTTGGCAGTGAAGGCGCTTGAGAGCTGGTTCTTATTTTTAACAAGAAATAAAGTGACTGAGCTTTTGTAAAAAAAAAAAATATATAAAATATAAACCGAAGAACGCCTTTCAGTGCTGCTTATTTTTTTAGAAAAATATAAAATGAGATGCCGTTGGAACTTTGACACTTGGCAGCGAAGGCGCTTCAGTGCTGCTTCTTATTTTTAAGAAAGTATCAAAACGATTAAACCTGTGCAAAAAATAAATATATTTTATTGAAAACATTAAAGAAAATGCACCTTCAGCGCTCCCTGCCACTTGGCAGCAAAGGCGCTTTATTGCGGATCTTATTTTTTAAGAAAATATTGATGAGAAGGGCCACAAATCTGACATTAAGTAGCAAAGGCGCTTCAGGATCCCTTGCGCTAAAGGCGCTTCTGTTTCAAAGATTATTTAAGTATTTTGAAAGAGTGTAGAGTCTCAAATAGTGTTTTAAAACTATTTATTAATAGTAGAGGACGTTTTAAAAGGGTATAACATACATAACATCACGCCTATATTACCCAGAAGGGTGTGGCAGAGGTGTACAACACCCACACTTCACCTGTTATGTTTAGGTCCCATGTGATAGAAGGTATCGCCAACCACCAGGCACAATTCTAACTTCGGAACAACGCAAAGTTTACAAATCACTTTTTTGACTAAAGGGTATGAGTTATTTAACCTTAGTCGTAATAGTTTCTACTGGTGGTAGAGCTCTTGTGAATGAGCTCGAGGGCGGCAGTACCACCGTCTCACCTTTAACCTGCCGCCAAATAGTAGTGCTTCCATTACTGTGTTCCGGTTTGGTGGTGAGATCAGGCCCCGAAATTATGCCTCAATAACACCGTAGTCCTCAGCTGCAGCGACGCATCTATAATCTGCTTTTGTGAATTGTTGATGTCCATGGGCTGTATTCCACTTACCATCAGGTGGACTACACGTTCGTTCGCTGTGGGCGTAGTATAAAAAAAAAAAAATAGTTTACAAACCTGAGATCCCAGAAGGGGTCGAAGGTCACGCTGTCGTGGTTGCAATGAGTACATCTGAGTGTAGACTTGAGTTGTCCCATGAATATGTCTCCCACGCGGCTGTCTTCCATGCGCAGGTAGCGGCTCCACGCCTCGTTCGCTTTTGCTGAATCGCTGGAAACAAACAAATCAATTGTAAGCAATTTTATATAATATTAAAGTTGAAAAATTAAGAATCCAGCAGGACTCGTACCTGCACCCCCCGGGTATACGCCCCAAGTGCTTTGCCAATTCACCTATGGATTCGTATGCTGCTAGACTCGAAATTTCTCAACTCTTTTTGTGCCAGCGTCATAGGTATATATGTACATATATACCTTATGTATTTATATACCTTAGCTAGACGAACCTTACTTGGTTTAAGCGCCACCTATGCGATGAGTGATAAGTCACTTAGTCACATACAGTACGTTTGAATTTCAATCAACACAATACTGTCGAGAGATGACGCATTTTATATCAAATACTTGTAATATTTGAATGCAAATTTTGCTTCAAAGCTATTTATTATATTTAATAACTAACTTTTGTCCGCGACTTCATACGCTTTTAGAGTAATTTTAAATATCTAAAGACCTTTATTGACAGTTAGACTATCAAACACAAAAAGAGTTATTAAAATCTGATCAGTAGTTATTGAGATTAGCGCCAGCAAACAAACTAACTTTCTCTCGCGGTTTTGTCTGCGTAGTAGGTATATCAATTAAAATAAGCCTATGTGACGCGTCTTGTAGTCAGTTACTTGCATCTATCAAAATCGATCCAACCGTTTAGAACACGTACACAGACAAGTTAAAAAAGATTTAGTCTTTATTTTTGGTATAATAATAATAAATTCTTTATTTCGGACACCAAAAATCCATTGGGTTAGTTTACAAATCTTACATGCTAGTGTTAGTTACATTCTCCTATTTGGTATTTTCTTTTTAGAAGGACACTCAATGGAGAAGTTGCAGTTGATAGTCCTTCTAACAAGATGTATTAAAATCGGAGAATCCATGGTCTCCGCCACAGTTAGATGGTATGGTATGGTGCAAATTACTAAAGCAACAGAAAAAACATAGTATTGACATTAAAAACAGACTGTATGATACGTCACGAAATCACGTATCATACAGTTGAGAAATTTAGGGTTCTGGCAAGAGGCGACCGTAGCTGGATGGCTAAAGCGGCTGCCCGGTGTGCAGAAGGTCGCAGGTTCAAATCCTGCCGGTCCCATATCTATTTCAACTGTTTCTTAGTATTAAAAACAGACACTTAGGGGCCGTTCAAGTATTACGTAAGCACTATGGGGGGGTGGGGGGTCTTTGCTTTGCTTATTTTGGATGACATGGGGGGTAGGGGAATCTAGATGATGATTACGTCATCGGTAGTTATTTACTTTTTTACACGAATGGCAACCCTCACATTGTCTATGCTTGAAAACGAAACGCATTTTTGGGCATGCCCGCACGCATACGTTTAGGCTAGTACTGTGTCGATCGCGATTGATCGAATCGAAATGATCGGGTCGCAACCCATTCACGAGTGAGTCGATCATCAATCTCCAAAAGACTCGATCATTTCGCGACCCGTCGATCGTTGACCGCATCGAGCGGGTCGTGCGCTGTACGCGCCAATATCGAACGAACCGGGAGATGGGTCGTCCGCGAGCGGGTGTTTTGCGCGGGAAGCGCGCTTCCTGGTGTGAGCGTTTGTGGTTTGCGCATAGATGTCATCGAAGATGCACTATAGATTCATGCTATCTATTTTTGCACTATAGATCGATTTTACGCGAGTATGGTATTGACCGCTAAGTAACCGGCGAATTTCGGCCGGCGGTAAACGGCGCTCTGATTGGTTGGTTGCTGCGTTTGATTCATGTAATACGACCAATTTAAAAAAAACCTATTTAATGTAATTTTCTAAGACACAAATACATTTTTGTTGTCGTTATAATAACATTTTGTTTTGATTCTCCTCTCATTCATTCTTTGAGTTTGTTGACATAACAGGTGAAATAAAAGTGTTTTGTATTTTTTAGAGTTCTTAAGTGGTTTTTATTGAAAATTAGTTAATATCGAGAATGTGCGCGGTGTGGGGATGTGATTTTAGTGAAAGTTTGTGTTTACAAAATATAAAAAACGGTGTACAAACGAAAGATGATAGAAAGGTTTTCTCAACCATACGAGACGAAACGCCGATTTGAACTGGATGATTTACTGTTTATGGTATCCAAATTATTTTACAGTAAGTTGTTTTGTCTATCTTGTTGAAAAATGTCGATACACGTCTCTGGAAATGAGCGATTGATGCAGTTATGTAACTACTGAACCAAATATGTGGTAAGGAGCCGGCGACCCGCGACCTGCAAAACGATCGAGTCTTTTGATTCGATCACTTTTTTGACGGGTCGTGAACGACCCGGGTCGCGTTTAATGATCGACCGACACAGGACTAGTTTAGGCACTCGCTTTAGAACCGATTCGGGGAATTACCGCGCGCTGTTCACTTGTCTAAATTTCTTCTCGTCAGTGTATTGTTTTGTTTGGATACTGTAGCGAGTAGAAGTACGTGTTGTAAGCATAGCAAAGCAACTTTACATTTGTGTTACCGTTGATTTGAAATCCGTAAAATGTTTACGTAAGTATGGGGGGAGGGGGTAAAAGCTTTGCTTACTTTTGCTGACAAGGGGGATGGGGAGGTAAATAATTGTAATAAATCTGCTTACGTAATATTTGAACGGCCTTATTTATTTGTATTGACATTTCATTTGCAACTTCAAAACCACAAAGATCCCTGATTTTACTTTACCCCAAATTAACTTTACTAATTAATTTATAATCAATCTCGTAAAAAGTTCACGTGTCAAAAAATACATCCGCATCGATGTCGACCGCAGGTAACGTGCCCAGGAGGCTGACGGCATTGCCACGTTGGATGGCAATGCTGATCCTTTGACCAAGTTAGAAGCCAGCCTTCTGGTCGCGTGAAGAGTCAACAAATCCTTTACCTCAGATTGTCGTCGATCTCAGTGAGAATGGGTTTGGGTTTGACGGTGACGCGGTTCACATCCTCGTGCAAACCTTCCAGCAGGTAGCGAAGGAATTCCTGAAAAAATACATATTATTAACACGCTAATATTAGCTTCACCTGTATGTATGTATGTATGTAACCGACTCCTTTGGACTCGATTTTGACCCACTTTAAACGCACAAATTTCATTAAAATTTTGCACCTGTCAAAGATCGATGACAATGCTTTGATTCGAAAAAAAAAAAAATATAAAAAAGATATATACTTATATACAAAATTAAATATATATAAATAAGTTACTAAAAAGTAGAAAATAAATAATAGTTTAAAAAAACTGTAAAAACACGCTTTTAAAGTACTTCTAACTAAAAAGTAAAAATAATTCCTAATATAAGCTGAAAAAAGCGTGGGGCGCTCTGTGCCATATTTTTCGTCTATCGAGCAACCCACGCTTTTTTCAGCTTATATTTGGAATTATTTTTACTTTTTAGTTAGAAGTACTTTAAAAGCGTGTGTGTATTTGTCGCAATATGCCTCCTTGGTGTAATTGTTAACGTTTGCGGCCTCTTACCGCGAGTTCTTGTGTTCGATTCCCGGTAGCACAAGTGATATTAGGGATATTTCATCAAGAAACTTGCTTGGAGGAAATTCACAATAGCAGCACGGAGTTGCAATTGTGCCCGGTGGATAACGATAGGCTCACCCCTCAGCCCATGGGACCTAAGGATAACAGGTGAAATATGAGTGAACGTCGTGTTTACTTCAGGGTATTAGTTTTAGGAAAGCAGATTTTTTACTAATTAGTTCCCTCTCCTCCTCCTTGTCAGGAAATATTGATGTTCTGACTTCTTATTGATAATTTTTATAGCATTTAGCTATGCTTAGCAAATTATACTAAGAAATAGTTGAAAAAGATATGGGACCGGCAGGATTTGAACCTGCGACCTTACTGCACACCGGGCAGCCGCTTTAGCCATCCAGCTACGGTCGCCTCTTACCAGAACCCTAAATTTCTCAACTGTATGATACGTCATTTCGTGACGTCACGTTCATCCATTTGTTCCTATCTTAAGTAGGATACAAATCAACATGGCGTATTTATGTTCTGGTTTTAAACATAATAACAATAAAATTTAGTTTTCGAATGAAATGACGTGCACCAATACACATTACAATTTTCACATTTCTTTAGTAAGCATAGCAAACACCTGCCACCCGGAATCATCCCACCACATGCGTGAGTTATGTTTCATTATGTATTGGAAATTCCAGCCCGGTACGTTACCTGTGCATCCTGCTGGCTGTAACCCATGAACCTTGGCGCGAACCTCTGCACTTGTGACTTGAAAGACGTGGTGTTGACCACCGAGTCACGCTCTCCTCGCTGCCACAACTCCTTGATGACGCTCCCGAACGCTGAGGGAAAATATTACAGCTGTATTATTGTAGGCAACACTTAGAAATGAAGGAGAATGTTTAAAAAAAGGCGCCATCGATGCCCTCCGATATGTAGTGTGTGAAGGCGCTTGGGTATTGCTTTTTAAAAGTATATTTAGAAAAAGACGATCGACGATTCGTGGTCCCCCAACATCGGATTTAAGGACCACGCCACAATTTAGGACTCCAGAGAAAGGAAGTGTCGTGTCGAGAAGCACCGCTTTCTGTATCTGACTCTTAACCCAGCTGTCTAACGCGAGCCTCTTAAGATAGCGGTCGAGGGTCTTGGGTATAGGTCCATTGACCGTTACGACTCATGGCACAATGAATGCTGAATCCACATGGCACATGTCGACAATCTCGTAAGATAGGTCCAAATATTTCGTTAATATGTCTGTTTCAGCTTTGACGAGATTTTCATCATGTGGGATCATCATCGTCTCTACCTAACCCCGTGGAAAAAAAGATTTTATGTATGTATGTATTTAGAAAAGAGGTGCCTTCGGTGTCCGATGAAACTTAGCGGCGAGGACGCTTTCGTACTGATTTATAGACAGTGGAGTTCACAACGGAGTCACGCTCTCCTCGCTCGCGACACTACAAACCCATCACATTTGTATTATTGCTGGCGATGAAGCAAACTAAACATTTATTACGGGTAAAAGTTGACTATGTCAGAAGTAAAAGCAAAAATAATGAATATTCGGCGTCCCTTAACACTTAGTGGTGAAGGCGCTTCGTTACCGATTCTCAAGAATCATCATCATCATCATCATCATTGAGCCGCTCATAGTCCACTGCTGGACATAGGCCTCTTCCAATTTGCGCCGCAAAACCCGGTTCTGCGCCTTCCGCATCCAGTCCCCTCCAGCGACCTTCTTAAGATTATACCTTAATTCTCAATAATATAATAATATTACGAAAAACAAGCGCCCACGGCGTCTCTTGTCACTTAGCGGCTGTTACCTTTGATCAGCGCTCCCTTCATACAGCTGAGCGTGGTGTTGATGTCGTCCGTGTACTTGTCGTCGCTCACGTACTCCAGCAAGGGTCTGGTGTTGGACAGACATTGGAGTACGCTGTTCATGAAGCAAGTGTTGCCGATGTTGCGGAGGCCATTCAGACCTGTAATGAGGCATAACAAATGGTAAGACTTTGTTACCTACAGGTATTTAAAGGAACACAGTTGAAATGTTGAAGTATTTTATTTATGTTCGACAAAAATTGTGTAATTACAAAAAAAGATATATCATTAAAGATATGGTTTACAGCTAGTTTTACGGCATCACAGGTTTTAATAAGTAATGAATGATAGACTAAGAGATATCGTGAATTGTTTTTTTTTTTTTAATTTCTTTATTTGACTTATTAACAACACATCCAGTGTACAGTGGGCCAAGCAATTAGGTATGCAGAGCAAAAACTTCTATGCCATAGTGCAAATTGATTGCAATAGATATGCATGTGTGAATCACATATTTCATAAGTGTAATAAGCTGGGTACAGATTGGTGCAATGCAACATGTAATGTAATATTCTGCGTTACATTGCATGTTCCCTGCTGCCTTGGACGTGTGGCGCGCGCCGTACGCGCATTGACTACGAATCATTCGAGAACATCTGTTCCCGCATTTCGTTACAAACACTAGCCCTCGTCACACGTGTTCTTTTCTTTGCCTGCATCAAGGCGATATACTTACGAATCATGGAGTCTGAAGACTTGTTGTTGTTCTGTATTCATCTATCAATAAAAGTGACTCGTCATCGCTCCACGCACCCTCTTTCACCGCCATGATCGTTGCGCATGCGAACGAAACGATCGAGCGTCCACGGCTGCGCCCTGCGCACACTGCGCGCCCCGTTGTGTTCGTACCAAAAACCGACAAATCTCGGATCGAGCCGCGCACGAGTTGTAACGCTCGGAGCGTGCGCGACCCAGGCGCAGTTCGTGCGCGCGAGGCGTCCACATTATGGGAATTCTGTTACATTACATGATACTTTGCAGCAATATGGACGTCAAATTCTTGCATTGCATGTTGCATTACATGTTGCATTGCACCAATCTGTACCCAGCTATATACCCACTATTTAGATATGTACCTCACTTATCCATAACTGGTGTAGTAAGTCTTTGCTATGACTTAGAAGTGTTTACCCTGCATAGCTAACTCGTTGGCCCACTGATTACTAGTCATGTGACCGCTATACCAAAACGTAACTGAAAACGGGTATCATCTCTCTAACGTACCGTATCGGTATTAAAATAGTTACCAACGGTTATCAGGTATTAGTATGAAACTATGAAGTAACTAACTGTAAACGAGTGCGGTCGCTCTCGCTACCTTAGCTTAAAACGTTTGTAAACGCTATAGCTAGAATAACTGTAGTAACTATACCTAAATACCGATATTCGGCAACGGTTGTCTATACCGGTATTGTATCACCATACCGGTGTAATACCGGTTAGCAAAAATATCTAATAACGCCCATGACTACTGATTACTAATACATTAGATTCCTAGTAATAAGAAGCATGTTGCAAGCTTACAACTTGACATACACAACTATATAATTCGAAAACAGGATAATTCGAAAAGGAAAAACAATCACAACCCAAGTAGCATTACAAGCTGTATAAAAGCTGTACTAGAGCGTAATTTTATACTTAAAGCTGTATAGTAGCTGTATAAAGGCTGCATAAGCGCTTATACAGCCCTTATAAGTGTAAAATGGGCACAAATTATACAGCGTTTGGTGTTATAAGAGCTGTATAGTAGCTGTATAAAGGCTGTATTAGAGCTGTTATTTGGTGTCAAAAGAAACTACAATACTTTTGTAACTCTCTTATAACACTATTGTAGAACTTTAACTCTCCAGATGGTATCCTAAACGTAGCTTGTAAGAATTAAAGTTCTACAATAGTGTTATAAGAGAATTACAAAAGTATAGATATTTTAATGTACATCATATTTTTTATCTACATTATGCATATTATTATAATGGCAAATTACTTGCTAAGAAAAATATATAAATGATCTTGAACTTATTGGTTTAGTGAAAATAACGTGCAAACCAATATTTATTGTAAACCTGTATATGGTTTTCGGTAAAATATTCGCGCGCCAGCATAAAAATCAAGAAAAACAAAAGAAATACTGAATATCGGTGAGTAAGTTTTAATTTTTTAAGGTTAGAATAACAACATTTTAATTTCAAGTAATAAGGAAAAGGCCAAGTTAACGTTATATAAGCTAGTAAACATGATACGGCTGAAGATAATGCAAAATAATGTCATTTCTTTTTGTTTTTAGAATCATCTAATATGTTTTTGTTTATTAGAAAATGGCGTCAATTTTAAACAGCCCTAACACTATTTGAAGAGCAATATAGCGCCAGTAGCTGTACTATGGAATAAATGAAGTGTATTGTACAGCTTTTAACTTCCAATTAGAGTAATTTTAGAATATTTTTATTCAATAGGCTGTATTATGCTCTTCATTTAGATAATAACTAATAACCTCTTTAGAGATACGTATAAAGAATTAAAATCTCTAAAACCATTTTGACGATTATTTATTAAGGTATTTTCTTTATTTTTCAGAATAATATGTCGTTCAAGATAATAGAAACTGAAGAAAAATGCCAAAAAAACTTTGCATAGTGCCAAGTTCCTGGGAATCAAAAGGGGTGTTATGATGGCAAAGGAAGCAATTAATAATGTTATTTTTATCTCCTTTTTTTTTCTTTTTTTTTTTTTTCGTACGGAGCCCTCATTGGAGCTATGGATTGTCGGTGTGGTTGAATGGTTTTTTCTTTCAGTCAATATTGGTTCACTATCATTACTGTTATTTAAGTTGTAATTCCTTATATTCAAATATTCCTTCTCAATCCATCTCCTGACTGCGACATTGATTTGACGTCTCCGTCAATAATACAGACTAAAGCTGTACTATAGCTGTCATTTATCTTTTTAGTTCTATAATACTCTCTTAGAAGTAACTATTACAGCTTTAATACTTATAAGAGTGTTAAATTACACCATAAAAAACTAGTGTTATAATGGAGTTAGCATATGCCTTTGTACTATCGAAAGCAGTTCCGCATGCCCACCTTTAAGACGGTAATCGCATAGCACCGCTCACGGCGTGTATACTCGATGCTAACGTTCTGACCAATGGGGAGCGCGAACGATATTCGAGTTGTATGCGTATAAATATCTATATGTATAATTGTTACACTCACACTAAGCGAGTGTGCGCTCGGTTAATTGTAGATGATTTTTAAATAAATGTAAATCCCATTCGCGTGAGCTCCTTGTTATGAATAGTGTTATTGCCAGCGAGAAACAATTTTGAACTTATTACTATCTTAAATGTTTAGATAAAAAAAATATATTGGTATTGCCAAATATATTCAAATGATTATTTGAACTTTCTGAAACAAATTTTATTTTTGATAAGAATTAATTTATTCAACAATTTATTTTAGTTTTATCTTTTTTTATTTATTAAAAATTTCTTAGTGACTAGATTATGTTAAAAGAAATAAATTGATAACTATCCTTGGGTTATTTTTGGGCTTCAATTGAAATAATATATTTTAACAGAGGCTGCTCAAGTCTTCGAACAAGTGTTAAGTTAATCTGTGAAGAAATCTTAAATGGAATGTATAAATAAATCTCTGATAAAACTGATTCCAACGGCGCGGGCGCATTGAATATCGTAATATCATCATTGTGTTAAAAGATGAATGGATTGATATGCAAGTATTTGTAAATAGGATTTTTATATTGATGCGTTTAATGGGGGTGAAATAACTGTCTTGATTGCTTATTATTTGTTAAATAAATTAAATGTGTTAAATTATATACTAGTAAATTCATTTTAAGTTAGTTAAAAGTAGATTTTATCACGGGATATTGTCGGCGATTTTGCCAATATTAAAAACCGAGTTAACTATTGTTTTAAATCGTAAGAAGTTCAATAAAACATGCCGACAAGCATTGTTAGCGATTTTGAATCACCTTACCATAGTTGTTAAGTAGATAAGGTGCAATATTGTTTAACATGTTTTAACCATCATTTATCGGCTTCTAACACAAAAAAAATAGCTATTGTTTAAGTTCTGAGAAATTTGACTAAACAATGCACTTACAAAACGTTGCACATTTCGGCTATTGTTTATATTTTGCCCACTGCACTCACACAAATACAATTGTCTCAAAGGGGGTGGGGTAAGGAAGTGTGGCTATTGAGCTTGCACTCACACAAATAAAAAAATGCCTCTGATTCGTTGGTTCAATGTGTGCGTTACTACCTGCGCTGTCGCAGGAATATTTTCTAAAGTGGGCATGCTTATCTGCAGCCGATAGTACAGCAACAAGTGTCAAGTAACACTATAATACAGCCTTTATACAGCTTTAGCCGTAGAAATAAGCTTGGAGTGTTACACAATTATTAAAGCTGTATAGTAGAGTTGTAATATTCCGATATAACACCTTAAGTGTACGCAGATACCATAATAAAGCCTATATACAGCTCAGCTGTATAATAGCGGATTGTAACACTCTTATAACGCTTATTACCTTTCCTGACTCTCTTATACGTCTCTTATAACACTTTAAGTTCTATATTGGCTGTATAATTGATTCTGACGACACTTACGTGCTACTTGGGAAGGACCTGGTTAGCCCCCTACGCGGGCTGAAAGCGGGATGCAATAAACTTCCTTTAGCCGCAACAGAATTATCGATAGGTAAATTTAAAAATATGTTAAAATTAGATTATGTCAAAAAGCTTACTACAGTATTTCAGACTACATGAATGATAATAGTATTTGGAAATGAATTGCTCTTCTTATGTGACTTTTATATGTACTTTTATATTGTTATATTTTTCATTTTAAAAGATGGTGCACATGAGTTTCTCACCAGCTCTTCTCATAATGCAATACCCATCGGAGCTGGTACTTGGATTGATTTTAATTCGATTCTAAACAGTTTGATTAAAATTAGTCTGAGCCCCGGTTATTCAAATCATTGTAATTAGTATAATATAGTACTATTTATGATTTATTTTTATATCATTTTTTGTAATGTTTTGACGTGTTCAAGCGCCTCCTGGGGCCTATGAAAATAAATGATTCGAATTTGAATTTGAATTTGATGTCCTAAGTTTGACCGCTATGTCTGTGTGGAAGACTAAAGGGTAAAAACGGAACTCTATTACTGAGATTTCGCTGTCCGTCTGTCACTAGGCTGTATCTCATGAACCGTTATAGCTACACAGTTGAAATTGTTACAGATGATAGAATAGAATAGAATATTTATTTGTCTAAAGTGTGGTACAATACGTTGTTACAATACAATTACCGGAACCATTACACTTTGTCATATTATTGACGTGACAATAAGAATTAATTGTAGAAAATAATAATAATAATAATAATTTTAAACAATCAATTAAATTACAAGCAATAAAATTAAACAATGATTATAATTACATAATTATATCGAATCCAATAATAATAAACCAATAATAAATAACACTATATGATAAAAGAGTGAGAAAGATTGTAAAATAATAACAAATTAAATTAAACATTCAATTCAACATCTTCCAAGAACTCTGTAACATTATAATAAGTTTTACGTGCCAAGAATGTCTTGATTTCTTTTTTGAATGCATTTCTGTTTAGCTTTTTCCATTGTTTAGGCAGTTTGTTAAATATAATTGGAGCCATACAGAAGACACTCTTGCGCATAAGAGCAGTTTTGGCTTTGTGCAAGCGGAGCTTAGTATTATCACGTCGATTGCGTGATATTGTATCTTCCAGTCGAGGAAATAAGGACGGATTTGATATGACAAACATCGCTACCTCGAAAATGTATAAACTCGGTAGCGTAAGTATTTTGTACTTTGTAAAATAGGGTTTGCAGCTGTCTGTAGTTTTTAATCCAAACATAGACCTGACACATCTCTTTTGAGCCTTAAAAGCTATTCCAGCATCTGTCGAGTTGCCCCAAAATATGATACCATAGCGTAGTATCGATGCTGCCATACCATGATAGGCCGTAATTAAGGCATCCGTGTTTACTATTTTGGAAAGAGAATATAGAGCAAACGCACTTGTACTCGTTTTTTTGCATAAAGTATCAATATGTGGTTTCCAGTCCAGCTTTTTGTCTATAGTTAATCCAAGAAACTTTGTTGTATTTACGGTTTCTAGGGCTTTATCATTATATTTAATCTTATTATTTATACTGTCTGGTAAATTCACACGTTGACTAAAATGCATAAGTTTAGTCTTATCTAAATTAATCCTCAAATTATTGATATCTAGCCATTTTATTATAGATGTCAAAGATTGATTAATGTCATTAATATACAAATTTATGTCATTTTTATCACAGGAAATTGTAACGGTGCTGTCATCCGCAAAAAGTGTCATAGGATGTGGAGTACATTTTGGCAGGTCATTAATATAAAGGGTGAAGAGTAGAGGTCCAAGTACGCTACCTTGCGGGACTCCATAAATAACGTCTCTCTCCTCTGATAGATAGTTTTCTTCCTGTTTTGCTCTAGTGTTTATCCTAACAATTTCTGTCCGTTGCGTTCTACCTGATAAATATGACTTAATTAAATCTGACACATTACCTCGCACGCCATACGCTTCAAGTTTGTTAATTAGTATTTTATGATCAACATAATCAAACGCCTGGGTCATGTCACAAAAGATAGAGCATACAGGAACATTTTTATCTACATTTGTCATAACTCTGTGTAAAAAATTAAATATTGCAAGATTAATGGTTTTACTTTCGCGAAAACCATTTTGCTCTTCACATAGTATGTTATTTTTCTCAAAATATGAATATAATTCCTTATGAATATATTTCTCAAAGATCTTTGACAAAACAGGGATCAGAGAGATGGGTCT
The DNA here is from genome assembly GCA_905147285.1 of Hypena proboscidalis. Classification (NCBI taxonomy): domain Eukaryota; kingdom Metazoa; phylum Arthropoda; class Insecta; order Lepidoptera; family Erebidae; genus Hypena; species Hypena proboscidalis. The sequence goes on along the minus strand of LR990156.1, from coordinate 10,526,930 downwards.
GTAATGCTCTATGAATTCTCTGTCCTCTTTCTTCAGTAGCGGTTTGACGGTCGATATTTTGAGTGCATTTGGGAATATACCTTCACTGATACATAGATTCATAATAAAGCTTAAATGTCTACAAATTTTGAAAGCTACAAACTTCAATACTTTTGTTGCTATGCCGTCATATCCGACGCTATTTGTACTTTTTAGGTTGAATATTATCCTTAGTACGTCTTGAGGCAGACAAGGAGCCATAAACATAGAATTCTTTTTGGATAAAATATGTGATGTAGTATTAGTATCTGGTCTATGTACAGGTTGTATTTTATCAATGAAGTAATTGTTGAACTCATCAGCTATTAGTTTAGAGTTAGTGATGTAATTGTTACCAATTTTAATTCCATGTATATAATCTTTTGGTAAGTTAAACTTGGTTTCATTTATTATTTGCCAAGTAGTTTTATTCTTGTTAGTCGAGGTTTTAATTTTATAGTTGTTTTGTGATCGTTTAGTTAATATCATAATTTTTTTAAATAGCTTGCTGTAATTTTTGAAGCGCGCTATTTAAAAAAATTATGATATTAACTAAACGATCACAAAACAACTATAAAATTAAAACCTCGACTAACAAGAATAAAACTACTTGGCAAATAATAAATGAAACCAAGTTTAACTTATGATGTAACAACAAATACTAAAAATTAATAAAATACATATTTAAGGGGTCCCATACAATAAACTTTTTTTTTTTTTCATTGTTTTCAATGTTTATTGGGTAAACAAACAATATCACAATAAACAGAATGACTTATATAGTATGATTCTATACATATGAATAATTGTGTCATCCACACCGTTTACCACGGTTGAGTAATAATAAAAATTAAGTACAGGTTGAGAGTAGCTGTGAAACACAAAGTTTGAAATTCTAAGCAAAACTAAAATGATACATTTTTACAAATTTACATATAAACGTGATTTTTGCCCGTTTCAGCTACAAATATTGATATCGGTAACAGGTCGCTTGAAATATACTGAAAATATTTTCAAAATTTATAGTTAAATTAAATCAAATAATAGTTTAGATGGGCTCTTATACATACTTTTTTTTGGCATTCCATAGATAACGGTACGGAAGCCTTCGTGCGCGAGTCCGAGTCTCAATTGGCCAGTTTTTTTTACTTTAAATTTATTAAGAAACAGTTGAAAAAGATATGGGACCGGCAGGATTTGAACCTGCGACCTTACTGCACACCGGGCAGCCGCTTTAGCCATCCAGCTACGGTCGCCTCTTACCTACCTGTTACTCAAATCCTGCCGGTCCCATTTCTTTTTCAACTGTTTCTTAGTATAATTTGCTAAGCATAGCTAAATGCTATAAATAATCAATTAGAAGTTTAAATTTATTGCTTTTTTAGTTTTTCTTTTGACCTGGCCACAACCACAATTGGTGGGAACCTGCAGGAGATACAGAGGACTGGAACAACTCACGCTAACGAAGAAAAAAAAAGTTCGGTCTTTCTAATCTTAAATGTATAGTTATTAAAAAATACTAACCACAAACTTGACTGGGTTGTTTCTCAGTCCTCGATTCCGATACCGACTCCGAGCGGTCGGCGCTCCGCCGCAGGCCGCTGGGCCCGCTCTTGCCGCCGGCTAACTCCTGTTAATGACAACGAAATGAGGTTGCGACTTTTTGTCGCTGCGATTTGTCGTGCGATTTTTTAGTCGCAAAAATTTTGGTGAGTGAAATTTTTGGACTTGATCGAAAATGTAAAGAAAAACGAACCGTTTCGATAATTTTTTACAAAATTGTTTCCGAAAAATTATGTGTTTTGTACTTGAAGTAATATATCTTCTATCAATGTAATAAAAAAATATATAAGCAATAAGTAGTCACCTACAAAAATGCGACGAAAAAATCGTACGACAATTTTATTAACAAATGCGCATGCGTTCCACCAATAATATAGAAATCAGGCAGGAAATAAAAAGGGGAGAAGCCAGAAAAGTGGAACGAAGGGCATTAAATAATAAAAATAAAAAAAACATGCCACTCGTGAGTGATTAAAAATCGTGCTTCAAATAAAAAAAAACGCAACGTAAGCTACATTAGGACGGGCACTAACATTGATACTTACCGCAAGACAAAAAAACGCCAAATTCTCGCTGAATACTTTTATAGTATGACGACTAAGCAGATACACAACATTTCTGTCAAAGTCTACAGAGAACAGGTAAATAAAAATCTCAATTTGCCTCAATATCGAATTAGAAGAACGTAAAGAGCGAAGAATAATTCTAAACCATCAATCTTGACTACAACGAGACTTCACTACTACGCGTTCAACTCTATTTGGCCAAACTTTCCCGTCCCGTTTCTCCATCTGTCATTTCTTTTAAATCCTTTTTGACATTTCTGACATATTAGGAGCTTACAAGAGACGAACGTATGGAGAAGCAAGACAGGAAAAAATTGGCCACCTTGAAGTAAAAGGGTAGTACAAACATGGGTTCAATCGAAATATTCAAGGTGTTAGTAACTTCACACAAATCAGTAGAACAAGGGGAATCCACACTTTGTTAAAAACGCAGTCACTGTTCAGATTTGTGACAGTTAAGCCTCAGACCGTTGAAACTATGCCACGCAACATAAGACTGGTAGAAAAGATAATAACATATCTCTGTTATTATTCTGTATAATCCTTAAGAACCCCTATGAGAACTCGTGTAAACAACAACGACAATGATACCTCATTTAGCAGAAAGAATAGTTGACGAAAAATTAGAAGCAAAAGTCATTAAATCAAACTAGTACTAAAGAAGAGGAACGTCTCAGATATAATCTTCCGCTACCATTTTGCTAGCTCCTATGAAGAAATTATTATAATTCTTCACACAGTAAAGGCGAACACGCATTTTCTACTACAACGCATCGCGAATAAACTATGCTCGCGACCGTTGACGACCAAGCGACGCGACATGCGACCGCTAAAGGTTTGTATTACTAACTGTCTGTAAGTCAGCTTGATAGTTTGCGCGTTTTAATTGTTTGACGTTGTGAGGGCTTCATTACACTTGCAAGCCATCGCCTTCATTCATACGCGCTCAAGTTTACTGAAGGTCGCCACGTCGCTTGAAGCGCACAGAAAACTTGACAAGCCGACTTGAACTCTATATTACGCCGATCGAGTATTACCAGGGTGTTAAGACATTAAACTTGTTCAAATCTGTTAGTAGCTATCATAACTAATAGTACGAGAGCCCACGACCAAAACCATGTCTCATAGCAATACGGCAAAAACCCTATAAAATCGTTAGATTGTATGATTCTGTACCCGACTAGGTGTGTAGTAACGGTCGAAAGTGTAGCAACTGCGTGGGAGGCCATTTCTGCTGTGTCAAAAAAAAAAGACAGTCGGTATTATAGCAATACGTCTGATAGTAAAAATGTACATAGATTTTATAATTGTATTACGAAAAAGTTTGTTTTCAGACATTTTGCGCGTAGCATATAGCCTGAGCGCATTTTTGAAAATGTCAACAAATTTAGCCGACCTGTATCATAGCAATACGGATAATTTTTTTTTTCAACTTTTCGTATTGCTGCCATGATTACCAAAAACCTGTTTTCAGACACTTTAAGTGTAGCATATACTCCCAAAAACGAAAATAACGTTTCGGAGTCGCCTGGCCGACGCCTCTGTTAAATGATTTTTTAAATTTACAGCCTTCATAGATATTCAAGAATCTCCCTTGTATATTATATGTACTTTGACAGATGACAGATGTCATTACTTATTTCTTTTGTAAAGGTTACTCAAGTGTGCTTTAAATAAAACCAAAACTATCAAATCAATCAGTATTTAATTTCAACAGCCTCAGCGCTTGATACGCTCCTGCCCCTTTCTTACTATTATACAGCTCACTCGCCAGCTTCCTTTTGTGCGATTTATTTCAGTCCTTCAACTTCAATATTACGGTTTCGGGTAAATTCTTTGTTAATTATCATCTAATAAATTCAGGGTCGCAACGTATTCATTGGTTTGTAACAGAAAATTCAAGATGCCTCAATACGATTTTTAAATGATATCTGAGTATCGAAAAGTTGTCTGATAGAGAAGGTGCTACACTTAATTTGTCTGATATAAATTTTTTGCACATGTGGACAACTTATTTTATCATGTCCAACAATTTTCAGACATATTGCTATGATACCGATCGGTAAAATTTGTTAACATTTTCAAAACGGTCTCAAAATTTAATGCGTTCACATTTCCGTCTGAAAATTGTTTTGTTCGCATCAAATAACCAAAATTTACTAATATAAAAGATTTTCAGACGTATTGCTATGAGACATTTTTTTTGTCTCATTTTTAATTTTTTTAAGTGATTTTACGGGTTTGCGCTACACCACTAAGGTCTGAAAAATATGTTTCCGGTATCTCAGAACTATCATTCAACTACAGTCTGCAAATCAGACATATTGCTATGATGCAGTTCGGTAAAATTCTTTGACAATTTTGAAAGTTCGGTCAGATCAAACGCTACGCGGAAAATGTCTGATATTGGTATTTTCGAGTTCAGGATAATCGTATCTATCGATTTGATGCGGTTTTGGCCGTATTGCTATGAGACAAAAATTTTGGTCGTGGGCTCTCGTACTATAAGGTAAATCACACAAAAACAAGACGAAAGGACCCTCCACTTGATGTTTTTCATACCATCCGAGCAAGCGTCACCGCAGCGAGTTCAACCGCGAACCGGCTGTGCTCGCGACCGTTGACGACCACGCGACGCGACATGCGACCGCTAACGATTTGTCTCGGTCTCGTTGAATTCTCTTTGGTTGAATAAATATACAAATAGTTATAGATCAATAGGTCACTCTCTATATAATTAATAAATCAAACTACTTGATTCGTACTATGAGTTGCTTTTAATACCTAATGTTTCTAATTGACTGCACCAAACTTCTTAACCCAACGCTCATCCCATATCGTTTCCAATCTCTCTCTCATTCAAAATTTGAAACAAGAAAGGGCTATTGAAAACGATGGTTCAGCGTTGTAGTCGGCAGGTGACATCGAAAAAGAAATAAATCAAAATCGAAGTCAATTTTTTTGCTCAAATAAATCTACATTTTACTATTTCAATTAATTGATCAATATCAACAATACATAAATCCAATTTAAATATAGAACTGGTCATGATCGAAGCAACAACCTGGCGTTGTTGACGCCATAGTTTCCCCCCTCTACCCCTCCAACCAAAGCCAGGCGTAATCAGCTTAAATAATATTACTTTCTGACCATTACTACATAAACAACTCAAAAATAGAACTGGGGATCTAGGGACTAGTACGGGTTTTGACAGTTTTCGCAAACGATAAAACTTTTTCTCCATATACTAGACACCAGCGGCTCTCGCGGCATCTGTCACGAACAAACATGTTGTATATGAAAATAAACCCTAAGGTTAAGACCGGATTGTTTAGCGGCTGGACCCTAATGGCTTGCATTATTAGCTAGACGCCAAGAGCGCAATTGTGCAGATCGCGAAAATTCTAAAGCGTTTGTTTTATCTAGCTCGCTTAGTCTTATCCTTACTATCAGTGTCAGTTTTAAAAACTATAAAACTCGTACTAAGGCCCTTGTAGGTCAGGAAAAAACTACAGGATAGTACAACCTGGTATGTGTGGACGCCATACGTACGCCCCCCCACTAACGGCAGTCGAGGCTGCGACGGACGAGGCTGCGCGCGACTCGGTAGCGGCGCGACGCTGCGCGGTCGCGGCTCGAAGCACCGACGACATCCACACCTCATGACCGAGAGCCAGTAGCCCCGTTGTCAAGCATGCTAGGATAATCAGAGCCTCGTAATACGTCAGCATAAAGACACCCAACTCTGAGGCTCAAGAGAAACCGGACTCAAGATTGACAGATGTTTCGTGGTTCTGATTCACTTGCGATCAACAATCGATTGGTTTTTAACTGAATATACACTAATTTGATCAAAAAATCCTCAATAACACTGGGCTTGAAATTGTAAAAATAACTATCGCACTGTTTTTAAAATCACGTTTTTTTTTAAGTTAACACTTAAGTTACATAAAGTTTAAACTCAACGATTTTATAAGTTTTTATAATAATTTATTTACTACAGACTTTGGACAACACAACGATTTGATCACTAAAGCAGTTCACATCGCACCGTTAAAGTTCACGCACACTGCAAAAAACTAAGAAAATAAACATCGTAATAGATTTAAGGGCAAACCCCTTTACAAGGTCACATAACACTGTTGTCTCTGATTCCGTAGAGGAGCTGGCAACTGTCAAATTGACAGCAAAACTCGCGGGCAAAATGGCGTCAAGTAATTCCGGCGGGAAATAACATTTCGACGAGATATTTGAGTTGACGATTAGAGTTAGTGAAGGTATGATAGTGCGAAGGGTACTGCAGAGGCGCCGTCGATAGTGTAGCCAAAAACTGATGCCAAATTTCACAATCAGTATACGTAACGAACGGTGATAATAAATAGTATATTAGTCTCTCACGTGGTCGATTCAGAGGTTAAGAGTTGGTATGCTGATATCGAAAGTGATAATGAAGAAGTTGCATCTAAGAATTTGGCCTAAGCAAGTTCAAGAACCTACGAGAGTGATCTAGAAGTTTCGGGAGTGTTTGAAAGATCGAATTTTTTTTCTAGAAATAGTCAGGATTTGATCATTCAGACCCGTTTACCACCAAATTGGGGAGGAGTGGTGATGTGTTTAAATGACCAATTAGATTTCATTATTTCCCTCAGCCACTCTGCTTAGCTTTGGTATCAAAACCTGATAGGTTATCCAAACTCATCTCCTCTCTTCTAATCTTTTGTGGAAACCGGGCTTCAAGAAATAGCCAGGTTGTCATCATAATAAAAAATAGTAGGTTAACTAAGGCCGCGCAGCGAGTTAACTTCCTAGTCTTGTTTATGCGTAAGGTTGTCACTCTACAATTAAATGCGAGCGAGCATGCGGTGTACTTGAAACGTGCGACCGACCACCGAGATAGCATGTGTAAGTGCATGCGTAAAAGGTGTTGGAAGGTGATTCGAACCGGCAGCGGCACATTTCTATGAAGTTAACCTACTCTCTATACTGCGTTAAAGACTCGAAATAAGTCTTAATCTTAAGTTACTAGAAGGACCTTAAGAGAACATAAACCCTTAATGAGAAAGCTGGTTGGATACAGGGACGAGAATCACAGTTGGTTTGTGAATGAGGGTACTGAAAAGGACTAGAAACCTGTCAGTTGTCAATATTGACATAATATCGTGACATCACGCTTATATTACCAAGAAGGGTCTAGCAGACGCGTATGACATCCACACTTCACTCAAACAGTACTAGAAGAACCTATGTAAAGAAGGATATAATGCAGACACGAAATGAACAAAAAAAAAAACAATGCCGTCTGCGTCTGCATAAATAATTTATTGGATTTAATCCTATAAATAATTTAGCTTCGTACTATTTGGGTATGCATCTCGACATTTAGAGAGACTTGAATAATGCTCTGAGATATAAATAAATTGCCGAATCACTTTCAATAGGAATCCAAAGAAGTGTCAGCTATTATAAGTAGGCTATTTTTAGGTATTGCATTAGGCGTTAGACGTTAGCAATAAAAATAATTTGAAGTCGAACGCATAAAAAGGTTATAACATAGATCCGTACATTTTTGTGTGTTTTGTCTGTGATATCGTTAAGAAGAATTTCAGAACTAGATTTTTGTAAAGAAGGCTATATAATTTTCTTATTGATTATTGTTAAAGCATTAAACTATGCTTAGCAAATTATACTTAGTAACAGTTGAAAGGAAAATTATGGGACCGCCAGGATTTGAACCTGCGACCTTCTGTATACTGGGCTGCCGCTTTAACCGACCAGGTACGGTGATCTCTTGCCAGGACCCCATGCTCAAATCCTACCGGTCCCATCATTTTTGAACTGTTCCTTAAGCCTATGATTACCTAGCAAACTATCCATAATGATGAGTTGGATCTCAATCCTCTTTGATAAACAAGAAATCAAAATACAAAATTGGCATTAACTGTCCAATAAATAAGAATTAAGTTCACTTACTTCACGTAAATCAAATAAACGAAAATACTAGTGTTATAAAACTTATCAAACAATTTCCATTAAGATTTAGAAATACTATTTTAAATGTATGTAAACCAACCAATTATTTATCAGGACGACCTAAAAACCCAAGCCAAGCAAGCGCCCACAAATGATCTATATATGACATAAAACATACCAGTACAACTTGGAGCAGAAACACGGCTATCATATCGCAGTTATATATCACATTCCTAAACACATCTAATAACGCTCGCGTCATCGTTGATTGCGTCACCCACTAAAACGTCATCCATATAAACAAGGCCTCACATTCTTAGTCGAATTCCATCATAACTTATAACGATTTTTCGTCTATTTTTAGGCATCATACATTTTTATTAATTTTCCAATGTATTCAAAACACATTTAGGTTCATATTATTATATTCAACAATTTTTGTATTCCGATTCTCGATTCTGATTTGATGGTACCCCTGGAGGTTAATCCGACAAAGATTTTTGATGTCATGATTAGATTTTCATTAAGATGCTTACCAAGCACGAGAATGATGTCCTGATTGATAAATCTAAAGGTCTCTGATGGATGCTCACATCCCGTACAGGCATTCTGTAGTTTTTATACACCAACAATGTACGAAATTTCATTAACCTTGGACGTTTTCTTCAAAAATTTGTTGGTTATTTTAATGTCTTTATCACTGGCTTCGAAAAATTATCGTTTTATTTACACTTTCACTTCTCGTGCAAGACTAATCTCATTACTGATAATTCATTCGGTCACTGATAACGGAAACGTTTTTGTAAAAGTCACGTTTCTTTTGTATTTTAGCTATGTTTATGTCACTTTTATCCAATAAATCATAATTTCACCAGTACCAGATAGATTTGGATAGGTAATTTCCAGTTTATTTTCTGAATTACCTCTGTAAAAAAATTCCGTATAGGCTACTAAAGATTAGTCAGAACTAATGAAACTGGCTCTAAGTATGTTAATACTGTTCAGTCTTGCATATACACTATATTCATCAAAAACTGCTCATAACACTCTTCACACGACACAACTTTTATAAACTTTTCTTTCGCGAAAATATAAACGGCATGTAGTCCTGTAATACCCAGACTCCAGTTTCACAACTTTTGTCTCTAAATTAGTCTAATTGATTTAACAATTTTTGTAACACACCACACATATCTAAATTGATATAATTTTTACTGACATTTTTACCGCGATATTACATTTAATGCGTAATAATTGAAACCGAATATCAAAATTGCATAAATCGCGACAGCTAGCCTTGAGCGAGGGCGACAAACTAAAAATAAAGTATATTATCATATCAATATTATCAGCTGACTGGTATCTAAGCCTTACATATGGGTATTACGTAACCGCAAGCATACACACTGCTACCACATCAAGCTATTAGATACATTTCCAGTAGAGGTCGACCGACTAGACGGTGAGGCAAAATATTCGTCCACGTTTGTAGTCGGTTTTACAATAAATGTCAATAATCACTACATTTTATAATGTTTGTGACGTGTTCAAGCGCCCCTTGGGGTGTAAGAAAATATTAAGTATAAAACAAAATAGCTTCCCGCTGTCCGTCCCTAATTCGCTGTTTGCTTACATCTTTAAAACTACACAACGGATTTTGATGTGGTTTTTTTAATAGATAGAAGTACAACATAGTAGGTACCCAGATAAGCAACGATAGCTGATTGGGAGACCGTAGGTAAGTCAAAGATCTCGGGTTCGAACCCAAGGCACACACCTGTCAATAAATAGTTAAGATTCGTCTTATCGAAGATTGTGCATTTAGTATATAAATTGTCGCTTGCTAACGGTAAAGGAAAACATCGTGAGGAAACCTCCATGCCTGGAGAGTGCCTAAAAAGTGCTCGAGGGTGTGTGAAGTCTACCAATCGGCACTTGGCCGGCGTGTTGCACCATGGCCTAACACTTCTCAACGTGAGAAGAGACCCGAGTCCAGCAGTGGGACATGTATTAGATACAGGGCTGATATTATTATTTTATTATTACCCGCAGCGAAGCCAGGGCAGATCGATTGTTTAGTATAAGAAGTACTACATAACTAATGCCGATTTAAAATATATACTGAATGTGGTGATGCGATGAACATTACAAGATGATTAATTAAATTCAAATTCAACTAATGATCAGTCTCGTCGATTAGTCGACATAAGTGCGCCTACTATTCGGCCTATTTATAATTTCCAGTAAAAGCTGGTAGCATGCATTGCACGACACAGGTAGCCTATACAATGTGAGACCATCTTATCCTGGAAACGTATAGCTTGGTGTGTAGTCGTGTGTACACCAATACTAATATAGTAATGCTGAATAGTTGGTTTGTTCGAACGCGCTAATTTCAGGAAATTACAAGTCAAATTTGTTTTTTTTTTCTGCATTTGGCAGTTTAATTATTATAAAAGGCTCTAGGCTGTATAACATCTAGCTACACCCCACGGGAGCGAGATAGAGCACGAAAACCGCAAGCGTCATTTAGATTATGACGTAGCTGCACGGACGTGTACAAGGTTTTACAGAATCAATAGTTAGAATTTTAAGGAAAACGTGATATATCGATAAACAAAAAAACATTGCGATGTCATTGATATTGAAATTGTTTGATTTGTATATTTTTTGTTCGTTATGATCAACGTCATTCAATCAGTTACGTAGTTCGTTATTAAACCGACTTAAAAAAAGAGGGAGGTTCACAATTCGATTGTATTTTTAAAAAATATTAATTTTTCTGACGAAAGATTATACGTGCCATGTGGTCCTGTTTTTATCAGGTTACGATCTGATGATGGAATCCTAGAGATATCAAGGGAAACCTTGGGGTGCATGGAAGGAGCCTCCCCGATTCCCTACGTCCGGCACACTCTGGGCAATTCGCGAGTTCTCCAAAGCGAATTGACTAATCCTTTCACCACGATGGCAATTCATAGAATTACAATTTAGAAAGAAAATATTATTATTTGTATCTAGCAGTCAGCATTTCATGTTGTTGAGCTGATGCTAAAAGGTACTCATTAACGTTATATGTCTCAAACAAATGTTTTTATAAGCTATGGCAAACTTTCTTTTGTCCTTTTCAGATCTTAATTCATAGAGCATTTCATTAAATAATAAAGATAGCCTCCGTTTAATTGGTTGTATAACCGTTCGTTCTGTGTCCGTTGGTACATTATTATATTTTGATGACAAAATATAATAATGTATTAAGATTCGTGTTGGTTTATATTTTTACTAGCGACCCGCCCCGGCTTCGCACGGGTACAATGCTGATACTAAATACACTACAGAAAAACTGTGAACGTTGTATATAAAAACACAGCGGCCCGCTCCGGATTCGCACGGGTATATAATATATAGCCTATGTCACTCACTGAAAAAATGATTAAAATCGGTCCAGTAGTTTGATTTATTCATTACTGCCCGTGGCCCGCACGCGTTAATTTTGGAGTAAAACAATTCCCCCTTTCTATGCATGTATTATACATAAAAACCTTCCTCTTGAATCACTCTATCTATTGGAAAAAACCGCATCAAAATCTTTTGCGTAGTTTTAAAGATTTAAGCGCACATAGGGACAGAAAAGGCGACTTTGTTTTATACTATGTAGTGATTTATGCTGTAAGGGCACGATACTGACCTCCAAAATGACCTTGAGAGGTCACGGACATAAAAATTACCTTGAGCATTGTTTTGAATTAGTAATCATATAGACTCGTACTGTGTTGAGGAAGGCTGATGGCATACGCTGCCCGTAATAACAATAACGCTGTGTGGTGTAGTGCTTTAAGCGATCGACTCGCCGCTCTCACTGCTGGTGTTCTAGTTACGATCCCCACATGGGACAAATCTTTGTGTGATTCTCAAAGATTCGTTCTAAAACTGGGTGTGCTTGTGTGAGTGAATGTGTGTATTTGGGACCATTGGATAGTGTAATTGCTTTTTTTTTATTCTACGCCCACACCCACAGCGAACGAACGTGTAGTCCGCCTGATGGTAAGTGGAGTACAGCCCATGGACATCAACAATCCACAAAAGCAGATTATAGATGCGTCGCTGCAGCTGTTATACCTCATGTGCCAGTAATTTCATGGCCTGATCTCACCACCAAACCGGAACACAGTAATGGAAGCACTACTATTTGGCGGCAGGTTAAAGGTGAGACGGTGGTGCTGCCGCCCTCAAGCTTATTCACAAGAGCTCTACCACCAGTAGTATCTAAGTAAAAAAATATATTATACAGGTGTCCCATAATTAATGGATAATCCTTTCACTGCAGATTGAAGGCATCTGCACTACACTGCAGGTCTGATTGGAAAATGCAATTTGAAAAAAGTCACCGTTTTTAAATATAATTTTCATAAACCCACCGTCCACTTTTTTATGCCAATTTTAAAAGTCTGTTTTTGGCATTTAACTCCTGAATAGATGAACTATCAATATCAAATGTACAATCTCATAATTTAACAAATATAAATAAGAAACATGAAGAACACCCAAATTTCATCTGTTATAATATAGTATAATAAAGTTTTTATTTTTTTTTGTATGTCTGTCTTTTTTTATCGGCTAATCATCTAAACGGCTAGACCGATTTTGATAAAATCTTATATGCAGGTAACTGACTACAAGACGCGTAACATAGGCTACATTTTATTGATGTACCTACCACGCAGACGAAACCGCGGGTGAAAGTTTGTTCGTATGTTTGTCAGCGCTAATCTCGGGCACTAATGCTCGGTTATGTTGTGGTCCCGTGGGATATGGAGTGAGACTATCGCTATGAATTTCCTGGTGATAAGTTCACAAATAACACTTTGACCCAGGAATCGAACCCAAGACCTCAAGTTGAGAGGCGCATACACTAACCACTAGACCATCGAGGCAGTCAATTTAGAACAATATAAAAAAGTCTATGGTATGCACGATTCGAACAATCTTATCGTAATCTTTTATCAAATGCACATAATACGTACACAAGATAAAAATTGCGAAGTTAGCGTCTTCGATACAAATAATTAAAATTGAAGTGTCTGTTGTTACTGTTAAAATACACACATCAACAATGTCTAGGGATATTTTGTATTTCTTAAATTTTTTGATAAACTATAAATATTTTGTTCAGAGAAGTATATATGGAATTAAACCTCAGTTAATGCCCAACGTAATTAAATAAATAAAAAACATTTTAGATCTTCAAATATTTTTTTAAAAATAAAATAACAAAGAGACTAAAAATTCTGCTAAGTCTACGAATGAAATTAATGAATAAAATGGATAATTTTATTAAAAAAAAACAACTTAAAGTGAGACATTTTAATTCTTAATAATCAGTGTTGCCACCTCTCACGACATCTGACGAGAGACGAGATGATAAGAGCGGTAGGAATGTTGGAAGCTGGTGCTATCCAAAACGTTGTTGCGGAGACCCTAGGCACCAGCCAGAATGTGATATCAAGGCTCTGGTCACGTTATCGTGATACTGGGGAAGTAGCGGAACGGCATGCTGGCAGAATTCGTATGACCACTCCTAGATAGGACCGTTTTCTCCAAAATACCGCCAGGAGAGAACCTACTCTGACGGCCATGGAAATGGTACAGAGGCTCCAACAGGAGCATCAGCTGTTGGTTAGCGACCAAACTGTCAGAAGAAGGCTACATGAGGCTAATCTTCATTCTCGCAGGCCAATTCGTGTTCCTGCTTTGCGACGAGGCAATCGCGGAAGGCGACTATTGTGGGCCCAAGAACACGTGTTATGGGATAATGAACAATGGTCGACAGTGCTCTTTACGGATGAGTCTCGATTTGGATTTTATCCAGATTCGCGAAGAACACGAGTTTGGAGAGTTCCAGGCAGGGAAAGCCGGCTTCAGCATCCACAAGAGGTTCATTCGTACCAAGCAGGAACAATCATGGTATGGGCAGGAATTCGTATAGGCGCGCGAACCGACCTCGTTTTTGTAAGAGGCAACATGAATGCTCAGAAATACTGTGATGAGGTGGTGGAACCTGTTATTATTCCGCATAGGGTGCAAATCGGCCAGCAATTCGTACTCATGCATGATAATGCTCGTCCACACACTGCGAGGCTGGTATCAGCCGCACTTCAAGACAACGACGTCACGGTAATGAGATGGCCTGCGCAGTCGCCCGATATGAATCCCATCGAACATGCGTGGGACATGTTGCAGCGAAGGGCTATGAACGCCCTCCCTCCAAATCTGGCCACAGTAGAGCAACTTTTCTTGCACCTGCAACGAACCTGGGAACGCATACCACAGCAAGACATCGACACCTTAATTTACAGTATGAATAACCGATGCCAAACTCTTATTAACGTGAGGTTGGCATCACTGATTATTAAGAGTTAAAATGTCTCACTTTAAGTTGTTTTTTTTTAATAAAATTATCCATTTTATTCATTAATTTCATTCGTAGACTTAGCAGAATTTTTAGTCTCTTTGTTATTTTATTTTTAAACAAATATTTGAAGATCTAAAATGTTTTTTATTTATTTAATTACGTTGGGCATTAACTGAGGTTTAATTCCATATATACTTCTCTGAACAAAATATTTATAGTTTATCAAAAAATTTAACAAATACAAAATATCCCTAGACAGTGTTGATGTGTGTAACAATGTTTTTTTCAGTTGATATAGTTATTTGCACGATACTTGTGCCTAAAATAAAGTTTTTAAATTTTTAGTCTGTCTGTCTGTTTGTATCGGCTAATCTTTAAAACGGCTAGACTGATTTTAATAAAATTTGATACGCAAGTAACTGACTACAAGGCGCGTAATATAGGCTACATTTTATTGATACCTACCACGCAGACGAAACGTGAAAGTTTGTTTGTTAGCGCTAATCTCGGGAACGGATTTTAATTTTTTTGTGTTTTATAGTTTAATTATCCATTTGAGTTTTTTTTATGTTTAATATTACACTGAACTCTATAGAAGCGGGGCAGTAACGTTAAACGCAGGTCAAAGCGCGGGAGCAACTACAACTATAGTATAAATAAAATCCATTAGGGTTCCGTTTTTTGCCATTCGGCTACGGAACCCTAAAAACAAAACGATGTCGACCTAACGGTGGACCCAAGGACAGACTTACAACTATTTGGTTGTTTGAACCCCCTAATCTCAGGAACCACTGGTGCGATTTAAATAAATGTTTTTTGTTGGATAGCCCATTTATTGAGGAAGGCTATAGGTTATATAACATCACGCTACGAGGCATAGGAGTGGAGCAGTTATGATTTGTGTTGCAAAAACGGGCGAAACCGCGGCGCTCAGCTACTATAGAAATAATACTACTGAATTTAGATTATCAGACGAATTTTTACACAAATAAAGAAAGTTTATATCTGAAAAATTTTTGGCAGTCATTGACCCGAGATGATTAGACAATCTAAAATAAATCTAAGTGCTAGACTGTCGGAGTCTATTCCTAAAGTCTACGACTAAGCTCCGATTTCATCTGGTGGATGGCCATAGGCTCACTCCCTATTCTTTAACATTGTCCGAATAAGCCAACACTATTTTTAAGGTCTGTGTTTCTCTAGCCCACACCGAAAGATTAAATAAAATGGAACAATAGCCCTCCTAGCAGTCAGATAAAAAATAATGAATTAAAAACTATTCTTTTTACGCTAAAAATAATACGATTGCCTAATTTGTCAAAAAAATATAAAATATATTTGAAACGACCAGCTATTAAATAAAGATAATAGTTTGTATTGGTCTGGGTGTTTCTATGTATAATAAGTATGTATTTCAAAAGAAAAAGTATAATATGTATTAGTATCAGATATTCAAGTACCCATAGTACAAGCTCTGCTTAGTTTGGGACTAGATGATGTGTGATATTTATTTATTTATTTATTAAATACAGTATGCAATTTTTTTTTACTCGAGAGGTATGATAGATTCGAAAATGTGTTCGAAACAAGATGATTAGATACTATGTCTTGTGGAGATTTACTCACTACTGCAGACAGAGTTATCTCAATACTACAGATTATCCACAAATTTAACTATACAATTGACCGTAGTATTATTGTTCAAATAGATCTACAACTAATTTTGTCGGCATGCGCTACTCCGTACGTTCTGCATCTATTCCGTGTTGACCCAGTGAACACGCACCTTTACTGTCTACACGACAGACAAGCCAATAATAGCACGACCCGGCCCGGTAAATGAACGCGAGACTGCACGGTACACAGTCGTATTTGCAACCACTGGACTTAAAACAACACAAGTCTAAGATAATAAAAAAGATTTTGTTGAAATGACGCCATTTTCATATTTATTATTAAAAACCCAGCTCCTCTTACCGAAAACAGCAACACAGAACATTTAACAACAAAATATATCACATTTATTTAGAAAAATATTGCAAAAAAAATGTATCGAAAACTTCAATTGACATAAAACTGACATTTACTTTTTCGAACGCGAAAAAAGCGGCCAGTCATAAAAGATTAAGAACTTTTTCGTGACACAAATCTTCGCGCGTAAAATGCAACCAAAGAGATTAGAGTTAGGTTAAGTGAAACGTCAAAATTTTAGCGCGCTTTTTGGCAAAATGGCGGATGACCACGTGGCGTTTAGAAATACGTGGCGGGTCGGTTTCCCGTGTTATTTTATTTCTAGACGTTACATTTCGCGTGGATATATTTAGATGGTGAATATCTATTGCAAGGGGGACGCTCGGTCGTTCACTAGTTTAATAATGTCTTCGCTATAATTGTGAATACTTTGGCTTTTGGCATACATTATGGACGATGTCTCTTCAAAGACATTTTTCACTAGCTACCCTGACTCATCAGATCTTTTATGATAAGTTTCCGCTGCTTGTTTCTGGATCTTCAGTGATCGATGTGCTTGGAAACTCAGATATTTTCTCTTCATGGCTTTGGCTAAAAAAAGACTTGGGGAATATAAACCTTCGCCTTCATTGAAGTCGTTTAAAAAGGAAAATTGTCTGTCAATCAAATTTCAATTTGTTTTTTAGAAAACCTAAACAATATCAATGACAAAAAGCACGAATGCCTCCAATTAGAAACTAATCCAATTTGAAGTATTGTCAGAACTAGTCAGAATTAGCAATAGTTATTATTTTAGTTCAGAACACTGACCGTACGTGACCTTTGTGACCTGTATTGAACTACTAGTTGCCGCATTTGACTCCGCTCGCGTCGTACGTTGAAAAAATGTAGCCTATATGTTTATCTGGGCTATAAGCTACATTTGCAAAATTCTCAGGAGGTTTTCAATTCGATTGTATATTGTTTGTTCCCGATTACTCGAAGACGCCTGCACTAATTTGAAAATATCGTTTTTTGCCTGAGAAAGTGTACTTATTATGTGGTCCCATTTTTATCAGGTCACGATCTGATGATGAGATCCTAGAGAAATGAAGGACAAACTTCAAATTTAAAAGGCTTCTGTATTGTTTTTGTATATTACCTAAACCTACTAGGATATTTGCATCTAGCAGTCAGGATGTCATGTTGCTGAGCTGATGCCGGAAGGTACAACTCCTCAACTGTTAGGAGTACAGAGCTAATTCTTTTAATATAGGCACCTTAAGGTCGTTTACTGTATTCTTTCAACTTATACACAGATGAGGCGAGACGTTGAATATAACTTAAGTATTTGTTACTTTTTAGTTACTAAACAAACTGGCTGTGCCCACTACTAGGCTCCATAAAATCTCTAACTCGTTCCCAGGTCAATGAATACGCTTCTACAATAAACTTCCATTAGACGCAGTAGAATTATCGATAGGTAAATTTAAGAAATATATTAAAATCAGATTGTCTCAAAAAGCTTATTACAGTATTTCAGACTACATAAATGATAACAGTATTGGAAATGAACTGCTCTTTTTATGTGTCTTTCAATAAGTAGGATAATTGCTGTATTTTATTAATTTCATTTGAAAAGATGGTGCACATGAGTTTCTCACCAGCTCTTCTCATAGTGCCAATACCCATCGGAGCTGGTACGTTTGCAGTTTCAAAATATGTTTTCGAAAATGTCGCTTTCGCTATTAATTTGAGATTCCTCTCGGACCGTCTACGTGTAAAATCCCACCTACATTTCACCCAACACAGAAAAAAAAACAGATCAATTCCGTACACCAGTTCATTGGCATTTCTAACGAGGTCATTTATTTGTGTGCGTGTCTATGTAGCTATGCGTATGTGTGTGTGAATTTTTCGACTCAATTGCACTCCTAGGCGCTTATGACTTCCTGGTACTTATGCTACGTCGTAATTAGTAATTAACATTATTTAACAGGTCATAGGTGTGGATGAAAGAGTAAAGAGGGTATATAGGCAAAATGCCTTTTAAAAAATATATGATTTAGAAATTCAATTTTAATCTTTGATAGTTTTCGTTCATGGCGAAGACGGTTCGAGGAATAACGAGAAATAAATTCATACATCTTACTTTCAAGAGAAATTCAGAGAATAACCTTCCAGAGATATATAAAACCTCGATGCCCTAGAAACGATTTGTGCTAATAAAAATTTTAAGTCACAAAAATAACATCACTGAAGACATTAAAACCAAAATTCCAAAAGACGTTACCAAAATCTAAATCAAATATCTAGAAGTCATAGTCGAAATCAATGCTGGTCTATAAGAAAACATAAAATAGGTACACATAAAAAACATAATAACAAAAATATACAAAACACAAGAAAAAAACGTGCGTACAAAAGAGCCAACAAATGAGGTGCATATTCATGGTTGCTTCGACTGACCAATTAGAAAAAAATTACATAAATGTTTGTTTGTACTCGTTAATCTCTATAACTACTGATCAGATTTGGATAATGCTAGTTGCTGTTGATAGTTTTATTTTTAGGGAAGGTCGTAGGCTATGTAGCATTACGCTACAACTGACGGGATTGACACAGAGAAACCTTTACCACGGAATGCAAAATGAAGTTAACAAAAAAAAAAAAATGTGTTCTCTGAAACAGTCATATCGAGGATTAAAATATCACGATTGATTAATTTAAACAAATATTACGTACGTCTACCGTCTAGTCTAGGCGCTAAGAAAATCCCAATGGATTTTAGTAATGCGTTTGACACGATATGACGATATCTCAAAATGTGATCAGACAGTATTTGTATCCATTTAGTCAATTTACTGTCAATATTAAAGCAATTTAGAAAACATAATTCTTGAACAGAAAAATTTCAAAAACAGGCCATCGAAGCAACCACGTGTTTCAAAATCAATGAGTACTTACCCCTTTCATATCTTCATAATCTTTATCCAGAGCTTTTCTTCTAGATAAAGGAGTGTCAGGACTCAGATCTTCGGTAGGTTCGCTAATAGTGCTCTCCGTGCTTGTCTCCATCGACTTTACTTCTTCATCCCGTCTCTCATCTTCTTCACTCTTTTCTATTCTCTTCTTCAAGTAATTCTCATGTTCAAACGTCTTGTTCTCAAATCCTGTTCCACTTGGAGATTCTATATCATTATCTAAAAGCAATCTGTCATCTTCTGAGTCTATATACTTCAAGTTAACTCTAGACCTTCTAGGTTCAAGTTTGACATCATTTCTAGAAGGTTCCTCATTAATAACATTGTTTAAATCTATCTGTTTCTTCGGCGTTGCCCCCGATGACACAGGTTGAGATATCTGAATGTAGGAAGCGAAATTAGACGTATGTTTAGGCGCCTTCACTTGCTTTTCTATATCATTCTTCAATTCTTTTAACTTATTCCCGACATGTTTTTTATAATCGCCGTTAGTATCACCGTTTTCGACCTGTATAACAGTTGATTTTTCGAGTATTTTGCCGATTGGATTATTCGGATCTAGCTGACTTTTAATACTGGCTAGTCGGTCAGAAGGCAATTTAGAAGTTAATGAAGTGGACATAGAGTTTACTTTGTCGTGTGACGGTTTGGCTAACGACACTGGTTCAGATATCGTCTTACTTAAAGATAGATCAGAATTAGAATTTGATCGTGAGCTTGAGGAGCCTACTTCCCAACGGAGCCCGTTCTTTTCGTGTGGCAAGTGAACGGGTACAGGTTTGTCGTCTTTTGGAACTAGTTTGGTGTATCCATTCTCGCAATCTTTGAGTTGGTTTAGGTAATGTTCGACGGAAGATTTTGAGTACCGTGAATCGTTGGCTGGCAGTTTGGTTACGGTCATTTTCGGGTCGAATCTCTTTCGGATCTCCGACACCGACGGCACTTCGTTCCCGTTCGTGTCTTTAACACCGTTGGCCGTACCTCTCTTGTACCCCGGCGAGCTTTCCTTGTAAGATCTTCGTTCCGGTCTCTGGTTTTCAAATATTTACGCTTACTTTTATGTCGTGACATGTGGTAAGTGTGTGTTAGTTCCAACATTGAAGTCATGCCTTGCTGTAATACCCGTGTTTCATGTGATACAGTGTGCTATTCGGCTAATCTACTGAGTCTGTACATTATTTGGTGTATGTTTTGATGGTAAATAGCAGAATGTATCATTATGATACACGTGACTATTTTATGGTATTACAAGCAATATCGCATCTATGTTACTACTACTGCGTTTACACTGTTTGAAAGGTACATATTCGAGGAAAATTGCTGTTTAGTCAAGTGTAGCCTTTCAAAAAATGTATCTACGTTTGAAAGCTGACAATTTTACATGGCTCTTTCTTTAGTGCGATGTTAATGAACATACACACACTCACACTCGCACACATGGTCGTGTGTCTGCGAAATTTTTGTAGGTATACCAGTCCATGTGGTGATTTTTGTAAATTTTGTGAAAGACAACCATTCAGATGGAGAGAATTCAGGCAAGATCGTTGGTACGATCTATGACGAAGACTGAGAGAGTGATATTGTATAACATGATGATGATATAAAGATTAAATTATTTAAAACACTATCGAAAAAAAATTGTTATAACACGAATGTTTTTTTGAGACTATACTTACGTTTAAAAAATGCAGACCTTAAAACTTTTTTTAGCGAACTTCATGATGTCAATGAGAATTTTTAAAATGAAAAAAAAAAAAAACAAACGAAGAAAAAGTCAAGCCAATTGCTTAATGAAAAGCTTTCAGCTGAAAACATGCTGTCACTTGAAAAGTGTGACAGAAAAACACACACACACGTAAAAAATAATCTGTAGAATGGGAGTGCAACAAAATATAATATAGTTTTCCTTACCTACCCGCAAAAATGTACTAAAAACGATTTCAATACTGATGCTACTTGAAGCATTTTAATATTTAAAAATATCAAGAAACTATTTAAATAAGAAACTACTGTAACCTACTCGTATATTCTAATCATAGTTTCTAATAGACATTTAAATTCGACTAGACGTTGTTATCAACATAGAAAGAAACATAATATATATAATAATAGCAGCCCTGCATCTAATACATGTCCCACTGCTGGGCTCGGGCCTCTTCTCATGATAGGAAGGGTTAGGCCATAGTCCACCTTGCTGGCCAAGTGCGGATTGGTAGACTTCACAAACGCTCGAGCACTTTTTAGGCACTCTCAGGCATGCAGGTTTCCTCACGATGTATCCTTCACCGTTAGCGAGCGAGTTATATGTCAAATACACACATATCTTCGAAAAGACATAAAAATATAGATTAATTGACGTTTCTATGTATAACTCCGTCATAATCGAATCTAATTGTCAATAAAAGCAAGCCGTGCTAATGGGCCTGTCATTTATGTTTTCTGCCAAAAGTATGTCAGTTATAGATACATCGGTATTTTTTTCAGAAAACATTATACCTATCACGTAGGAGACATTAATTTCAATGCTACAAAATATGGTTTCGTTTGACACCTGATATGAGAATCATCTGTGTTTGATTACTGACTCATTGTAACGACATAAAGGTACTCCCAGATCGCAAGCATTCGCCTGTAACGTTGCAGATTCTATTTTGAGTATTATGTTACAAACTGCATCTCTGACTGACGAGGTAATACGCAATACGCAAGTAATTTAGTTTGTTTTCGAAAAAAGACGAACAATTTTAATAATAGGGATAAGGATTTAAAAAAAACATGAAACAGTGAAAAAAAATAAGACTTTCAAATTGACATAATTGGTCAGGCTGTTTCGAAGTAGTTCAATAACTAACACTGTGACACGTAATTTTTACACATTAAAATTAAATAAACACGATATTAGAAAAAAAGGTGAATATAATGAAGAAAGGATGTCGTCACTGTTCGTATACTCTTACAACTCTTGTTTGTTTGTTTTTGACGTTTCGATAAAAGTGCTTAATTTGACTAGTCGCTTGTCAGTCTGCAGCCCTATCGCAGTTTGCGCGCTGTGTAATATTGGAATCTGTTACGTTACATTAGCAAACGCACACGGTCTGCAACACCTTTACACGTAATGCTTAACACGTTTTATTCGCGTGATTTGCCGATTGAAATGTAGATAATAAACCACATTACTAAAATGACTCTGATAAACATTTGCTATCATCACATATCATTATATCATTATATCATTTTCAAATAACATTTTGGTAAAACCTGTCAAAAACTATTGTCCAATAAAAATGTATTTCTTTTCTACATTTTATTGGACAATAGGTCCAATAAAATTTATTTCTTTTCTGATGGTTACCGTAGCCGTTGCATACCTTTTAACAACCTATGAGCCCTCTTTTTAAAGGACCTCATGCTGTAATCTTTTTGGAAACCTTCGATAAAAAAAAGCTCATTGCACAGCTTAATCGTGCGTAGGAAATATCAATATCTTTGGATCGCTTGTAAAAATAAATAAAGCGCAACTAAAATATGTCACTAAAATTAAAAAATACCAAAAAAAATATGTTTATGGATACAATTATGAAAAATACCAATAACATTTATTTTCTATCGCAAATCAATGATGATACAAGAAGCTACTATATTAGCCACATGTATCCTAAATGATACATTTGTCTTACTCCCATGCTACAGATTGTTTTAGTTAGATGTGTGTTTGTGTAGTGTAATTTTAAAATTTATTATATTTACGCGATTCAATTTTCATTTGGTTTTTATATTTAATATAATGCTTCGTGTTTTATTTTTTGTGTGCGTGTGGGTGTGAAAGATGTATAATTTTAGGTATAAAGGATTTTATTTTTAATTAAAAATCGAATGATTTCTTGCTTTTTGTAAATATATCAATTTTTTATTGCTATTCGGACGTTTTGGAAACGGGTTTTTTTTTTTGTTAAGTCATAGTTGTGTTTGTAAAGTTACGAGTTATAGTATTGTGTGCGGATATTTAGGGGACTACTTGTTAGTTAAAGTCAGCTAATACAAAGATTATTACTCTCCTACAGTAAAACAACTTATACTATCCAGCTAAATAAACAATAATTTCAGTTTTGCAGAATGATCGCATAGTAATGCCAATTAAAACATCATCAACATAAAAATATAAAAGGAGACATAGAAAAATTTCGCAGACACTCATAAACAAAAATAAAATAGACCTTGCTTATTAGACAAGCGCCAAAACCATAGCTTATTGATAGTCCTGACCAATGTCAAAATAAACAAGGCTTAGAAAGTAATAAATAAATATTTACCTCAGATATAGTAGCGGCAGAATTCCTGGCTTTTCTCGCCAGTCTTGAAGGGTCAGCCGCTGGCGGTCGCCCAATATCATTGGAAATGGACTTGGATCTCGAGATTTCTCCATAATTCTGATTCTGCTGCTGCTGAATCCTCTGCGTCAATGGTATATAGTTTGCCGGAGAGTATTTGTTGTACAACTCAGCTGCACTCATAGCTAAATCAGCAGACGTGATGGCCGTTCGTCTGTTCCTCGGCAAAGGGTCGCTAGAGGTCTTGCTGCTTTCGCTCCTAGTGGTAGAAATGTCTCGGGATCTAGATTCACTTCTTTCGGACCTATATCTGCTTGAAATTCCGCTGTCGGAATCAGCGATACTCGGCGCTCGAGAAGCCCTAGTCCTTTCAACCAAGGAGCTCTTTCTTTCCCGGTTCCCATCAATATCGGAGTACCTTGAACGGTATTCGTAACTCCTAATTGTGTCATAGTTGCCGCTGCTAGATCTGTAGTATGGTTTCTCTACGCTAGTTGAAGTCAAGGTCGAGCGATACGACCCTGAAAGACTTGAGGAGGTGGTGCTATACCGCGAAGGGGATACCACAGGCATTGTGACTGCTTTTCAACACGTGTTTAACACATATCCTTATGATACAAGCTTATGATACAGCTGACTAAGCTACAGCCGACTTATGCTACACTATCTTTTATCCTGGACGGCGGACGTTTTCTTTGCATCTTTCTTTTTGATTCGCTTTTCACAGTTTTCAGTTTTGATTCTGGAACAAAAATAAGGTTAGGTTAGTATTTATGTGGCAAAGGCTGCAGACTACTTATCTCTATATTATTATACTAATATTAAAAACTTGAAGTTCGTTTGGTTGTACGCGCTACTCTCAGAAACTTTTGGCCTAAGATGAATAATATTTTTTTTGTTGCATAGCCCATTTAACGAGGAAGGCTACAGGGTATATAAAATCACGCTACGACCAACAGAAGCGGAGCAGCATAGAAATATGTTGCAAAAGTGGAAAAAAAACGCCACAGAAGTACGGTATAATATAAGAAATATCGCGAGTAAATCCGTAGTTAATTTACTAATTCCACGCGGATGAAGTCACGGACAACCTCCAGAAAGGTATGGTACCTTAAAAAAAAAAAACTACGCCCGCACTAGGAATAACTCCTATGTCGCAGGGGTGTTCACAAACATACATTTCATACACACAAGGCACACCCAGAGTTAGAACAAATCTCTACGGACCACACAAAGATTTGTCCGGTGTGTGGATCGAGCCCACAACACCAGCGTAGTTAAAAGCACTTTCATCAAAATCTACACAATAGTTTTCGCGTAAAATAGTAACAAACATCCACACATGTAAACAAACTTTGGCATTTATAATATTACCAATCAATGGAATATTATCGATTAATTACAGAGTGCGTGAGTAAAAGCGATATTATTGTATTGTTTTTATTACTTAGCAACTGTTAACAAAGAGATATTTTTGTGAAGGCATTTCGAGGGAGAATGCCTTGTGGCGTAAAAGGAATAATTTGCGTGCGTTCACCGTGAGGTGTTTGAATCGATCCCCGTGTTGAGCAAAAGAGTTACTTGAGAATTTCAAGTACTTGGTGGTAGAGCTCTTGTGAATGAGCTCGAGGGCGGTGGCACCACCGTCTCACCTTTAACCTGCCGCCAAATAGTAGTGCTTCCATTACTGTGTTTCGTAGCGAACAGTCGTATAGTACACATGATGGTGAGTGTAGTACAGCCCATGGACATCAACAATCCATAAAAGCAGATTATAGATGCGTCGCTTCATCTGAGGACTACTGTGTTATGCCTCACGTGCCAGTAATTTCAGGGCCTGATCTCACCACCAAACCGGAACACAGTAATGCAAGCAATACTATTTGGCGGCAGGTTAAAGGTGAGACGGTGGTGGAGCTCGTTCACAAAAGCTCTACCACCATAAACCTTCTGTGCTTCTACGGAGAACTTCCTAATCGATTTTTTAGTAGCAGTACCTACAGAGTCTGCCATAGAGAGTTGCCTAACCAATAAATCACAAATAACACTTTACCCGATCCCGGCATCGAACCCAATACCTCACGGTGAGGGGTCAGCAATCACACCGCTATACCACGAGACAGTCTATAGGTAAATAAACAAGATACAAATTTTTGCGTTTGTTTGAAAAACAACGCAATTCTTATCATT
Organism: Hypena proboscidalis; assembly: GCA_905147285.1. Taxonomy (NCBI): domain Eukaryota; kingdom Metazoa; phylum Arthropoda; class Insecta; order Lepidoptera; family Erebidae; genus Hypena; species Hypena proboscidalis. Next base: position 10,500,949 of record LR990156.1, on the reverse strand, counting down.
GTTTCCAAACTTTGGTATGTAGATAAAAATGTAGGTATTATCAACAAAGCAAATTCATAATCACCATAATACTATTTTTGTATAGACATTTCAATATAAAAGTTCACTTGTTCTATCAACAAATATCAACCTTATCGATTTTGACAATTTCAAAGAAAATGTTTGTCAAATGTGTCATGAATGAACTGATTGAACTGTGCTTTTAGTATCTATTACATGTTTTTAAACTTTGGCGATTTGAGAAAATTTTTTAATAATTAGACAACGGGTCTCAATCGCGTAATTATTATAAATGAATACCTATGCTCGACGTTTCGAAATGACTTGCATAATTCGTGGTCACGAGCTGACTGAAACATCGAGCAACAGTTATTTACCTTTATAATAATTACGCGATTTAGACCCGTTATGTAATAGATACCATCAGCACAGTTGACAATTTCAAAGGAAATGTTGATATTTCTTGATAGAACAAGTGAACTTAATATATTGAAATATCTATACAAAAATAATATTATGGTGATAATGAATCTGCTTTGGTGTCGCTCACGTAGGACAACGCCTGACAAGTGCATCGCAACGCGTCGAGACTCCATACAAACGCCTCTGTTTCCACAGCAACCATCGCGTGCATTGATCGCGTGGCGTTGGTCGTTAACAATATGACAACGGGTCAGTTTATAATAAGGACCTTATCCAGGCTAAAAGCTATCTGTAAACCAACGGAGTATGACCAATCGAGTATGGGATTGTTTATCGCTGCTGTGCTATTCTGTGGCTACATCAGTATAAAAACTGCTGGATTATTAATATCCAAGTTTAATTTATTCGATTTCGAATCGATTCGATTATTGACGACCGGATGGTGGAGTGGGTAGTGTACCTGCCCGTGACGCCGAGGTCGTGAGTTCGATTACCACTTAAGACAAATCTTTGTGTGCATGAACATGGGGGTTTGTCTTAGTCTGGGTGTTTCTATATATAACATGTATGTATTTACTAAAGAAAAGTATATATATGTATTAGTATCATTCTTTAATATATAATTAGTATCAGTTATTCTAGTAACCATAGTACAAGCTCTGCTTAGTTTGGGACTAGATGGCGTTGTGTGTGAGTTATGAAATATTTATTTATTTATTTTATTCAATGAAAAAAATTCAGCACTCAGTTCATACATCATATTTAAATAGAAAATCATTTTTGTTTATCAAATCCCTTATAGATTCTTCTTCTTTCGTATCGATGGCTGCAGTCATATTCTCATGGTGTTGACTTGCCATCGTGGTGAAAGGATTCGCCAGTCTGCTAGGTGGAAATTTGCAGACTGCCCAGGGTGCGCCGGACGTAGGGGTTGATTGTGTACGTCGCTCGCTCATACACCTAACTAGAACTTATGTTATCTTATGTTTGTGACACAAGGGTTATAGCGATACAATTTTGGACATTGCCTAATCATCAAAATCAGTCCATACATTGAAGCATAAAGAAGTAACAAACAATATAATAACATTAGTTGGATTTGGATAATGAATGGATAGTCGAGTCCCAAGTACAAGGTTTTACTTGTGACAGAAGAAAAAATAAGTCAAAAGTTAACGTAAAATTTTCCTCAATTATCTTATATTTACTCAAATATCAATTGCCTCAATGGTCTAGTGGTTAGCGTATGCGCATTACCACAAGGTCTCGGGTTCGATTCCCGGGTCGGTCAGTGTTAATTGTGGACTTTCCATCAGGAAATTTACAATAGAAACACAGAGTGAAATTGTGCTCTATCCCATGCGACCTAACAATAACAGGTGAAATGTGGGTGTTGTACACCTCTGCCACACCTTTCTGGGTAATGTAGGTGACATGTTATGTTACCACGAGACAGTCAAAACATCAAAAACATTGTTAGTATAATTAGTTAAAGGCCTTGTATATCATTATATGAAATGACCTTAACCAAATAGATGCTGAATCATCTATTGAAGTGACTACTACCACAGCTGTTTTGTGTTTTGTTGTTGTTCTTTACAATCGCACTTGTAGTCCATATATTATGTATGTATAATATAATATTGTTGTTGTACTGTAGTACAGTACAACAACAATATTTTAGCTATTCAAGTATATTTTCAGAAGTACTTTACAAGGACTACTCTTACTACAATATTATTCAATTCTTTTTCTTTGCGTGTCAAAGGAAAACACATGGAAATGCATAATATTAAATTTTGTTTAATCAAAAATTGCCAAAAGAACAGCATTATCGGTGGCGCTCCCCAGGACGTCTATGGTGCAGGTGGTGGGACATAAAGATAAAGGGCATGTAAGAAAGTGAGCCATCGTTTGGGGACTGGCACCGCATTCACAATTGGCGAAGTTTGCATAACCCGATTTTGATATTATTTAATAATATAATTGTTTTCAACGTATTACACTAATATATTTTTTGTTTTACTTTCCTTATTAATTGATGCAATAATTTAACCACATATTTGTCAGCATTACTGAATCACGCAATAGGGCAAACTGAATGAATGAATGACTGGCTAATTAATGAATCAGGGTTCTTCCTAAGAAGTCCCTATAAAGGAATTACGTTAAAACTTTAACCCAACTATGTAATAATATTGTACATAATGTTGGATTGCTACACAGAGAGGACTACGAGAACTGTACGCACTAATTTAAACTATAGATTTTAAATTAAACAATATGAAAAGTATATACATTTGTTATGTGCTGCGCTAAGACCTATCATTTGATACCAAACACATCACAAAGGAAACCCGCTGAGACACTTCTTGCCGAATCCTGTAGTATCAGCATGGAACAAACGCCCAGAAATTGTGATAAATGCACCCAGCTTAAACAGTTTTAAAAACCAACTTGACAAATTCTCCAAATCGCAAAACACACACGCATCAGCTTAATAGGTGCTAGTGTGAAATCCTATAAATAAAATAATAAATGACAATGTCACTTTTTATTTTTTGCTGATAGAATCTGACATTTAATTTCTGTTATATTATTTTTTTATAGCCTATGTCACCCGGCCTATTCTTACGTATCTAATGACACCTCATTCATTAGATTCCGTTCAGTAGTTAAAATGCTACATTGAAAAATACAAACAATCATACATAGACTGCCAAAATCATTCCTTAGGCTTTGCCATATTTGGGTTAAATATAACAATTATAATTTCTCAATCAGTTTTAGTTACAGTCCATTTTCTAATACGAGGATTGTTGTATTCCTACAAAAATCCTCGTATTAGAAAATGGACTGTAAAAAATGGCTTGATTTTAACTGTAAGACTTCCGTCTTACAGTTAAAATCATTTTATCTAGATCAGAGAATCATTTTATCTAGATCAGAGAATCATTTTATCTAGATCAGAGAATCATTTTACCTAGATGAGTGCAGCAGAGGAGTTTTACACCCACTCTACTTAAAATGATTTTAATTTGAACCTAAACAATTCACTTAATCCAGGAGGCAATACAGCTAGCTCAACACAGAGGAACTTGGAAAGATATGGTTAAGAGCAGCGCTGGTCGCAACCCTCAGCCTCGAGGAATTGATCAAGAAGAAGAAGATTGCTTAGAGATTGATCTAAGCTTTGGTAATTCAAATCATGACATTTTGACTGGTAAAAGTTTAATTAATTTAATTCTTTAGATTATTTTGAATTACTCTGTAATTCTAATGTTTGTTGACATGTTCAAGCGCCCCTTGGGGTTTATGAAAGTAAATGATTTGACGTTGACTTTGACACGCTTCAAGCAATGCCAACTTGCAGTTTGTGTGTAGTTTGATGGATAAATGAGTAAATGTGTATTTGAAGAAAAATCAGATTTGTTGATATCACTACAACTATCCCTGTAGAGGTATGCTGAGGCATGCGAAAGTGCACTATATGCCATTATTAGATGGATAACTTTTACTCAAGGAGAAGATAGTGAAAATTTACTTCAATCGGTAAAGACTTTTTTCTTTTTGTTTCTTATATTAAAAAAAATAATTTTATCATTCTTTTGAATTTAGACATAGCTATTGTAAATGTAAACAAAAGCTTTTTTATGCAAGTCATATAGAGATACAGATAAAGAAGTAAAAACATAAACTCTGGAAAATTTGGCACAAGGTAGGTTTAAAGAAAACAAGGAAAATATTGCCAGTGTTGCCAAATTAACATTTACCAATATTTTAGGTATTTTTGGACTGTTTTGGTAGGAATTTAATGAGTGCAAGATGTTTAGGTGTTATGATTCAATGTGAACGTCTCGCGACATAGTAAGGTCGTGAATAATGCAATAAATATATATAAGAGTGCAAAAATAGAATGTCATCTAAATAAAACCATAACAAAGAAAAGTGAAAGTAATTATTTCTGATGCAATTTTGAGTCATTTCACTGCTTTTGACCGACGAAGTACGTATCAGGAGATTGAAACAAGATTTCCTTGCCGGGAAAACTCATTTTGCGACATGGTAACACTCGTAACTTAAGTAAAGCACCGCACATTCCTTACTCGAATGCGTATTTTAACTCGGTCCAAGGTCAGGCAAAGAATTGATCCAATTAAATATACCTCGGTCGTACTGATCACAAAAGACTCGCCACAAATTAAATAAACATGTTTTAAGTAAATATGCGCCTTACCGTCAATAAATAGCGTAACCCGATACCACTGCATATAAAATTGATTTAATACTTCAAGGCCACGCGCTATAAAGCTTTTCAGAAGCGTAAATCCAACTTTCACACGTCCAACACAGACTTACACTCGCAAAATTCACCAATAACGCCAAAAATATACTCTAAAATTATTTTTAGCGACTTCGCATGACATAGGCTATGGTCTCAAAAACACTAATTTAATAAATTTTAGTACGTTACATCACGTGTTAGCTACGGCTAAACGTAAATATCGATCGTTAAAACCAGTTTTCGTGTGGATAATACTTTAGATACTCACAAAATATAAAAAAAAACGCTCCGGTAACTTGGTTACTGAATCACTCCGTGTGTACTGCGCCTGTACTGTTTACAACTATTATTTTGGATAACACTCGCGTCGTGCACTAGTACCGACACTTTTGTATATTTTATTCTATTAAAATGGAGCGTTTACGTTGAAAAATATTTTCTCGAGCTCCTATGTAATTTTAGAAGGCTGGTTCCATGACTGTAATGGCGTGACGTCACGCAAATTGTTGGCAATCCTATTTTTATGCTACTTCCTACTCAAACGATAAAATGTCTTACCAACTTTAATTTTCGTACAATTTTCATCCTTATTGCTTGATCACAAAGTCGATATTAGAAATTATTGAAGGATTATAAACCTGTGATACTATTTTTTAGTGTTGCCGTAGCAAAAATAAAAATAATATTTTACTTTTTTATTATGAATCAACACCAGCTGATAGTTTCAGCTAGAAACTTTAATACAATATTTATTGATTTGCATGGTATTATTTAAAAGTGTATAAAAAGTGCATTTTATGATTACTATTTGTGCTAATTTTAAAACAAGATAACAGAAAAAGATTTGATCTAAATGCACAAGCAGTGTTGCTACTCAACCCTAGATGGCGTTAAAATAGTAAGTTCTGGACCATAAAAAAGTACTCTGTGTTCTGGACATTCATTTACTTCACCACTAGATGTCACTGCAAGTCTTTTAAACACATTTAATTATTGATGCTGAATGCTTTTACAGTGACTCAATTCAGCTTCAAAAATACAATATTACTGCAGCATTTTATATGGTCCTTAGTAGTAATGCCTCGTAGAACCTCATCCGGGCTTCGAACCCGAGGAAGGATCATCCACGATAGTTTTACGAAATTTCCGATTTGCTAACCAAGTAGGCTCACTTATTTAAGTGCCCCTTCAATAAACACTGCCCCTGAATAAAAGGATGTCTGAGCATATTTATTGTACTAAATTGTCAGCTCTTGTAAGAAAATATTATCACTTAGATTACTCGGGTCTCCGGTTCGGTCCCTCTTCATTCTTTGGTTCGGGCAAGTGTTATTTGGGTTTTTTCCGTTAGGAAATTCTCAAATATCAGCACGGTGAGTAGTTCCTCGTAGAGTTGTAATTGTACTCGGCTTTCTATCACATGGGACCTAACATTACATCTCTGTTCTCTCATTCGTATCGAATCTTGTGTCTCGAACACGTATCGATTTTAAGTAGGTTCTAAGTATACTTATTTCTCATGTTTTTTTTACTAACATATTTATTTGTCTATGCTTTTATTATGGCAGGGCGAATCCCCAGTATCGACCCCCTCTTATTTGTTTTGTCACCCCAAATTTTGCTACTTTGTACCAATGCAATTCCCCAGTAAGTTAGGCGTGGGCGATCGTCGGTCGTGTGGGCCCGCTGGCTGCAACACGCGACGCCGTGTGGGTGTGCAGCCAGCGCGCCCACTCGCTCGACGATCGCGCACGTCTTATGTGGGGTCAGCTTTGGCTTTAGGTGCCTACTATTTCTGCGCGCATCTACTTTAGGGATAATCCGACTCCCTCACCCTGGTGCTTAGACCTGTTACGCCCCGCCATTATAATAATGAAATTACTGGCTCATGATCATGGGCCATTATCGTAGTCCTCAAATGTAATGTAGCGACAGATTAGATTTGTTTGTGGTTTTTCATGTGCTATATTCCAACTAATTACTATATTTTTGTTTCCTATTCGAATTTGTGAAAGTCAAGATGCATGTATGGATTTCGTTACTGTTTCGCGCGAGATAGGCTTAGTCGCGTTTTTGTCATGTTTTTCCACATACAAAATTATGATAAAAACGTGTCTTAATCTATCTCGCGGTCATATGATTGCCCCCCCCAGGTTAATTTTAATGAAATTTTGCAACTTATAGTCTGGAATATCATGTACGCTACTTTTTTCGAGGTAGTAATAAATAAAACACAATTTATGAACACATTCTTTTATTTTTCATATAAAAATGTTAAAAACATTTTATCATATAAATTATCGCTCGCTAACGGTGAAGGAAAACATCGTGAGCAAACGTGCGTGCCTAAAAAGTACTCGAGGTCGTGTGAAGTCTACCAATCCGCACTTGGCCAACGTGGTGGACTATGGCCTAACCCTTCTCATCATAAGAAGAGGCCCGAGCCAAGCAGTGGGACATATATACAGGGCTGCTTTTATTATATAAAAATGTTTAATTATGTTTGGCCTAAAGTTTTAGGCATACCGAATATCGTGGAACAAACAAGTAAATAACACATTTGACATATAGGTGACAATCGAGAAGACAATTTTCTGTCAATAGTTTTTTTTTAAATCAAACCATAAATATTGCAGTGATTTTTTAAATTATTTTTTTATTGGTAACTATTTTATTCTATCAAATCGATATCCTATGAACTTCTGCCATAATTAAAAGCCGAATTAGAAATATTCGTTTACACGGACCGCCTTCCCGATTTATCGTGTACTTTACGCATAAATTAATATAAGGCTATGTCCTCAGCGACCAAAACTAACAAACGTTGGACTATATATCATATAATTCAGATGAAATCAAACGATCTGATTGATTTAAAATGTTTTTGTTAGCTGTTTTTAGTTTTAGGTTCGCTGGAGACACTGCTTTTAAATACACAGAATTACAATATGAAAAATATCTTCTCTTCTTCTGGTCTTCTGCCGTCTTCTCTGATGTATGTTCCGAAAACCAGGAAAGTTAGTAGGCTATACAGTCTCTCCTAAATGGTGTAATACAGTACTATACAACCTACTACCTCACCCGGGCAACGGTATTCTGGTCTTCTCGTCTTCTGGTATACTGGTCTTCTGCTTGTTACAACGCTGTTTAAATTAAAATAGGGTTTTATAATTTTGCTAATTTAAGTTCGGCCTCACACAACTGCAAATTCATACTCTTACTTTATAATCCAAATAACGGCGTGTTCGCTCATAGAAAGATGAGCTGTTTCGATTTAATTTTAAATGTTTTTTTCTGAAAATTCTTGATCAGATTGATAAAAATAATTACCTATGAATTAAGAAAGGCTGTGTGATGCCGGCCTAATATAACAATACAAGATTAACAAAATAGATCAAGTAGCACCTATGTGTTTCATTGAAAGAAAAGGAAGATATTCTAGTAGCCATAGTACAAGCTCTACTTAGTTTGGGACTAGATGACGTTGCGTGATATTTATTTATTTATTGGTGTCAATAACTAACTCACAAATAAAGTATTCGATTTGTTCTTTTTTTCCAAATATAAGCACTGAGTCTTCACGAAAATAGCAATACATATTATACAACAATTCAGAATACAACAATACACATATTACCAATTTGAATAACATTATTAAAAGATCAACATGTCAAATAATGTTCTAATCGATAATTTTCATTGCTTAGCAAACAACACCACGGTAAGAAAAAATGCAGTTTTTTTTTTATTGGATAAAAACTTTTCTGACGCGTCCAATAAGAAAAAAAAAATAACTTTAGAAACGGTAAATTCAATCCGCTCTTCATTTACGCAGTGTTGATAGCTATGCAATAATGTTTGGCATTTCTTAGATATTCATAAATATATTATTATTAATTTATTACATACACTTCAAATAATATAAAAAATAAATCAAGAAATTTTTCGCTTAGACGTAAGGAACGCAAGTGAAACGTCTAATCATAATAGTATTTATTGGGGTGCATGAAAGGAGCCTCCCCGAGTGACGTACACAACGATTCCCTACGTCCGGCGCACCCTGGGCAATTCGCGAGTTCTCAAAAGCGAATTGGCTAATCCTTTCACCACGATGGCAAGTCTAAATAAAATTTGACTTAGCCATCGACACGACGAAGAAGTATTTATTATAACTGACATACGAAAAAACATAATTAAAAATATATTTTATACAACAATTCAAAACACAATTATTTGTAGTTAGCTTATTAAACACACATGAATTATTCATTTATAATTTTTAATAAATTAAGAATAACTATTTAATTTTAACTATTTTCATAACCTAACGATTTGATAGATGACTTAATCGTTTGTCTGTCTGAGTTTTTTTTTGGTTAAATGATGAACTAACTGATTTCGTTACTTTAATATTTTTTATTAATATTCTGAAGATAAAATTATCAAAATTCAAAGTATAATTAATCAAAGGTCAATATTTAAAAAATAATATTTGTATGCGGCATTGTGGGTCCTTAAAAATCTTTTTTATAAAATGAAGAAATTTTTTTTAATTATAGATATTTTCAAAATTTTTTTTTGTTTTAATTAGATGAGCGTCGACCCTAAATTTACTATTTTCAAGTGGTTTCAAACTTTTATCTAGCTAGAAGGCCAACTTAACAAACTAGTGGCAAAATAAAATAAAAGTAGCAAAAAATAAATAACTACTCACTAAAGTAGCAATGTGCCTTACCTATTGATATTTTAGTCAACTTAATATTTGTATTGTTTTATTAACAATAAATAAAAAAATTGTACAACATTTTTTTTTACGTTACTCGACTAAAATATTTTAGTGAGACACACTTTTACTAACTACACCAAAAAAAGTTGAGATAAAGAGAAAAAATACTGGAAGGACGTCGATTTCCCGCCAAAACTGCGCCCGCGTATCACCTAACTTGTGTGGGAGCTACGACTTAGTTATCGCACGACAACAGCGCAACTGAAAGTCGTAAAAATAAGACAAAATTAAACATTTTGATGGATATTTTGACGACAAAAAGTCGCATTTGCGTTTGTGCGACAAAAAGTCGTACGCAGTCCCTAACGCTTATACGCACAAGTTCGGATCTACGGGTTTCAGTTAAGGGGGCCAATGACCTAAAAATAAACAAAAAAAATTAAGAATACATTACGACAATTTTTTTGTTCTATACTTCGCTACAGGATGAAATATTGCCATTGTCCCAAGTCTGACAAGATTCCACTAAGAAAATATGTAACCAGGCCTTAAATCACCAAGAATTTTTTTAGATTGTATATTTCAAATAAAAAATCTGTAAAAAAAAAATTCACCAAACTTTGCGCCCATAAACTAATATATAATTGTTTTTTTTTTTAATTTGTTACTAAGTTGTATCCTGTTAATTGCGTTTATAGCAAGTAAAATTCAATAATTCAAGTCGTAATATAAACTCAATTGAAAAACATTCATAAAAAAGATAGAAAACTAAAATTAAAATACGAAATAGCAAATAAGGAGTGCTCTGAAAGATAAAGAAAAAAAAATATAACGGTGATGTTAGCTATGGATGTATATAATAATATTCATAGTTAAATCAAGCTATAAAAGAAAACTGTTTTTTTTGTGGATAGGGTTCGTTTGTCCGCGATCTTACCTGATGGTAAAAGATGATGCGGTCAACGGTGGAGCACGCTTACCTTTAAGGTACCTATTTACTCTTAAAAGAGATCTAGATTATTTTGTAGATATATTTTCGACTTTGATTTCTTATGAGTTTTCGCCGCCATCTAAGAAAAAGTTCTTAAAAAATATTTTATCGACTTATTTAAACTATTATTTCACTTGTGGCAACACGATCCCTTCCGAGTTAAACCATTCCTCCTCTCCCTTCCCTTAGACGATAGAATATTTATAAGCAAGTTTCATTTAAAAGTAAAACTTGATGACTATCGACAATTTTATCCAATTGTGCGATTTGGATTTTTTATAGAACTGAAAAAAATAATACAAACATATGTTTCCGTCCAATAGATTCATAATCCACCTTACTTTACAATTCGTTTGACAAATAATTAGTGCAATGTGTCAAGTATAATCAAAGTAATAATAAATTGTTAAAGGTGACAATTTATAAGGAAACATTATTTTGTCAAATGAGTCACGAATCTATTGTTCTAATAGTTCATTATTATATCTAGTGTTTTGCAATCCTCTTGATGGTCGTTCAGTGTAGTAATACCCACTGTCGAGCAGTGTTTATGTGATCATAATAATATTAGAACCACATATTCACTAATAGAAAGTGAGATGGTCCTCTACCGCCCTGAAATCGCAAAGCCCAGCCACAAGATGTAGCTTTTTCTTATTGGCAACATTATTTTGATGCGAAGTTTCGAAGAGTCTTTTCGGACGTTTCGTGTGCTCTCCACCATCTTTGGTTTTATTGGAACGATGTATGGTACAGTCGAAAGATTAGTGGATTCGGAGTGGGACTTGGACAGCTCAGTTCGGCGAGCGCTTGGACGGAATCCAAAAGTCGCAAATACAAGTCTTACTTCAAGTCCAAGAATTTTTTTGACTGATTTAGTGAGTTAGTATTAACATAATGACCTATAAAGCAATCAAAAAGTGAGCATGGTTGTCTATGGAGCTATGTGAATGTAATCTTCACCTATCAATCGTGAAACGTAGCTAGTTAATCGAATAAACGTTGGATCGATTTTGAGGTTTGTTTGACCTTTGGTTGGACCAACATAGACTTCGGTTGTAAAAATTCTATGTTGCTCAGTTAATCCCAATTTTATTTGTCTAAAATAAATATATATACATAATTTTAATATAAAAATAATTGAATGGCCACGGCCTTCGTAGCCTAAACGCGAAGTGAGCTAAAAGATTTAAAATATTTTCTATAAAACTAAGAAGTGGTACCCGAATATCTTTGCTGTAAGTTCCAGAGAGCACCGCAGGCGCTGATTATTTGAAATATTTTTAGAAATACTAAAAAGTTGCACCATTTTGTGTGTCTGTTATCAACAGTCATAGAACCATTATCACCAAACTTTTAAATCCCCAGTTAAACTCGGATTAACTATCACACCCTTTCCACGTTTGATCGGAAGAGAAATATCGAAAACGTTCGTTCAGCGCTAAACGTCGGTTTAATAAACCACGTTGGTGAAATAAACTCTCAGGGGATATTAATATTTTTAAAATGACACTATTGATTTGTATAAATAGTACATTCATTTTTATATAGAAATAGCTCACAATACAACTAATCTTCAGTTCCTACGTAGACGAGTGCAATTACAAAATCAAAATTTTAAGATGGACTGCTTTAGGGCTAATTCTAGCGCCCCAAGTCAACGTTGAATCCGGTTTTTAGTCTCTCTGTCTCGTCCAAACATGGAATAAGAGATAGAAATTGAAAACCGAGTTGAGCGGAACCCTGGCAGGTAAAATTGGCTCTAAAGCCGTATATCTATGCACTTGCAGCTTCTACGTACCCATCAAAATGGTCCATAATCACGTAAATTCAATCCTATGTCATGGTGTCTGGTCTCACCATCCAGCAGTATCACCATGGTATTGCATAGTACCACTACTATAGCAGTATACAACAACCTCTTCATCGTTCTTCCTCTTCTAGTCATAGCTATACACTTACAACGGATTGTAAGTGTATAGGTATGACTGTTCCGTCCTTGAGATCGTTCACAAGAGCTCTTCCAGCCTTAGAGCAAAACACTTATCTGTAGTGGCGTATCGCGATAGGTAGCGTACATTTAGCAGAATCACAGTATTGTGTCGTGTGGTGTTGTGGCATTCCATTCAATACTCATTCTGGATACGACACGCCACGACACGTAATTGTGTTTACGACTTTGTCTTTTCTATGCTTCTCTTGCTGCAGTTATTTAGCGGATGGATGACCATTTAGATAGGTCCTATTTAAACTAGGGTGCAAAAAAAATACAGACGAATTAGAATCTCCTCTCTTTTTGAAGTCGGTTGAATTCGGGCTCAGAGATCTATGGCAGTCGTTAAAATTTCTCTGGATTTGTTAATTAAAAAGTATATTTCTATTCCCGTGTGCTATTTGGGCTTCTTCCATCAGGAAATTCTGTGATCGGTAGATGGCGATAGTCTCGCCCTCTATCACATGGGATCTAAACATAACAGGTGAAATGTGAGTGTTATACACCTCTGCCATACCCTTTTGGGTAATATAGGCGTGATGTTATGTTACATTCCATGGACTTCATGGTATTTTGTAAGTTAAGACGATGTTGATTGAAATTAGATAAATAAGGGTGCAGAAAATGGCTCGAATTTAAGCCAAACGGACTACTTAGTTTTTTTTTTATTCTACGCCCGAAGGGAACGGACGTGTAGTCCACCTGATGGTAAGTGGAGTACAGCCCATGGACATCAACAATCCACAAAAGCAGATTATAGATGCGTCGCTGCAGCTGAGGACTACGGTGTTATGCCTCATGTGCCAGTAATTTCATGGCCTGATCTCACCACCAAACTACTACTATTTGGCGGCAGGTTAAAGGTGAGACGGTGGTGCTACCGCCCTCGAGCTCATTCACAAGAGCTCTACCGCCAATAAATAATTATATAGTATCAGTATTTTACGTAGAGCAACTGCCATCAAAGCTCCATAACCTAGTGCACTTTGTTAGATTAGTTGTAAGACTTTCTGGCATCTGACGACGAGTAACAACTGCCTTAGATATGACAGCTGCAAAAAAAGAAAATTTAAATTTTCATGTCCATTTCCACGTTTTTGATCCTCTGCTGTCAAGGTCCACTCCAGAATACCTGAAAATAACCAAAATATAGTATTAGTTGTTTTATTTCTGTAAAATGTATGTAACTTGTAAATGTATGACGATTCTAAGTGCTTTGTGAAGTCTTAGGAATAAAGATATTTTCATTTCATTTTATGGAATACAGTGCAAGCACTATCTACTATTTGGCGGCAGGTTAAAGGTGAAATGTTCACAAGAGCTCTACCCCAGTTAATATTACTTTTGCAGTTTGTTTTTTGGATTTTTACATTAGAAAGAACGCTAGAAGCCATTACACTGTCCAATGGTCCCAATGACAAGGCCAAAGACACACATTCACTCACACAAGCACACCTAGTAGAACAAATGTTTGCGAATCACACAAAGATTTGTCCCATGTGGGATCGAACCCACAACACCAGTGCAGTGGAGAGCGGCGAGGCGACCGATATTGTGTTACCCAATAGAGAGAAGCTCGTGGCGCGAAAGCCGCGTGGACCATTCGATCTTGAAATTCAAGCAATGCTAATTGCTAACCGCTGTGGGCTGTGGATGGGTGACCATCTTTAAATAAATAAAATAAAGTATAAATAATTTTTTCACAACTCTCACACAACGCCATCTAATCCCAAACTAAGCAGAGCTTGTACTATGGGTACTAGAATAACTGATACTAATACATATATACTTTTCTTTTGTAAATACATACATAATATACAAAGAAACACCCAGACTAAGACAGACCCCCATGTTCATGCACACAAAGATTTGTCTTAAGTGGGAATCGAACCCACGACCTCGGCGTTGCAGGTACCCACTCCGCCATCCGGTCGGCATCTTTAACATAACAAGTTTTCTACGTGCCTCGGGAAGCACGTTAAGCTGTCGATCTCGGTTGTCATTCGAACATCCACTACAGGTATTCAGAGGTCAGAAAGTCTGACAACTAGTCTAACAACGAGTCGTATCACCTCGTACTGGGTTGTGGAGGCCTGATTGCAGTCGCTCCACGTAAAATACTGATATACAGCTCAATCCGTTAGACTAACAGCCGACCTCAATGTTATTGGGCAAAGGCTTGGCAGATTGATTGGATTACTTATACTTCTGTTTAACATCAATATGACATAATAATCAACACATTTCATTTGTGTTATATGTCAAAGTGACATTTAAATGATAAGAAGTGTGTTTATTGGTTTTTAAACGACTCCGTAAAAAAATATGGATAATATTTTTGTGTTCACCAAAAATCTAAAGGTACGCATTTCTAAAATATTATTCCTAAACCCGTTTCATTATTTTGCTATAATTAAACTACTCGGCCAACAAAATATGTTACACCCACCAAACAAATTCCAAATTATCACCAAGATATAACACTTTTTTATTCTAGTGCGCTGCAAATATTCTATTGTAACAATAATTATTTTATTCTTCCACGACAAATACTTCTCGTGCACCAAATATTCCTGATTGTTACACAAAATAAAAGCTATAGTTATAGCATAGGTCAATTATGGGTAAAGTAGTAGGTTAGGTTAGGTTAGAACTGCGACCATAACACAGAATAGAATCAATCTGTTTTTAAAATAGGTGTAGTACTATTTTTACAAATTTGCAACAGTTCTTAAATAGGTGCTCACTATGAAATATGTTAGTGAACATATTTTGGTGCACATTCAGTATATTTGGTGGAACAAAGGCAAAATTAGTTAAATTATATGGGAATAAATTGAAGCACTTTTAAATACCATCCAAAAAATATTAGTTGACTCTTCACGTGACCAGAAGGCTTGCTTCTACTTTGGACAAAGGATCAGCATTGCCATACAACGTGGCAATGCCGCCAGCCTTCTGGGCACGTTACCCGCGGTCGACATCGATGCGGACGTATTTCTTGACACGTGAACTTTTTTACGAGATTTTTGGAACGAAGATCCTTATCGCGCGTTGCGAAAGGGGGCTAGACGGAAAAAAATGAGACGAAAAGTTGTAACGACACATTTCGTAGCAATTCTCGTAGCGGCGTAGTAATTACATGCTACGTTACAGCTACGGTGCTACATCATCAGACACACAGAGTGAGTATTCGGTGAACCACATTAAGAAGTTTTTTATAACCTAGAAAAATAAAAATTTCTTTACTAATTAATCGAAAGGAACTGCGTTCCATCCGGGTGTCCCTTGACACCTCAGTAGTTTTTTTTAAATTAATTCGTTTATATTATTCTTTTATTTGATGAATATATAATTAGGTATTTCCTTAGTTTTCACGAGTAAATTGTATTTTGATTGCATTTAATTAAAACATAGACATTAATAAATTAGCACTTTGTATTGAATTGATTTGTTATCCGTCTGATGGTAAGTGGTAACTAAATATACAAGCCAGCTAAAAAACGCAGCCGGACTGCTAGACTAGACTAGTTTGATAAAAAAATACTTTTCAATTATGTAAAAGAAGTCGTTTATCACAATTTTTTTTTGGTGTAAAATCGACCGTAATGCAAAAAAGTTTTTTGTCCAGTTTAGAAAATTGTTTCATACTAAGTTAATTTTAAAGAATATTTTTCATAAATAGAAAATAACATTACAATATCACAATAATAGTAATCAAACAAATTAATTGATTGAGATGCACAGTAAAATACAAATACAAATCGTTTATTACTAAGTGTAAATATTTGGTAAAAAAAAATACATAACTAAAAGAGACATAAAATGTCAAATCACATTTTTTTTTAAATAACGCTGACTTCTAAAGTGTAAAAGATTAAATAAAAGATACCACATAATAAAAAGAAAAAAAAAACTTTTTTAGAACAAAACCATACAAATCTACCAGGGCACCATGAATTAGCAGGAGTTCAACACCGTAGCAACAAGCGAGTCGATGTTATCGTCTAGACGCCCCCCTTCACCCCCGGCCGCGTCCACCCCTCCCCCCCTTTCGTCTAGACACCAGCTAGACGTACCCCCTCACACCTGGATAGCTATTTTTGGGCATATTATGACTAGCGAAAATAGACAGGTTTTACTTCTTTGTTTACTTTTTAAGAGAGGCGACTTATGACGAGGGAGGTTTTAATTAGAAGATATTTAATCAAAATGAAATGTCTATTTGACAGATGACACTGTTTTTTTAGAAATATAAAAAAAATTAAGTCTTTATTGCAAAATTAGATAGATTAGAAAATCATTGTTAAGTTACTATCCCAAAATTATCTTAACAATTATTTTTCTTTATTTCACCACTTAATTGTTCTTTTTAACATCGCTTTCTTTTTAAATAAAGCTGATTCCAGTGACAGTTATCATTAAATATTGCATGTTGAAAGTTATTAATTATCAAAAAATATCAAGTATAGACATTTCAAAACACGCTAAAAATAATTAAAATTATGTGCATCGTTTAATTTTGACGAGTTTAACTACTGCATTAATTATATTATTTTATTTTATGAACAACAAATACTTCAAGACACCTTTTTCGACGCGATCAAAAAAACTTAATCGTTTCACACCATATTTAAAAACTTCACTTAAAAAGTTCCAGTGAAAATAAATAGTACATCCAACAGGTGGTAAAATACTCCTTGAGCAAATTAAAAAATAAATAAAAAAACAAACTTCCCCGTGAGAACCGAGACAGCTGCGTCGAACGGGAATTTAAAAAAAGAACTTTTTGTGCGAAAACGCCGTTTTGCACTTTTTAATATTTGGGGTGAAAATTAGTAATTTTTTTTCGATGATTTTAGTAATTGTGTGAAGACAAGATGGTTAGTATTATTAAAAAGTAATAACGGTAGCAATTTCATCAACATCAACAACATGTTTTTTTTAGTTTTCTTTATTCTAACTATGTAAATCTTTTATTTTTTTACAAATCAAAGCGAATAAAGTCTACAGTCGAAAATGTATCTAGTAATTTTATATATATTGGAGTAATTAGGCCCTAAAATCACAGACAGTAAATATAATATTTTTTATAAAGTAGAATAGATAAATAGATAGACAAACATTACGTGAGTAACACCCATATTTCATAATTTGAATAAGAATTTAATAAGTTTATACAATATAATATAATTTAAGTCTCTACATGTAGCAGTAAAACTTTTGCACAGATGTAGCTTAAATAAATTTTATTGACGTACCACGCAATCACGAAGAACTAAAAGTGTCATAGCAACAACGATGATTTCCGAATTGTGCAGAAAAAGTAAAAGTATAGCGCCACAAAAAAAACTGTATTCTTAATTCAAAAGCACAGTGGGTAAGTCACGTAAAAAAAAGAATACTGGGCATAGAGCGTGCGATACTCAGCAGGTCGTCTTTAAAAAGTTTGATCTAGAAATTGTCTATGGATCATAAATGTCGGTCATTGCATATTATTATTGTTATTTGGTAGATCGTATATTTTCTTATCTATCAGTAGCTACTAAGTACTATCTTAAATCTTAATAGCCATAATGTTGTTTTGAATTGCAACTACCTCGTTGGTCTAGTTGTTAGCATAAGCGGCATCTCACCGTGAGGTCCCAGGTTCGATTCCCGGGTCGAACAAAATAATTATACGAACAAAATAGATAGACGACCGGATGGCGGAGTGGGTAGTGTATCTACCTGCCTGCGACGCCCCTAATTAATGACATAGGTTCTAAACATAACATGTGACATGAGGGTTTTTTTTTTATTTTTTTTTTTTTACACTTCTGCCGCACCCTTCTCAGTAATATAGGAGAGATAAAATGATAAATAAACATCAAAATGAATTTATTTCTCACCATCAACCATAATATACGTATAAAATTGTATCTACATAGCTATGTTACAGCGTAGGTTGAGGATCGCTGGTGCCTGAAGAATGTATAAAATAACTTGTGATACAGGTCACCAGTTGAAATGTTATGTAAATATCTTGTTTTTTGTTATACTTACATTTTAAGAGTAGTTGTTTTTCTTTCTTGTCTATAAATCTCATGTCTTCGACTGCATTTTCTTTTCAGCACGCATCTGAAATAAGATAGAGTAACATTTATAGAATATATTATTTAAAAAAACAAAAATATATACCTGAGTGATTCTATCAGTTGAATAAGTTAAGTGGCCGAGGCGCAATGGATAAGGCATCGGTCTTACGATCGAGAGGTTTGGATTCGAATCCTGGCCATTACACCACGGACGTGAACTTCCTCCTAACAACAACGAAATATGCTTAGCTGGAGGGGTTAACAAGGAAACTAGTAATTTGAATGCAAACTACATTTTCGTGTCTATTATGTAATGACTATTGTCTGTTTGTTTGTATCGAAAAATTAGAAAAATAGCAGCGATAGCCGAAGGAGACTCGGGTTCGAACCCACGGCACACCTCTGTCAATAATTCGCTAAGATTTGTCTTTTCGAAGATAATAAGATCGCTCGCTAACGGTGAAGGAAAAATATCGTGAGGAAACCTACATAATAAATAAATATTTCACAACTCACACACAACGCCATCTAGTCCCAAACTAAGCAGAGCTTGAACTATGGGTACTAGAATAACTGATATTTATACATATATTTACTTTTCTTTTGTAAATACATACTTATTATACATAGATACATGCCTGAGAATGCCTAAAAAATACTCGAGGTCGTGTGAAGTCTACCAATCCGCACTTGGCCAGCGTGGTGGACTATGGCCTAACCCTATTATAATTATTATCTAACCGGCACAAATGACACAGTAATGCCAGTAATGATCTATGTTTCAAGCACGTTCACAAGAGCTCTTTCACCTTTAACTACAATCCAAAGAATTTAATTTCGACAAATAGACGTAACTAGTAAATATATCCATTTATCGCTTTTCTTATCTATCGCGTACCAGCGAGTCCAACGACTAAACTATAACTTTTTTTTATCAATAAATTTGAACCAATAAGGTTCTATACGCCTATCATAGATATTGTCTATGGTAAATAGTAAGTTGATAAGAAATAGAGTTTACGCTATTTCTATGTCATATGTTCTACCTATGGATAAATTATAGATCAAATGTTGAGTTCTATAGTCATAATGCCAGTAAAAATATTTTTCATGTATCGCGCATCAAAATGATCAGCGCTGCGGCGCGGCGGTGCTTTTAGCGCTGCAGTATTGTGCTGAGATGCGTACAATTTCTGGCATATTAATTATATTTTAGATTTCAGTAGTCTTAGACGCTTTGGTATTTTTTTTAATGCCAGAATAAATTATTCTTATTCTAATTCTTATACATTTCATGTAATTACTTCAGTATTGAATACAGTATCAACTCTAACGCATGCTAGCGATATGTAAACTCACTTTTGCACCTCGCAAGATTTATCACGTGGATAAAAATTGCAAATTTACCCCGATTCAGAACTGCATTTTATATTTGTTGTAAATGTTTATTCAAGAAGAGAAAATTTGTGAGTGACACTTATGACAAATACAATTTTAAATATCAAAAACATTATTCTTAATGGCCAGTACAATCACCGATTAGAACCTACAACAATGCAAGCAGTACTATATGGCGACAGATTAATTAGGCGGTGGTGCTGCCGCCCTCGAGCTCGTTCACAAGAGCTCTACCACCAGTAATAGACGTTAATCTCGACCCATGGCACCCTATAAAGTTGTAAATTCGTAATTTCCTGGCGGAATAATCCTACACATTTAGGCAGAGCGTATACACTTAGACAGGGTGTCCCACGGCGATGAAGTTTCTAACTGTAGAACAAGATTTCAATATTTTTCGATATTTTGTCTGTTAGGTCCGGCTAATCTTCAAAATGGTTGCACTGAATTGAATCAAAAGCTGACTATAAGCCGCGTAAATTAAGCTACTTTTTATCGATGCACGCGGGCAAAACTGCGGTAGAAAGTTAGATACTTTTTTTGATCACGCTAATCTCTGAAACTACAAGGGCGGATTTGAATTATTATTATAGTTTTTTTTAATTTACATTTTTTTTAATGTTTGTTCCCCGGTTACTCAAAGATGCCTGGACCGATTTGAGATTATTTCTTTTTTGTATGAAAAAGTTTTTTGCCATGTGGTTCTTGGATTCCTAGAGAACTCGAAGGCAACCCTTTAAATTTAAAAGGATTTAACTAAAGCTACTCGGATATTTGCATTTAGAAATCAGCAGTTCATGTTGCTGAGCTGATGCTGGAAGGTACAACTCCTCAAGGTAGTTGGAGTTTTACCGTAGGACTGCGGGAATAATTCTTTAGATATAGGCACCTTAAGGCTGTTTACTGTATTCTTTCAAGTTATACACAGATGAGGCGAGACGTTGAATATTACTTAAGTATTTCTTACTTTCTTTGCAAATATCTTCTACCCATATTTCGTTTCGATATCTTTCTTTCTCATTCAATGTTTATACGGGACAGACAGATCGTAAGATAAAACTATTACAACTATTTTAATAAAAATTGTTATGGAGATAGTTCAGTTTAGTTTTAGTTTAATACTTTATTATACACATAAATTACATTAATAAAATTACAAAAAAGTGGTGATTACAAAAGGTGAACTTAACTCAAAAATGAGTTTTCTGCAAACCTTTGAAGGCCAGAGGAAAAAGAGACTTGTAAAATGTGGAGAGTGAAGAGAGATGAAAAAAAAAAAATATTGTTCAATGTTTCAGAAAGGATATAAGCTACTTTTTATCGATATACCTACCCGGCAGGCGAAGCCGCACGCATTAGCTGGTAATGTTACAATGCTTAGTTCATAACGAACCGGAAGTGACGTAGACAGGCAGATAACACAGCAATCTATGGCAATCGCTCATTCCTGGTAAAAACTATTCGGAGAATATACTAAACTAACTCCTGTGCACATAACATCACGGCTATATTACCTAGAAGGATGTGGCAGAGTTGTTTGTTGCCGCTCTCCACTGCACTGGTGTTGTGGGTTCGATCCCCACATGGGACAAATCTTTGTGTGATTCGCAAAGATTAGTTCTGAGACTGGGTGTGCTTGTGTGAGTGAATGTGTGTATTTGGCCTTGTCATTGGGACCATTGGATAGTGTAATTGCTTCTGGCGTTCTATCTAATGTAAAAAATCCAAAATTTATTTATTTAATTTTATTTGTACAACACCCACACTTCTTTCAATCTGTTATATTTAGGTTCCACGTAAAAGGAGGAGACTTCCTCGTTGGTCTAGTGGTAAGCGTATGCCCGGGTCAGGCAAAGTGTTTTTGCAACACGAAGTTGAAATTGTGCCCGGTGGATGGTGATAGGCTCACCCCTATCCCATGGGACCTAAACATAACAGGTGAAGTGTGGGTGTTGTACACCTCTGCCATACCCTTCTGGTAATATAGGCGTGTTGTTATGTATGTATGTATGTAAAAGGAGGTGAGCCTATTGCCATCAATCGGACACAATCCTGGACTCCGTGCAGAAATTCTTTAACGGATTAATCACATACTTTTGTCCTACCCGAGAATCGTACCCAAGACCTTACGGTGAGAGGTTGCAATTCATGTCATAATTAGGTCTCATGTTCCAGGAGACGGTTGAGGTGAGCCTAGCGCCATCCACCGGGACAATTCCAGCTACTACTGAGAACTACCGAAAAACTTCACAGTAAACACTTTTGCTGAAGTCAGGAATCGAAGCTGAATCAAAAATCTCGTTCAAAAGAGCTCTCCTAACCAGCGCCATTTAAAGCCGCATCTGGCAGAACCGGTCTGCCAACAAAAAATAGTCTGGCAAGCGTCTGGCAAAGTTCATTGTCATCGTTCGACCTTACCTTTGTAAAAAATCGCAACGCCAGCTTTTCAAAAGACTAGCTGTTTTTCGCGACTTTGTCTGCCTGGAACTCGATATAATAGTCATAGTCATTTATTCATGAACAATTTAAATTGTGTTTGAAAACATTACATAATTAAAAGATATTAAAAATTAAATTAAAATAGAAATACAAAATAAAATTTAAAAAATAATTAAACAATAAATTCATAATACGTGCTCATTGAGATTTAAAAATAATAATAATAATACATCCAAACAAAATAAGAGATGATAATGATAATGATAATAGTAATAATAGCCATAACATTTCACATTTCACATCACAATTCGTCAAAAGAGTAATATTTTTTAATTTAATAGTTTATATTATTGTCTGATAATGTAGTTATAAGTGAAAGAATTATTGAAATCGGTCCCGTAGTTTTGGAGTTAAATGCTAACAATCAAACAAATAAATATAGATATTTTTCTGAATTATATTAGCTGCGTCGTTGGTCTAGTGGTTAGTGTATGCGCCTCTAATGGCGAGGTCTCGAGTTCGATTCTCGGGAAGGTTATTTGTGAACGTTCCGTCAGGACATTCACAATGGCAGCTCGGACACATTATAAATAACATATTTATACTGTGGCTCGGAGTTGGAATTGAGCCCGGTGGATGGCGAGAGGCATATCCCCTATCCTATGGTACCTAAACATAACAGGTGAAATGTGGGTGTTGTACACCTCTGCCACACCCTTCTGGATAAAATAAATAGGCTGAAGCCTAATTTAACATTATAATACACTAAGGGCCATTTTCTAAGGTGCCGGATAGTTCTTATCCGATCCGTTTATAAAATATAACCTGACCGAATTTAAAGGTGACAAGTTATACTTGACAAAATAAATAATAGTTTAAAAAAGCGTGGGTTGCTCGATAGACGAAAAATATGGCACAGAGCGCCCCACGTTTTTACACAATAATACTAGTATTTTTTGTTAATTACCATTTTCAGCTTATATTAGGAATTATTTTTCACTTTTTAGTTAGAAGTACTTTAAAAGTGTGTTTTTTAGTTTTTGAAAACTATTATTTATTTTCTACTTTTTAGTTTGGTTTATTTATAAGAGCGTTTTTTTTTTAATTTTTTTATTTTTTATTTATCGAATTATTGCATTGTTATCGATCTTTGACAGGTGTGCAAAATTTGAATGAAATCTGTCCGTTTAAAGTGGGTCAAAATCGAGTCCAAAGGAGTCGGTTACATACATACATACATACAGGTAAATAAATAAATAAATAAATAAATAAATAAATATCTCACAACTTACACACAACGCCATCTAGTCCCAAACTAAGCAGAGCTTGTAATATATAGGTGAAGCTAATATAAGCGTATTAAAAACATAGCTGTTTCTTTTATGTGTGTTATATCCTGCCAATAAGGTTTATCTAACACCTGTGAAATTAAAGTCTAAGTATAATCTAGATTTTTAACAAAAACATCTATATCTTACGATTAAAGTGTTTTTAACAATATTGCCCGGTTTTTTGGGCTCGATCACAAAACCTCTCCTTGACTTTAGCCAGCTTTCCCAACAGATGGCATATGGCCACGCCAATTGTCACTGGATTGGTGAAACCCCTTTAAAATAAGGGGGTGTTTTTTATATTTTTTTTGCGAAACGTTGGACATTTATGGATATACCAATTTTTACATAAAAAATAATTACTACTCCTGCCTCGATGGACTAGTGGTAAACGTATGTGCCTCTCACCGCAAGTCTCGGGTTCAATTCCCGGGCGGGAAAGTGGTATTTGTAAACTTTCCATCAGGAATATCACGATGGATGGCCATAGGTAATATTATAGGCATGATGTTATGTTATGTGTAAAATTACTACAAAATTTATTTTTTGGTCCGACGATACTGTATTACGACCACTGATCATGTGGTCTTAGGTACGATCGTACCGTACGATAGGGGTCCCGGGTAATATACTGCCGTGGTATAACTAAAATGTCGTTATCTGCTAAAACCATTTTTTTGGATAACACAAATAAACACCGCGGCAAAAATTTAAACCATTGTAACTTTTCGATGACAAAACTTATTTGAGATTTAAAGATACCAAAACATAGATAAAATAATAAGTTTTGTCATCGAAAAGTTACATCGGTTTAATTTTTTTTTTGCGGTTTTTATTTGTTATCCAAAAAAATGGTTTTAGCAGATAACAGCATTTAAGTAATACCACGGCAGTATAGGCATGTTGTTACGACATATACGTGTTTTTTAAAAATAGCATAAATGCTTGAGTGAGTGAATGTGTGTATTTGGCCTTGTCATTGGGACCATTGGATAGCGTAATTGCTCCTGGCGTTCTATCTAATGTAAAAAATTCAAATTTATTTTTTTATTTAATTTATCCTCGGCCGACCGCGGTTAGCTTTGCTAAACTTGCAAGATCAGTTCGCGCAGCTTCAAATTCAAATTCAAATTCAATTCATTTATTTTCATAGGCCCCAGGAGGCGTTGACGCTTCGACTTAGCCACGAGAACCGAGCTTCATCTTAAACAATATGGTCATACATTTATTTACAATGTTTGAACCATAAAGAAGTTATTATATTCGCTAGTTATCTATGGTCTTAAATCGTCGAGGTGTCTCAAAGGCACCTTGTCAGACATCCTTTATACAAAGTAATAAAGGAAATAACTACTTAAGTAACGTTTTTATGACCCATATAATCTTGTCATTTCCTATTAATAATATAATAATAATACAAACTGGTTTTAACAACGGTCGGATGAAAATATGACAACTTTAATCTCTTAACATATATATATATCACGCCTATATTACGCAGATGGGTGTGGCAGAGGTGTACAAGATCCACATTTCATCAGTTATGTCTAGGTCCCATGGTAGAGGGGAGGGCGTGAGCCTATCGCTAAAGCCAGGATTAGCGTTAACCGCAGTATAAGAAGTTTGGTAAAATTTGAGCTAAATAAGAGATTTAACTGCCTTACTGGTCTAGTGGTTAGCGTTCTCTCATCGCGAGGTCTCGGGTTCGATTCCCGTGTCGGGCAGTTTTTTTTTTTTTTTTTTTTATGGTGGATAGGCTTGCGTTTGACCACGATCTCACCTGATGGTAAGTGATGATGCGGTCTACGGTGGAGCACGCTTACCTATGAGATACCTATTGCTTTGAAGAGATCCAAGTTGTACTCATGCGGAAACACAGACTCGGGCAAGGCGTTCCATTCTTTGGCAGTTCGCATAAGAAATGTAGAAGCAAAACGCTTAGTGCGAAATGGTGGAATATCTACCGTGAAGCGATGCCTGAGGGCCGTTTGTCTGGTAGTCCGATGGTGAAACGGGGACGGAGGGATAAGGTTGTGTAGTTCCTCGGCACACTCTCCGAAATGTATCCTATAAAAGACCGATAGGCTGGCAACTTTGCGACGGTGCTCCAGACTTTGTAGTCGAGCTTCCGTCAAATCGTTATCGCAGATAATTCTCTTGGCCCTCCTCTCAACTGACTCGAGGGCGTCAAGTTGGTATTTTGCTGAACCATCCCACAGATGAGAACAATACTCCACACACGACCGGACTTGTGCTTGATAGAGGTCGAGCAACTGCCTCGGTGTAAAGTACTGTCTCACCTTGTTGAGGATGCCCAGCTTTTTGGCGGCTAGTTGAGCTTTCGACTCGATGTGTGAGCCGAAGTGAGAGTGTTATTTGTGAAGTTTCCGTCACGAAATTCACAATAACAGCACGAAGTTGGAATTGTGCCCGGTGGATGGCGATAGGCTCATCCTCTATCCCATGGGACCTAAATATAACAGGTGAAGTGTGGGTGTTGTACACCTCTGCCACACCCTTCTGGGTAATACAGGCGTGATGTTATGTTATGTCATTACATTAAAAGTCTTGTCAGCAAACAGATAATAGTGTTCCTTTTTAGTTTGACGACCGGATGGCGGCGTGGGTAGTGTACCTGCCTGCGACGCCGAGGTCGTGGGTTCGATTCCCACTTAAGACAAATCTTTGTGAGCATGAACATGGGGTTTGTCTTAGTCTGGGTGTTTCTATGTATAATAAGTATGTATTTACAAAATAAAAGTATATATGTATATTATTACGGCAGTTATTCTAGTACCCATAGTACAAGTTCTGCTTAGTTTGGGACTAGATGGCTTTGTGTGTGTTGTGAAATATTTTTTTTAAATTTATTTTAGTTTTATTTTTTTAGATGAAATTCGAAATATTTTGCGTCAAGAATTTCGTTACATTAACAATGTATTGTAAAACTGTTACCAAATACCATCAGGTGGGTGGCTATCACCATTAAAAATAAAATAAAGAAAGTAAATTTTCACGCCTTGCTAAAAAAAGAGAAAAAAACGTATCGTCACATCCTCTATAAACTTTCGTTTAATATTGCGTTTTAAAAAGTAAAAAACGCGGCATTGTACAGCATCCCTTTCGCGTAAAAGCTAAAAAAAGTTTACAAAACCTCCTTTGTGAGTCTATAGGCCAAGCAGCTGATTCCTTCGGCGTAAAATTGAAAAAAAACGCTGTCAATGCCGCCAACCTAATTATTTTTTTCGCGAATTAATTTTATTGTAACTCGATGTGTGTTTTTAGATTTGCAAGTGTTTTTGTGGTGTGGTTCTGTATGTTTGCTTGTTTTTTTTTCTTTAGATGAAAATGAGACCCTTTGGCGCAATAAGTCAATTTCTTTTGTCTTTTGACTTTTATATGCTAACACATACGGCATAGTCGAATCTTAATGTCAAAAATGGCAAGCTGTGCTAACAGCTTAGGCTGTGTCTTCGACTAAGAAAGCTACAAATTTTCCTGCAGGTAGAGCTCTTGTGAACGAGCTTGAATTGATCTTCTTGAATCGTAGTGCTTGCATTACTGTGTACCAGTTTGGAAGAGAGAATTGACAATGGTTTTTTTCCGCCTGTTCTTGGGCCTATACACACTATTGCTTCTACATTTTTTTCTGGTTGAAGTGTAAGCAATTAATATTGTACGGACTAATTTATTAGCATTATTTTGTTTAGCGAAGAATTTAATTCCATAGCATTATTTTAGGTTTTTCTTCATAACCATCTTTAGCCATTGTGTTTTGGTTGCTACTAACTTACACATAAAATGATTGTCAAAAAAAAAAATCAAATATTTAGAATTATTGGAAATGATGGTGCGCATAAGTTTCTGACCAGCTCTTTTCATACCCATCGGAGCTTGTGCTTAGATTGATTTTAATTCAAAAATCTAAACTGGTGATTCAAATCATTTTATGCATTAAAATGATTTGAATCACCTTATTATTATTATTATTTGTATATTAGTTAAGTTATTTTTTTTATATACTTTGTATTTGGATGTTTGTTTTTACGTGTTCAAGCGCCCGCTGAGGCACGTGGCAATAAATGATTTGATTTATTGATTCGCTTATATGATATTTCGCTTTCAGGTGTAGCAGAAGGATGCTACATACTTAATATAAAAAAAATAAAAGATCTGCAGATTGTAAAATACTAAAGTCAATTACAATATTTTTAGTATACGAAAACATCGAGAGAAAACCTGCATGCCTAAAAAGTTCTCAAGGTCTTGTGAAGTTTACCAATCCGCACTTGGCTAGCGTGGTGGACTATGGCCTAACCCTTCTCATCATGAGAAGAAGCCGGAGCCCAGCAGTGGGACATGTATTAGATACAGGGCTGCAATTATTATTATTATTATAATGTCATTTGACTGGTGGTATGAAATACCGTATTGCATTTTATACAGAAGGAACCCTAAAACTAAGGGTGAATTCACCCCGTCACGCTACCGGTATTGATTTTATTGATTTTGAACAACTATTGTTAATTTTAATGTAGCCATTGTTATTTTCTTATTAGGGTTATCGGAAGGGTGGCGATGAAAGAACATTTTTTGTTAAAAATGCACTTTTTGGTGCGGTCCGATTGATGTGCAATTATTATTGTTATTTTTGAACTTTTTTGCTAAAAGTGTCCTGATGTGTGATTATTATTGTTATTTTTGAAACTTTCTTTGTTTGTTTTTTTACATTCTTCGTGTTTTTTATTCTTATTTGGCATAGTTTTTAATTTTGTAGTGGTTGGTTAACTACAATATTATCGTCAAAATAACGATGTAGGTCAAAAATAGAAATTTGCAATAATATATGTCGTTCTTTATATACGATGTAGTGAACGTACGTGTATTCAACCTGATGGTAAGTGGTAACTATAGCTCATGCACATCAACAATCCACAAAAGCAGATTTAAGATGCGTCGCTTTATTTGAGAACTACAGTGTTATGCCTCATGTGCCAGTTATTTTAGAACCTGATCTCACCACCAAACCGGTACACAAGAGGGAAAGACTATTTGATGGCAGGTTAAAGGTAAGACGGTGGTGCTGCCTTCTTTGAGCTCGTTCACAAGAGCTTTACCATAACATCACGCCTATATTACCCAGAAGGGTGTGGCAGAGGTGTACAACACCTACATTTCACCTGCCTATCGCCATCCACCGGGCACAATCCCAACTCCGTGCTGCTATTGTGAATTTCCTGTCGGAAGAATCCCTAATAACACTTTTGATTGACCAGGGAATCGAACGCGAAACCTCGCGATAAGAGGCATATACGCTAACCACTAGACCATCGAAGCAGTTATATAGAATAAATAGATAACATAACATGTTAACGTGGGTATAACAAAAGTATACCACATTTCACCAGCCATATTTGAGTCTCATTTTGCACCATGATTTTGCAAATGGCGCACCGCTATCGCATACTAATGCTTGCTACCGAAAAGGGATAGGCAGACAAAAGGTATACATAATTAATATTGCTCATGTAATACTATTGACATTTTGCTCACGCAACTAAGGTATTTCTGGTCTAGGAGTCATGTAAATGAACAGAGAAATATACAGGGTGGATGCGATATTTATGGACTTATCTATATATATATAAAAATGAAACCCGATTTCTGTTGTCACGACATAGCATGAAAACGGCTTAACCGATTTGGCTGATTTTTTTTTGTAGTTTTCTAATACTCTATACAAGGTTCCTACGGAAAAAAATATTAAGAAAATCTCTCAGAAAGATTAAAAAATATACATTTAATTTTGCATATTTAAAAAAAGCGCATTACGAATGTCAACGTCATTCAATTTAAAACAAAAAACTCTGTGGTGATCTATGACACCACAGACATAACCGCGAGCTGTGAAAATATATATTTTTATTTTTTATTTAATAAAATTTGTAAAGTCCTTCTCAGGTATGACGAGACCAGGGAAATAGGTATTCATTTTTATATGGAGGATATTATAGATTCTAGTTCAAATTGAATAGGTACGCATACATAAGATAGGTCAGCTATACAAAATAAAGTAGTGCATCAAATTTACGCTAAGGCGGTACGAAGTTCGCCGGGTCAGCTAGTTAGACATAAAGATAATTTGTATTTGCCATCATCTAGAATTAAAATGCTGAACCAAAGCCCCTATTATATGGCAGTGAAAATATTCAACAAACTGCCAAAACAGATAAAAAATAGCCCGAAATTGTCTGCTTTCAATAGAAAATTGAAGACATTTTTAATAGAAAAATGTTTTTATTCTATTGACGAATATTTTAAATGTAAAATTGTAATTGAAACATCTTATGTTATTTTAACAGTATTATAATTAACTATTATTTGTTTAGATTTAAGATTTATAAAACTGTGTTTTATGTTATTTTTCCTAAATATTACTGTGTGTTGTGACTCCCACTGAGTTATCTAATTATGCAACGCCTGAAAAGGGCTACTAAGTTATCAAGATCTGTATTCTAATATTTAAGACCTAACTGTACACTTAGTAAGCAAATAAAGACTTTTGACTTTTGACGGGTTCGATGCCCGTTCGAGACAAATCTTTGTGTGAATCAACATGGAGGTTTGTCTTGGTCTGGGTGTTTCTATGTATAATAAGTATGTATTTACGATAGCCTGCCTCGGTTGTCTAGTGGTTAGCGTATGCTTCTGTCACCTCAAGGTCCCGGGCTCGATTCGCGGGCCGGGCAAAGCAGCACGAAGTTTGAATTGTTATCGGTGGATGGCGGTAGGCTTACCCGCTACTCCATGGGACCTAAACAGAACAGGTGAAGTGTGGGTGTTGTCCACCTCTGCCACACCCTTCTGGCTAATATAAGCGTGATGTTATGTTATGTATGTACGTATTTGAAAGAAAATTTATTTATATGTGTATTAGTATTACTTGTTCTACAAGCTCTGCTTAGTTTGGGACTAAATAACGTTGTGTGAAATTTATTTATTTATTTATACATGGCCAGTATTCATATCCACTAGTAGGTACTATTTTTTTACAAAACTAAAGCTCTCTCTTTCGCCAAAGAAATTGTGTGAACACAACTATTCTTATGGGATCGAACCCGACACCTCACGATCAGCAGTCGCAACGCCAACCACTAGACCAACGTTACATAAAAAATGTTAGTCATTAAACAATATACATCATACATAATTATAATACACATACATACATGGGTATTCTCCATAGCAACACACGTCATTATGGCACTGCATTCACGGTTGACTGCTGACAGACTTGTTGAGGTCGTGACCTGGCGGTGTGACCTTGAACTCCAACTGAGAGCTGGCTATGATGGAGTCAGGAATGTCAGGATGACAGGATAAGCTTGTACCTACTTATATTATACAGCAGAAACATTTTTTTAGTCTCCAAAATTCTCTTTGCTGTATTTTTTTTTTTTATGGTGGAAAGGCACGCGTTTGACCACGATCTCACGTGATGGTAAGTGATGATGAGGTCTACGATGGAGCACGCTTACCTATGAGATACCTATTAACTCTTGCTTTGAAGAGATCCAGATTGTACTCATGCGGAAACACAGACGAAAAAGGCGTTACATTCTTTGGCAGTTCGCATAAGAAATGTAGAGGCGAAACGCTAAGTGCGTATTAGTGGAATATCTACCGTGTAGCGGTGCCTGAGTGCCGTTTGTCTGGTAGTCCGATGGTGAAACGGGGACGGAGGGATAAGGTTGTGTAATTCCTCGGCACACTCTCCGAAATTTATCCTATAAAAGACCAATAGGCTGGCAACCTTGCGAAAAAGTTAGTTGAGTTGTTGTCTTTCAGAAGTCCAGGTAGTAATCTTACAACAAGTCTGAAACCCAGTAGTCCACGAGGTAACATGGTGATTGGTGTTTTTTTCTCCATGAGTTTCTTCGAAGACCTTTTCTAGTCTCAAATATTTTTTAATAAAATTTTATACATCACGTTTTTATTAACAACGGTTTTCAGATTTCAAGTAAAGTGAAAAACTTGCGGAGGTTTGATGGCAGTCACTCCACGTAAAGTACAGATATTTAGCTTAATCCGTTAAACTAGGAGCCTACCCCAATTTAATTGAAAAAGGCTCGGCAGACTGATATTGTACGGTAAGAAAGAGGATCGTAAACGCACCCAAAAATCAATAAACTGCATAAACTCTAAATAACTCGAAACATTTACATTTACTTTAAATTTGTCATTGAGAAATAGGTACCCATATTATAATCACAAAATCAAAATAACAATAACAATGAAAAATACTTTCAAAATAACCCACTCAAAATAACAAAATCAAAAACTCGTCTAAAATAACAAAAAAAAACTATTTACTCGTTATAAAATACTAAACGAAGATATTTTTTTGAATATTGATAACATACTGACTTATTTTCATTAACAAAAACTAATATTATTATTAAGGATAAATTGTACTCACAGTTCCAAATAAAAACTCACGTTAACAAATTCCAATAATTTTATCACAACTTTATATTAATATTCTTTTCCTTTTCGTCCACTGAATTTAAGCTCACAATAACTGTACTACACCAAATTTTTTCCTCAAAAAAACAACAACAACAAAATTCTCAATTTCATTGTTTTTTTAATTAATCTACTATCTACACTATCTAAATTAAATTATTCACTGTTTTTATCACAAAAAAAACTATATATCACCCAAAAAACTGCAATTTTCATTGACCATTCACGCAAAGAGAGTAAAGATTCGCGACAATTTTCGCGTAACTTTTAGCCAAGGGCGTGCGGTCCCCCCAACCGTCTGGTTAGTACTGAAGTGGCAAGTAGTGGCAACACTGGTAACGGTTATCAACGGTAGACGGAGGTGGCAGACAGATGAAACACCGATCGATGGCAGACTTGGATGGTAGACAGTCTGGGTTTGACTCCGAGTTGAGAAAAGTTTGTATTGTTTGTTGGTCTTCGTGAATTATTATTAGGAAATTTGTGCGTCTACTTTTAAATGGGTCTTAATTTGAGAGATTCTTTGCAATTGCTTAGTATAATATTCTCTCATTTATTACAAGATGGTTGATTGAGATATTATAAAAATGGATAGCTTAATCGAAATATGTAGTAATACATTTTAAATTGTTATTATGAGGAACTCTAATTACATTAATATCAATACAAATAAATGAAATTGAATTGTCTGTTTTTAATATCAAAATAACAATGTTTTAGATGCAGGTAACTGACTACAAGGTGCGTAACATATGCAACTTTTTATCGATATACCTACCACGCAGCCGAAACTGCAGGAGAAAGTTAGTTAGTTTGTTTGATAGCGCTTATCTCGAGAAGTACTGGTCGAATTTTGATATTTCTTTTTGTGTTTGATAGACACTCTCAAATTAAGACACGATTATAAGAAAGACTGACTTGTGGTCTAGTGGTATAATTTGCGACCACCCACTGTGAGTTCTGGTTTCGATTCAAGGGTCAGGCATAAAGTGTTATCTGAGAATTTTCTGTTAGGAAATTCTCAATACAATACAATACAATACAATTATTTATTGATAACTCAATGTTCCATGTCAGTTTTTTCCATTTTCTTATAATAATAATATGTCACAAAATAACTTCAAAAATAATAAATTTTATAACATTAGTAAAGTCACAATAGCAGCACGGAGTTGGAATTGTGTGCGGTAGATTGCAATACTCACCCATTATCACATGTTACTTGAAACATATATGGTGAAGTGTAGGTGATATACACTTTAGCCTTATTGGCTAGTAGAGCTATTGTGATGGAGGATAAGGGTGGTTAGCACAACACTAAAGTGTCAACGGTAGACAGTAGGTGGTGGCAGACGGCACGTGCCGATCGATGGCAGACTTGGATGGTAGACAGCGAGACTGTCTCGGTTCGAATCCGTCTTGACAAGATTGTAAGTTGCTATTGTCTATATTGTTGTGTTTTCTTAGCACGAAGCGCACTTTGTGGAATAACACTATCCAATGGTCCTAATGACAAGGCCAAATACACATATTCACTCACACAAGCACACACAGTCTTAGAACAAATCTTTGCGAATCACACAAATATTTGTGCCATGCGGGGATCGAACCCACAACACCAGTGCAGTGGAGAGCGGCGAGGCGACCGCTTAAACCACAACACCACACGTGCATAATAATGAATGATTAATATACAAATTTTTATTGTTTCATAAAAAATATAACTTAATAAATGCCAAAATCTGCTTATTTATTTATTGCATTTAAGGCGGAACACAGTTCGCCGGGTTAGCTATAAATAATAATAATAACTGCCCTGTATTTAATACATGTCCCACTACTGGACTCGGGCCTCTTCTCATGATGAGAAGGGTTAGGCCATAGTCCTCCACGCTGGCCAAGTGCGGATTGGTAGACTTCACACGACCTCGAGTACTTTTTAGGCACTCTCAGGCATGCAGGTTTCCTCATGATGTTTTCCTTCACCGTTAAGTAAATAAATAAATATTAGTAGTATAGAATAGAATAACACTTCAATTGTAAACATCTTTGTTTCAAAACTTAGACTATTATTGCAATAAATAAGTCTGTCTGGAATGCTTTATAGCGGTCAACGACCTCTGTCTAGACGATAGATGCCTGTCTACCCCCCTAAGACAGCGTTATTGAAATGCGATCCTGTTATTGTGACGACCAGATGGCGGAGTGGGTAGTGTACCTGCCTGCGACGCCGAGGTCGCGGGTTCGATTCCCGCTTAAGACAAATCTTTGTGTGCATGAACATGGGGGTTTGTCTTGTATGTATTTACAAAAGAAAAGTATATATGTATTAGTATCAGTTATTCTAGTACCCATAGTACAAGCTCTGCTTAGTTTGGGACTAGATGGCGTTGTGTGTGAGTTGTGAAATATTTATTTATTATTATTATTTATTATTGTCTTCAAATGATTTTGGAAAATGCACAGATAAGTTATTTTTGACTAATGCAAGTTGGGTGCATGAAAGGAGCCTCCCGAGTGACGTACACAACGATTCCCTACGTCCGGCGCACCGTGGGCAATTCGTGAGTTCTCCAAAGCGAATTGGCTAATCCTTTCACCTCGATGGCAAGTCAAAATACAATTTGACTCAGCCATCGACACGACGAAGAAGAAGAAGAACTAATGCAAGTTAAATATGTTAGAATTGGAGGTTAACCACAAGTTTGTATGATATAAATACCTTTATTTATATACACTTAAGGCTATCCAATTTATTTTAGTTATTTAAACAACTTATATCTGTAAGTTTCTTTATATTTTACATTTTTGATCTACTGACTTACTATTTGAAAGTATGTGAATTGACCACAATTCTTAAAACGAAGTTTAAAAATATTTAATTATTGTAAAACGTTCTAAATTATTTTGAGGAATATTTTAATATTTATTACCTATTTTTCTGTATTAATGTAATTTTTCTATACAAAAGGAAGTACTGTACTAAATGTTTTGTAATGCAACGTCCATTAGCAGCAATAGCAGCGGGACATTCTCTTGCCAACTATCGTACAAGACGGACGTTGTACTCTCAAATTTGTAATCGCGTGTGAAAATACTGTGAAATAACAAATATACATCTACCTACATACATTTTGTTTCAATCTGCCATCTCTGATTTTATAAATATATATATTATATATTTTTATGGTGGATAGGCTCGCGTTTGACCACGACCTCACCTGATGGTAAGTGATGATGCGGTCTACGGTGGAGCACGCTTACCTATGAGATACCTATTGACTCTTGATTTGAAGAGATCCAAGTTGTACTCATGCGGAAACACAGACTCGGGCCTTCCACTCTTTGGCAGTTCGCATAAGAAATGTAAAAGCAAAACGCTTAATTATACTTCAAATGATTTTTTTTTCATTTTATTAATATCATTTATAACATAATATCACGCCTATATTACCCATAAGGGTGTGGCAGAGGTGAACAACACCCACATTTCACCTGTTATGTTTAGGTCCCATGGGATAGAAGGTAAGTCTATCGCCATCCACCGGGCACAATCCAACTCACTCACTTTGCACACTTTGCGCGACCCGGGCATCTAACCCGAGACCTTGCGTTGGGAGGCACATACCTCAGCCTAACCTCTAAGAAACACAGGGATGATGTTGGAACGAAGTTCCTTATCGCGCGTTGCGAAAGGGGGCTAGACGGAAAAAATTGGGACGAAAGGTTGTAACGACACATTTCGTAGCAATTCTCGTAGCGGCGTAGTAATTACATGCTACGTTACGCTACGGTGCTACATCATCAGACACACAGAGAAAAATGCGCACGCCGCAAACTTCGTTCCATCCGGGTGTCCCTTGACACCTCAGTAGTTTTTTTTATTCATGTTAATACTAACCTCTTGAGTTTTCCTTGTCCGCCATTTTTTATCTGTAACAAAAGGTAACAATTTACAGATCATATCATCACGCTTATATAGATAGATAGAGTAATCTTTATTGTACACCAATATTAACAAAGGTTATTTTGTAAACAAAAGCACTTAAAAATTATGTTGCACAATGGGCGGCCTTATCGCTATAAGCAATTTCTTACAGGCAACCTTAGGATGGACAAGTAAGTAATGAGCAAAGTTAGTTGTTGGTGCGTTAATTAAAGAAAAAATAACAATAAAGTAGGAAAGTGTGGCAGATGTGCAAAATACTCACATTTCACCTGTTATGTTTAAGTCCCATGGGATAGGGGGTGAGCTTATTGCCATCCACCGGGCACAATTCCAATTCCGTGCTGCTATTTAATTTTCTGATGGTAAGTTCACAATTAACACTTTACACAACCCGGGAATCGAACTCGAGACCTTGAGGTGAGAAGCGCATACGCTAACCACTAGACCATCGAGGCAGTCAATTTATTTTCATTATAATACATTTTATATACCGTAGCCCCGATTGCACTAAACTTCTTAATCTACGGTTAAAAAGACCCGTATATGCATCCTCTCTTTCATTTAATATTAGTACGGGACAAAGGAATCGATAGCATAGCTGAGTGAGTGCACGGTTGGCGTAGTGGTTAAAGCGGTCGCCTCGCCGCTTTCGACTGCGCTGGTGTTGTGGGTTCGATCCCCGCATGGGACAAATCTTTGTGTGATTCGCAAAGATTTGTTCTGAGACTGGGTGTGCTCTGTGTGTGTGAAATGTATGTTAGTGAACACCCCCGCGACACAGCAGTTATTCCTAGTGCGGGCGTCGATATTTTAAAAAAAAAAAAAGCCAAATTAAGTCTTAAACGTTGGTATCGGGACTTAGTCTATCAATTAGTATTCAATCGACTTGAATTATTTCTACTTTCTTCTAAAAATTTCGTGACCGAAAAATCTCAAATAACACTTTTCCTGACCTGGGAACTGAACCCAAACCTCACGATCGGTTAGATAACAATCAAAGCCAGTAATTTTCGAGGTCACAATCACAGCGAACGTACAAACATTGATATTCTGTAGCAATATTGTTATCTAGGTCACGGGGTCATCGAGCCTGCCTCAACTCCACCTAGGTTGTACCTAAATCTAGGGTATAGAAAACTATACTACCTCGTGGTTTAGTGGTTAACGCCATCGCGAGGTCTCGGGTTCGATTCCCAGGTCAGGCAGTGTTATTTATTTTATTTATTTATTTTATTTTATTTTATTTAGAAGGTACAGAAACAGATGACAGATTAAACACTTCATACATTATTATAATGTATGATGTTATGTATAAAATTAAAATTTGGATTTTTTACATTAGACAGAACGCCAGAAGCAATTACACTATCCAATGACAAGGCCCAAATACACACATTCACTCACTCAAGCACACCCAGTCTCAGAACAAATCTTTGCGAATCACACAAAGATTTGTCCCATGTTGGGATCGAACCCACAACACCAGTGCAGTGGAGAGCGGCGAGGCGACCGCTTAAACCACTACACCACACGTGCAGACACACACCACAGATGTATGTATGTATGTAAATATAATTTCTCGATAATCAGCGAAAAACTAATTTTGCTTCCTGTACCCGAAATTTCATACTTATCTCATCAACAACTCAGTATATAACGACCTGCTATTTCGCGGTAGGTCAAAAATCAAAGGTGGTTCCATTTTAGGGTTGTGTCTTAGTCTGGGTGTTTCTATGTATAATATGTATGTATTTACAAAAGAAAAGTATATATGTATTAGTATCACTGGTACCCATAGTACAAGTTCTGCTTAGTTTGGGACTAGATATAGCGTGTAAGTTGTGAGATATTTATTTATTTATTCACAACCCTCTAAATTGCTAAAATTTGAGAAAATGTGTGGCTGTTTATTACTCTTGCACACAAAAACTACCGGATCGATTTTGATGAAATTTTGCTCATAATGTAGTTTATAGCCTAAATTATAAACATACATGCTACTTTTATCGGCAGAGCTCGCTTGGAAGCTAATATTAAATAAGTAATATAATAACGAAATTTTAGTCAGATTTTCTTCGTTTTTATTTCAATGACGATATCCATAAAGCTTACTTTTGATTTTAAACAAGTCCGTTGTGACGTCATAAAACAAAATCAAGAAGTTTTACCGACCTGTATCCTGAAACATGACGCACACACTCACACCCAGACAACGCACACAACTGCACATCTACACTGTACGTACACGTCACTCACTCACACACCGATATCACAGACTACCGGCCGCATATACATGCTGTTGTCAATTTATAAATTGTTTTTTTATTGAAATGAATTAAAAAGGCATTCGTTTTTGAGTGGGAGAGCTCACATTGGACAATTGGAAGGTGATTTTGGTCATAAAAGTCGTAATTGTGTGTTGTGACCTTTCGTGAACTGTTCTGTTAGGGAGTGTGGTTACTTATCGACTGTAAAATTGTAATGTTTTAGATTAAAATATATTCTCATTAGAGTTGAACGTTTATTTTATAGCAATAATGATTTATTTGGTTTTAGGTAGATTCTAATACTGGATAATTAAATAAGGTCTAATAGGAATTTTACAGGTACTATCAACAAAGCAGATTCCTGATCCAACTTAATACTATTTTTGTATAGACATTTTAAAATATTTAAGGATAAATTTGCCTACTCTATCAACAAATGTCAAACTTATGAACTTTGACAATTTCAAACGAAATATTTGTCAAACGGGTCATGAATCAAATTTGCTGATAGTAGCTGTAAGATTCCTATTGGACCATAATTTATCTAGTATCAGAATCTACCTACATCTAGGTAAGAATCATAATACATAGGTAAAAATCTTGTTATAGTATTTACTTCTCGTATGGAAAAAACAGGCACTTTATTATATGAATTTCCACTTTGGAGAGGTGAAAGATGTTTATCTTTTTTCAGATATCAATTAAATTTTGGATTGTGCCGTACAAAATTCGTTTTTTACTTGACTAATTTATTAACGAAAAACTATGTACCTATAGACAGATTTAACGACTTTTCTAATTAATGGTATGAGATTATTTAGATGGTCTAGCCGTAGGCAGTCGTTTATACTACTTTCGCTAATTTCAGTTTCCGGAATAAATCGATTGGGATATATTATTTTTTGTTAATTTATTGATATATTTTTTAGAGTATTAAAAACACATTTACAAAATTCATACAACGTTTTAAAGTCTAATATAATTTGACCAGATTTTAAAACGATATTTATCCAAAGCAACCTCCTGTATAATCTCCGTCTAACGCACACTAATACAATCGCGCTATTCGTACACGTCTGTCTCACCCACACAGTGACAACGCGTAGGAGTTCCACGCATACACACAACTATCTCTACAAGTCTGGAGTCTCACACAAAGGAACAATGCACGCACACACACATAGCCTACGCTGTAAGTCGACACAGACATTCAAAATCCGAACTTCAAAGACAACGCACACATACACAAACTGCCGTGTATTTACACGTCTGTAACTAACACATAGGTAGGGCGAGTTCGTTGACCGCACTCGGTTTTTGCAATGAACAAGATTTAGATTTTTTTTAAACTCTCTTTGAGAAGTTTTTTATAGGATTTTTAACTTAATTTTGGAAGGATTAAGGTTGAATTTTGATGGGAAGTTTCTTTATCTGGAAGTTCTTAAATCAGCTGGCGGTTCCCGCGTAAAATTGCAAAAGTCAAAAGCTACGGAGTGGTAGAAGAGTAATTGTGAACGAGCTCAGTCGTATGCCGGGTACACACCTAACGAACGAAGACCAACGAACGGATTTATTGGTCTATTTTGGACTGCTTAGCGAAGGCTAACAAATCCTTTGATGTAACCGCCACGTTTTAGATTGCCAGCGAACGACAACGAACGATCAACGGCGTCTGCTTTGCCGTCCAGAGTACTCCTAACGGGAACCAACCAACGCGCTCCGAAACAAGGAACCTGGAATTCAGTCAGAAAGACTTGAAATGTGCTTTGAAATAGTTTTTTGGCTACATTAGGCAGGTGGAAAGGATTATGTTGTTGAGCTCTTTCAAAAGAACTGGAATTAGGAAGCCATCGTCTTACCTTTAACCTGCCACCAAATATATTGCTTGCATTACTGTGTTTGTTTGGTGTTGAATCAGGCTCTGTAATAACTGGCACGTGACACCGTAGTCCTCGGATGAAGAGACGCATCTACAATCTATCTGTGTATAAAATTTGTCAACATTCCAAATAACACTTTTACTTGCCCGAGTATCGAACCAGAGACCTCGAAATGACCTCTTTAAATGATAAAGTTATGTAATGATAATAATTTTTTATTTTATTTTTTTGACTTGTGTGCAATGATATTTTTTGACAATGACTTTATTTTACATTAAACTTTTTATTTTTTTAATTAAATTTATATTTTTATTAATTTTATAAAATACTTGCTTCTTTAAAATCAATTATTTCATTACTCTTTAATCTTATTTAATTAATTATCACCATCTTATATATATCTATTTTGTATGTCGTGATGACAAAGCATAGCGCTCTAAAACTTGTTAAGACCATTATTGTATGCCTATGTTTGACAAATAAAATATTCTGATTCTGATTCGAGTCGATGCACTAGCTACCGCTACACCAACGGCAGTTACTGGCACATGAGGCATTATTTATAATTCTCAGATGAAGCGTTTCATTCTATAACTTTGAGATATTCATGGGTTTTGAGCTGACTTTCCATCAGGTGGACAGCAAACTCATTTTATAAGTAATAACTGAGGGGTAAGTTATTTGAAAATCTATGATGGTCGAGTAGTCAGGGCCTAGAAAGCCTGACAACTATCGTCTTGTACTGGGTTGTGGAGTGGGTAGTCGCTTCACGTAAAATACTAGTTTTTAGCCGAATCTGTTAGACTAAAGGAAACCACAACGTAATTGTGGAAACAACTACATACGCTATAAAATTGAGTTATACTACTTGACTACATTTATACGGGGTGGATGCGACATAGCGACATTTATTGAAACCACAGCTCAATAAGTATCAATTTCCACCGGATAAAAATTCTCTGGCGAAAAAAAAAAAAAATCACGTTCTCCGAACAATTTGAACATTGCGATCGTGCAATTTGTTCGGAAGACGTGGATTTTTTTTTTCGCCAGAGAATTTTTTATCCGGTGGAAATGCATACTGGCCATGTATAGAAGCTGTGCTTTCAATAAATGTCGCTATGTCGCATCCACCCTGTATATATTTTTTAAAAAAGCTTATTGTAATTGGCAAATAATAATAAATTACTAGTATTCTTGATGTCATCAGCTAAGCTTAATTCGCTTGTGTTAGGAGGAAGTTCACGTCTGTGGTGTAATGGGCAGGACTCGTACCCACCACCTCTCGATCGTTAGGCCGATTTCTTATCAATGCCGCCACGGCCGATTAATTAGGAAAAGAAATATTATTATGTAACTTAGTGTTAAACTTGAGATTAACATGGTTGGTGAAATCAGCACTTATAAGATTCCTATTAGAAACTAATTAAAAATAATTACACAAAAAAAAACAATTACAAAAAGTGCACTAAAAAGTAAAAAAATACTTAAGTAATATTCAACGTCTCGCCTCATCTGTGTATAACTTGAAAGAATACGGTAAACGGCCTTAAGGGGATAATTCTTTAAATATTAAAAATTTATTTAAAAAGTTGTACATTCCAGCATTAGCTTAGCAATATGATATGCTGACTGTTAGATTCAAATATCCAAGTAGTTTAAGGAAATTTACGAAAAACAATATAAAATTTGAGGGTTGCCCTAAAATTTAAGTATCGTACGTGAAGCGACTCCACAACCCAGTGCGAGATACCTAATACGATACTCTTTGTTAGACTAGTTGTCAGACTTTTTGGTCTGTTCAAATGGCAACCGGGACCGACGGCTTAACGTGCTTTCCGAGGCATGGAGGAAACTCGTTATGTTAAAGATGGTCACACATCCAAAGCCGACCGCGGTTAGCATTGCTTAACCTGCAAGATCGATCGGTCCCACGAGCTTCTACGTTTTGCCCTGTATGCCAAACTGGGTAAAACTAAAATGGCTAATAATTTATGGAAGTAATTATAAATAAAATGGTTATTTTATTTTGGCATATATTTGTCTAGACATTATTAATAATGTCTAGAAGGTGCACGAAAGGAGCCTCCCCGAGTGACGTACACAACGATTCCCTACGTCCGGCGCACCCTAGGCAATTCGCGATTTCTCCAAAACGAATTGGCTAATCCTTTTACCACGATGGCAAGTCAGAATAAAATTTGACTCAGCCATCGACACGACGAAGAAAGA
Organism: Hypena proboscidalis; assembly: GCA_905147285.1. Classification (NCBI taxonomy): domain Eukaryota; kingdom Metazoa; phylum Arthropoda; class Insecta; order Lepidoptera; family Erebidae; genus Hypena; species Hypena proboscidalis. Next base: position 10,458,432 of record LR990156.1, on the reverse strand, counting down.
AGAATTAATAATGTTATTTAAAACTCGCCTGTTTGAGGCCACACGTTCTCCAAATGCTGGTATTTATTTTGGCCAGAAGTTGAGCATTGCCATGCAACTTGGCAATGCTGCCAGCATTTTGGGAACGTTACCCACTGGTAGCGGTCTTTTAGACTAGGTTTGTACATAGATTTAGATTTAGTCATTTATTTTTAGGTTAGTAGGAATTTTGTTTTTTTTTTTTAATTTGTGCATTAAATAAATAATAGATTTGAATTATTTAGGTATGTTTTTAATTTGAATAGCCTTAACACAGTTAACCTTTGACATCCATTATTATCGCTCTTCTAATTTATATAAATTAATAAATATAATTTATGTAATATATCTAGAAAAGTTGCTTTCGTCGTCGTTGAACAGCCCGGAACTACTCTCCAAAGTCAGTATTAGTATACCTACGAAATATACGCGGCACTATTCACCCCTCCACCTTCCACTAGTGCCATCTAACTATCGGCAGAATAGCTTTGTCCGGAGAGCTAGTAAGACCCTTAATGATGCAAGCAAATTACATGATGTTGATGTATTTAATGCAAACCTGGAGTCGATGAGACGGGTGCTAAGCCGGGATTTCTTTTTTCAATATCAAAATTGTGCTTAGTATTATTGAAGCAATTGATTTGTATAAGGCTCTGTTATAATTTGTTGTAGTACATTCGTAATCCTTAATTTTATAATATATTGTAACTTATTCGTGAGGACCTGTAATTGGCTGAATGTTGCATAATACTTTTGTTAATATTAATTGTTACTGCTGTTGGTCTTCCAATAAATAAATAAATAAATAAATAAATAAATAATGGTTTTCCTCCCAGTATTTTGGTCTATAAGTGTCAATAACGTGATGATATGTTATTTATGTGAATTATTTGTTATCTGCGTAAAATAGCTGGTAGCTATTGGATGCGTAAGGCACGGGGTCGTGGACTTTGGCGCACCTTGGGAGAGGCCTATGTCCAGCAGTGGACTGCTACAGGCTGATGATGATGATGATGCTTGAGTGAGTGAATGTGTGTCAGGCTTTGTCATGCAATTACACTATCCAATGGTCCCAACCATTGGATAGTGTAATTGCTTCTGGCGTTCTATACTTCGTTCTATATTCTTCTACGTTCTAATGTAAAAAATACGAAAAAAAAATGATGATGTGTAAAATAAATATGAACGCCATCTTTTCCCAAACTAAGCAGAGCTTGTACTATGGGTACTAGAATAACTGATTCTAATACATGTATATTTTTCTTTTGTTAATACATACTTATTGTACATAGAAACACCCAGACTAAGACAAACCCCCATGTTCATGCACACAAACATTTGTCTTAAGCGGGAATCGAACCCGCGACCTCGGCGTCGCAGGCAGGAACATTACCCACTGCGCCATCCGGTCGTCAATTTAAGATAAAGACCGTCTGCAAACCGATTACTAGTAACTATAGTCAATAGTATAATTATAACTTTTAAAAAAATTATCTAAGATGGCCACCATCAACTCAAAAACACCAAAATCCTTGTCCATGCGACCCTCAAAAAACTGCACAAAATCGATCGAGCAATTTGAGTACCTATTGGTACTTTTTTTGCCATCCACCCTTATCTACAGGGGTGGTTTGACCAATGAGAACACCCTGCTTTCACCCTTTGTTGTTATAAAAAAGAAAGTTATCGGGGGGTAACACCCTTTACATAGGGTGGGTATAATTCTGTAAGGGTGGAGTAATAATAATGTAAAATGCAATTATTGATGCAAATTTTGTAGCAATTATGCTTTGATATTTCAAATTTAAAAATTGATAGTGTGCCTTGTTGGTATAATGGTTAGCGTAGGCGCCTGTAACTGCGAGGTCGCGGGTTCAATTTTCGGGTCTGGCTAAAATGTTATTTGTTATAAGGAGACACTAAGAAATAAATTTAAAGAGATACATATTATGACGTTACATTCTCAATACATTTATGAAAATTTAATGTACGTTCACAGAAATAAAACGAAATTTAAGAAAAATAGCGATCTCCATAAATTAAATCTAAGGGACAAAAACAAACTCGTTGTGCCCACTACTAGGCTCCATAAAATCTCTAACTCGTTTCCAGGTCAATGTATACGCTTTTAAAATAAACTTCCTTTAGACGCAATAGAATTATCAATAGGTAAATTAAAAAAATATGTCAAAATTAGATTATATCAAAAAGCTTACTACAGTATTTCAGACTACATTAATGATAATAGTATTTGGAAATGAATTGCTCTTCTTATGTGACTTTTCTAGTATACTTATTGTTATATTTTTCATTTTAAAAGATGGTGCACATGTTGAGTTTCTCACCAGCTCTTCTCATAATGCAATACCCATTGGAGCTGGTACTTGGATTGATTTTAATTCGATTCTAAACAGTTTGATTAAATTTAATCTAAGCCCCGGTTATTCAAATCATTGTAATTAGTATAATATAGTATTATTTTATGATTTATTTTTTTGTAATGTTTTAACGTGTTCAAGAGCCTCCTGGGGCCTATGAAAATAAATGATTTGAATTTGAATTTGGGATTTTTTCTTCGGCAATTATTAACAGCAGCACGGAGTTGTATTTGTGCCTGGTAGATACCGATAGGCTTATGGAACCTTAAATGTCAGGTGAAGTGTGGGTGACATGCACTTCTGTGACACCCTTCTGGGTGATATAGACTAAAGGCAGTTTAACTATGACTTAACAACTTATTTTTTAACAATTTTGATACTTAGGTCATATACTTAGTTCATACAATACAAAGAAATATTCAAGGAAAAGACATCAACGCAATTCTTCTTTTTCAAAAACGTACTCGAGATTTCGAGTCACTCAGGCTTTTATTTTTCGTCAGCAGTTTGAAAAGGCTTTATTAGTCAAATACAGTAAGGAAAACTATATTTTGCTTCGAGTCATTTCAATAAGTGATACTCGACTCACTTCGAGTTTTCCTCACGTTCAAAGCAAGATCGAGATATACAATCGGCCAATGAGTTGGGTATGCAGGGCAAAAACTTCTACGCCATAGTAAAAACTGACTGCCATGGATATGCAAGTTTGTATTTCATATTTAATAAGTGTAATATACCCACTATTTAGATATATAACTCACTTATCCATAACTGGTGTCGTAAGTCTCAATTCTTTTGTTTTTTCGAGCTGCTGCTGAGGTGAAAAGTTGTATGTGCAACTCGAGATCAAAGTTAATAGCATCTCGTGCTTTTGAGACCCTCACTACGCTCAAGATTGTATCCAAGAATCACTCGGTACAGTCGTAATTTTACAATAGAATATTTCGCTTATTCAGGACTCAAAATAAAACCTCGCACAAATTAAAAACTTTGCTCTCTTACTGTACAAATAACTATTTTTTGGCTATATTATATTACACCGTATGGTGTGTATGGTCGACTACAATTTAGTCTAACCGATGGTAAGTAGGGTTGCCAGGTGAGTCGCAAAAAATACGTTTTATTTTATACTATATTTTTTATTTGTATATTTAGTTATGTTTGTATGCCTACTTTTGTAGGCGCTTGTGACCAGTAGTATAATTATGGGCAAACTTCTTGAGCATTAGGTGACGTGGTAGGGGAAAGTTTGCGTATCGTACACTTACAATTTATGAGTTTACTGATAACAATTTGTAAGATACTGAGAGTATCTTGTAGTTTTAATTAATAAATAATTTGTATATCGGCAACTCAACAAATAACATGTTAAATATCCCGAAATAAAATGCTCAAGATGTTTGCCCATAATTGTACCAACTTTCTTCAAAATACCAGACATTGTTCTGTCCGGTATGACAATTTATTTTTTACCGGACAGGCCTCGAAAATAACGGACTGTACGCTTAAATACCGGACATCTGGCAACCCTAATGGTAAGTGATACACCCAGTGTAAGGGCCAGTTAGCTCTTACACTATTTAGTTGTAGTTATGTTAAGTTGGTGAAGTACACACGAGATAAGATCATTATAATCAATGTTTATTAAGTTAAGTTATATGTTACAAAGATTAAGTTAGTGTCTCTTACTCTTGACAATAGGTTCGTACCACGGTAGTCAATGTACTTCAAAGTTATTTGTGGAGTCATGTTATTTATATAATTGCTGGCACGCGACCGCGACCTACTAATGAATTTGCTGTGGCAGCAAAGTACAGTAGCGAGATCGTACACCCAGGTAGGCCTTATAAAACCAAAAATGTTCTATGTAGATGTTATATACTGATCTTGATCTCGCAAGGTCTCGAATTCGGGCTGGGCAAAGTGTTATTTGTTATTTTTTGACGGCGAAAGGGCGACGCATCTACAATATGGTCTTGTATTGTATGTCGTTGATGTCCATGGGCTGAAGTTACCACTTACCGTCTGGTGGCCTTCACGCTCATTCGTAAAATATGCCCAGCAGCACTGTATGCCCGCTGCTGGGCTTGGTACATAGTCCACCACACTGGCCAAGTGCGGGTTGGTGGACTTCACACTCCCTCGAGTACTTAAGTTACTCTCAGGTGTGCAGAGGAGCTTGTGGCTAGGTCGAAGCCGCACGCACCGATCAATCCTAAGATAAGGCGTTGATTATATAAAAGTTTCGAGTCATTTATTTGTCAAAATATTTTTTTTTGGTCCACTAAACTGGACAATACATAGCAAAAGAAAAAATCATACTTAAAATAGAAATACAAAAATATTTTTTGTCCTTCTAGAAGTGGACACAGCATGCGAGAGAATAACTCGGAAGTTTATGCAAAGTATTGAAATTTTACACCTTCAAAATGATTAGAATATTAAGTGTTCGTACAGCAAGCCTTTTAATGGACAAACCTTTTAAGCCTTCTAATAGTGTATTGTGCATCATTCTATTTTAGTGATATTTTTAACGTAAAATAATTTGTATGGTTTTGTTTGGAAAATGTTGAAGTGTACGACTTGAGTTGATTTTACATTAATTATACATATTATTTTTTTAAATACAAAAGAAATTGTCCTATCACACGTAAACTAAAACCATTCTTTTCTTCAATACAAAAAAATATTTTAAAAATGATTAAAAATTCATATTAATATTTTTTTTATACGGAACCGCTCCCATGCCATCTCTCACGCTTGCCGGAGTACCCCGGTGATTCAGTGCTCTGATCCGGTCAAGCAGCTACCGCGCTACGCACTGCCCATGTACGAGTGTGTATGAGAGTGTATGAGACCGATTGTATGTGTGTGTGAGCGGACATACAGGCTTTAAGATATTCTAGTTTGAAATACTAAAAACACGTTTTTATTTGACCTAGCAACTTGGCGAGTACACGTTTCATCGTGTCAAGTGGTATTGCTCCGCTCTTAAAAGGCGTAGCGTGATGATAAATAAAATTGAACCTTTCTTGAAAGTTAGACTATCAAATGTTGAGAGAATTATCATCATTTGACTAGTAGTTTCGAAGATTAACGGGTTCAAACATACTTTTAAGTGAACGTTGTAAATAAGTTTAAAAAAAGCAGCACCACCGTTTTACATTTCCCTGTCGCCAAATAGTAGTGCTTGCGTTACTGTGCGCCATTTTGGTGGGGAGATTAGGCCCTGAAATTACTCGCACATGAGGCCTAACTGGGTCCTAATAATATTAATGATGTCGAATGATCATAAACGTCATCGTGCTTTTATGTAAGGTGAAATTATTCACACAGCAGTATTCTTTGACTGGCTCTCACCGCGGATGCACTCGCGTGAGGCGTCGATAATACCCTATATCTTTGCTAGAGTCTTGATCTATCTTCATCCAAAATTTCATCAATATCGGTCAAGTGAATTAGCCACAAAGGTCTAACATACGGAATAAAGATAAAGTTCTTGTAATATAGAAGTAAATTTAGTTTGATACAATATTAAGGTTGAAAGACGAATCCATGCCAGAATTGTCAAAGCACCTGAGGCGTTTTTTTTGTAATAAACTATCTCGTTGGTCTAGTGGTTAGCGTATGCGCCTCTCATCGCGAGGGTTCGGGTACAATTCCCGGGTCGGGCAAAGTGTAATTTGTGAACTGTCTGTCAGGAAATTCTCAATAGCAACACGGAATTGGAATTGTGCCCGGTGAATGAAGGCTCATTCCCTATCCCATAGGACCTATACATAACAGGTGAAGTGTGAGTGTTATACAGCTCTTCCACACCCTTCTGGGTAATATAGGCGTGATGTTATGTTATGGGGTGCATGAAAGGAGCCTCCCCGAGTGACGTACACAACAATTCCCTACGTCCGGCGCACCCTGGGCAATTCGCGAGTTCTCCAAAGCGAATTGGCTAATCCTTTCACCACGATGGCTAGTCAAAATAAAATTTGACTCAGCCATCGACACGACGAAGAAGAAGAAGATAGTTATTATAGAAACTTACCATTTCATCCACTCAAAAGTTCTGTATCTGTAACAAATAAATATAACATTAATTTCTAATAGGTAATAGGCATGATGGTAATAATAGGCATGATGACAAATTTTTATTTTTGTATGTAATTGAAACACCTCTTGATATAAGAAACATCATTACAAGAATTACTTTGACCTAACATAAACTTCCTGAGATAATACAATTTCAAATTCACATTAATAATAGACTCGCCCAAACGCTCCAAACAAAAGGCTACTCAAGCGTGACGTCACGCTTGAGTATTCTGTATGTGAAGTTATGAATTTTGTTTGATAGCTATACGAAATATTGCGTTTATAAAAATGGTTTTATTACAAATATTGCTATAAATTGTGTGGGTAATTTAATGATAAAAAAAATCGAATAATTTCGTATTTTAAAAATGAACTCGTCCATGAAACTTTGAATGATCATAAAATGAGTTAGATTAAAATTTATAGTATATAACAAAAAAATATTTCAATTGGTTTATGTTTACCTATAGTTTGATAAGGTATCCTATATTTTACTATCTATAGATCAGTCACCATGCCTATTATAGAATTCATTTGTAGAATTTTATAGACTACGTGATATATTTAATGTATGAGGCAAATATAAAAATAACAATAATTTTACAGTATCATATAGTGGTAGAGCTCTTCTAAAAGAGGCAAAAGTAAAGTAAAGCTTGGGTTTCCTAATAAAGCGGTGTGGAATAATGCGGGCGTAAACAAAGCGGTGAAATCACGTCAATAGAACGGTGTACTATGTAAATTAAATGTCGTGGTTTCCTAGAGAGTGGTTATAGACATAACGTGATAATCATAAAGTGTACATTGGATAAATCGATTTCGTACCTGTCCTTCTAACTGTGCTGGACAAGCAATCTTAAACGATAATTATTATGATAAAAATACTTTTCTAAAATGAGATTAAAAATTTAAAATATATTAAATCGACTCCAAAAAATCTTAATAAAATTTAGTGAAAGGCAATAAAGAAAAAAGTCGGTAAAATTGTTCTTGAAGTCGGTGCTAATCATTTTCTTCCAATTACCATATATGGCCGCAATATTACGGCCGCATTATTCCACACCGCTTTCTTAGAAAACTCAAGCTTTAGACACAGTGAGATAACGGAGTTTCCACCTTCGAGCCCCTTCACAAGAGCTCTACGACCACTAGATCTGTATAACGAAACTTATTTGAAGATGAAATGTCAGATTTTTATGGTATTTTGTAGAATTATCCAGTACTCAACTATCCGAAACCTTATCTGGGTGTATCAAGGTTCGTCTAGCTAAGGTATATAATAATATGTGTATATATATATATTGTATTGTAGTGTATATACACAGAAAGTGGACATGGCGAAGCCCCGATAATGTGACGAGGAACGAGATAGATTTTATCATCACGGACAAGCGGCATATATTTAGAGACGTCTCGGTGATCAATAGGTTTAATACCGGTAGTGATCATAGACTCGTCCGAGGCTCTCTAAATATCAACCTTAAGGCCGAAAGAGTTAGGATGATAAGACCTATTCTCCGACCCACGCTGCCCCAAATAGCCCTAGGTTCCGAAAAGTTCCAGTTGGAACTCCAAAATCGTTTCGCTCTGCTGGAAACCACGGACGATGTTGACGGAAAAACCGACACAGTGGTCAAAACGCTACAAAACGTGTCTCGAAGGTTGTTTCCCGGAAAACGCGATAATAGGGAGTCCAAGCTCTCACCCGAGACTCTCGAACTTATGAAGGAAAGACGAGAAACGCCAGACACTCAGATGTCTTCGTCAGATAGGCGGTCCCTAAACCTGAAAATCAGGAAACTGACGCGACGTGACCTCCGACGCTGCAGCACTCGAAATATCGAGGCTGCGATTGAGCGAAATAGAGGCACCAAAGTTTTCGCTCAGCAACTAGGTAGACCCCATCTGACGAAACTGAGGACTGGGGATGGCAGGACCGTCACCTCTAAGTTCGAGATACTCGAGGAAATTGAGAGTTTCTATAGACACCTATACGCATCACGGATGACTAAACCAACGAGACCAAGCGATGATGACCACAGAGCCCCACTTACGCGCCACTACACCGAAGACATCCCGGATGTCGACCCGGTCGAGGTCGAGGCAGCTCTCAGACAACTGCAGAACAACAAGGCGCCGGGTGATGACGGAATTACAACCGAGCTCCTTAAGGCCGGTGGGACCCCAGTCCTGAAAGAGCTAGCGAGTCTCTTTAATTCCGTCATTCACCAAGGTTTGACACCACAGGCGTGGAGCGGGAGTGCGGTGGTTCTGTTCTTCAAAAAAGGTGACAAAACCTTACTGAAGAACTACAGACCTATCTCACTCCTGAGCCACATCTACAAGTTGTTCTCGAGAGTAGTCACGAACCGCCTCGCCAGGAGACTTGACGAGTTCCAGCCACCAGAACAAGCCGGGTTTCGAAAAGGCTTTAGTACCGTAGACCACATCCATACTGTTCGGCGGATTGTACAGAAAACCGAAGAGTACAATCAGCCGCTGTGTCTGGCTTTTGTGGACTACGAGAAAGCCTTCGACTCCATCGAAACTTGGGCGGTTCTGGATGCTCTGCAACGGTGTCGTATCGACTGGCGATACATCGAGGTGCTGAGATGCTTGTATGACACCGCCACCATGACCGTCCAGATCCAGGACCAGAAGACAAACCGTATAGAGCTGCGTCGGGGGGTGAGACAGGGGGATGTCATATCCCCGAAGCTGTTCACCAACGCTCTCGAGGATGTCTTTAAGACTCTGGACTGGACTGGACGGGGTATAAACGTGAACGGTGAGTACATCTCGCACCTTCGGTTTGCCGATGATATCGTCATAGTTGCGGAGTCGCTGGAACAGCTGAGCGAAATGCTGCACGGCCTAGATGGAGCTTCACGACGTGTTGGTCTCGGCATGAATTTGGATAAAACCAAAATCATGCTTAATGAGCATGTTATGCCGAGACCAATATTTGTCGACGGATCGATGCTCGAAGTTGTTCAGGAATATATCTACCTAGGGCAGGTCATTAGGCTTGGTAGAAACAACTTCGAGCGAGAAGTCGACAGAAGGATCCGGTTGGGTTGGGCAGCATTTGGCAAACTTCGTCAAGTCTTCTCTTTGCCTTTACCGCAGTGCCTGAAGACGAAAGTCTACAACCAGTGCGTCCTACCTGTTATGACCTACGGTGCCGAGACGTGGACATTAACGGTTGCACTAGTCCACAAATTTAAAGTCGCGCAGCGGGCTATGGAGCGAGCTATGCTCGGAGTTTCTTTGAAGGATAAAATTCGTAATGAGGTCATCCGACAAAGAACCAAAGTAACCGACATAGCTCGCAAAATAAGCTCGCTGAAGTGGCAGTGGGCTGGTCACGTCTGCCGAAGGACCGACAGCCGCTGGAGCAAACGAGTCCTAGAATGGAGACCGCGACTCGGCAACCGTAAGGTAGGACGCCCCCCTGCCAGGTGGACTGACGACCTGAAAAAGGTCGCTGGAGGGGACTGGATGCGGAAGGCGCAGGACCGGGTGTTGTGGCGCAAATTGAGAGAGGCCTATGTCCAGCAGTGGACTATGAAAGGCTAAATGATGAAAATGATGATATATATATACCTATGACGCTGGCACAAAAAAAAAAGAGTTGAAATTTTGAGTGTAGCAGCATACGAATCCATAGCTGAATTGGCAAAGCACTTGTGGCGTATACCCAGGGGGTGCAGGTTCGAGTCCTGCTGGATTCTTAATTTTTCAACTATAATATTATATAAAATACAAAAAGGCATAGCAAAGCTAAAATTTGCTTTAAAATATTACACTTATCAGGATGATATGAAATATAAGTAAATAACACTATAATTAATATAGTACTTAGTATTTACAACATTCCAACCATATACCATGACCTACCACAAGGTGACGACTTTTCCTTAAACGCATTATATTATTATATATTTCATAACATTAAATACAATAATATAAATAATTGTATTTAATGTATTATTATCCATAATTGAGGCTTATTTAGTTGAATAACAACGCTAGTTACTCGAAAGGAGAAGACAGCAATAATAATATATAAAAAAAAATATTTGTTCTAGTATTTTTAGAATTAAACCGTAACAAACAAACAAAAAATCAAATATTTCTTCTATACAGGGTGGATGCGACATTCATTGGGACCACAGTTCCTAAACATAATAATAGCAGCCCTGTATCTAGTACATGTCCCACTGCTGGGCTCGGGCTTCTTCTCATGATGAGAAGGGTTAGGCCATAGTCCACCACGCTGGCCAAGTGCGGATTGGTGGACTTCATACGACCTCGAGTACTTTTTAGGCACTCTCGCCTGAGAGTGCCTAAAAAGTACTCGAGGTCGTGTGGACAAACATGAAAACATCATATGCAGGTTTCCTCATGATGTTTTCCTTCACCGTAAGCGATAATGTATATGATAAAAACAAACATATTTTCGAAAAGACAAATCTTAACGATTTATTGACAGAGGTGTGTGCCGTGGGTTCGTACCCGAGACTTATGACTTCGCAGTCCTACGGTCTCCCACTGGGCAGGAAATGAACACTGGCCATGTATAGGGTCTGTGGTTTTATTAAATGTCGCATTGTCGTATACACCATGTATAATGTAATTTTTATAGTTTTAATATGTTATCTTATTTATTTTATGTAACAGATAGAGTACTAATAAATTAAAAAATCACTTTCAAGGTCATTCAATCCAGTTTTATATTTTTTGTTTATTAATAATTGAATTTATGTATTTTTTATAAAATACGAAAATGTTAATGATAAGAAGTCTGGATATGTTTGCCACTTTAATCCGATAGATGGCATTAGTGGTACTTATTTATTTAAGTTAGTTAAGTAAGTATTTATTTACTTGTGTTAATATTATTAAATACCTTTATTATGACATCAAATATGTCAATAATATACAAGGTGTAAATGAGGTGTGTGCTTCCAAGTGACTCAGCACATGGTTTAGGAGTCCTGAATTAGATCCTCTGGACGTTAGTGGTACCAGATAGGGTTGGACTAATACATCATTTGTCTGTACGTGTGGTGTAGTGGTTTAAGCGGTCGCCTCGCCGCTCTCCACTGGTGTTGTGGGTTCGATCCCCACATGGGACAAATCTTTGTGTAATTCGCAAATATTTGTTCTGAGACTGGGTGTGCTTGAGTGAGTGAATGTGTGTATTTGGCCTTGTCATTGGGACCATTGGATAGTGTAATTGCTTCTGGCGTTCTATGTAACGTTAAAAAATCCAAATTTTTAACTTAATTTATCAGGATTGCGGCTTTCCTTTGCGGAGCTTTTTCGGGCCATCCAGGTATCGCTATCCCCACCAGCGCTGAGTCCCAAGCCCTTATCGTGGGATGGGATAGGATGTTATCGAGAACCCTTAAGCCTAGTCAGAAAATGGAGCCAGAAGTCCCCATTCTTTCGACCCATGTAGCGAAAAGACGTGAACTGGTAACTATAGCCTATGGACATCATAAAAGCAAATTGTAAATGCGTCGCTTCATCTGAGGACTACGGTCTTATGTCTCAAGTCATTTCAGGGCCTGATCTCACCACCAAACCGGAACACAGTAATGCAAGCACTACTATTTGGCGGCAGGTTAAAGGTGAGACGGTGGTGCTACCACCCTCAAGCTCGTTTACAAGAGCTCTTCCATCATCACCCTCCCAGTTCCATCATGAAATCGATTTGCCTTAAAGAATTCTAGACATAAAGCGTGCTTAAGATTTTAATACTAAAATATTATTCATGTTTAATGCTGTCAAAACCGGATTTAAATACCGAGTTATTTCTAGATGTTGCTATTATTTTTAGGACAATTATTATGGACATAATTTTTTTTTAAACTTTGCCAATTTAGGTCACGCTAGACTCGACATAAAATAGATTTAAAAAAAGATCAAAGAAAGTTTAATTAATTTTATATTTTTTTATTTAGATGTTACATAAAAATTGCCTTAAAGCTGTGGCAGAGTGGTATAATACCCACATTTCACTAGTTATGTTTACACACCATGGGATAGGGTGCGGTTTCGTGCTGTGCTGTTACTGAAAATTGCCTGACGAAAAAATCTGAATATGTAATAAAAATGTTCTTGCTACAAAAAAAAATCTTCTTTTAATAGATTTTTTTTTGGACAATACCACTAGGATTGGAAAAGAACATTGGTCATGAAAAAAAAAATAGTCCCGTTCAATTTTTTTTCTATTTGGTTAGGTATTTATTATTGTAAAATGGCCAATAAATTCGAAATGGTATTATTATTGCAAATAAGGATCCTATTGTAAGTTGGTTGGTTTTTAGGTCTGATCAGAATTTCATTCAGGTCCAATGATTAAAAATTTGATCAGATTCTTCTTTCAGTCAATTTTTTTTTTGCCTTAGAGCTCTAGATAATATTATTACTTTAATTACTAATTATAGTAATTATACATGTTAGTACTGTTAGAACAGGACCCACAAAATATATGTTTTTGTTTTTTTTATATACTATTTTATTTCTTACATGAAAAATGTTTTAGAAATGGTTAGATTTTTTTTATAAATTGTTCAATAGTGTTCTGCCATAAAGGATGAGTTATTTAAAAAAAAAATTAACCTTATTTAAGTTTTAAAAGAACCTTCTTAGGTTTTAAAATGTTGGAAAGGATAATTAAGGGTCTCGAACGTTACGTTATGGTTTAAAAAAAAATGCAATTTGATGGTGTAGAGCTTTTGTCAACGGCTTTGAAAGATGGGACCCCACCACCTCTCACACATATCAAATAGGTGTTCTGATTTGATGGTAAGTTTTGACCCTCGAATGGCTCCTGTGCCAGTAGCAGGAGCCTTTATATTTTATAGTCCCATTTTTGAGATGTGCGCGAGCTGGAGTTTTACCAAATACCATCGGAGTATAATGCTGTACCCAGTTCCTTTATAGGTCGTATAAAAAAATATAAATTACGCATGTATAAAAAAAAAGTTAAATTAATTAGTTTTAAGGGTAATAAGGTTTTAAGGGAAAATAGTAAGTAGTAGTAAAATGTAAGTTTAGCTTCATTTAATTAATGTGGAAAACTCATATCATGAAAAAAACTAAACTTACCTCCTTTTTCATGGGTCAGTTTATACAAAGTAGGACAATTTGGAATTTTGACTTTAATTTGGGAAACGGGGAGATTTTTTTGCATATAAATCGGCAGGCTGTTGTATTTTTTTTGTTTGTCATAAAAAAAATAAAAATTTACGAAAATTGCATGACTGGGAATAGGGGCGAGTATTTACGAAAGTTTTTATGTAAAGAGTTTAGCTATTTGTATTTACAGGTAATAGTAAATATTTTATTATTGAACTCTACCTAAATACGTTTATCTACCATATATATTATATACCTACCTATATAGTATCACGGTCTAATTGGTAGAGATTTTGCTAGAAGAAATAGTTGAAATTTTTGGTAAAAAATATAGTATTTTTGGTATATGGAGTACGAGGGAATATGTATTAAATTGGGGCAAGTTTCACCCATTCCTGTTAAAGTTAAAGATGGTTAAGTGCACGTTAATTCTTAAAATTTCTTTACTAATTTGACATTTCATCTGTGAAATAACTTCCGAATAGGTTCCAGGGACTTCTCCTGAACTGCCCTTAGGGTAATATTAATATACTTATCAGGGATAAGTGCCTTGAAAGCAGTACTTCTTTTATATTGGCCAAATAAATAAAAGAACATAGCAATTAACTCTGTCTACCTAATAAAAATATGTCTGCAAAATTCTGCTCACAAATTGGGGTTGAAATTATTTCCATCACCAATAAGAATTGAAATATTTACATTGTTTAAGGCATTGCAATTTTTTTAAAAGAAATATTTCTGATTTTTTGTAGGTTAGAGTCGAAACTCAATCTCGACACTATAACCTATCTAGGTTTTATAAGATACCTAGATATAAGGGGGTTGGAATTGAGATCCCTAAGATTTTTAACGATGAAAACATTGTTTTCTAAGAGTAAACGATATTTTTAGTCTTGATAGTCGAGCTAGGCATGCTGGCCGATCTAGGTCTTAATTCTAGGTCATATAGGTTATCTTAGGTATTACAGACATCCACGTGGTGGGGTAACTTTCTATGTAAAATATACAGTTTTCATTCCTCTTTTACAAGATTTTTGGTTTAAAGTACATACCGAAACGAGAATCATCACGCTGTTAATACTTCGTGTCACCAGCAGAAATGACGAAATATATTCCAGAGTCAAAATTCCATAAAATCCAATTTCGATCACGATTTTGACGTCACCACTGTCACTAGTAAGAAGTAACACCCTGTATCACATTTTGTATCCCGATAAAAAATAAGGACTCAATAAATTAACACTTTTTATTTAGGCCTAAACACACTGGCCAGTAACAACTACAAACTCTTTACACAAGAGGAAAAAAAAGAAAAGAAAGAAATTGAATTTGAGTCTAGAATTTCAAAACGAAATGTGGAATGGAATTTTCGAACCCCGCGCGTAGAACGACTGTGGGGTTTCAAAATTCGAATTGCGAGTGTCGGTTTGTGGGAGCGAGACGTCGATAGTCTAGGCGGCTCCGATTCGAAGTCGAGTTCAATGTACCGGCCTACTGACGTGGGCGCGCGCGACGACTATCACCGTCCTTCTCTGGTACACGGCTACCAGCCACGTGCGAGCGAGACGCGCGATCCCGGTCCACTTTTTGTTCAGAACTTGTATTTCGATCGATAGAGCGCGCCGGACAAATCTTGATACTTGAGATTTTTTTTTTACGTCTGTTTTTGGTTTTGCGTGATTGCGTTTTTTAAATGGATTTTTTTTGGGTAAGCTATCTTTTATTAATGTAGCAAAATGATAACATTTGTATTGCATTAGAGTTAAGCTACATTCAATTTGCACCACGTTTTAAAAATGTAACGATCCCATTTATAAAAAAGAAATTGTTTAAGTCAGTTGAATTGATTAAAACTTTTTTAAATTACTAATTTTGTAAATTAAGAACCATAACACGATTTTATTAAAATATTATGTTAAAAAATAACTCAGTCTTGTAAATTTTAATCGAAATTTCAATTATTTTTTATGTATATAACCAACTTAAAAACTCAAAAATCTTGAGCAAACCTACAGTCATCGCATAGCAACAATTATTATCTTTATTAATTACTATGCCTAACAGCAAATTAATAAAAGAAGCGACTTTCACCCGCATAAAAACATAATGAATGTCTTATGAATGAACAATACAATACCGCCTTATGTTGTAAGGCTTGGTACACTCTCACGAATGATCTTAGTGATTTAAAAATTACGTTAATTATACAGCAAGTTTTATTAAATTACTTGCTTTCGTGCGCGGGTTTGTCCACGTGGTACCGCGATAAAATATAGCCTGTGACACTCGGTAGCATTTTTCAAATCAGTTATATAGTTTGACAACAATCAAAAAATCTATTTTATTTTTATTATAAAGATTGTTCCTCCAATGAAATAAGTATATTTTTTTTAGATACTGAGAGAAATTTGACTTATAATTAGAAAGACTACACTTTGGTTTGCGCCAAGCGTAGTAAATAATAGAACTATGTATTAATTTTGCAGCTCGTTTATTGTTTAATTAGTGGACGCACTTGTTTTTGGATAATAATATATTAAAGCAAATTAGAGCCTTTTCGTATTTTATATAATATTAAAGTTGAAAAATTAAGAATTCAGTTTTCCCAGGGGGTGCAGGTTCGAATCCTGCTGGATTCTTATTTTTTAAAATTTTACTATTACTTATATAAAATAATATATTACATTGCTTAATCTATTAAAAGGCCTAGCGCACAAAATAATATCTTAATGCTTTATATGTGTTTAAATTAATAATATCAAAATATTTAACAATAATAAAACTGACCTATATACTCCAACATGTCAGTTGACATCCGTTTATAGTAAAATTGCTCTCCAATTACCCTTCATTAATGCAATATACGCAGATGGCAGTCGCATGTGTGCATGCATCCTACCCCACACTTGGCAATAAGTCGAGCTATTTATAGGCTACAGACTAAAATAGAACTTGATTATAGTAAGGTCTCTACATTAAAAAATAAAAAACATTTTTGTAGCTCTGTTTTGTATAATTTTTCAATAGATGGCGCACCTATCGCGAAGCCAGAATAATGCCTGGAATATGTCAAAATCACATCGAATCTTAAATACTGGCCTTATATATTAAAAATTACTATACAATACAATATATAATACATTTATACGTAATATTATATAATACGAACGTAATATTATTTTTTGGGTGTTTAAAACTTGTAAGTTTTTTGTGTTGGGCAGTACAGTGTTAATATTATTCACATAACATTTAAAAAATTAAATCAATAATTAAACATTTTTGAATACAGTAGAATCCGTTTATTATGACGTAATTACACTACGAAGTTTGGTTTTCATATAAAATTATTTAAAAAAAGTCGGATATAATGACTTCCCTTATTATGACCAATATTTAATAAATTATGTCCGGTTATAATGACCAACATTATTCTTTACACCTTCGGTAATGTTTGTTGATTCCCGACGAGATGTTTGGCACCTGGCTGGTTTTTGTTTTGATAATTTGACCATAGCAATGTCTTTTATACACAATCATATTAGAAACTGTTTTTACAACAAAATGAAAAAACAATAGCAGACAAAAACTACAGATTATTTACCTTAAAAATACCCTTGTATGTGTTATAATAATGTGCTTATAACGTGCAATTTTAATTTTGATTTAATATGTATGTATACATAATGTAGTTACCATGTTTCTCTATTAAAATACTTAAGTACATACATATTTACATAGAAAGGGTTTTTTTTTTCACAAAACACTTTGTATGACGACCGCTTATTATGGCGTGTTTGTCAATCCCTTTCGATGTCATTATAAACGGATTCTACAGTACTTGAGTATTCATTAGCAAAAAAGTAAATGCCACGGATTGTTAAAAAACAATATTAGCTGCAACACAAAACAAAAATCGCAGAAAAAGTCGCACAGCATGTGTGCATACAGCCTACAACTCTCTTGGCAACAAGGCGAGCTATTTATAACCGCCACAGACTAAAATAGAACTAAAATCAGTCAATTAAAGGCTAGACGCACAAGAATGCGAATAAAAACTCCGTGCGTTTTTCTAGAGGGGAGAATTACATTTTTTTTCTGTGAAGGGTACTAGGTTACTAGAAAATGAAGGACGATCTGCTTGGCTGGATAAGGAGCGAATAAATAGTTGTTTTATACTTTGTTGCAGTTATCTCTCCCTAGCACGCAAGGTTTTTTAATACTGACTGGAAACTATACGGTACAACCACAGATATAGATCTACATAGATAACGCAGATGCATGTACTTCGCGTGTCTCAACCCCGACCAAGCGTCGAGGTTGGTCGCCTCTAACTTCAGTCCACGCGCGTCTTTTGTCAGAGAAAATCATAGCGGACGGCTCCAGTTGAACGTACTGGGCGGATTGGCATCGGCGGCATCGGTGTCTTTGAATCGGTTTGGATTTCCCGTCACTAAATTTCGGCTGTGACGTCACGAAAGGTATTAAAAAGTCGGCACGCTTGGTTTCAATACAAATCGTGATACTTGCGTTATCTATGTAGATCTATATCTGTGGGTACAACCGTCTCGTTCTCTGTGTTTTAAATGTCGTGGTTCTAGTGACACTTACAAAATTTTAATAAAATATTGTTATGGTATTGTTTGGCCACGTCACAGGCTAAACTTTTATTCGCAAAACGCGCGCTTTCGATGCCGCTACCCAACTGTTTCGATGAAAATAGTCAATTGTTTTTAAATCATCGCCAAACGCAGCTCTATATCCTTTTGCAAATATCTCTGTTCCAATTGTCTTTACAATTTTTCAGTGTTAAATTAAAAGAGTAGAAAAATTATCTTGGGTTTTTACATCAAAGTGCCGAATCATGGAGGAAAATACATTGGATAAGGATAAATAGGATATTAAATTATAGGATTTTCGATAGTCCATTTATTTAAAAGAGCTAAACACTATATTTTATTAAGCTACAACCCACAGGAGCTAAGCAGTAACATTTGACGCGGGAAGCATCTAGTTCAAATAAACGGCGGGAAATTCTTTGCCATCCAACAACCACGCGGTCTTAACCACATTTGCAAACTACCTAAAATGGCGGCATTGGCGGCGGGTCATCGCACAAGACTTCCATTATGCGTCGCACTGGCTTCATTCATAAATTTCACATTGCCATGGCAACAATCTAGACGTCTAGAAATAGCTTGCGACGACTCTTGGGCAGATTGAATTGGACTTTCGAAACGAAGTCAATAGATTTTATTTATCACAATATTTTTTTTGTTTATAGGCAAATTTATTTCATTTTATTACATTAAGTATTGTTGCAGGAAAAAATGCATTTTTATTTATAAATGAGGTTATTGTGAGAGTAGATTGAAATCAATCAAAACAAAAAATATTTCTAATAAACTTAAACTCTAATAAACTTTTTTTAAAACATGTATTTTCTTTTAAAAGTATTCTTTAAAAAGTTATAAGTTAAATAAGCTTAATTTAATTAACACAATTAACTCTTTTAAATAAGGTTTGATGGTTAATATTGTGTGCATGCCACATGACAAATTTTAATTGTTTCAAAGGGCATATAGAACTGGTCTTCTAAGAATAGATCAACAAAGTCTGCTCATAGCAAAAACATGCTATTTTTAAACTTTATCACTAACTAATAGAATAAATTACATCGAAAGCCTAAAAGGGATGATGTTACTGTTACCGGAAGCAAAATGGTTACAGAAAAAAAACTGTTACCAAATCCGAAAAAAAAACTAATCATTTTGGATAATGGTAGGGAAAAATATTTGCTTTAGATAGCTATGATCATAATTTGAATGTGATGCAACCAACGAGGAAACGATCTTTTATATTTTTACTGAAGTTTAACAATCTAAAACGTATACTGAAATGTAATGAAAATATTTTTATTCCTTAGACTTCTGAAAGCACTTAGAATCGTCATACAAAAATAATAGGATTTCTACTTCTTTGAATCGGTCTTTAATGCAGACTCGTGCTCCTTAATTGTAAATAGCTAAATAAATCGTTTCTGAATTATAAAAATAGTTTCAATATCAGCTGCCTTGCCCAATTACAGAATGCCGTATTACTTTTATTTTACTAATTAAGAAAAGGGAAAAAGAATAGTTTTGTTTGGCCGTCCAACCAAAACGCAATAATATCCGTAACCGAAAGTAACCGAGGGAAAATATCTGGAACCGAACCCGTCCAAAATAATTTCATATCTATTACCTAAAATTGGTTCACCAGTTTTTGATAAAGTCTCTTATATCAATTTCGGAGATAAGCAGGAACTAGTGAAACTGGCTCTAAATATCCATAGCATTCCTGTAAACTAGTACAAAATTAAATGGTTAACATTTCTTTATTATAACCAGTATTGTGGCCCTGAAGGGAACAGGTTATTATATGGTCAAGGTTGCCATACAATTTGTATGTAATGCAAGTCGCCTTTAAATAGCACATGTTCGTTCGTGCGGTTATTTTTACTTGCGGTTAATTTTGTAGCAGAATGAATGTTTTTAGTCCAACAGGTATTCAAAGAAAAAGGGTTTCAAGTCATAATATAGCAAAATGTATCAGCATTTGCCAAGCGTTTTTTCCGTTACGTATTTAGCTGAATATCAATGTTTTACATGGAGTATCTGCCAACAGACCTCCACAACCCAGTACGAGGTGATTCAATACTCATTACACTAATTGTAAGACTTTCTGGCCTCTGACTACCCGTAACAACTGTCATAGATCTTAAAATGACAACTGGGACCAACGACTTAACGTGTTTTCTGAAGCACGAAGGAAAACTCTCTATGTTAACGTGGTTACCAATTTAGCGGCCGACCGTGGTAATCATCAGTTAACGTGAAGATCGATCGGTTAGCGCGGCTTCGACTAAACTACATAGTCGACTCCACTAAATGCAAAAAAAAAAACTTATATTTAGATATTTTAATTACATAATAAAGAGAGAGATAATATATGTTTTATTACACAAACATGACACTACAGTAAATTGACGTCTCAAAACTCTTTGAGTGTCATTAACGCCAGCAAATACTACATAAATTCTCAATTTACATAATATCAATCTGTAATTTTATAAGCTTTTCTTATTTCACGGCTTGTCGGAAATCTGACAAATACTCTGACAGTCAGAATATCTGGCATATCGCCATCAAACAGTTTCCTATTTCCTAATTGAAAATTGATATCTAACAAGGTTTTGTTAATTAAGATAGATGCTAAAAAGTGTCTAATTATGAAAATGATATATTTTATTTCTAGTGGTTAGAATATTATTTGACAACTGTGACGTTTTTAGGAAAGGCGAAATGGAGTATAATATAATATACTTTAAAAATATAGCAAACGTTCTTGACATTTCTAATAAGTTAAATTACTTATTTTTATTGAAACTGACGTGAGTTTGTAAGATTATTGAAATTATGAAATACGGGTGTTACTCACGTAATGTTGAACTATTCAGTCGACCGCGGTTTCATCTATACATTTAGGCATTTTCAAGAGTGGGATACGTCGCGTCTGAGTTGCAACTAGTCTACCTAAACCAGCGGCGCGAGGTGAAACCGCGGTGGACCAACATTACGTGAGAAACACCCGTATTTCATAATCTGAATAATGTCAAATTACTTAATTATTGTATCAGTCTACTGAATCGAATCAAGAACAAAATCAAAGACATTAAATCATTTATTAATTATACAAGTTTTATTAATGAATACCAAGTTTTAATTAACATAATATTAAGTTTGATTTCTTTAATTATGTCAGCCATATCATAAATTTTAATGACGGTATAATTGGTCATATAAATAAAGATTAAATGAACTATTTATATTATACTGTTGTTTTAATTATCGGTTAATTGATACTTTAAAAAGAAACCCATAAAATTAAAAAAGGGCCAGAGAAAAGATAATATATTTTGAATACGTCATAAGTTTTAATTAACGATGAGCTTAGTAGGTCTGCTACGGAAAGAAAATGTGCCAAAATAAAAAAAAATGGAGTGACGGTTTTAAATATACAACGTTACAAATTAAACACCATAATATGTGATGAAATTGCGAACAACTGTCAACATAACAATGAAGCCTTAGCTTGTCTCACAACAAATAAAATACTAAATTAGGGTTATTTTGTAAACATTTCCCTTTCATGTAATATTAAAGTTGAAAAATTAAGAATCCAGCAGGACTCGAACCTGCACCTCTTGGGTATACGCCCCAAGTGCTTTGCCAATTCAGCTATGGATTCGCATGCTGCCGGACTCGAAATTTCTCAACTCTTTTGTGCCAGCCGAAGCTAGACGAACCATTACTTGGTTTTAGCGCCATCTATGCGTTACTTATTCACATAATCGCATACAGTACGTTTGAATTAAGATCAACTCATTACTGTCGAGAGATGACGCATTTTTATCAATACTTGTAATATTTAAAGCAAATTTTAGCTTTGCTATGCATTTATTTTTATGTAATATTAAAGTTGAAAAATTAAGAATCCAGCAGGACTCGAACCTGCACCTCTTGGGTATACGCCCCAAGTGCTTTGCCAATTCAGCTATGGATTCGCATGCTGCCGGACTCGAAATTTCTCAACTCTTTTGTGCCAGCCGAAGCTAGACGAACCATTACTTGGTTTTAGCGCCATCTATGCGTTACTTATTCACATAATCGCATACAGTACGTTTGAATTAAGATCAACTCATTACTGTCGAGAGATGACGCATTTTTATCAATACTTGTAATATTTAAAGCAAATTTTAGCTTTGCTATGCATTTATTTTTATGTAATATTAAAGTTGAAAAATTAAGAATCCAGCAGGACTCGAACCTGCACCTCTTGGGTATACGCCCCAAGTGCTTTGCCAATTCAGCTATGGATTCGCATGCTGCCGGACTCGAAATTTCTCAACTCTTTTGTGCCAGCCGAAGCTAGACGAACCATTACTTGGTTTTAGCGCCATCTATGCGTTACTTATTCACATAATCGCATACAGTACGTTTGAATTAAGATCAACTCATTACTGTCGAGAGATGACGCATTTTTATCAATACTTGTAATATTTAAAGCAAATTTTAGCTTAGCTATGCATTTATTTTTATGTAATATTAAAGTAAATTAAAAATTCTTAATTTTTCAACTTTAATATTACATAAAAATAAATGCATAGCAAAGCTAAAATTTGCTTTAAATATTACAAGTATTTCCCTTTCACTTTTAAAAAAAATAAATAAATTATTGAAACATTTTGTGAGATTTTTTTGTCTACGAACCACATTTCCTCGTCTGAATCATTACAGTAGCGTCTAGTAATAATCTAATCTTTACAGCGGACTGACGACAACACCTTTCACTTGTGTCTTATTAAATTATTTTCTCTTTATCATTTACAGTCAAATGTTGACTAATTATGAATTACTCGTAAGCACACAACTATTTTTACCAATTTTCATTATGATAAGTTTATGAATAACATCGAAATAAAAGAGGGTAATTTTCATATTTCGTTGTTGGCATAGTATCTAATGGTGGCTCCATTAGATACTACATATTTCATTACAAAATAAAACTTTTATATTTTGTAATATTGGTACATAATTATATGATTTTACACTAACATTTTGCAGTAAATAGTGCAGTTGCAGTAAGCGTATTACCAGTTTGACTAACTTTGTATTGAAATCGTTATAATAGTATCATTTTTAGATGTAACACCTACACTGATATACTAGCAACTATTTGTTTAGTACTACTACCGATAGATGGCAGTAAACTCGCCATTTGAGCTAAAATATAAAATGCGAAATGAGGATGTTAATGCAACTCTTTTTAATTAGGTGAATACGCCCGCGATTGCATATTTAGTTATTACCTATACAATTTTAATTTAATGTAAAAATAATAAAAATCAAGTTGCCAGACAAAGTATCAAAATTCACGGTCTCCAGCGAACTCGCCTTCCATGGGGCAGTGAGGTAGGCGGGTGCGTGTGAGCGGGACGGCGCGATGTCTGGCAGCTCCGTCGCTGACGCGTAACGGTGCAGTGCGCGCGCGCCGTTCGACCTCAAACTTTTTTTAAAACGACCGCTTTTTTCCGCCAACTTAATTTGATTTTCGATGAAAATTATATACTATGGATCCAGGAAGAGTCGCACATCTGTTCGGGAACTATTTGTATGTTTATTTTGTTGTTTTATATTATTTTGGTGGTTGGAATGCGGTGATCGCGGTATACTATTTTTAGAATGGATTTTTTTCTCGGAAATCGATGGAGATTTCTCAAAATTGCCCTTAGGGTTTACTCTACGGGTCTCGAAAAAGGTCAAATAAATGAAATATTTCGAATAGCTGTCTCTAAACAATTTTTATTGATATTAATGTGAGCCTCGGCGGTGAGGAATTTTTATGTCTGTATTACAAGTGATTTTTTTCCAAAAAATCATAAATATAATAATGTCAAATGTTTCATTTTGAATCATTTGGGATATAACTTGTTATGTTTGGGTAATATTTTTAGTTATTTATTAGAAATTCGTATTTTGATAGAATCCTAAAGTTTGGCATCCCAAAACGTATAAAATAAAAATGGAAAATATAAGCTATTTATCTAAAAAAATAGTTTATAAAAGATATTTTGTAAATAATAAACCTTTTTTTAATTAATGCAATTATTCAAAATAAAAAAAATACCAACAAGAAAATATTTTCACGAAGCGACGGTTATATTAACAGTAGGTAAATAAATAATTAGGTATTTTAAAAAATAATCTATAAAATAATATAAATAATAGTAATTTTTATTTATTTATGAAGTTCAAGCATTAATTAGCTACATTGCGTGGTTTTTAGAGGTGATACAAAAAAAATACGAAAAAATAAGACTGAAAATGAAATTTTTGTAGCAACCTACATTTATTTTATTATACACGATTTTTATTTAAATACAAAAGAAAACGATTTTTTAATGTTATTTTTATTATCTTTTAATTTCGTATTTTTAGTTTTAGCTGTGGTAACGAACACTGACCACTTCTAGAATCTGTTTAAATTATAGCTAAATCAGGTTTTATGCATGTTCCTATTTTTTACTTCTCTTCCCAAAAATAATTTTGACATGCTTTCGATTTTTCAATGTAATTAAAGGTCAATCAAAAATAAATAAAAATTACCCTAGAGATAAAATAACCTTTCCTCCCCCCCCCCCCAAGGTTATTTTATAACAAATATAAAAAAATAGATAAGGACAGAAAATATTCATGTTGGATCTTTAATTAAACTACTTAGTTTAATAAGTACTGTAAGAAGGCCTTTTACCCAAAATGCTGGCAGCGTTATCGCGTTGTAAGTCACTGGCAGTAATATAAGCAAGCATTTCGCGAACGTGCTACGGCCCAAGGTAAAATTAAAAAAAAAATACTTTTAACCCTAGTATCATTATCAAGGAACACTGTGCAATTTATTGCCCTTTATATCTCTTAGGGATTATTTTTTAATAATTACCATATCCAACCCTAAATTAGGAACCCCTCCTTAATAAAAGATAGGTGATTTTTTAGTTTTCTTTATCAAAGGACGTTAATGCGAATCAAGAGTAATTTTTTTTTAAATTTTTAAGCTGTTTCCTGTGAATTTGTCCTCGTAGATTTCTATTAAATCCTTACTAATATTATAAAGGCGAAAGTTTGTATGTATGGATGTATGGATGGATGTTTGTTACTCTTTCACGCCAAAACTACCGGGTCGATTTCGATGAAATTTTGCACACATGTAGCTTATAGTCTGGATTAACATATAGGCTACTTTTAATTGACATACCACGCGGGCGGAGCCGCGGGCGGAAGCTTGTATAGTATAATTATGTTTCCCATTGGTAATTAGCCTTCAATTAATTAAAGTATTTCGAAAATCGGTTGAAAAGTTTTTGACCAAAAATATTAGAAAAACCCTACAAACAAAAGCTGAGACACAACGAGATTTTTTTTCCCGAAAATAGCACCTAATTAAATTTTATAGTTTTTTTATTAACTTAATGTTAAAAGTAGTATAAAAGTTGTTTTTAAATCAATTATTAAAACACATACCATATTCCTCTCTTTATTAATTAAGGTTAATTTTATCGTGTCAAAATGGCCATAATAGTGTTAAATTTAGAAGGTAGCTGTTTTTTTTTATAAATTAACTTCGGTATTAAAATTATGAAATACGGGTGTTACTCACGTAATGTTGGTCTATTTAGTCGACCGCGGTTTCGCCTATACGTCTAGGCATTATCAAGAGAGTGCGATACGTCGCGCCTGAGTCGCAGCTAGTCTTGCAACATTACGAGAGTAACACCCGTATTTCATAATTTTAATAATGTTACAAACTCACGTCAGTTTTAATAAAAATAAACTTCGGTACATTAAAGTTAGCATTAACATATTTGGATTTTACATTTGGATTTTTTACATCAGATAGAACGCCAGAAGCAATTACACTATCCAATGGTCTCATTGACAAGGTCAAATACACACATTCACTCACTCAAGCACACCCAGTCTCAGAACAAATATTTGCGAATTACACAAAGATTTGTCCCATGTGGGGATCGAACCCACAACACCAGTGCAGTTGAGAGCGGCGAGGTGACCGCTTAAACCACTACACCACACGTGCAGACAAATGTCCTCAGTATGCAAATAAAGTCCTAGATATAATTTTAAACTCCATGAACACTTTTGGCTAATCTTTGGCTTCAAAAACATATTTCAATTCTGAATAAAAATAAATAATTTACTAAATATAATTAATTTAATTATAATTTCCAACATCACACCCTGAACATCATTTGTCCTAAATGTACTCATCGAGACAAATCTAATGAGTGCAAACACGATGGGTCTACGTAAACCAGAATTGGAGAACCACTGGGTACTTTTAAGCATCCAACATAAGACCCTGTGAACATCATTTGTCCTACAAGTGCTCATCAAGACTAATCCAATGAGTCCAAACACGAGGGTCTACGTGTACAAGATTCGGAGAATCCCTGGGTACCTTCCGGAATCCAACATCAGACCCTGAACATCATTTGTTCTAAAAGTAGCGATACAAAAGAAATTTGTTTTTTGAGCTGAATGTACAATAATATAAACTTAATACTATACCTAAAAGATAGGATTATCTACCCCAAAACTACATTTCTTAAAAAAAATATCAAAATCGTTAGAGCAGTTTTGGTAAATTAATCATACAAGAATTACTCGTTTAATATTAATATATTCGGAATAGAGAAGGATACCATTGTAGAAGAATAGATGTATAAAATTAGTAATTCTAGTTTTTTTAAGTGACATATAGACAGACAGACAGGCAGAGTGCCAGCCAGCCTGGCCACCAAACTAGACTTATTGTGTTCCAGTTTAGTGGTAACATTAGCCTTCAAATTATTTTTATAGTTTTGGAGTATAAATAGTATTTGTTATTAGCATACATATAATTATTTCTTTGTATGTTCTTAAACCGTTATGTATACAGTAGTATACACACATTGCTTTTACTCCTTTATTTTCTGCTTGAAGTGTAAGATATTGCAACTTTATATACTATGGATTTATTTATTGATGAGTATCAATTTAATTCCATTGCTATAATTATGTTACTTTTCTCTCCATAACCATCTTTAGCATAGTGTTTTGGTTGCTCTAACTTACACATAGAATTATTGTCAAAAACCAAACAAATATTGTATGAACTATTAGAAAAGATGGTGCACATGAGTTTCTCACCAGCTCTTCTCATGATGTAATACCCATCGGAGCTGGTACTTGGATTGATTTTAATTCAAATCTCTAAGTTGAATTAAAGTCAATCTAAGCTCCGGTGTCATATCATTTTTTTACAATAAGTATTATAATTTAATTAGTTAAGTTTTATTTTAATTTTATATTTTTTGTATTTTGATGTTTGTTTTGACGTGTTCAAGCGTCCTTTGGGGCCCATGGAAATAAATGATTTGATTTGATTTTATTTTTGATTTGATTGGTAATTTAATTGTCCTTAAATGTAGAGATCACCAGTGTTTCGCCATTCATTAACACAGGTTGGAAAGTAGACTCAATGAAACTCCAATGCAAGCTGCATAAATCTGGCTACAACTACATACACTAGCCACATTAGGGTTGCCAGATCACCAGGATCCGGCCCGACCAGTCCCGTAATTTCTCTTGTCCCGGAATGCGACTCGTTTGTCCCGGCAACCGCTTTTGGGCACACCACCTGAGTCCCTGACTTTTCTTTTTTACGACCTCCCCCCTGTGTCTTAAGCCCTTAATTCCAGTGCACCATACCTTCAGCGACCCAACTCGACGCCCTCTCACAACCGTAGATATGTCCCGGAATTGTCAGCAAATCTGGCAACCCTACTCGCTCTACACAAACATACACACGTAGTTCATTGAAAGTGTCAAGCGATCAGTTTACAATGGGTGTAACTGTGTTGGACATTCTTTCCTTACAATTTATCGACTTTCATTGACCACGCTGCTAAACAAGACCGTTTGTATGGTTTTTTTATACAACGCGACGTTAGGAGGGATAGTAAGCGGGACGATCTTGCAGGACAAGCATTGCTAACCGCGGTCGGTCGTGGATGGGAGACCATCTTTAACATAACGAGTTTTCCTCTGTGCCGAACGTTAAGTCATCATGAAGCATAAGCCTGTACACTAAATCTAGATATGAATGCAAAAAAATCCTTACAAATTGGTTGCAGCATCTGTATTACGATGAAACAGAGTATTTGCTCGAGGTTTTAATTTAACTCCTACGTCCTAATCAATAAAATAGTAGTTAATCCATAATGTAGTTTGTAGTATGTTTCTTTCTGTTTGTATAACAAATAGTAATAATGTTATGTACTCGTTCCTACTCGTGTTCACTGGTTGCGTGGGTTTCCTGGTGACCTATAAATACAGATACAAACTGATGTATCTAGTTTAGGCACCAGTCTCACAATTGCAGTTTTTTGTATAGCCCCAAAGATACACTAGAAATAAGTTTCATCAATCAATTAGCCTCTCGCAGTCCACTGCTGGACATAGGCCTCTCTTAATGTGCGCCACAACACCCGGTCCTGTGCCTTCCGCATCCAGTCCCCTCCAGCGACCTTCTTCAGGTCGTCAGTCCACCTGGCAGGGGGGCGTCCCACCTTACGGTTGCCGAGTCGCGGTCTCCATTCCAGGACTCGTTTGCTCCAACGGCTGTCGGTCCGTCGGCAAACGTGACCAGCCCACTGCCACTTCAGCGAGCTTATTTTGTATGAAATAAGTAATAATAAGTAACAATAAAACTTATTAAATAAGTATAATTATGATATAAGTTTTATTGTTGCTATTATTTATATTTGTATTTTAATTGTTTGGGAGAAAAAATATATTTTTATTTATTAACACGCTTATATTAGCTTCACCTGTATGTTTGTTTGTTTGTTTGTTTGTTTGTTTGTATGTAACCGACTCCTTTGGACTCGATTTTGACCCACTTTAAACGGACAGATTTAATTCAAACTTTCTACACTTGTAAAGAATCAGCGACAATATAATAATTTCATAAATTTATCTCATTATCCTGATTAGGATCGCCAGGATTAAAAAAAAACTAAAAAACACGCTTTTAAATAACATCAAACTAAAAAGTGAAAAATAAATATAGTTTAAAAAAACTAAAAAAACACGCTTTTAAAGCACATCAAACTAAAAAGTGAAAAATAATTCTTATTATAACCTGAAAATAATAATAAACGAAAAATACTAGTACTATTGTGAAAAAAAGCGTGGGTCGCTCGATAGACGAAAAATATGGCACAGAGCGCCCCACGCTTTTTTTCACAATAGTACTAGTATTTTTCGTTTATTATTATTTTCAGGTTATAATAAGAATTATTTTTCACTTTTTAGTTTGATGTGCTTTAAAAGCGTGTTTTTTTAGTTTTTTTAAACTATATTTTTTTATTTTATCGGTCCCGGTTGTCATTTGAACATCTACGGCAGTCGTTACGGGTAGTTAGATGCCAGAAAGTCTGACATCTAGTCTAACAAAGAGTATCGTATTGTCTCGTACTGGGTTATGGAGGTTTGAGGGCAGTTGCTCCACGTACAATAAATGATAAAGAAGCTCATGCATGATGCTTGTTATAATGGTATACTTACATGATATATCTGCTAACCCGTTTATATCTGTAAATAGAAAAGTAAATTAATAAAAAACTGTATTTAATTTTTATTTGACGACTGGGTGGCGGAGTGGGTATGGTACCTGCCTGCGACGCCGAGGTCGTGGGTTCGATTCCCACTTAAAGACAAATCTTTGTGTGCATAAACATGGGGGTTTGTCTTAGTCTGGGTGTTTCTATGTATAATAAGTATGTATTTACAAAAGAAAAGTATATATGTATTAGTATCAGTTATTCTAGTACCCATAGTACAAGCTCTGCTTAGTTTGGGACTAGATGGCGTTGTGTGTGAGTTGTGAGATATTTATTTATTTATTTATTTACATTGTCAAAGTAAAGTTGTAAAGTTCGACATTTCGTTTTTTTTTAATTGCTATGGGTAAGACTGCCTCAATGGTCTAGTGGTTAACGTATGCTTCTCTCAATGCGAGGTATCTGGTTCGAATCAGGGGTCGGGCAAAGTTCACAATGGCAGCATGGGGTTCGAATTGTGCCCCGTGGATGGCGATAGACTCACCCCCTATCCCAGGGGATCTAAATATAACAGGTGAAATGTGGGTGCTGTACACCTCTGACACACCCTTCTGGGTAATATAGGCGTGATGTTATGTTGGGTTGGGCGGATTGGTCCATTTGTAATTTTGTTATCATACGAACGGCACAGTGACACTTCTTTATATTATATTGACGACCGGATGGCGGGAGTGGATAGTGTACCTGCTTGCGACGCCGAGGTAGTGGGTTCGATTCCCACTTAAGACAAATCTTTGTGTGCACAAACATGAGGGTTTGTCTTAGTCTGTGTGTTTCTCTGTATAATAAGTATGTATTTACAAAAGAAAAGTATATTATGTATTAGTATCAGTTATTCTAGTACCCATAGTACAAGCTCTGCTTAATTTGGGACTAGATGGCGGTGTGTGTGAGTTGTGAAATATTTATTTATTTATTTATTTGTCTCGTTTTTGCTTAGCTGAAAAACTAACTAAAATTAAAAAAAGTACGAAAATACAAAAAAAGACTTATTTATTAATTTAAATTTTAAAAAGCATTGTTTGTAAGTACGAATCGAACGATGTCAAAATAAGACACAAAAATACTCTACACGACCAGACAGAAAAAAAAAACATTTAAACCTACCCCTTCATTAAAAAAAAGTAACAAAAAAAAGCACCCCGGGGATTCGACATTCGACGATGTAATTGATGTAACTAAACGCAATGAAAGGGACAGCGATATACGTAAAAAAGAGATGGTGGCCATTAGATTTACACGTTGTCTATGAAACACAGGAGTGATACGGACTTTTTGGATATTCTTCTGTTTTTTTTTGGTGTTTCAATTTAATTTAATTTTCTGTTATTTATTTGGTGTTTTTTATGTTTTTACAGCTTTAA
Organism: Hypena proboscidalis; assembly: GCA_905147285.1. NCBI lineage: Eukaryota > Metazoa > Arthropoda > Insecta > Lepidoptera > Erebidae > Hypena > Hypena proboscidalis. Next base: position 10,427,152 of record LR990156.1, on the reverse strand, counting down.
AAAAAATGGAATAGTGTCATAACTCAGGATGTCTATATTTTTTAAAACAACGTGTTTGCTTCCTTCAGAAACCCAAAATGTTTTATTGTTTTTTCTCAAACAAGTGGTAAAGTAAAATCCTTCACCAGGCCAGCTATCTATCATTATTTTTTTCCTCAAGATCAGTCTATTTAAGTATAGTGGTTTAAAGTGTGATTAAACGAAAGACAGACAGTCAGATAGTCACTTTCACTTTCAAAATATTAGTACGAATATTTTTTTAATGTCCTTCGGTAGTAACCACCACTGAACACATATATTTTTTTATCACAATGTCAAGGTTCAATCAATTCGAGTTCAGCAGTTCCGAGGTTGAGTATAAACAAATGTACTGACATAACATCGTGTCATGCGATACTTGAAGAATGTAGCGATTGATGACGTGACGGTATATTGATATCAGCTGAATGAAGAATAGTTCGTGTATTATACCTAGAAAGGTGCGGCAAAGTAAATTAAAAAGTAAAGTAAAATAAAAATTATTTATTAGAACACCATCAAGATATTAAAAAAAAAAAATTGGAACTAAAATATAAAAATAAATACAGAATAATTACAATAATACCTAAAAGGCCACAGGTCAACATATTGTTGCCAGAAAATTCGCCAACGTTGATTTTCAGCTGGAACCTCAGGTGACAAGTGATAATATAAAAAAATAAATATATAAAATAAAATAAAAGAGAGGCGTATAACACATACATTATACCTGCTGTTTAGGTTTCATGTGATCAAGGGTAAGCCTATCGCCATCCATCGGGTATAATTCTAAATCCATGCTGAGAATTTCCCAACAAAAAATCCTTAATAGCACTCTTGCCTGATCCGGGCATCGAAAATGAGACTACGTGGTGAGAGGCTACATACGCTAACCACAAGACCAACGAGGTGGTTTCATTTATTGACACTTTTATAACTAACCATAAAAGATGGAAGAATTATTACCATCACCATAATAGTCAAAGACTATATTAGTATTTAGTATTGACCCGTTTTATACCATTGTTCATTTTATTTATTGTTTTCTGAATAAAACACAATAGGACATACCAAGGTTATATTTACTTTGTTATTTGTGATAACTAACTTCTGCCCGTTGTTCCGCTCTACTTTAGTAAAAAGTAGCTTAAAAATACGGGATATAATCCCACCCACACGCCCACCACTGTGACTTCTGTGACGCCAGGATCTACAGCGGTAACCAACTGAAAGGCACCGTGCATGACACACGGGCAATCCCAGGGAGAGTTAAAATTGTCTTGGAGCCCGCAACGAATTTAATCAGAAGTATATAGTTGGAGTTCGCAATACGACATATTAGCAAACGGGGATGCAGTACCCCTGATGGTTGATAGCATCTATAACTTGTAAGAATCCATAATCGACAAAAGATTGTTTATACGTCTTTACATCGAGAACTACGTATTCATGTTGTGCCTCATCATCATTTAGCTAAATATCAGTACCTTTAGTACTGGCTGGCACTAGATGCCCACAACCCAGTACAGAGTGATAAATTTCTCCTTTTTCTGGCCTCTGACTACCGGTAACGGCTGCCATAGATCTTCAGATGGCAACAGAGACGAACGACCTAAAGGAAAGGAGGAAAACTCGTTATTTTAAGATAGTCACCCATCCATCGGTTGGCTGAGGTAAGCATTGACGTGCCAGATATATTGATCCGTGTGGTCTTGACTTAGCCACGAGCTATACTATGCCTCATGTGCCAGTAATTTTTGGGATGTACTCTCTCGTTTGTTAAATTGCTCTTAAAACTATCTAACAGCTTTCTTTAAATTTCGGGCCAGTTTTCCAAATCTATCGTATGAATTAATAAATCATTGGCAGTGAGGTCGCTGCGAGCCGCAAGGCCGCATGACGTCACAAGATGGCCGACGCCGAGTTCGTTCATCCGAGCGGCGTGCGCGCAACCAGACGATAGTACTGCGGTAGGATCGGATATACGTATAACTCGACGCGATACTGGTTGAAAACTTCGATGTTATGCCTCATGTGCCAGTAATTTTAGGGTGTTATAAAAATAACACAGCACTACGCCTATATTTCTCTCTTAGAAGTATACTGACACCTATATAAATACTCTATGACAGACACCCACAATTCACCTTTTCTCCTTAGGTCACATAGTCCCACGTGACACTTGACCTTCTACCGGGCACAATTTCATATTCTGTAATACTAATGAAAATTTCCTAAATAAAATATCCCAAACCGGCTAACCATTAGACCAATGGGCAGTCATTTCGTTCCACAGATGAAACGTTCTAAAGGATGCAAAGGAAATCTAGAGCTGTCAGTTAATGTCAGCAGTAGTTGAAGATGGTGCATGACCTCCTGAGCTGATTTACAAGAGATTTAGTTGAGATCTCTATTAGAATCTACGCTATCAAAATGACGTTTAGTAGCGCAGCTCTGCCATAAGATACTTTTTTTTTAACTTGAGTCCTGTTTTTATTAGTTTCATCTCTTTGCAGACTCGCAAAGGCAACCAACTTTATGAACCGTAAAATGTCAGCACAAATTTCCCCGACAAAGCTTAAAACCCCCCAATTTTCAAAAAATCTGTAGTTTTTCCTTGCTCCTACGGATCTCCCCGAAAACTAGTCTATGGTAGAATTTTTACTTCTTTAAAAAAAGTATACGGCTTTAAAAGTAACAAAATAGTAAGCAGTACAAGTCAAGTATCTTAAACAGCCATTTTAAAAAATTCAAGGAACTTCTCGCATAGTAACAAAAATGCAAGCAATGCCGCGTACCGCACCCTATTGCAAAACGCATCACCTTGGAGGCTGATGCAACTTTATATGCGCACGAGCACCAAAGCTTTTTGCTTTAATATTATTTTTTTACTTTTTGAGGTACTTCACGAATCCTTGAAAATTAAGATTTGAAATTTACTGAATTTAATGGGTCTATTCGTGCAAATACTAATAGTTTTCGTTGCATCAAAATCAGGTCAGGCTTTATTAAGTTAATAAAGATTTGCATTGATTGTAAATTCTTTACTTTTCTGAAGTAACTTATGTTTTAGATATTATGCTGATAGCAAAAAATATTGGTGTGAATGAGTCACTGTAATTATAATTATGACTGGGTTATTGGTTTAACTTTGATAACGAACCAGACAAATAGCATATAAAAAAAGTATAATATTTAACTTAAGATTAGACCTCCTTACAGTTTAAAAGCAATAAGGTTAACTATTATATTTAAAGAAAACTTGAGAAAATAGTGTTATGGTTAGTTTACAAAAATGTATTTCTTTTCTTAGTCAAAAAATGTAACCCAAAATGTCCTCTAAACTCGCTAGTATCAATCCATAAAGGGCCAAAAACCGGCAATAGTTTTATCGCCTGCGCCGCGCTGCCATTGGTCCGCCATCTTCTAATGAATTGTAGAGTGTCATAGACAAACGCAGCATGCATTCAAACTCTATGATGCGATTGGTAAACGTCATCGTGACTTTTGGAGTGTTGCAAGGAGTCAAGAGCTTGGTGGGAGTTTTTTTTCCAGATTGGGTATAAACTGTTGGGGTTATGTTTTTTTAGCTTGCAATGTGGGTATGTATGTTATGTTGGTTTAAAATCTTGCAAAGCACTTTTCAACCACTTTTAGTAGCTCGATCGAGTTGAAAATTGGCAAACTTATGTAATTTTGGTGACAATGCAATAATTATGACAGGAATGGGGTGATGATGCAGCCAGTAGTGTCTTATCATGAGGGAACTCCTCAACGCTTAGAAGCAGGAGATACGAAAATTTACATAGTTATTCAGTTTTGGTGATAATACACTAATATGATGGGAACGGTCTGATGCTGCAACCAATAGTGTCCTCTAATGTGGAACTCCTTGACACTAAGAGCTATTACGCATATTTGCATAGTATTCAGTTCTTGTGACAAAACACGAAATGTCGCATACACACAGTCACACACATGTATAAGTTGCGGCAGGAGAAGAAAAACATTATACTTGTGGCGGTCCCCGAACATAATAAATGATGGTTGACATTAACAACATCAAGAAGTGACACACTCGTCACAACTGTCAAAGAGCGCTGAATCGCGATAACGAAATGTTCACAGCAAGTGAACTTGAAAACGTTCGATTTAAAGACTGGAAAATCAATGGAACTAGTGTCTGACTGGCTACTCATTAAGGGTGGCGATTATGAGCTGGGTTCTCTCAGCTTTTGATTTTGGTGGCTTTCAGCTGGGTCCTCAGTTTTTGGATATATGTGAAATAAGGTAGACACCTTAAAAACCTCTACACCGTCAAAAAAGCATAATTGCTGACCTAATTGGTTATATTTTACCTCTCCCTCTTTGTCCTGGGCCCTTTAAGGGATGCCTTGGGCCCTTCCAGTCAGTCAGATTTTATAATATTTAAGATGCATTAGTCTGATCTGATACTGTAACCACCAAAAGGTGGATAGAAGAATTATTCAATAGTTACTGGTAAACCCATCGACTTAGGGTTCATTTTGATTTTCGTGTGTAATAATCATAGTACACGCGTTTTATAAGCAGTATATTGATAAGCCCCAGTTTCAGCTAAATGTAAACTGACGTTCATAGCTGAACGTACATTTTTGATCTCTATATCCTGTACAAACATTGAATGAGAGAGAGAGAGAAAGAAAATCTGGGTTTATCGTTAAGTTTGGTGACATTAGGACTAAGACGACACAAAGGTTTAAATGTTCAGATTTGATGATCTGTTAATCATCATTTAATGAGAAAATACGGAAATCCCATTCTTTAACTTCAGGCTGGTGCCATGGAAAGGAATCCTATATTATTAAAACCGACGTGAGGTGAAGACATTATTATTGAGAATACGGGTTACTCACGTTACTTTAAGCGGGATATGCCGACTAGTTTCGAATCTAGTACGTAGATTCATCAACTGTGCTGTTATTCGCGTGTCGTCACCTCCGCGCGACATCTAGCACTGGTCGGCATATCCCGGCTAAAGTAACATGAGTAACCCGTATTCTCAATAATAGGGACCTTTTAAGTTCCATTTAAAGTGGGCGTTAATGACTCTGTGAGTCAGGTCAGGACTTTTATGTAAACGATTATATAACTACCAAAGTCTACTTCGCAGAATGGCTCATAAAAACTCTTGCACCCAAACGCATCATAGACCACATCTTTGATTGGTCCGCTGGACGAAAACGGGCCAATGGTAGATCGTTGTTTTTATACATGTTTCAAGGGTTATGGCTACCTGAGTCCGTATGGGTAAGGGAAAAAATGGTCTAGTGTAAATAATGTTTAACATGTAAATAGAAAGAAAGAAAGAAAACATATTTATTCTGACAAAAAATTAATCACAAAATAAAACAATAAAAATTACAAAACTAAACAAATTATTGCCAGAAGTGGACACCATCTCAGCCATATGCTGCAGAGCAATAAAGCAGCGCAGATTTTCTGATGGCGCCAGAGAGAGGACGGACGATATCACATAAAAAATAATAATTAATTATTATCTTGGGTACATATAAACATCAATAAACAAAAAAAAGATCTAAAATTAAATTAAAAAAAAAAAAACAAAAAAAGACACTATTATAAAAAAAGAAGAAGAAGAAGAGTAAACGGAACGCAACCATGACGCTCGGAAATAGATGTTTCGTTTATCATAACTCGCCATGGTTTCATAGTACTGCCCAATATTGACAAAATGGATGATGAATTGATGACTAAGACCGCGAAATTCATAAAATGAATACCTTATCAAAAAAGAAGCGATAGCCGAGTTGGTTCGAACCCACGGCACACCTCTGTCAATAAATCGTTAAGATTCGTCTTCTCGAAGATATTTGAAGATTTATCATATAAATTATCGCTCGCTAACGGTGAAGGAAATCATCGTGAGAAAACCTGCATGCCTGAGAGTGCCTAAAAAAGTGCTCGAGGGTGTGTGAAGTTTACCAATCCGCAATTGGCCAGCGTGGAGGACTATGGCCTAAGTCTTCTCATCATGAGAAGAGGTCCGAGCCCAGCAGTGGAACGTGTTTTAAACACAGGGCTGCAGGCTATGATTATTATTACTGTCTCAGAATATCAACATACTTTTTTTATTATTTTTGACAGAAATATTAGTTCCACAGCAATTTCGCAGGACAAGCAGAACAATTTTGTTTCTCAGATTTTTTAAATTAGAATTTACTTTTTTCTTATTAGACGTGTCAAATAATACCTATTGGTAACTATATACATTATTCTCACGTTTTCAATACAAATAGAACGTTTAACGTAACTGTTCTACGAAATTAGCAAAAAGGTACAATAAATTGCTATTTATTGACAAAAAAAAATTACCTTTGACAATTGTCAGAAATCGTGTTTTTTTTTTGTATTATTTCGTAAATACTACTTTTCAGCTTCAGGTAAAGTAAAAAAGGTAGTATTCTCTTTAAATTACGATTCATGTCTAAAAAAAAATTCGAACTTACATCATCAACATAATATTAACACAGCATAAACTATAATTTCCCCTAACCACTAATTCATAATTTTAACAACTCATTTACATAATTATCTCTCATCTAATAGTAAAGCCCTTCCCATAGGCATAGGGCCCCATGGCATAGCCAATAGAACTGTCCTCTGATTGGTCAATAGCCACATAGAGGAATAGGATATAGACCAATGGCGCGCTTACCTGAGCTTTTTTATAGACCATCGGGTTTGGATACAACGATTTTAGATGTTACATTTTTTTTTGTTTTTGGAGTGAGATCTTAATATGACCTTTTTGGTGGTTTGTGTTTTGTTTTTTTGGAATTTTCTTTATTGTATTATGTTGCTAATTTGGTAATGTTTTCTTTTTCATTAAAGTTATTGATTTCGGATTATTTGTTTAGTTTCTCGAGTTATTATTTTGTGGTAGATGGGATAGAGTTTTTTTTTTAATTTTAAACTTTGATCTACTAAGTTGGTTTAAATATTTTAAAGAGAGCTTAAGAAAGCATACCGTTCAATTGTGATCTCAATTGCCAATAATCTTTTACCGACATTATAAAAAAAAATTGTTAAAATTTCTAAATTTATACAACAAAACATAAGTATTTAGTATGTAGTAATTTTATGGCCAGTAAATTATCAAACGAAAAAGAAAAAATAAAACGATCAAATTTCTTTTCCAAAAATATTTATTTTCAAAATGTCCACTGAACGGCATGAACCAAGTAAAATACAGGATAACATAATTGAATACAAAACCAACACTGGCAGCTATCACATAACACAGACTACTCATTATTGTATCAGCAATTACTAATAATAACTGATATGATAAGCTATCAGTCCGTTGACTTTGGTTGATTCGTTGGGTATTGACGTTAAAGGACATTTGTGTTCAAATGGAAGAGAACCACGTTGCAGCTTCTAACATAATATAACATCACGCCCATATTAAGCAGAAGAGTGTGGCAGAGGTGTACAAATAACACCTATATTACACCTCTTCCAAGTAATAGGGGATGAGACCATTGCCAGGCACTATTCATCTCCTTGCTGCTCTTAAGAAATTCCGGCAAGAAAACCCAAATAATACTTTTGCCCGACCCAGAATCGAACCGAGGCCTTGTAGTGAGGCTGCATACGCTAAGCACCAACGACGCAGTAGATTTGGTCTATTTTTTCAAATGTTTTTTCGAAAATATTGTCATATTTGACGACAGGTTCAAGATAAAACGGTGATGCTTCCAACCTTGAGCTCGTTAACAAGAGCTCTACCACCATTAATTTTCTTAATAAGTAATAGTTCCTTGCGCCATTATTATTCTTAAGAGTAGATTAATAATAGCACCTTGTGGTACGCAAAGAAGTTTTGTATTTAACATAATTTTTGCAGTGGTCATAGAATTGTACCTTGCGGTACGCTAAGGAGTTCTCTAGTTTATTTCAATATTTCGTTGGTAAAAAGCGGTACATGTATAACGGTTAGTTCAAAAGATAGCTGGGCAAGAATTTTATGCTTTCAACTTAATTTTTGTGTTGATCTCAAAATAGTACTCTGTAGAACGCCAAGAAGGTTTAGATTTTACTTAATTTGTGCTGCTTAAAGAATACTGACAATTCAATAGAATAGAATAGAATAGAATAGAATATTTATTTGTCTAAAGTGTGGTACAATACGTTGTTACAATACAATTACCGGAACCATTACACTTTGTCATATTATTGACGTGACAATAAGAATTAATTGTAGAAAATAATAATAATAATAATAATTTTAAACAATCAATTAAATTACAAGCAATAAAATTAAACAATGATTATAATTACATAATTATATCGAATCCAATAATAATAAACCAATAATAAATAACACTATATGATAAAAGAGTGAGAAAGATTGTAAAATAATAACAAATTAAATTAAACATTCAATTCAACATCTTCCAAGAACTCTGTAACATTATAATAAGTTTTACGTTCCAAGAATGTCTTGATTTCTTTTTTGAATGCATTTCTGTTTAGCTTTTTCCATTGTTTAGGCAGTTTGTTAAATATAATTGGAGCCATACAGAAGACACTCTTGCGCATAAGAGCAGTTTTGGCTTTGTGCAAGCGGAGCTTAGTATTATCACGTCGATTGCGTGATATTGTATCTTCCAGTCGAGGAAATAAGGACGGATTTGATATGACAAACATCGCTACCTCGAAAATGTATAAACTCGGTAGCGTAAGTATTTTGTACTTTGTAAAATAGGGTTTGCAGCTGTCTGTAGTTTTTAATCCAAACATAGACCTGACACATCTCTTTTGAGCCTTAAAAGCTATTCCAGCATCTGTCGAGTTGCCCCAAAATATGATACCATAGCGTAGTATCGATGCTGCCATACCATGATAGGCCGTAATTAAGGCATCCGTGTTTACTATTTTGGAAAGAGAATATAGAGCAAACGCACTTGTACTCGTTTTTTTGCATAAAGTATCAATATGTGGTTTCCAGTCCAGCTTTTTGTCTATAGTTAATCCAAGAAACTTTGTTGTATTTACGGTTTCTAGGGCTTTATCATTATATTTAATCTTATTATTTATACTGTCTGGTAAATTCACACGTTGACTAAAATGCATAAGTTTAGTCTTATCTAAATTAATCCTCAAATTATTGATATCTAGCCATTTTATTATAGATGTCAAAGATTGATTAATGTCATTAATATACAAATTTATGTCATTTTTATCACAGGAAATTGTAACGGTGCTGTCATTTTCGAATAAGTCCGAAATTACCACTTGCAAATTTGCAATGTGTCCACTAGGACTTTAATTATCAAATCCTCAAATTGGCCAAACTCCGAAATGTTCAATTTCACGTAATTTTGGTAATCAGTTTAATATGTCCTTACTCCAACAGTACCATTTTAAAGACAGTTTGCAAATTGGCTATTATGAAAATTGGACTTTTTGGAACCTCTCGTCATTATCATAATCATCATAAGTCTTGACACCTTTAATACGCCATTATTCGAACCTTAATCATTGTTAGGCCCGGTATTACCGTTCCAACATAAAAAGTTTTGTGAAATAAGGGCTTAATATGAACCAATTACACCATTATAATTTACGTAGACGACATGTTAACAAGATTTTTAAAGAATTCATTTTAAAATACTAAAAAGATCTTAAGTATAACGTGAATATTAGCTACTGAGAAAGTCCATACTTTATTAAGAGTTGAGAATCTGTTTATTTCCTTTCTTTGTGATTAGCATAGTAAAAATATAAGATCATCTCGGTCATCACATACATGCTAAAATTACACTTAATGATACGTAATATGGGTCCAACGATGATCTCTTGTAATAAGTACAGGCTTTTGTTTGCCATTTCGTTAATTTACTTCTTTTCTTTCAAAGCCTTTCCGTAATAATATTTAGTGCATTTTTGGCATCTAAAATATTCAAATAAATGCTCCGAGTTTGCTCAAACAGGTGCCATTCTTCACCCGCTTAAGACTTGTATTATAACATTTTTTTTGTGATGTATAAAGTGAATGAACATTTCCGCTTGATGGTAAGTGGCAACTATCATGGTGGCAGATGAGTCCACAAAATTTTGGCATGTTAAAGGTGAGACGGTGATGGTACCTTCCACGAGCTCGATCATAAGAGCTCACCAAAAAGGAAAATAATTTGCTTTGTTTTTTGGGCGTGGTCAGGAATAAAGCTTTCTTATTTGGTTTAATTTATTTGTTTTAAATGCCTGATTTAAAGTCTTATTTCAATCGTGCCGGATAAGATTCCAAATAGTATTGAATAACAAAATATGTCAAATTTTAACTTTGATTATTTTTATAGCATTTAGCTATGCTCAGCAAATTATACTAAGAAACACGGTGTGCAGTAAGGTCGCAGGTTCAAATCCTGCCGGTCCCATATCTTTTTAACCGACTTCAAAAAAAAAAGAGGTTCTGTATTCGATCCGTATGTATGTATATATGTATGTATGTATGTATGTATGTATGTATGTATGTATGTATGTCACCTTTTTATGTTCGCGATTTTCTCGGAAACTACTGATCCGATTTGAATGCAGATTTCGGTATTTTAATCCTTGTGTTTCAAGGAAGGTTTTAGTATATAATTTATCATAATCTGATAAAGATCGTTGGAGACAGGCAACGGAACTCTTCAAAAACGAATAGCTAATGAACCACGTTTTGTGCAATCGTGTATCTATGTATTGTTTTCACCACTACATAACATAACATCATGCCTGTGTATGCTTTGAAGGGTAAGCAGAGACACCCTACTTACCTACCCTTAAAGTACCGAAAGCTCTTAGGTTTGGACGGGGCTTACGTTTCAGCATATTTGTTATTATCGTAGTGATAACTTATGATCATGAAGATCTCAGAAAGATTTTTTTGATAATATATAAGGATTTGATAATAAAAAAAATAAATAAAAAAAACTAATTAAAAAAAAAGAATATTCTTAACTCGAGCGTATTCTAAATATTATAATAAGTACTATTTTTTTTCAAAGAAAAAGGAACCGCCTTCAATAACTCAAAAGTAAAAAAACTAAGACACTAAAAAGCTTGAAATAAAAAAATAAAATAAAAATAAAACTAATTAAAAAAACTAATAAAAAAAAAGAATATTCTTAACTCGAGCGTATTCTAAATATTATAATATTTTATGTACTAATTTTTTTCAAAGAAAAAGGAACCGCCTTCAAAAACTCAAAAGTAAAAAATAAAATATTCGCTAAACTTTGCTTATCTTTATATTAATTTGTTTAAAACAATAAACCCAAATAATTATGTTATACCAATTATTTATATTTTTTTGAAGTCGGCGCCAAATTACAAAATCAAATACCAATTAAAACCGTATTTACCGAAATAATTGTTGAAAAAATCACAAAATCAAATACCAATTAAAACCGTATCAGCAATTATGTGATTTGGCGCCGACTTCAAAAAAATATAAATAATTGGTATAACATAATTCTTTGGGTTTATTGTTTTAAACAAATTAATATAAAGATAAGCAAAGTTTAGCGAATATTTTATTTTTTACTTTTGAGTTTTTGAAGGCGGTTCCTTTTTCTTTGAAAAAAATTAGTACATAAAATATTATAATATTTAGAATACGCTCGAGTTAAGAATATTCTTTTTTTTTTATTAGTTTTTTTAATTAGTTTTATTTTTTCAACAGAACTGTTTCTTAGTATATGTCAAATTTGTATAGAAGTTTGTAAAGCAGACACTCGACACAGCTGGGATCGATTCGTGGGTCGGGCAAAGTGTCATTTGATTTCTTTTTATCAGAAAATTCTGAAGTGATGCTTTCACGGAGTTGTATTAGTGCCTGATGGATGGGGATAGGCTCACCCCCTATCACATGGCACCAAAGCTTATCAGGTGAAGTGTGAATGTTATACAATTCTGCCACACCCTTCTGGGTAATATAGGCGTGATGATAAGTTAGATACGAAAAGAAAATTGCATGAAAACCGACCCAAGAGAAGCTGTGTTAACAATTGTTAACACAGCTTCTCTTTGGTAAGGACCATGCCCAAAAAATCGATAAAAGAACGAGAGGTTCCAGTTCCTAATAGAGTTATCTTTATCTTTTTTTTATGGTGGATAGGCACGCGTTTGACCACGATTCCACCTGATGGTAAGTGATGATGCGGTCTACGGTGGAGCACGCTTACCTATGATATACTTATTAACTCTTGCTTTGAAGACACCCAGATTGTACATACGGAAACACAAACTCGGGCAGGGCGTTCCATTCTTAGACAGTTCGCATAAGGTAGAGGGTGAACGTATTGAGAATTTCTTGACAGAAAAATATCAAAAAGCACTTAGATTTTTTTTTCAAGCCAGGAATTGATCCGTCGCGGACTTTTTTTTATTATATATTGTGCCATCTCTACCATTAATAATACTTACTGATAAACATATTTTATAATTGACTTAAATCATCGAATCATAATTTGATACAAAAAATATTATTTCAATTATATGTAACTTTAATTTTTTAAAAGACAATGTGTAGAGTGTTACATTGAATTAACTTCTTCAAAAGATTTTAATTTTATTGATCGATTCTTTTTTATAGTTATCCTTTAATGAAAGAGAAGTATCATATCTAATTATTTTAATCCAAAAGGGTGTGGCATAGGTGTGTCATACCCACATTCCACCTGTTTCGTTTAAGATCCCACGTGATATCGCCTTTTGAAATTCTTTTAAAATCTTAAAATTTTTCTTTGTCCTATTTAATTGAACCTCTGGCATTGCCTAAAATCAAAGGTTCTTCCTCCATTAAAACGAATCATCGCGATCCATAAAACGACGCCGAGCCACGCCCATTTTGTTCTGCGCACAAATCCCGGGCAGAGCTGAAATTTCACAAAGGAACGCAACAATTTACCAAAATATCCTTAATATTGTAAAATTATAAAATTATTACTAAATATTAATAATGGAAATCGAACGAGCCATCGCGGTTATTTTTTAACCAGCATTACTCTCTACTGAACTGATTAAAAAAAAATATCCTATATAAGGTCAATGTAAACTAATTTATTGATCGATTGGTCTTCATATGTATTCTTCACTAAAATAAAAGTATCATACCTAATTATGTTAACCGAAAAGGGTGTGGCAGAAATGCGTTACACCCACATTCCACCTGTTATGTTTAAGATCCCATGTGATAGAGGCGATCGCCTTTTAAAATTCTTTTAAAATCTTGAAAATTTTCTTTGTCCGTTTTTCTTTAACCTCTGGCATTGCCTAAAATCAAAGGTCCTTCCTCCATTAAAATGAATCATCGCGGTCTATAAAACGACGCACAGCCCCGCCCATTTCGTTCTGCGCACAAATCCCGGGTAAAGCTAAATATTTACAAAAAAAACGCAAGAATATACCAAAATATACCTTAAAAGAGATAAATTATCACTAATCATGAATAAAACGAATGATTTGAAGTGGTTCTTGATGAAAATCCTTAGGATCTTAACGAAATCTGAAGGCGGCTTTGTCCAGAGACGCAAGGGTGGGGACGCCCATTTTCAATATGGCGACCCTCAGATCAAGATTGTGACGTAATGAGTATTAATATCTACACAAATCTAGAGAAATTCAACAGATTTAATTACATTTAAACACTATTTCACAACAAAATGTCGATTTTACAGAATATTCTCGAGTTTAGGACATAAGTTAAAATGTTTGACAGATAAGGTTGTATGAGTTTTGACCTGCGCATCTTTGTATTGATTTAATAATCCTATTACGTCACAATAAAATGTCAAATTATTCACGTAAAACAAAGAACAAACTAAAAAAAATGAAAATCGATAGAGAAAATTACAAAAAAAAAGCGTCACCTCGCCCAAAAAGGTGGTCACAAAAAGGTTTGCAATAAAAAAGGAACGCAAATTTGAAAAAAGAAATTCATGTAGGTAGAATAGAAAGCAACTCACCTCATGCGAACCAACATGGCGGTTAACAAAGAGATTAAATTCGGTAAAAAAACTGTAATCCTTCGCGAAAACTCAGCAGTTTATGCAAAATATGTCTTTTAGTAACACAGAATGGATAATTTTGTGTAAAAAGATTGATTTTAGATGCGATGTCGCGACGCGTGGTTGCACTAAGGTGCATTGGGAATTACTGAGGGCTTGCTTGCATCGGTCGGCGGCACAGGGCGCGCGCACACCGCCGCCCGGCACGCACACACACAAACGCTGTATGCACAAACGCATTGGCGAAAGTCAGAACACTGCAACATGCATTTTACTTAGCAACAGCACATTGAACCACTTTTTTTTATCATCACGACTATAAGGCTTGAAGGGACGGGTAGATATGAAAGTTGCGATCTGAGATGCATAGATATGATTATGGAATTCAATTATGAATTTACAGAGTTTACACTTTGCTAGATGCCCTGTAAAACTAAGCCGGTCGCTATGAAAATTCAGCAAAATACGTGTGCGTACGGTCTATTAAGCACTGAAGGATATAATATATGAATTTCATCCAAATAACGATGACCACCGTACGCACCGAACTAACCCTTAAATCGGTCTAAATTTAGGACTGAATATTGGATAAATATGTCCTCAAATTAAAGTTAAGAGTTGCGATAAAGCTTCAGTCATTTCGGATAACTGTAACAAACGACTGAAACGCCATGACATTCAGAATCTTGGTGCCAGATGGTGAAGGATAAGGTGTTTCCTGCTAAGGAGCTCCTTTCACATGACAAACGACACAGAGCAAATCTGATTATAGTTCGAGAACCAACTAGCCAAAAAGCACCGAGTATTTATTCAATTTGCATTAAGTGACCAAGTAATAAAAAGCTATAAAGATGCTTTTGTTTTTGAATTAAACTCATTAGTTGCAGGGCCTTTTTTCACCACAAAGGAACACAGTAGTCAAAGCACTAATAATAAACCGGTTGGATTCGACACAGGAGGCATTTTTGAAACCACAGATCCTAGACGTGGTCAGTGTTTATTTCCAAAAATGTTATAAGAAAAATAAACTTTTTAAAATAGGCAGCTCGAGAAATCGTTCTTAGTTGTTAGTTGTAGTGAGCAAACCTCGATTTTTCTTCGACTCTAATTCGAATCAAAGTTGAGGTTTGCTCACTACTTCTTTTTTAAATATAACATAACCTTCAAACCACGTCATCTAGTCCTAAACTAAGCAGAAATTGTACTATAGCTACTGTTTCGAGCTGCTAAGGTAAAAGGTTGTATGAGCTTTTGAATCCCTCACTACGCTAAAGATTCTCTAGAACTCGAAGCAAATACGTATTTTGCTGTCTTTTTGCTTAAATAAACATACATATATTACTATAGGCGCAATGTTATGTTATATTATGAGGCATAACACCGTAGGCCTCTAATGAAGCGATGCATCTATAATCTGCTTTTGTGGATTGTTGATGTCCATGGGCTGTAGTTATCACTTACCATCAGGTGGACTATACGACCGTTCAAATCAAATCAAATCAATCATTTATTTTGCGAAATATGGGTACAAGGGATGTTACAATATTATTACATTTGGTATCACCATAATCAGCTACATAGCATGCAAATGCATTTATGTTTACAATAATAAAATTATACAATTATATTTACTTATATTTCTTGCAATGTCAAAAGGATAAATTAAAATAATCATAATTATATTTATGTAATATGTCACAAATTAGTAAGCCATGTTGAAATTTAAAAGTAAATTACAGATTAGATAATGATTTGTCGGACAAATATTCTTGGACAGAGTAGTATACCTTTAGATAACAATAATGCTTTTACTATACTCTTAATATACATATAGTGCAAGTTTCCAGAATTGAGTTTGGAAGTTTATTGTATATTCGTGGAATCATGCAAAATATACTGTTGTTAAGTAGTGCAGTTCTGTTCGATGGAAACCTTAATTTCAAATTGTGTCTATGGCTGGCTAACTTACGAATAAAACAATTTCAAGGGTCACCATTCGTGTTTATATTATTAATAGAAGATACCGGGTCGGCTTCTTGTCTAACGGATTTAGCTTAATATCAGTATTTTACGACTTTCATCAGACCTCCACAACCCAGTACGTCACGAGGTAATACGATACTCTTTGTAAGTCTAGTTGTCAGATTTTCTAGCCTCTGACGACCCGTAACGACTGCCATAGATCTTCACAACGGCAACCGGGAAAGTAAAAGTCCACTATTATTATTTGACTCCATGTAAAATAAATCAGGGGGCTGGCCATCAAAAGTCTGTATGTCACTTCGCAACGCCGAAACGGCCGAATGCATTTCAATGATTTTTAGAAAGGGGAGTGGAGTGTCTTTTGTTTTTTTTTTAGTTATTTTATACTGTAGGATGATTGCGACTTGAATTGCAAGTATAATAATGGATTTGATGGAGTAAAAGTAATAAATTATTGTTAGATAATAATGATATGATATTAATATAAATAACATCGATTTAAATAAAATTTTACACAAATATAGCTTAATATATATTATAGTCTGACTGAATTAACATAATTGTAGGTTTTTTTTTTATCTACGTACCACTATTAAATAGGCAGACTCAACGATAAAGTTTCTAAAATTTTACAAAATTTCTTAATCTGCGGTAAATACTTGGATCCAATTGTTTCTCTCCTTGAATGTTTTGAGAGAGGCATCAAAAACGATCGTTCAGACGGTTCAATACGTTGATCAAATTGACGGTTATACTATGAAAGATAAAATTTGCCAAAAGAAAAGGTGGTCGGTCACGATCTACTAAATGTCAGTCGCTCCACGTTTAATATAGATATTCAGTTGAATCTGTTAGACTACAAGCCGACCCCAATGTAATTGGGAAAAGGCTCGGCATGATGTTTTACCGTCGTAAAACGCGTCGCTTTGAAATCCACTGATTTATAAGACTATTAACCCAAAAACAAGCTATTTAACGTATGTAATTACGTTATATTACTCATGTATCTATTCTCTTACTATTTTACGATATATTTAACTAATGGGATTTCAGTTCATCGGAATGTAAGAGGCAACAAAATTTCGCCAATAACCTGGGACCAGCCAAGACCAGCCAGCGAAGCGCCTTCCTTTTCCAGAAGTCCTTCATCGAAATTTTCTTCAGTAATTGGACGGTCAAACCTCATATTTTGACCAAGGTAAAACTTGTTAAGCTATGGCTTGTAGAGTCAGAATGGGTGCATTTAGAAGAAAGAAAGAAAGAAAGAAAAATAGTTTATTCTTGCATAAGAAAAAACATTATAAAGCGTCTAAAACTAAATAATTTAAAATATCATTAATAATGCCAGAAATGGTACGCATCTCAGCACAATACTGCAGCGCTGATAATTCTGATACACCCAGTGAGTGAGTGGCGCAGTGTGACAACAGAAAAAAAATAACTACATGTTAAAACTTTTTGTTTCTCAAACAACAAGAAGCTTCGTGCTACATGAGCCGTCTCCCGAATAATTTTGGTGGAATCATGCTGTTCTGCCCTGTGCCAATTATATGACAACGTACTTAGCGAACGGACCTGTAGTTCACCTGATGATACATGGTAACTACAGTCACTACAGGTTGTAGATGCGTTGCTGCATCTGAGGACTTCGGTGATACGCCATAGTAATGCAAGCACTACTATTTGGCAGCAGGTTTAAGGTGACGGTGAAGAGTCTGCACCCTCGAGCTAATTTATAGAGCTCCACCACTAGCAACATCATGCCTATATTACCTAGAAGGGTGTTGCCTGTTTTGTTTAGGTCCCACGGGATAGGGAGTGAATCTATCGCCATTCACAAGACACAATTTCAACACCGTACTGCTATTGTAAATTGCCTGGGAATGTTCACATAATATAACACTTTACCCTACTCGGGAATCTAGCCCGAGGAAGTCACCACTATCAAATTGCCCGAAATTACTGGCGAATAAGCCGTAACATCGTAGTCCTCGTAAAAAAAATCATTTGCAAATTGTTGATGTCCATGGGCTTTTATTATTAATTACCATCAGGTGAACTACACGTACATATGATAAGAAAAAAAATGTATTTATAAGATAATTAAGTCAGTCTTTATCCTACTAATTTTATTAATATTAATAATTTTGTTGATGATGTGTAAATAATATTTTATTGTAAAATTGTATTATTGTAGTATTATAATTTTGGCTCAACTTAGTAATTATATTGTATTATACTACATTATAAGTATATTGTGTTAGTTTTAAGTCAGTAATTATCCGTCCTTCATATACAGACAACGATGTGTACGTCTGTAATAGATATATATATATAAGAACTAGATTTCATAATGCATGTACAGTAAAATTTCCATATGTATATTGTTGATGTACCAATAAATAAATAAATAAATAAAAATATGACAAAAATAATGTGAAATTTAAGTTTTCCTCCGTGCCTCGAAAAGCACGTTCAGCCACCGGCTGTCGTTACGGGTAGTTAGAGACCAGAAAGTCTGGCAACTGGTTTAACAAAGAGTATAGTATAACCTAATACTGAGTTGTTGAGGTCTGATGGCACACACTCCACGTAAAATACTCATATAAGTCAGCTAGGTCCGTTATATTTTCGACGTCAACAGTTTAGTTTAAAGAATCGCATCCAGCGACAACTTAGCAACTTTATAATATATAATACTCTAGGTTTTTGATAAAATTAGTTCGACACGCCTTCGAAATTTTTGCCATCCGACGGCACTTGATCAAAAACCTAGGTTTTTAATTGAAAACCCTACTGTACTAAAAATCTGCAAATTCAAATTCAAATTCAAATCATTTATTTTCATAGGCCCCAGGAGGCGCTTGAACACGTCAAAATATTACAAACAAATGATATAAAAATAAATTATAAGTAAAACTAAATTATACTAATAACAATGATTTGAATAACCGGGGCTTCAATTAATTTTAATCCAACAGTTTAAAATCAGATTAAAATCAAACTAAGTACCAGCTCCGATGGGTATTGCATTGTGAGAAGTGCTGGTGAGAAACTCATGTGCACCATCTTTTCAAATGAAATGAATAATATACAATTTTATTAATATTTAATAATATATAACAATTACAACACATAAAAAGAGCAGTTCATTTCCAAATACTATTATCATTTATGTAGTCTAAAATACAGTAATAAGCTTTTTGAGACAATCTGATTTTAATATATTTCTTAAATTTACCTATCGATAATTCTACTGCGTCTAATGGAAGTTTATTGTAGAAGCGTATACATTGACCTGGAAACGAGTTAGAGATTTTATGGAGCCTAGTAGTGGGCACAGCCAGTTTGTTTTTGTTCCTTAGATTTACTTTATGGAGATCACTATTTTTCTTAAATTTTGCGACATTTACGTACTCCCCCCGGGGGTGAAGTCGGGGTTAGATTATCATTATAATTTTCAATCGTTTTGACTTATTCTATAGAGTATTCGTCATTCAATAATTCTTCGTGCCTTTTCCCAATTGTATTGGACCGGCTTGTAGTCTAACAGATTCAGCTGAATATCAGTATTTTACGGGAAGCGAATGCTATCATAACTTCACAATCCAATACGAGACGATACAATACTCTTTGTTAGACTAGTAGTCAGACTTTCTGACCTCTGACCCGTAACGCCTGCCTAGATCTTTAAATGGCAACCGGGACGGCTAACGTCCGGTTCGCGCGGATTCGACTTAGCCAAGAGCTCCTCAATTATCTCTGCTGTAGTAACAGTAATGAACCACAAGTGAAATAAAACTAATTAATGTGTGTGTCATCCTATGACGTCACTTTGCGATATATCTAGGAAATAGATCTAAATATAGACAAAGACGTTCATCACAATTTGCCAATCATACCATAAACTACATGACTGTCTTATTTGTGTAATCTAGTGGAAGGTTATGTGATACTATCCTCCGTCCGCGGCTACGCCTGCGTGGTACGTTATTGAAAAATAGCCTATATTGGCATCCAGACTATATACTACACGTGAGCATAATCTTATCAAAATTGATCCATTAGTTTTGCGTCAAATAGCAACAAACATTCAAGCATTTATCACAGAATTTCTATAGCGGCAAACTAAATTTGTTTTATAGTTGATCTGATGGTAAGTGGCAAGTGGCAAAATCAATTCACGAAACTTGCAGAGATATAATAACATATTCCTCCTTCAAAAGACTTGATTTTTCTTCTGAAAAAAATGTTGGTTTTTCTTTATTCAACGCGGCGTATTATGTAGCTATATGAAGTCCACCTGATGATAGTGGTAACTATGCTTTTGTGGATTGTTAATGTCCATGGGACATCATGCGTAATTTCATCTGATATACGGTGTTATGCCTCATGCACCAGTAATTTCAGGGCCTGATCTCACCACCAAACCGCAACGCAGTAATGCAAGCAGTATTTGGCGGCAGGTTAAAGGTTACACGGTGGAGCTGCTGCCCTCGTTCACAAGAGCTCTACCTAAATAAAGGTTAAAGGTGAAAATGAATATC
The DNA here is from genome assembly GCA_905147285.1 of Hypena proboscidalis. Lineage (NCBI taxonomy): Eukaryota > Metazoa > Arthropoda > Insecta > Lepidoptera > Erebidae > Hypena > Hypena proboscidalis. The sequence continues at coordinate 10,406,544 of LR990156.1, read as the reverse complement.
AGAAAAATGCCATATACAGCGCTCTGATTCACTGCACTAGATTACATTAGTGTGCAACAATCTACCTACGCGTCACAGAGTACACAATGCAGTATTCCTTCGCTTAGGTCATGGTTTATCTGGTGATTTAATACTGTGGTTTTATATGCACTAGGTTTGAGCGCGGTAGGACCCGTCCTATTAATCACAGCATTTTTTTACATAAGGGTGAAATGTGGGTGTGATATAGAATATGTGATGACAGTATTCGTCTTCAGATGTTAGTCGTATGAGATTTTCCTGACCACACACTTTTGCTCAACCCGTGAATCGAACCCAAAACCTCGTGGTCAGAGGTCATTATTATATGATATGAGGCAGTTACATAGTATAACTCACTTTATTAACGTTTAAAGAGCCAATGAAACTGCGCGATGGAACCTTGTCGCAGTTTACAGTCATGCAAGTGAATTGTGATAAGGTTGGTTCCTTTTAGTAATTTGAGGGTACAACTGATCGATTGTCAGGTTAAGCTACGGCTATCAAGGAGGTTATAAGGATGGGTGAGCATTTTTCTTGTTGTGGTTCGGTCGAACTGGTCTACTGTTTGTAATAATCCACTATTTTTATGATGGATAAACTACAATTTTAAAAAAGAAATCGATTCCCACTTAAGACAAATCTTTGTGTGCATGAATATGGGTGTTTGTCTTAGTCTGGGTGTTTCTATGTTTAAAAAGTATGTACTTACAAAAGAAAAGTATATATGTATTAGTATCAGTTATTCTAGTACCCATAGTACAAGCTCTGCTTAGTTTGGGACTAGATGGCGTTGTGTGTAAGTTGTAAAATATTTAATTATTTTATTTATTTATTTATTTGTACACGACCTCACCTGATGGTAAGTGATGATGCGCTCTACGATAGAGCACGCTTACCTATGAGATACTCTTGCTGCTTTGAAGACACACAGGTTATATTTGTCGGCAGGTTATAGGTGAGCCGTTACCCGCCAGGATATCATTTGAAGATAGAAGAATATTTTCCACTGTACAAAAAAAAATACTTCAAACAAGCAAACAATTTGTATATACATTTTTATAACAACATTTAATAGAAGTACTATTCCTGGGAGCTCTACCAACGCTAGTCACCTTCCTGAATACACCCATCAAGAATTATCAGACCTCCAGTTTACCTTCCATTCCACGAACCCGGGAGCTCAAGGACAACTGGACGAATTAGTTCCCGGATTTCGTCACCAGTTTCCTAGAACTCGCATCCTGCGGTAACGTAATGGAAGTGGAGGTCAGGATATAGTCGGGTTGTAGCCCTAGGTTCAACCAGTGTATCTAGAACTTTTAGGTCTCGTCAGAACCGCGCATGTCTGAATCGATCGATGTCTGTCCTTTATTGTAATAACTAGTAGAAGTTATGTGATTGAGAGTTTCACCTATAATCTTACAAATAGAATGGTCTGCGTTTTTGTCTAGTGGTTAGCGTCTACAGCCTCTAACTGCAAAGTCTCGGTGTCGATGCCTGGATTGGGCCAAAGTGTTTTTTTTTGGGTTTTCTGTTTGGTAATTCTTAGATTGCAGCATGGATTTGGAATTGAGCCTGGTGGATGGCGATAGGCTCAAACCCTATCACATAAGGCCGAAACATAACAGGTGAATTGTGGGTGTTCATTTTATGGCTTTGCCACACCCTTTTTTGGGAAATAAGGGCGTGGTTTTTATTACCAGCACATGAGGCATAACACCGCAGTCCTCAGCTGCAGCGACGCATCTACAATCTGCTTTTGTGGACCGACAGCTTAACCTAACGGTCACCTATCCAATGGCAGATCGCGTCTAGCATTGCTTAACCTGTTGATCGATCGGTCCTATGTAGAGCACCGTCTCACCTTTAATCTGCCAAAATAGTAATGTTTGCACTGTCTTTTGGTCTAGTAGTGAGATCAGCCCAAAAATAGCCTTTTTTCTATTTTGTTTCCTATTTTCCAAAAGGTAGATAGACTGTTTACCCCCTAATAGATTTTCCCTTAACACATGGGAGCTAAAACAACAATTAAAGTGTGAGTGTTGTTATAAACCTCTGCCACACCCTTTTTCACAAGAACTCTGCCTGCATTACTATACTAGAGGAGGCACCACATTTTTTTTTTTTAAAAAACATCGTCCACCCTATCAATAACTCCTGTGTCGATAGGGTGTTCACAAGCATGTATTTCACATACAAAGCACATCCAGAGTCAGAACAAATTTTGCGAATCACACAAAGAATTGTCCCGTGTGGGTATCGAACCCACAACACCAGCGCAGTTGAAAGCGGCGAGGTGACTGCTTTGACCACTACGCCATCCGTGTACTCCATTTCATCTTATCATCTTGACACGAAATGGTAGTGCTTCACTACATGATTCAAAGGTCCCCCGGGTGCAATTTCTACCTGAACATTTATGAAAATTAATTTTTCGAGGAAATTTCTCATTTTTTACTATTTTCAACATTACCTTAGACTATACCAATACATTTGCAATTTCCCGGGCAACTTGGGAACGTCCAATGATAATCGACATTCTATAAATTCATTTAATTGACATTATATTACATATTATCTTATTGAATTTTTAAAGCAACTTCTAGGTAATTACTTCATTGACAGTCCTGATTTTAATTTTATTTTTATTTTAATTTTTATTTAAATGATTGTAGCAATAATATATTTTTTGCATGCCTTACGGCAGGATCACTTGAGACATGTATATTAAATAGCACCATTGTAACAGTGTTTTCTGCAAAATAAATGATTTGATTTGATTTGATTTGAATATAGTTCCCAATTGCAAATCATTTATTTTCATAGGCCATCAAATATCAAAATACAAAATATATAAAATTTTAATAAAACTACTAACTAAATTATAATACTTATTGCAATAAAATGATTTGGCACCGGAGCTTAGAATGACTTTAATTCGACTTAGAATGTTGAATTAAAATCAATCCAAGCACCAGCTCCGATGGGTCAACAATTTGCACAGCTTAAATTATGTTATTAAACACTGAAAGGTGTTTTCGCAAGCGTATTCTTAAACATAAGCGATTTTTTCCTGAAGTCAATTTTTCCGGTAAAAATTTTTTTGCACCCAGGGTCTCAGAATCATGTACTGAATTACTAAAGCGACTCCGTCACGATGTCATTTACAACCTGTATAATATACATTACTATACTTAATGATAGGGACAGGTTCATGAGGTTATCTTATACAGACCAACATAAAGAGAGTTTGTATTACTATCATACTGAACTTTTTATTATGTATATTATTGTGTATATATACTAGAACTGCCTCGATGGTCTAGTGGTTAGCGCATGCGCCTCTCACCGCGAGGTCTCGGGGTCAGGCAAAGTGTTATTTGTGAACGTTCCGTTAGGAAATTAGAAATAGAAATAGAAATCATTTATTCGTGTAAAACATGGTAGGTACAGATGTTTTAATATTTTGTTACTTTTTTGTATCACATATTTCGCCGGGAATTCGACATGCAAATATAAGATATTATTGCTAAAATTATTACACTTGGCATGAAAAATTCATGTTTATAATGTGCTATATATAGAAATTGAATTGAAGCATACAATGTCAAACCAATTAAAATAAATATATATAGGTACTTGATCAATGTCAGAAAATTAACTATTATTATGTCAAGAATTGGCTAATTACATAAATTAAAATAAAATCATGTCATGTCGTGCAATAAACACAATAATAAAAAAATAAAATAAAAGTAATAACATGTCAATATTTAAATAATTTATGGACTCGAAACAATTTCATCAATAACTCAACCAAGCTCTACTAAACTGACATAGTTTTTACATTTTATAAATTATCCTGACTTTATATTAATTCTGACAATGAATAAAAAGACTTTTCAATCAATTCACAATAGCAGCACGGAATTGGAATTGTGTTCGGTTATTGAAGATAGGCTGACCTCCTATCCCATGGGACCTAAACATAACAGGTGGAATGTGGGTGTTATACACCTCTGCCACACCCTTCTGGGTAATATAGGCGTGATGTTATGTTATGTTATAACATGGGTGCAATCGACATTCGCATATAAACCAACTAGCTAATACCCGCGTAAAATGTAAAAAAATTGCCTATGGCCCTTTGTGATAAGCCAGGCTCTCAGCTACATATATGTATGTTACGTCATTACGTGACGTCACTTTCATCCATTTGTACCTATCTTAAGTAGGATATTAGGGTATCTTGCATTTTATTTTGTATTTGGATCCATGCAGCTTAAACTTCTTATTGATTATTTTTATAGTATTTAGCTATGCTTAGCAAATTATACTAAGAAACAGTTGAAAAATTATGGGACAGGCAGGATTTGTACCTGTGACCTCTGCACACCGGGTAGCCGCTTCAACCAACCAGCTACGGTCGCCTCTTGCTCGCCTAAATTTCTGAACTGTATGTTACGTCATTTCGTTTCAAATCCTGCCGGTCCCATTATTTCAACTGTTTCCTAGTAAGTACAATAAACGTAAGTCGTGACAAAATTGCTAATTAAACCGTAAATAAACACAAAAACTTTTATGTCTATTAGTAGCTGTATAAGTTTTACAAGTTCTTGACAAAGTTTCCAGACAGTTAAGTGCCGGCTAAATCTATAAGTTGCCATACAAATATGACAGTTCTTCTTTATAATAACTTCCTAATAGGCTACTCAGTAAAATACCAGTACAACTGGCACCTAATGGCAAACGCAGATGGAGTCAACTAGTATCTTTTTAATTTTATTTTGAATATAATAAAAAAAATAATAATAGCAGCCGCCCTGTATCTAATACATGTCCCACTGCTGGGCTCGGGCCTCTTATCACGATGAGAAGGGTTAGGCCACAGTCCAGCTCGCTGGCATTTTTAGACACTCTCAGGCATGCAGGTTTCCTCGCGATGTTTTCCTTCACCGTTAGCAAGCGATAATTTGTATGATAAACACACACATATATCATCGAAGGTGTGTGCCGTGGGTTCAAACCCGAGACCATTGACTTAGCAGTCCTTCGGTCCCCCATTCGGTCCTACTCCCCTTTTTTTAAATAATTTAATAAATTCTTTATTGACACAAAAATTAAACAAACAAAGATATAAAACTTAACGTAAATTTATCAGCGAATCTCAATACTACTACTGCTGGTACATAAAATAGGATTAGCCAGTACCAATGGCCAGTACTAACGGCTTTGCTCATTTACTTACTTGTCAATCCTAAGGTTTCCTGTAAGAAATTGCTTAAAGCCGCCCATTGTGCAACATAATTTTTAAGTGCAATTGTTTACAAAAGTTTTCTTTGTTTACAATACAGATTACTCTATCTATCTATTTACCTATCTATAAGTAAAAATATCACCTGATTCAACCCAGTCTTTCTATCAAACAAAGCTCAATCGATACTACATCTGTCTACCCACCCAGACAGCTCCGTGAAGATACAAATACAGACAGTACCCCGTCTAAGTGAACGTATAGTACACATCGACTTAGCAACAGCATCTTATACCCACGGTTATATCAAGCTTAACATTTCCAATATAAGCTGGTATATATTGCACGGGCAGCCTGTACAACTCGAGATCATCTTATAATGGAAATGTATAGGCTGACTTGTAGCCATGTGTACACCACCCCATTTTGTATTAAACCTTTAACTTCCAATTTCAACCTTATGTTTAGTGAGATAAGGGTTAAAATCGGTGTGGTTGAAAGCGTATTACTTAAGAGAGTTAAAACTGGTTGAAAAATAATTGATAAGAGCCGGCAAGTTGATTTTTGTTGTGCTTTTTTGTTTAAGACGCGTAGTGTTGCCAGTTTATTCAGTTTGTCCCTGGAACTGGAGAGCCTTACCTTAGGGGTAGCTACAAAACAACTTTTTATGAGACTAAAAATATTTAGCTTCTTTACTACAGCTCGGCTAAAAAAAGTTCAAATAAATGGGACTTTCACTCTGGTCTTCCTATGGCTACTTAATTATAAATCAAGTAATTAGCACAACCCAGCTTAAGACTTACAAAATGGTGAACCAATTGTGTTTATGCTCAATAAAACATCATGTCAAATTTGTTAACTTTGTCAATATGTTCACCATTTCCGGATTAAGACCATTTGAAGCCCTATAAGCCAACGCCATCCGGCTAGAAGGACCATTTAATGTAAGGGCCAGTTAGCTCTTACACTATTTAGTTGTAGGTATGTTTAGTTGGTGAAATACACACGAGATAAAAACACTATAATCAATGTTTATTAAGTTAAGTTAAGTTATATGTTACAAAGATCAAGTTAGTGTCTCTTACTCTAGACCAGGGCTGTCCAAACAAAGGCCCGCGGGCCGCATGCGGCCCGCGGCTTGTTTTCATGCGGCCCGCGACACACATTTTAATCTAAAAATAGTTTTGGACACAAATTGTTTGGATAATATTATTCGTTGTCAAAACATGTACTCAATACTTGGTATAATTATTTATCTTCAGTCTTGCAACATTCCATTCGCATGATCACTTAAAAGTGAAGCTACAAGGCAAAGAACACAATATAGCCAACTTGTATGGATATGTGAATGGGTTCAAAAATAAACTGGGATTATTCAAAACATCACTGGAACAAAATGATTTTTCTTTTTTTCCATGTTGCAAAGAACTTTATAGCGAAATAGAAGGATGCAATTTTTCGGACCACCTCCAGTATATCGACGAGGTAATATTTGAATTTGAGCGGCGTTTTGCTGATTTCAAAGGATTAGAGAGCGATTTATCTCTTTTTACGAATCCATTAACAGTTGAAAAAACAAGCGTAAAGACTGAATACCAGTTAGAATTATGTGACGTTCAGTCAGATCCCTTTTTCAAGGGTAGAAAAGAGACAGGAATGGATTTTTTTAAGATCCTTGGCGACCGTTTCCCCAAGCTGAAAAAAATTGTCTTGAAAATGGGATCGATGATGGGCAGCACTTATTTATGTGAAAGTGCATATTCAACAATGAATTTTATAAAATCCAAGTATAGATCTTCACTGTCAGATAAATCGCTTCTTCATGCAATGCGCCTGGCAACAACGAATGTTGACGTGGATATCGATACTATTGTTAAAGATAAATTAACGAAAAATCAATAAACATAGAAAGACAAAATTACCCTGTATTTTATTTACTTGACAACTGAAAATATTTTTCTGGCCCTCCAGCTTTTGTATGAAATTTAATTAGCCCGCGAAGGTGTATAGTTTGGACAGCCCTGCTCTAGACAATAGGTTCGTACCACGGTAGTCAATGTCCTCAAAGTTATTTGTGGAGTCAGGTTATTTATATAATTGCTGGCACGCGACCGCGACCTACTAATGAATTTGCTGTGGCAGCAAAGATGTACGGTAGCGAGATCGTACATATTAAATAGTGTAAAAATTCCAGTATCTTCGCCGCTAAATATCAGGAAGTGCCATTGGCGCCCCACATTTTTACTATTTTATTTAAAACCTAAGAAGTACCACCAAAGCTTCTTCGCCACTACGGAATGCGACGCGAAGGTGCCGTCTTCTTTTTAACATTTTCTACGAAAAAAGCGGACGTCAGAGAATGTCGAAAGCGTCGATGACATTTGATGGAGAAGACGTGTCATGTCATAACTACAGCTCATTACTTTTGGTGTCCAGATAAGTGGCTAGCGTCTTTCTGACACCTTTGTTACTTGAGTCTAGGAATATAAAGATTTTAGAGATGGCAACACTGGTGTTGCAAAGAGCAGTACTGGTCCCTTTATTGTATGTCCTTGGTACGGACAGGGTCGCAAGCGTATGACCGACTTATTCAGTTTGCTTTTTATAGTTACAATTTTATGTATACAAGCTGTTGCCCGAGGCTCCACCCGGGTTTTTTTACAAGAAGCTTATATTTAAATCCAGGCAATAGAAAGAAAAAAAAATTAGCTACATATGTGTGAATTTTCATCAAAATCGGTACTTGCAACTGATAGTGAAGAAATAACATAATACTTACAAATTTGATATTGTAATATTAGTAGGATCACTCTACAAGCTGAATATCAGTATTGTACGAGGAGCTACCGCCATCAGACCTTAGACCTCAGACCGCCATTAGAATTCTGGTCTGGTCATTTTTGATTATTGGTTTGAGTCTAGGGACTTAGAGATGCTATAGCTGGCAACACTAGATTGCAAGGAGCGGTGCTGGTCCCTTTATTGTATGTCCTTGGTACGGACGGGGTCGCGGGCGTATGACCGACTTATTGTCCGACTTTTTTTAGTTACAATTATAAGTTATAGTGTTTATTTATAGATTTAGGGTGTTTCATCATTATAAATAAATAAGATTCCTGTCAGTTATCTGTAAGTATGAAATTCGACATAATTCGTCGGAAATTTATAATCTTCCGAACCTTTTTCCCAATTACGTTAAAGTCTGCTTCTAGTCTAACGGGTTTAGCTGAATATCAGTATTTTACGTGGAGCGAATGCTATCCCTAGCTAGTCCGAAGTTAAACAATACTCTTTGTTAGACTAGTTGTCAGATTTTCTGGCCTCTGAGTGCCATAGATGTTCAAATGACAACCGGGACTGACGGCTCAACGTGCGCTCTAAGGCATGGAGATAACTCGTCATGTTAAAGATGGTCACCCATCCACAGCCGACCGCGGTTAGCATTGCTTAACCTGCAAGATCGATCGGACCACGAGGCTTCGCATCAAGCTATACGCCTGTATAAGCTGGTCTCGCGTTGCACGGGAAGTCTGTACAACGCGAGACCATCTTATATTGGTAACTAGCGACCCGCCCCGGCTTCGCACGGGTACAATGCTGATACTAAATACACTACACAAAAACTGTAAACGTTGTGTATATATAAACACAGCGGATTCGCGCGGGTACAAAATATATAGCCTATGTCACTCACTGAAAAAAATATTAAAATCGATGCAGTAGTTTTGATTTATTCATTACTGCCCGTGGCCCGCTCGCGTTAAATTTGAAGTAAAACAATTCCCCTTTCCCTATACCATGAAGATTTTCATCTTTGGAATATTCATACACAACATTTTTATTTATTTACTTTTTAAATTTCTCAGCTCTATATCTATCCCGAAGCTGACTGAGTTGAGCCTCACGCTCTACTGACGATTCTCTGTCCCTCGAAACAGGCTCGCTCCCGTACGTACGTATTTGAAAATCATAATTGAGATAATTGATTCTGTCAGGCAGTCACGTCCAAGGAGGAGGTTGGTGTTCCTGGTCACGTCTGTGCTGTTAAAATAATACCCTAAAGTCCCTAATAGATGCCTGAATTATTGAAATTAGCGACTAATGTGTGCTACCTCAGAAGTATGTAACTTTTGTTTTTTTTATGCGTAACCAAATTTCAATGTAACCTAGTAATGGGAACTTTTGTTACTTCGAGACAAAAGGCTTCGTATTATTTATAGTGAATTACACTTATTTTTTTATTCACTCATTTATTATTTTTTCTCATTCTTTACATGTTTAAATATAAATTATAAAAGTAAAGTACATTTAAAATACAAAACTATAAAATTCTACATTTTTAAATATAAAATATTAAACTATTTATATATAATATTTAATATTATATTTTTTTATTATTATTATAATGACTCGATGGTCTAGCAGTTAGCGTAGCTTTCACCGCGAGGTCTCGAGTTCGATTCCCGGGGCGGGCAAAGTGTTATTTGTCAACTTTCCGTCACAATAGCAGCACGTAGATAGAATTGTGGCCGGTCGATGGCGAAAGGCTCACCAGTTAACAGGTGAAATGTGGGTTTGTACTCCTCTGCCACACTCTTCAGGGTGATATGGGCGTGATGTTATGTTTGAATATTTTTTTATTTATTTCTTCTCCACACTTTGACGACCGGGTAGTGTACCTGCCTGCGACGCCGAGGTCGCGGGTTCAAATCCCGCTTAAGATAAATCTTTGTGTGCATGAACATGAGGGTTTGTCTAAGTCTGGATGTTTCTATGTATAATAAGTATTTATTAACAAAAGAAAAGTATATATGTATTAGTATCAGTTATTCTAGTACCAATAGTACAAGCTCTGCTTAGTTTGGGACTAGATTGCGTTGTGTTAAAGTTGTGAGATATTTAGTTATTTATTTTTTTACACTAAATGAATGTCTGCCTTAGATTAAAGGTGACGCAGACAAACCTCCAGAGATTTGGCTCAGAAGAGCTCTACCGTCGACATGGCTGGTACGGAAGTGGCAGGTCATTGCACTGCCACTCGACGGGTGAGATGGTAAGATAGCGGCCAGACTGGTGGGTGAGCTTTTTAAAACGAGCCTTCGAAATCAGCGAAATAAATGTTCACCAGCCTTCTAGCATGGGTAGATACCGACCTGATTGACGACCGGATGGCGGAGTGGGTAGTGTACCTGCCTGCGACGCCGTGGTCATGGGTTCGATTCCCACTTAAGACAGATCTTTGTGTGCATGAACATGGGGTTTATCTTAGTCTGGATGTTTCTATGTATAATAAGTATGTATTTACAAAAGAAAAGTATATATATTATAGTATCAGTTATTCTAGTACCCATAGTACAAGCTCAGCTTAGTTTGGGACTAGATGGCGTTGTGTGTGAGTTGTGAATTATTTATTAATTTTTTATACGCTTGCCAATTCAATAAAACTATGACGTACTTAGTTATTTGTATAGTCGGTTTTACTATAAATGATAATAATTTTGTTTAAGAAGTGTTAAATAACTTAAAATATACTGCATGTTGTGCAACACAAAATAACTCGGTCTTTATGCATTGAAATTTTACTAAAACTAACTATCTAGAATAGAATAGAATAGAATATCTTTATTGACTGAAACGAAGGTACAATAATGGTGTAAAAAAGCAATATTATTTTTCCTCTTTGTTCTGCCTAATAGGCATGCAAACATCATATTGTGGTTATAAATTATAGATCATTAAGTATAAAATAATCATTAAAAACAAAATTACAATTATACATTTTAAAAAAAGTAATAAAAATAATAGTGAGGAGGTTCCTCTCACTGGAGCCCTAACCATCGGCAGCTTGGTCCCTGCACTTGAGGTCGGTGGGACACTGTTTTTTTAAATTTTTAAATGTTTTTTTTTGTATTTTTTATAAATCATATTTAAAAATATATCAAATAAGTACAATAATAAATAAAGAGAAATAATTTAGAATAAGATGTCAATTTAATTAAATAATTCTGTCATGTCACTGTATCGGCTAGAAAATCTGTCACACTGTAATACGCTTTATCTACAAGACATGCTTTAACTTGCCTTTTAAGTGTTACATAATCTACTATCATAATTTACTTTAAATTTAATGATTCGTCATGTCTGTCCGTCCGTATATCACAGCCACTTTTTTCCGTAACTATATATTTTTTTCATCACAACCATACGTGATTGAGGTTTCTAATATATTTTTTTCTAAACTGAATAGTTTGCGCGAGGGACGCTTCCAAAGTGGAAAATGTGTGTCCCCCCCCCCTTCCCCCGTAACTTCTAAATAAGGGGATGATAACTGTAAAAATAATATATGATGTACATTACCATGCAAGCTTCCACTTAAAATTGGTTTTAACGAGATCTAATAATTAGTTTTTTTTTAATACGTAATAAATCGTAAACTGCATTTTACATTTCATTTTATGTATCTTTTGGAGATGGGCCTATGGGTTTTGCTATAGCGTGTTACCATTTATAAATATGTTTAAAGATTATAAAACATTATTTATTTTGTTATATAACATGTGTTAGCAACTGAGCGACGCAGGTTCATTCAAATACTCTCCCCGCGCCCCCTCCTGCGCGCTTATCCTTTCAAAATACTCATAAGCAAAGCCCTTATTGCGAAGTTAGGCCTTTTTTTGTAGTAAATTTAAAGTTTTGCTTAGTTAAAAAGCTCTAATTGGTAATTGCGGCCTTCCTGACTAGCAAAACGAAAATATTAACAAAAAAAGCCGTTATTTTGTAATTACGGCTTTTCAGATTCAAAAATCAGAATTAGTGTCGCAGTTACGGCTAAAATCCTTATGATATCTCTGGTCTAATACGAGTTACAGATTTGTGTGTAAGACCATAAGATAGCATTTTCTTTGCTGATTCAGAATCTGTTTATAACTCATTTTTGACAAAAATGTCAGTTACGGTCTTCTTTATTATGACGGCAGTATGCATAATAATTGTTATATTTTTCATTTGAAAAGATGGTGCACATGAGTTTCTAATAATGCAATACCCATCGGAGCTGGTACTTGAATTGATTTTAATCTGGTTCCAAACAGTTGGATTAAAATTAATCTAAGCCCCGGTTATTCAAATCATTGTAATTAGTATAGATTAGTTTAACGTATAATTTATTTTTATATTATTGTTTGCAATGTTTTGAAGTGTTCAAGCACCCCCTGGGGCCAATCAAAATGAATGATTTGAATCTTGAATCCTGCTCTGATTCCGTCATAAATGAAAATTGTCTTACCTTATTGAAAATAATGTTGTTCTTTCAATCGCTGAAAACACTTGTATTTACCTGAAAAGAGAACAAAATAAAACAAATTATCATCAAAACATATTATCATAAAAAAGTAGGTAAACTAAAAAGCAAAAAATAAATTTACTTCGCACAAAATAATACGTTTTTTCATTTAGTTAAATAGAAATTATTAAATAATTATTTTATAATTCTGAAGTCGGTGCCAAGTAAAAACAACCTTTCTACAATATCAAATTACAGTTCACACAAAAAGGGAGGCGTAGGTGTTCTAGTGCGCGGTCGCCCAGTATTGGTACTTACCACAGAAATATAACTAATATTCAGTCAGAAAACAGTTGTTAGAACGATTGATATTATCTATACAGAGTTATTAATTGTTTACTTGGCACCGACTTCAGAATTATAAAATAATTATTTAATAATTTCTATTTAACTAAATGAAAAAACGTATTATTTTGTGCGAAGTAAATTTATTTTTTGCTTTTTAGTTTACCTACTTTTTGAAGTCGGTTTTTTTTTTGTTAAAAATTATTTTATTTTACGATTTTAAGTGATGGGAAGACCGAGCGAGAATGTTTCTCGAATGAGGAGAAGACGGTTACTTAAAACGGAAAACTTATTTATAATAAACAAGAATTTAATCCTTTCTCCTGACTATTGAGGGTCACGACCTTCCATCATCAGCTCATTTGACACAATAACTAGCAGTAGGAATTAATATGCGTACAGAAGTGAAAGAATTATCCTTTAACTCCTAACTATTGAGGAGTTGACCTTCCATCATCAGTTCAACCACATAAAATTATTGAGACCAAGCGTAAATCCTGGCCTCGATTAATAAAATATGAGGGTTGCCCCCGATTTCTCTGGGATCCCATCATCAGATCATGACATGCTGACAATGGGACCACCTTTGAAATATCTCCGTTCCAACAGCTCACTTAACATCATAACTAGCAGTCTGAATATGTGTACAGTAGTGAAAGAATTATCCTTTAACTCCTAACCATTGAGGAGTTGACCTTCCATCATCAGCTCATCCACATAAAAATACGTAAATACTGGTGTAGCTTTGAAAAACACACTAAAAACATTACATGTGCCTATAAAATTCGAGGCTTGCCCTCGATTTCTCTAAGATCCCATCATCAGATCACGACATGCTGACAATGGGACCCCTTTGGAATCATCTCCTGTCCAACAAAAAAAGAATCATCAAAATCAGTTCATAAACGACGGAGATATCCGTGAACAAACATAAAAAAAAAAAGCAACATATATATGAATCGAATTGAGAACCTCCTCCTTTTTTAGAAGTCGGTTAAAAATACTGTAAGCTACTTATAATAAAAGCAGCCCTGTATCTAATACATGTCCCACTGCTGGGCTCGGGTCTCTTCTCGGTGCGGATTGGTAGACTTCACACTTCTCGTGCACTTTTTAGGCACTCTCAGGCATGTAGGTTTCCTCACGATGTTTTCCTTCACCGTTAGCAAGCGACAATTTATATGATAAATACACACATATCTTCGAAAAGGTGAACCTTAACGATTTATTGACAGAGGTGTGTGCCGTGGGTTTGAACTCGAGACCTTTGACTTCGCAGTCCTACTGTCTCCCACTCGGCTATCGCTGCTCAAGTCAAGCTACTTTAGTTCATGGAAAATAAAAGATTCCGCTAAATTGAGAATCTTGGGACTTTGACCGATTTCAGCGATTCGAAACTCGGCCAATCTTGATGTAATTTAGTAAAATTATAGCTGTTAACCTAGGAAAGGACAGAGGCTACTTTTCAACGCCATACCATCCGAGTGAAAGCTGGTATCTAATAATGATTTTCTCACCTCAGTTCTGTAACAACCAAAGCGTATGAGTTTGTTTGTTCGTACACGCTAATCTCTAAAACTTTTGATCAAATTTGAGTAATACTTTTTGCATTTGATAGTGTAGTTATCAAAATAGGTGATAGTTTATTTATAATCACGCTAAAACTCACGGGAGCGGAGTAGCAACAAAATAAGTCAATGTTTTCTTTTCATTAAGCGCTCTTGGCAATATGTCAACAATTCACATATAATTCTTTGTATATTATATTAAGCAAAGCCAGATGTGAAACAGGAATGTCAATAATTTGCCAGTTTTTTTGCTGAGAAATGTGGTGATGGTATGTGGCAAATGGCAACTGCATTACATTTTTGATGACATTTAAGATGAAGATCATTTGAATCACACAAAATAGAGTTACAATGGTTCTTAAAACATATAATATACAACTTCTCATTGATTATTTTTATATTATATGGCTATGCTTAGCAAATTATTCTAAGAAAGAGTTGAAAAATTATGGGACCGGCAGTATTGGAACCTGCGACCTTCTGCACACCGGGCAGTCGCTTAAACCAACCAGCTACGGTCGCCTCTTGCCAAGACCCTAAATTTCTCAACTGTGTGTTACGTAATTTCGTGACGTCACGTTCATCCATTAGTTCCTATCTTAAGTAGGATACAAATCAGCATGGCGAAGTTGCTTTTGTTTTTTTCGACTGTTTCTTAGTATAATATAATGTACAGTTCATCTATTTTGCCAGTCTGTGGTCATACGAAAACATTTCAATATGGATAATAATAATAATATAATAGGCCCATAGATAAATACCTTAACCTAAAAATACATAATTATATTTTCACTTCATTTATATAATATAGTAACAGCCCTGTATCTAATACATGTCCCACTGCTGGGCTCGGGCCTCTTCTCATGATAAGAAGGATTAGGCCATAGTCTACCACGTTGACCAAGTGCGAATTGGTAGACTTCACACACCCTCGAGCACTTTTTAGGCACTCTCAGGCATGCAGATTTCCTCACGATGTTTCCTTCACCGTTAGCGAGTGATAATTCATATGACAAAAACAGACATATTATCTTCGAGAAGACAAATCTTAACGACTTATTGACAGAGGTGTTCGAACCCATGGCACACACTGCTATGGGTTCGAACCCGAGACCTTCGATTTCATTTTTTTTTCGATTCACTTCATTTGCACTAGGTCTTTGTGCGTTCGTAACAGTGGCGTAACTATACCATCGGGGGCCCGTGGCAAAAATATTGGATGCGGCCCTAACTAGTAAACATCGTTACGTTGAAGCCGCTTACTAGTGGTTCAGTACTGGAATGCAACATTTTTCACCTTAGAATGCCAGTTGTTTAGGTAGAAAAATTAGTCTTTCGCGATTTACTATGTTACCTTGCTGTGTTATCTTGCCCTTGTCTATTTCAATACTTTTGCAATTTCCCGGTCAACAATTTTCAACGTTTAATGAATGCGTTTAAATCTTTTTTTTATATAATTTATGTTTAGTTACTTTTAAGGTCGTGGCATCTTTTTCGTCTTTTCAGGCTGGGGGCCCGTGGCATTTTGCCACCCCTGCCACCCTATAGTTACGCCACTGGTTCCTGGGGTATAGTGCGACGACGACGGGAATCTACATCCTTAAGCTTATCCTGTCAATAAGGTTTACCTGAAACCTCTAAAACTGGGGTAAAAAGTCAAATTTGTATAAAAAGTGATCAGGCATTCCGAATTTTATCAGAAACTAATGAAATTGGGTCTTAGTCCTTTCCATAATCCACAGATAGACCTATCCTAATTCCTAACCTTAGCGACTGCACCAAAATTGATAAAACAAAGCTATCTATAGGTCCTTGAGCTAGTTACGTGTACCCGCCCTTGTGCACGACCGATAACCGCAAGGCCGAATTATTCGGATAGATTAGATTATCATATCAATGATAAGGGACTTTTGTTATTTTTAAACTATTGGCTTTCGCGGTTTCACCCATCTTTCTCAATTTAGTTATATATATATTTTCTTTAAAAAATAAATCATTATTTAAGTGAGCCATCCTTAAATATTTATTTAATTTAATGCTTTTTCTGGGTTTTACGTATTTCTTTTTATTTTTTATTATATTTCTTTAGGCCACTAGGTTTGCGATAATATTATGTGCGTGCTAGTAATCTCAATGAGTTATCTAGCTACCCGCACACCTTCAATATTATTATAAATATTTTGCAAATTGACTTATTGTCGTGATGCTTTTTTTAGTCAAAGCGAATAATTAACGTCAACAATAGCAATACCTGGGCTCGGGTCTCTTCTTATGATGAGAAGGGTTAGGCCATAGTCCACCACGCTGGACAAGTGCGGATTAGTAGACTTCACACTTCTCGAGCACTTTTTTAGGCACTCTCAGGCATGCGGGTTTCCTCCCGATGTTTCCCTCACCGTTAGCGAGCGATAATTTATATGATAAATACACACATCTTTCAAAAGATGTGCACAACTTCTAATTGGCAGTAGGATAAGAGTGCTACTGTAATTTACACTTAAGCTTGTTCACGGGCAATCTATTACCATAACATAACGCCTGTATTACCCAGGAGGGTATAGCAGAGGTGTATAACACCCACACTTCACCTATTATGTCTAGGTCCCACGTGCTGCAATTAAGAATTTCAAGTCGCAAAAACACCCATATAACAATTTTTTTGTCTGCACGTGTGCTACAGTGGTTTAAGCGGTCGCCTTGGAGCTCTCCACTGCACTGGTGTTGTGGGTTCGATACCCACATGGGACAAATCTTTGTGTGAGTCGCAAAGATTTGTTCTGAGACTGGGTGTGCTTGTGTGAGTGAATGTGTGTATTTGGCCTTGTCATTGGGACCATTGGATAGTGTAATTGCTTCTGGTCTTGCTATCTAATGTAAAAAATCCAAATTTATTTATTTATTGGTGCAACCTGGGCATCGAACCCGAAACCTCACGGTGAGAGGCCGCATACGCCAACTTCTAGACCAACGAGGCTTGTAAATTCTTATCATAAATCCAACTGATATGCAAATATGAGTAGAGCACGATAAAACAAATCAAATTTAGGTCTACGATCGATATTAAAAGTATGTCAAGTGAGTGTTAGACTATTCTAGTTTATTTCATGTGTCTTTGTTTAAGTACAGGTAAGCTTGTCAACGGTAATATAGACAGGTAGTCATTGACTAAATGACATCGCTCTTTCGGTAAACAAACAATCACCATTGGTACGGATCTGTTCCGAATACAACACTCTGTGTGGAGGTTTGGAAGATGTTGACATATTTCACGACAGCTTCTAAAATTCAGGTGCAAACTTATACCAAAGTCAGCTCTTTAAACAGATAGATAGATAATTAATTAATTTGATAAAGTAAGATAAATAGTCTGTACATTAATATAAATAGTTAAGATAAATTAAGTTAATCCTTTCTCACCATTTTGTTTAAGTTTTATTTTATACACATTTCAAGTACTATGAAATTGTTAGAATTAAGTTACTATTGTTTAGAATTAAGATTTTTCCTTATGTATTGTAACTTTGAACGATGTATACAATGAGTGATGTGCAGATCTCTAATAGATATACATATAAGAACATCTGGTGTGGTGTCAAGGAGCTGGATGGCTTCAACACGTGAATGTCGAGGCCATCCAGCTCCTTGACACCACAGACATAGTCAGAAGACTTAAAAGGAAGAAACCTTTCGAGCTAGTTCAGTGAAATGAGTGCTTCAAGTGGTTTAGTGCTACCTTAAAAGAACACAAGAACAAAGTGTCATTTTCGATAATAGAGACAATAAGATAGGTGTTAATGGACATATTCTTAGCATAAATTAATTTAGTAGCTTAGGTCAAAATTAAATTACTCATTAGTCTCTAATGTTATATCTAGACTAGATTGTAATCTTTATGACGTATCTAATTATTTAGAAACATCATTAAAAAAAAAAAAAAAACATTTCTATGTGTTTCCGTTAACACGCAAAGAAGAAGGTAAGCTATTAAAAAAAGAGAAATAATAAATGAAGCTTCAAAATTTATACTTTATCGTCAAAATTACTAACTCAGCCACGGGTTAGGTTAGGTTAGGTTGCTGACTTAGTAATTTAGAAGGCAACATACATTTTTGGGGGCGAATAATGGTATTAAAAAGAAGCCTGTTTAAATAGCACCCTTAAAAAAAGATGTATCTGATGCCTTTTATATGAAATTTTATAAATTATTCTTAAAATCATTTCAGTAGTTTGAGAACCTATTAATTAACATCAACAAAAAATAAAAAAAAAAAACAATTGTTTTTTTATTTTTTCTTCTTACATCTCTAATATTAGTAGAAATACATAAAATTACTACAGAAGCGTTACTATCGCTACGGAAATCTAAAAAAAACAAGAAACAGTTTTTTTTGTAGTTTGCCGTACCTTGGGATGTTCCCTATTTCAATAGCATAGATAAGTATTTTTTTATCTATGTATCAAATACCGCTCCCTGATTGGCTCGCATCGTATCCCTTCTATGAAACGGCTCTAGGATAGTAAACTTGTCAGTAAACCAATGGTAGGGCCCTGCGTATTTTGAAAAAAAAACACGTTTTTTTGTAACTCTATCCTATTAATATTGTAAATCAGAGACTTTTGTTCAGCTGTGGGACATCATTGGTTAGAAAAAAAAATGTTAATCACCCTATCCTAAGAATAAAGACGTAATCCATAAATCGCAATTTTACTGGACTCACATTTGTGTATTTAATTTAAAATGCAATGAAGATTAAGAGTCTGTTTAAAAAGCTTAATTACTAGTTATTGTAAGGTTAATGGTTAGCGTTACGAGGTCTCGGGTTCGATTCCCGGGTCAGAAATAGTGTTATTTGTGAACTTGCCGTCAGGAAATTCACAATAGCAGCACGGAGTAGGAATTGTGCTCGGTGGATGACGATATCTCCCCTATCCAATGGGACCTAAACATAACAGGTAAAATGTGGGTGTTGTATACCTCTGCGGCACCCTTCTGGGTAATACAGGCGTGATGTTATGCTATATCGTTTAAACGTAAATCTAAAAAAACACGTACTTCGGGATGTTCCCTGTTTCATAGAAATAATAGATAACAAATATCGTTTCCTGATTGGTTGGTATCGTATCCCTTCTATGACACGCATCTAGGATAGTAACGTGGAATAGTTAAACCAATGGTAGGGCCCCTCGTATCATTTAAATATGTGTCAATAGCAGGAGATATAGGGATGGCACAAATTAAAAAAAATATAAGAGTTCGTAAAGTCTAAGGTTTATCTAGGTATTTTTTTTATTGTGAAAATATGGTAGATAAGTTGATTTATTAAATTTAAAAAAAATAGATAGTGTCTTCAAAATTTGAATAGCAAGCATTTTATAATCCTAATAAAGTAAAAAATATAAAAAAAACTAAATTTCTACTAACCTAAAAAAAATAACTCAAAGCTAAAGTAAATTGTTGTTTTATAAAATTAAAAAAAAATGTAAATGTAAGATTGGATAGTATTTTTAAAATTTGAATAGTAAGCATTTTATAATCATAATAAAGAAAAGTAATGTCTTTTAGATTAGGTTTGTACATAGATTTAGCTTTTAGTCATTTTTCTTTAGGTTAGTAATAGAATAACTGATACTAATACATATTTACTTTTCTTTTGTCAATTAATAACTATAGTGTTAATGGACGCATTCTTAGATTATATTATAACGTAGCAATTTAGGTTAACATAATATTACTTTTTAGTCTTGATAGGCTAAATTGTAATGTAAATAAGATATCATAATTTTAATAATTCATTTCTTATAATTAAAAAATATATATATAATAATAATAACTATGTATATGTACATTTTTATATATTTATATTCAATACTCAAATGTATTACTCAGGTGATATATTTGAGGACTACGGTATTACATCATGTGACAGTAATTTTAGAGTCTTTGAACCAGCACTCTGTAAAACTCGAGTTAAAGGTAAAGGAGAAGCTCTACTACCATCTTACAATAATATAACATAACATCACGCCTATATTACCCAGAACGGTGTGGCAGAGGTGTACAACACCCACACTTCACTTCACCTGTTATGTTTAGTTTTAACACGATGTGAGCTTATTGCGATCTTTAAGGAACAAATCCGAGCCGATATTGAGAATTTCCTGACGGAAAAAGCCGAAATAACACTTTTTTTTATCCGAAAATTGAACCCAAGACCTTGCTTAATCTACCAACCACTAGACCCGAAGCAGTTGACTTAATTCTAAAAGGGAATCCATGTATGCGTTTGGGACAGCCCTAGATATTATCTATTTTTTAATAGCCAAAGGGACTGTTTAAATAGGTTCTTGTCACTTTTTTATGTAAATTTAAATATCTTTAGGGCGGAGACTTAAATTTATAAGTATTATTCGTTTGTCTAACGGAAGTGGATACGGCCGCTCACCGTGACGTCTTGGGTTTGATCCCCGGGCTGGGCAAATGTGTTATTGGGGATTTTACGTCGGAAAAGTCGTACTTAATAGATTCTGGACTTCTGCCCGGTAACGGGCGATAGGCTCACCCGCTATCATATGGAATACTTAAATACAGGGTGTAAATTACATCTTAGCAAAGCCGCTTGCCAGAGTTGCCAGTGATACGAATTTTTTTTAGATTTTCTTACGACGTGATTTTTCAATGTGCGTCCATTCTCGATGTTTTTTTACCCAGGGTTTCATAATCATGTACTTCATAACGACTACGTTACGAAGACATTTACACCCTGTATACCTTTTTACAACATAGCACGCCTAATTTACATAAGAGGTTATACCAGAGATGTTGACGGTAAAGCACTTTTTTTCTTTAGGCTGCACGCTCCATCTTAATAGAGTTTTTGAATTGAATTGTATTAAAAAATTCAATTTGCTTTAAATTCGCGTGTACTAAGCAACAGTTGAAAAAGATATGGGACCGGCAGGATTTGAACCTGTGACCTTACTGCACACCGGGCAGCCGCTTTAGCCATCCAGCTACGGTCGCCTCTTACCGGCACCCTAAATTTCTCAACTGTATGCTACGTCATTACGTGACGTCACGTTCCTCCATTTGTTCCTATCCTAAGTAGGATACAATTTGCTAAGCATAGCTAAATGCTATAAAAATAATCAATTAGAAGTAAAATAATGTACGCGTTCATTCTTTACAACATTTGTTGAGAAATTTAGGGTTCTGGTAAGAGGCGACCGTAGCTGGATGGCTAAAGCGGCTGCCCGGTGTGCAGTAAGGTCACAGGTTCAAATCCTGCCGGTCCCATATCTTTTTCAACTGTTTCATAGTATAATTTGCTAATCATAGCTAAATGCTATAAAAATAATCAATTATAATTTTGCGTGTCTAGCATATTCGAGATAGTGTTTAATACATCTGCCAAACCCTTCTGGGTTATATAGGCGTGATTTTATCTAGTAAAAAGGTATATTATAGTGTATTTTGGAGCAAAAGACGATAGACGAGTCGGCGCCCCATTTGATAAGCGTAATCTTATCAAATATCGTGATAAATATTATAAGTGGCAGATGGTAGATAATAATATGGTAAATTATAGAATAATAAAATATAATTTTTTTGTCTGCACGTGTGGTGTAGTGGTTTAAGCGGTCGCCTCGCCGCTCTCCACTGCACTGGTGTTGTGGGTTCGATCCCCACATGGGACAAATCTTTGTGTGATTCGCAAAGATTTGTTCCGAGACTGGGTGTGCTTGAGTGAGTGAATGTGTGTATTTGGCCTTGTCATTGGGACCATTGGATAGTGTTATTGCTTCTGGCGTTCTATCTAATGTAAAAAATCCAAATTTATCTTTATTAATAGCAAGCTTGTATCTAATACATGTCCCACTGCTGGGCTCGGGCCTCTTCTCACGATGAGAAGGGTTAGGCCATAGTCCACCACGCTGGCCCAGTGCGGATACTACTACCTACTTTTTTTTAGGCAATTTCAGACATGCAGGTCAAAGGTCTCGGGTACGAACACACGGCACACTTTTTTGTTAATGAGTGTTGTTTTTAACCAACTTCAAAAAAAAGAAGGATCTGATTTTTTTTTTATATTCGTTCGCCCATTACTTGAAGTGAAGATTTAAGATTTTTTTTTTGTCAAATCAAATCAAATCAAATCATTTATTTCCATGGGCCCCAAGGGGCGCTTGAACACGTCAAAACAAACATCTAAACACAAAAAATATAAAATTAAAATAAAACTTAGCTAACTAAATTATAATACTTATTGTAATAAAATGATTTGACACCGGAGCTTAGATTGACTTTAATTCAACTTAGAGTCTCTGTCTTAAAGAGTATACTTGTCGTGCATTCCCATTCTCATCAGGTCACGATCTGATGATGGTATCCTAGAAAAATCGATGGCAACCCTCAAATTTGAAAGGCTTCTATATCGTTTTTCGTATATTAACTAAAGCTACTCGGATATTTGCATCTAGCAGTCAGCATTTCGTGTGTCTGAGCTGATGGTGGAAGGTGCAACTCCTCAACGATTAGGTACCTTAAGGCCGTTTACTGTATTTTTGCAACAGATGAGGCGAGACGTTAAATATTGGCTAAGTATTTTATACTTTCTAATGATTTTTTTGTAATATAAGTCGTTTTTTTTTTTGTAAAATTATTTTGTGTATATGAATATTACTTAAATATTTCTTACTTTCTAATGCATTTTTATAATTTTAGTCGTTTTTTTTTTGTAAAATTATTTTGTGTATATTTGATAGGTCGTAAGCATAGAAATCTTAATAACTAGTCAATAGAAATGCTATCGACTATCTTTTAACACTGGGACGCATGTCGCCGTTTTTCAAATACCACTTTTTGTATTCCTGCAAACAAAATTATTCTTTTTGGCGATGATATTAAGACGACAATTCCTCAACTCACACTTATGTTCGATTAGACTCATGCGCTTGTATCTCTGCAAACAAAATTATTCTTTTTGCGATGACATTAAGACGACAATTCCTCAACTCGCACTTGTGTTTGACTAGACAGATGCGCGGCGACAAGGTCACGCGTCTTTGACATTTCTATTGCCTTATTATTAAGATTTCTATGGTCGTAAGCTACTTTTTATCGACGTACCACGCGAAAGGAACCGCATGCAGTAACTACATAGTAACAGTATGAATGCCCTTCCGAATATCCTAAGTTAGAGGCGTAACGTAACCTTAAGGTCAATCGAGGTCAACCGATCCTCCCTTCGTTATCACTCAGCTATACTGATAAGGAAATAACCAACCAAAACCAGTGTAAACTAGTCGATGCTGATATGTTGTCCAGTTAGGACCGTATAACTTATTGTTTTATATGACGTATTAAAAGAAGACAGCGATAGCCGAGTGGTAGACCGTCGGACGACCGGATGGGTTCGATTCCCGCTCAAAACAAATCTTTGTGTGAATGAAGCATGCAGGTTTGTCTTGGTCTTGGTCTATGTATAATAAGTATTTATTTACAAAAGAAAAGTATGTATGTATTAGTATCAGCTATTCTAGTACCCATAGTACAAGCTCTGCTTAGTTTGGGACTAGGTGGCGTTGTGTGTATGTTGTGTGATTTTTATTTCTATTTTCTTCTACTGCGAAGTCTAGTTCTCGGGTTCGAACCCACAGCACACACCACTGTCAATTAATCGTTAAGATTCGTTTATTCAAAGATATAAGTGTATTTATCATATTAATGATCGCTCGCTAACGGTGAAGGAAAACATCGTGAGGAAACCTGCATGCCTGAGAGTGCCTTAAAAGTGCTCGAGGGTGTGTGAAGTCAGCGTCACTTGGCCAGCGTGGTGGATTTTGGCCTAACCCTTATCATCATGAGAAGAGGCCCGAGCCCAGCAGTGGGACAGTCTACGAATCCGCTCTTAGGACTAGATGGCATTGTGTAGATATATGTAGAAATATTTATTTATTAATCGAGGCATAAATTTTATAACATCAGTAAAATGACACTTTAAATATTACAATACCTAAAATTAAATAAAATCTAACGGGAATTAACGCGATCATGCAATTATTTACCTTTTAGGCTTGACGTTTCAACTAACACGTTACACTGGCCATTTTCGATAGCAGACTGTTAGATTTTATTTAATCATGCAACGCGTAAGTTTAAAAGTTAATCTTGCAATACCTAAAATGCCCTAACCTATAACCCGCCACGACAGACATTACACGTATTCTAAAAAAATAATACCGCATTTGCAGACGATTTTTTTAACGTCTCGCTCAAAAAACCAGTCTGGTGTGCGGTGGGCTTAATGTTTGCATAGTGTACACATGCGCTTATGTCGCAGGGAGAGGTATATATTGCGTGTTTGGTGATATGTCTGGGAAATATAGACGATGCAGTAAAAAATTTCTGGTGTCATATTTTTTTTTCTCTTTATTTATTTTTAGGGACTTTTATACAGAAGTACATGTCAGTCCCATCGGACCATACCCTAATAATAACTTAACTAAATCGTAACATGTAAATACTGATAGCAGCTTCAGAACTAGGTGCAGACAATATATAATATAAGATGATGAAACATCCCTATATCGTGTATATTTAAATTTAATGCCTTTAATAATTTTCCTCTGGCAGATTGGAACGTGGTGCATTCCGTCAATAGGTGTGATACGTCCTCTATTGTTCCTCACACTTCGCAATTAGGTGAATTGATCTTCATTAAGAAGCCAAACTAATCTAATTCTGGTCTCATAATCATATGCGTTTGGTGTTATGTCTGGGAAATAGAGAAGACGCAATCAATGTAGGCTCTGAGCTACTAATTATATCTGTCTTACAATAATCACAAAATTGAATGTCAATATTCTGGAGATGGATAGAGCCATATATAGCGACTACGGCGCTAGGGGGGTCAACTTAGAGCGCCTCAACTCTATATAATCGTGTCTCATATAAACGCTATTTTTGCAGAACGATTAAAAATATAAATGTATAACTTCTTCTCATTTATTATTAATTTTAACCTATGAGTACTGTTACAGTAAAAGATTTTTTTTTTTACGTTCATAGCGAACGGACGTGTAGTCCACCTGATGGTAAGTGGAGTACAGCCCATGGACATCAACAATCCACAAAAGCAGATTATAAATGCGTCGCTGCAGCTGAGGACTACGTTGCTATGCCTCATGTGCCAGTAATTTCAAGGCCTGATCTCACCACCAAACCGAAACACAGTAATGCAAGCACTACTTTTTGGCGGCAGGTTAAAGGTGAGACAGTGGTGCTACCGCCCGAAGAAGAAGAAGAAGAAGAAGAAGACCAGTAAAGTTAGGCACAAATGCCTCGCTACATGACATGTTTGAATCTAGTAACTCCCCAAAACGTCCGATTCTACTTTTTACTACTACAACACGTGGTAGCATTAACGTTACAATATTTTTTTATAAACAAATAAACGGTTACGTCTGGCAAACGCTGGAGTGATGACGTCACATCCCCACCCTCCAACCCACCGTGAAGGCATGCCATACCATCATACATGAGGTAGGCCTGGCTGGCCTTTGTCACAGTATACAGACATACCAGTTGCAGTATTATGACTCGATACCTTCCCATGAAATAACAAAAGACAATCACGTGATACACCTATGTCACAGTATACAGATATACCAGTATTATGACTCGATACCTTCCCATGAAATAACAAAAGACAATCACGTGATACACCTATGTCACAGTATACAGATATACCAGTATTATGACTCGATACCTTCCCATGAAATAACAAAAGACAATCACGCGATACACCTATGTCACAGTATACAGATATACCAGTATTATGACTCGATACCTTCCCATGAAATAACAAAAGACAATCACGCGATACACGATTTTGCTGCCCACTGACTGTATTCTATTTTCTAGTACCTGACTTGAGCTTCTCTTATTATATCTTATTATATATCTTCTTTTTTTGAATTCGTTTCTCAAAGCGGCAAATCCCTGTTTCTATTTTTAGATGCCCAGTGGCAAATCTCAGTCTCATAGGTAAACTTATTGCGTTATGCCGAGACGTAGTCACGTGACGTTTGTATGAAAATAAACTACTCGATTGACTCTGCCTTAGTGCTAACAAAATAAGGAAAAAAAAAATCAGTTTTTTTTTTTGGAGTAAAAAAGATGATGAGTCATTTAGTTAGAAGGAGGACTTTATGATATTATTACTTATTTTCATTATACTGGGTGTAATTTTTGAATGCTACCTTGATTTACAAGGTCATCAATAAATTTAAATAAATTTCAGTCTGTAATTCACGATGACTGTAATGAGTACACGCTCTATATTAAAATACTTGCGCAAACAGATTGTGCCAACAATTTTTACAAGCTACACGCTCAATTTATCACTGAGTTATCTAATTATGCAACGCCTGAAAAGGGCTACTAAGTTATCAAGATCTGTATTCTAATATTTAAGACCTAACTGTACACTTAGTAAGCAAATAAAGACTTTTGACTTTTGACAATTTTACTTATGCAAATTGAAATTTGCAAAAGTAAAATGGTGTTAGAAGATTTGGTTCTTTCTACGATTGATCCCATCAAGGACAAAATATTTTATTACGTAATTTTTGATGGTATGTATGATTCTTTGTGCAACAAGCTTATTTAAATATATTTTTCTTCTGGATTTCGTTTATTTTTCTATATATATAATACAACGAAATATTTCCTTTAAATAATAATAATAATAATAATAATAATAATTTATTCATTTCCACAATAAGTACATATTCCTTACATTTGTTCTTACTTAGGTACTATACATCGAATTACTATTTTAATGTAAAGAAGAGTGAAATCAACAAAAAATCTCCTGCACTAGGCTTAGCCTGTCTTGCAGGAGGTTTTTATTAATTACATTACCCTATGTGAAATGGCGGTATTTATGTTTACAATAAAAAATTTGCACAAATTAACATCTTATGAATAAGTAATATTTAAAAATTAAGATAATGAGATCATAATAATATACTAGTGTTAATTAAATTTAAGTTAAGTTAGATTCTTAATTCTAGTCTTTTTATGAAATCTTCTGTTTGGTCGTAGTTCCAGAGAAGTAGTATGTTTTGGACTTTTCGTTTACATTCATGATACGATAGGCCGGTGAGAGGACATAGCTTGTATATATTGTTGTACACAAATGGTTTCATGTACGCACAGAATCGTTTTGCGAAAACAGTTCTAACCGAAGGAAGTGGGAGATGGAAGTTACGCCTTCTGATCACATCCTCATCCATGTTAGTTTTCAAGAGTTCTTTATGTTTTGAAAGGATAACTCTTAGTATGTAGAGTCTTCGTACACTCAATAACTTAGCCTCGTCAAATAGCATGCAAGTTGGAAATCTGTATGGTTTTATGAGCATGGTCTTCAGAACTGCTCGTTGGGCTCTTTCTAATCCAATAAGGAATGTTGGAGCAGCGCCACCCCATACTGTGATACAGTATGATAATACAGATTGGCACAGGGAAATGTAAATTTTCTTTAATAAGTCTATTGGTGCCACATCGCGAAGACCTTTC
Source organism: Hypena proboscidalis (assembly GCA_905147285.1). Classification (NCBI taxonomy): domain Eukaryota; kingdom Metazoa; phylum Arthropoda; class Insecta; order Lepidoptera; family Erebidae; genus Hypena; species Hypena proboscidalis. The sequence continues at coordinate 10,378,492 of LR990156.1, read as the reverse complement.
ATAGCGTAAATAAGTTTTCTGACTCTAGCGGATGTGGCAGCAATGTGCTCACCAAATGTGAGTCTTTCGTCTATAATGATGCCAAGGTATTTCGTAGACTTAACTTTACAGATTTCTGTGCATAGACAATATGTATTTGGGCAAGAAATAGTATTGGGGCAACGTCTAACAATTATTGTCAAATCTTGAGGTGGGGCTGTAGCAGAAGTTTTATGGAAGCATATTAGATTAGTTTTAGCCGCATTCAAGGTTAGTAGATTGTGGTCTAACCAGTCAACAATATGATCCAGACCGTGTTGTGCTACTTCGAAGAGTTTAGGCCACGTTTTTTCATTAAATATGACGACAGTATCATCAGCATAATTTATTATATTTGCAGGGTTAAGATAAGGGATTGTAGAAAGATCATTTAAATAAATAAGAAATAAGGTCGGGCCTAATACGCTGCCTTGCGGTACTCCACAGGAAACATCTTGGTAATTGCTGAGAAAGCCGTCCACTTTTGTGCATTGTTTTCTTCCAGTAAGATAGCTTCGGAACCACTCAAGACAGATACCTCTGACTCCAATTAAATCCAGTTTTTTCAAAAGGATGTTGTTTGATACAGTATCAAAGGCTTTCGATAAGTCTAGGAAGATTCCCATGCAGGCTTCCCCGTTATCTAAATACTGAGAGATGGTCTGAGTTAGTAATGATACTGCTTGTTCAGTAGATTTTCCTGGTTGAAAGCCAAACTGATGATCTGATAGAATATGATGAGTTTCTAAAAATGACATTAGTTGCTTATTAACTATTTTTTCTAACATTTTTGAAAATGTACTTAAGAGTGTAATTGGCCTGTAATTGTTGGGATCGTCAGCAGAACCTGCTTTGTGAATAGGTGTAACACTGGATAATTTCCATATATCAGGAAATACACCTGAAGCTAAACTCAAGTTAAATATTACAGTTAATGGTACTATTATGCTATTTTTTATATATTTAATTAACCTATTTGATACCCCATCTAGGCCAGGTGAACTATTTACATTTAGTTGCATGATCAAACGTTCAACATCTGCTTCTGTAGTGGGGTGAAGAAAAAGAGAGTTGAGTGTAGAACAAGGGATTTTTACTTTATTGGCGAGAGATTCTTGTGATTCTTTGAGTCTCATTAAGATATTGTCAGCTAGCCGGTTACCTACTGTGGCGAAAAATTCGTTGCAACTATCCAGTGATTCTATTACGTTTCTTTTTATTCCGCAAAGTTTGTTGGAGTTCGTTTTTTGTGGTAAAGAATTAGTTAAATATTTTATTGTGTTCCATCCAAAGCTTCTTTGGGTCATTTGAGTTTTTTTCTAATTCGTCCCTTTCATATTGAAGTCTACGTTTTCTTATTAAATCCTGATAGAAGTTTCTGTATCTTTTGAAAATAAGAGTTTTGATCGGACATTCAGGATTTTTCCGTGCATTTTTGTGTAAATTGTCCTTATGAATTGAGCACCTTACTAGTCCTGGCGTCATCCAGGGCTTAAAAATAAGTCTGGATCGATTGACTTTTATAATTGTAGCATGTTTTTCTATTACTGATTTGATCTTCGCCGTGAAATAATGTGCAGCTAACGTAGGACACAATGACTCAGTGACATTTGACCAGTCCATTTGTTCTAGTTCAGACTTGATATCTTCAAAATTTAATTTTGTTTTGAATTTTGTAGCTCGATTGGGTTTGGGAATTGGAATTGAAATGCCGGCAATAGTTAGGTCATGGTCAGTGATTGATGACTCACACACTATGGATTCAAAGTTGTGTTTAGTTCGGATAAAGATGTGGTCGAGGCATGCGTTATTCCGTGTCGGTTTATCTATGGCAGAAATGAAAAAAATAAAAGACACTATACTATTATTTAAAGTACAGTGGGCCAACAAGTTAGGTATGCAGGGCAAAAACTTGTAAGACATAGTAAGAACTTACTACACCAGTTATGGATAAGTGAGATACCTATCTAATTAGTGAGTATATTACATTTATTAAATCTGGAATTTACACTTGCATATCTATTTCTGTCAGTTTTCACTACGGCGTAGAAGTTTTTGACCTGCATACCTAATTGCTTGGCCCACTGTACATCCCTCGGTAGAATCCAAAATTTCCACCCTGTATAGCATGTAGAAAAAATATTTACGATTATATAATTAAGCAGAACACCTGCATCACGAACAGGTCACAACTTGTACACCTATAATGCCCCTCCTAGACGACCCGGCGGCACCTATAACGGTTATATGCGTAGGTAGACGAATTTCAACAGCTTCAAGTTTATACAATCACCAAATAGTACAAATCAAATCAAATTATTTATTTCCATGGGCCCCAAGGGGCGCTTGAACACGTCAAAACAATCATCAAAATACAAAAAATATAAAATTAAAATAAAACTTAACTAATTAAATTATAATACTTATTGCAATAAAATGATTTGACACCGGAGCTTAGATTGACTTTAATTCAACTTAGAAATTTAAATTAAAATCTAAGTTTAGTTTGAGTAATATTTAAGTTTATTTTTCTCTCCAAAACATCTTTAGCCATTGAGCTTTAGTTGCTATAATTTGGTGACCAATTTTATTGTCATCCATAAAAAAAAATAGGAGCATCAATTTTTTTTTTGCACCAGCCTTGAAGAGCTCACTAATATGACAGAATGGTAACCAAATTGTGATACCACATGAAATAGTGTCGAGAGTTTCACACAAGAAGTATAAAAATGAAAAAATATATAATAGAAAATTCATAATAGCTGCCGTGTGTTGTCACCTGTCAATTTCTATGGAAATATGTAATGAAATGTATCTATCGAGATGAAACTAATTTAAAAAAAAAAATAATAATTCCTGTGTCGCGGGGGTGTTCACAAACATACATTTCACACACACAGCACACCCAGAGTCAGAACAAAACTTTGCGAATCACACAAAGATTTGTCCCTTGTGGGAATCGAACCCACAACACCAGCGCAGTTGAAAGCGGCGAGGTGACCGCTTTAACCACTATGCCATCCGTGCACTCAATTCTTTTATCGTATTGCTGCCGTGTGCGTACCGCATGGTCTGCATGTTGCTATGTCGCCTCCACCCTGTATAATGCCTAACCCAGACGACCTGGCGGCATCTATTATCAGTTACAGTTAGTGCGTGGGCAGACGAGCTAGATCTAACTCAAACTGGCGACAGGCGGTTCTTTTACAGGTGATTAGTAGTTTTTTTATTAGCGACTCAAAGGTACAGCTGCATATCAGTATTTTATGTAGAGCGACTGCCATCAGACCGCCACTATCCAGTACGAGATTAGATTAGATTAGATTAGATTAGATTCATTTATTCGCAGGAATATGGTACAGTAGATGGTATACATACATGTTTTAGCAGCCCGACATATTCACCTTTAAGAGGCATGCGAATCTTTGTTTAAAGTAGTAAAGATGGACAATAAAGTAGCACTAACAAACAGGAACAGGATAACTTATTTTTTACAGGAATAGAATTCATTTAGCGTATAAAAGCACTTTTCAAGTAACCAAGACTTAAGTTTTCTTTTAAAAAGATGTAAAGGTAATTCTCTTAAAGTTTGTGGAATGTGGTTAAAAATTCTTATTGACATGCTGTAACTGTTTTTGTAGTGAAGAGTGCTTTTACATATTTCATTTCTTAATTTACTAGGATCCCTTTTTTGGAATCTGCTATCTTCACTAACCTTCGTAAAGAATTGTAAATCTAATCTCTGCGAGGTGGAACTATACTCTTCGTTAGACTAGTTGTCAGACTTCCACTGGACCTTCAAGGCAGTTTCAAAAGTTTTTAACACGCTTATATTAGCTTCACCTGTATGTTTGTTTGTTTGTTTGTATGTAACCGACTCCTTTGGACTCGATTTTGACCCACTTTAAACGGACAGATTTAATTCAAATTTTGCACACCTGTCAAAGATCGATGACAATGCAATAATTCGATAAAAAAAAATAAAAATATAAAAAAAAAAAAAAAAAAAAAAAAAAAAAAAAAAAAAACGCTCTTATAAATAAACCAAACTAAAAAGTAGAAAATAAATAATAGTTTAAAAAAACTAAAAAACACGCTTTTAAAGTACTTCTAACTAAAAAGTGAAAAATAATTCCTAATATAAGCTGAAAAAAGCGTGGGGCGCTCTGTGCCATATTTTTCGTCTATCGAGCAACCCACGCTTTTTTTAAACTATTATTTATTTTTTACTGAAACTGGTTTTTAAGCACCCTTTATAATTCTAACAAGTTTCTATCTATCTAACATTTAACCCCATAACCTTGAGAACTGATGGGATCACCCCGACCCTGGAGATAACTCAAGGTGACTCTCACACTCTCAATAGAACTTGCAGTATAACAGGTTCAATTCCCGTTTGAGGCAAAGGGGTGAATATCTAATGCTTATGTGAAGTTATTATTTTAATTCAAACGTGTTTATAATAGATAAATAGTAAATGGAGTTTGTTTGTTATTTGGGGTTAGATACGGGTTTTCTATGATAGATAACTGATTATTGGGTAAGTCTTTTACACTATATGCATATGCAGTAGTGTCCCATTGACATACCACATGCAGGGGAATGGATTTTTTTTATACAATTACTTTATTTATTTAAATATTTACATTACTAACCTAACTACAATTTAGAAATACCTATCTATATTTACATCAAATAAAAGAATAATATAAAATTACTAACTAAACCCCGCCAGGTGGACTGACGATCTAAAGAAGGTCGCTGGAGGGGACTGGATGCGGAAGGCGCAGGACCGGGTGTTGTGGCGCAAATTGGGAGAGGCCTATGTCCAGCAGTGGACTACGAGCGGCTGAATGATGATGATGATGATAAAATAAACCAAAACTCGTCAAAAGTTCAGGTGTCAAAAAATAGGTCCGCATCGATGTCGACCGCAGGTAACGTGTCGAAAAGGCTGGCGGCGGCATTGCCACGTTGTATGGCAATGCTGATTTTATGTTCAAAGTATAAATAAATAAATATATAAATATTATTGTATATAGAAGATTTTACCGAAAGAAGACTTTATTTTACTAACCGACTTAAAAAAGGAGGAGTTTCTTAATTCGATTGTTTTCTTTTATGTTTGTTTGCCGATTACTCGAAGACGCCTGGACCGATTCGAGAAATTCTTTTTTTGACTAAAAGAGTAAACTTGTCGTGTGGACTCATTTTCATCAGGTCACGATCTGATGATGGGAAGCATACGACTATAGTACTCAGATAAAGCGACGCATCCACAATCTTGTGCTTGGGCTGTAGTTATCACTTACCATCAGGTGGATTACCCGTACGTTCACTTTACGTCATATAAAGAAAAATATTATTATAGTTTAAAAAAACAAAAAAACACGCTTTTAAAGTATTTCTAACTAAAAAGTGAAAAATAATTCCTAATATAAGCTGAAAATGGTAATGATTATTTATAAGCTGAATATTTATTTTCTACTTTATAGTTTGGTTTATTTATAAGAGCGTTATTTTTTTAATTTAATTTATTTATTTATTTTTTAATTTTTTAATTTTGTTTTATAGAATTATTGCATTGTCATCGATCTTTGACAGTTGTGCAAAATTTGAATGAAATCTGTCCGTTTAAAGTGGGTCAAAATCGAGTCCAAAGGAGTCGGTTACATACATTACATACATACATACATACAGATGAAGCTAATATAAGCGTGTTAAAAAATTAAAATCTAAATCTTGATCGTCTATTGGTTAGCGTGTGCGCCTCTCACCGCATGGTCTCGGGTACGATTTTTTTTTTAAATGTTGGATACCCACGCTTTTTACCACGATCTCATCTGATGGTGAGTGATGATGCGGTCTACGGTGGAGCACGCTTACCTATGAGATACCTATTAACTCTTGCTTTGGAGAGATCCAAGTAGTACCTACTCATGCGGTAACACAGACTCGGGCAAGGTGTTCCACAGTCCACTCTTTTGCAGTTCGTATATGATAAGTAGAGGCGAAACGCTTGGTGGAATATCTACCGTGAAGCAACTTTCCTTCATAAAATTTACAATAGCATCATCATCATCATCATCATTATCAGCCTATAGACGTCCACTGCAGGACATAGGCCTCACCATACGATTTCCACAGCGTGCGGTTCTGCGCCGACCGAAACCAACGACTCCCCGCGATCTTGACAAGATCGTCCGTCCATCTAGCGGGGGGCCGTCCCACGCTGCGTTTGCCTGTTCGTGGCCGCCACTCAAGGACTTTTTTGCCCCAACGGCCATCTGTCCTGACAGACAATAGCATCACGGAGTTGGAATTGTGCCCGGTGTATAGCGATAGGCTCACCCACTATCCTATGAGACATAAACATAACAGGTGAAGTGTGGGTGTTGTACACCTCTGGCACACCCTTCTGTGTAATATAGGCGTGATGTTATGTTCTAAAAAGTCCCTTATCATAATTTGCAATGGTTAAAACTAATTTGTGTCAAAACCAGATCACTACACGCACTGGTCACAAATAGTACGATGTACAAAAAACCGTTCTGTGGCGCTACAGAGCAGTTTTTTTTTAAGTACATTGAACTATGACGTCACTCTCCGTCATCTAGATCCGCCAACAGTTTTTGTGATGTCGTTTCAATAACAATATTTTCTTATTCATTAAGAATAACATTAAATTTGTATAATATAATTGGCTATTTTACCTGAAGCTGATCCCTAAGCTAGACACCATTTTAGTCTTAGCTAGCAGCAATAGACGAGTGGGAGACCGTAGGACTGCGAAGTTAAAGGTCTCGGGACGAACCCACGGCACACACCTCTGTCAATAAATCGTAAAGATTCGTCTTCTCAAAGATATGTGTGTTTATCATATAAATTATCGCTCGCTAACGGTGAAGGAAAACATCGTGAGGAAACCTGCATGCCTGAGAGTGCCTATAAAGAAAGTGCTCAAGGGGATGTGTTTACCAATCTGCACTTGGCCAGCATGGTGGACTATGCCCTTATCCTTCTTATCATGAGAAGAGGCCTGAGCTCTGCAGTACCGGAAAATCTCGAATTACCAATAACCCTAGCTGTTACCATAATATAAGTATTATTATAGGACTGTATGGTAAATATTTACACTTTGATTGTGCTATTTATAAACTGCTCATATTACAATTTTACCCTACACTACATAGTCGCCCCTTATCTATAATTTGTCTACGATAGACATGGCTTATAATAAAAAAAAAGTTATTAATAATAATTTGACTACTTAGATATTCACCCCATCTCGAATGAGAATTGAACCTCTTATACTGCAAGTCTTATTCAAAGTGTGAGAGAAACCTTGGAACTTTTTATATGAAGTCGCGAACGGCTTGAAGTCCACCTTATGGTATCATGGTAACGGTTCCAATAATGTCCTCGTGGTCTAAAGATTAGCGTTTGCGAACTTTCATTAAATTTTAGGTTCGATTCAAAAGTGTTATTTAGAATTTTGCCGTCAGGTCGGTCGTGATAGGCGTCCCTCACACATGACGGGTGAAGTGTGGGTGTTAAGCCACTGCCACACCCTTCTGGTTAATATATGCTAAATTAAAAAAAAAGCAATAATAATATATTATTATTATTTTTTTTTCTTTCTTTTACTCTGCAATCTGTTTCTTTGAACATTCAGCATAATATGGTTATGGATGTATAATAAATTGTCTTGGAGGGCTGTCAGTCCAGCGACGTGCGCCCTTTATGTGTGCTTATTTCCCTATATCAAATAAAAACCCCTTTTATTTCCCATAAACCTAAATAACAAGTTATCTTAAAATATTTTTCACTTAAATTACACTGTTTACTTAAAATTATCTTAAAATTATCACTTATTATAAAATTTGGTCTAATCTAGTTTTTTCATAAATATTTTAGATAGAATGAATATTATAATATATTTATTTTAGGAACCCCTCTTAGGTTAATATAGGCTAAATAAAAAAATAAAAAAGTAACAACAAATCCAATGCATTAAACTACCGCAAATATCCACTCTATTATGTCCATCCTAAGGTTGCCTGGAAGAGATCGCGTCAAGCGACGTACGTTATAGTTTTAAGTACCTATTTCTTTGTATGTTTGTTACAAATTTGATGTGCAAATAAAGTTTTCTCTATCTATCTATAGGCGTGATGTTATGTTACATTATGTTTATTTAGGGTTTAAGGTAGTTAGAAACCAGAATTTTTATCTATATGGCAGTCAAGTTCCGCGTAAATAAATTTAAGCTGAAAAGGAACATGGGCGTTAAGTCGCCCAACCAGTAAGTGACTTAAGTTGGTAAGACACATATAATGTGTTATCTGTATGTAAAAACTAGCCAAGGCAAATTTTCAGCTTGGCATTATGCATTAAGACTCTATTATATCTTCTTCTTCGTCGTGTCGATGGCTGAGTCAAATTTTATTTTGACTTGCCATCGTGGTGAAAGGATTAGACAATTCGCTTTGGAGAACTCGCGAATTGCCCAGGGTGCGCCGGACGTAGGGAATCGTTGTGTACGTCACTCTGGAAGGCTCATATAGTATAATTTCTAAGCATAGCTAAATGCTATAAATCTTTCTTTACAACATTTGTGCTGAATGCAACTTCGCCTTGTTGGTTTGTATCCTACTTAAGATAGGAAAAAATGGATGAACGTGACATCACGTAATGACGTAACATACAGTTAAGAAATTTAGGGTCCTGGCAAGAGGCAACCGTAGCTGGTTGAAAAGATACCCGTTGTGCAAAAGGTCGCAGGTTAATATCCTACCGGCCCTATATCTTTATCAACTGTTTCTTAGTATAATTTGCTAAGCATAGCTAAATGCTATAAAAATAATCAATAAGAAGTCTTTTTTTTTTATATTACGCCCACAGCGAACGAACGTGTAGTCCACCTGATGGTAAGTGGAGTACAGCCCATGGACATCAACAATCCACAAAAGCAGATTATAGATGCGTCGCTGCAGCTGAGGACTACGGTGTTATGCCTCATGTGGCAGTCATTTCAGGGCTTGATCTCAAATCAAATCAAATCATTTATTTCCATGGGCCCCAAGGCGCTTGAACACGTCAAAACAAACATCAAAATACAAAAATATAAAATTAAAATAAAACTAAGCTAACTAAATTACTTATAATACTTATTGTAATAAAATGATTTGACCATCTCACCACCAAACCGAAACACAGTAATGGAAGCACTACTATTTGGCGGCAGGTTAAAGGTGAGACGGTGGTGCTGCCGCCCTCGAGTTCATTCACAAGAGCTCTACCACCAGTAAAGTGTAAGGTAAATTGTAAAGGACATTATATAAATAGTTATAATTCCTTTATTGTTTTTTTTATAACCATAGGTATAAAATTATTTCTTTACTTTTACTGCCTAGTTGGTATAGTATTTAGCATACCTCGACGCTTAAATTCTCGCTGCGACGTCACGTGTTCGATTACCGGTTCGGGCAAATGTGTTTTTTAGATTTTTGCCGTCAGGAAATTTTCAAGAGAGGCAGGAGCTGAATTTGTGACTGGTGGAGGGTTTTTTTATTGGGATATAATCCCACCCACACTTAGCACTATGGCTCCTTTGTCGCCAGAATCAACAGCGGTAACTAACAGTCAGACGTAATTAAAGAAATTTTAATTTAATTTATTTGTTTTAATGTTTTTTTTTTCCTTTTCTGGCTAGCATTTTTAATAAGCTTAATATTATTATGTTGTCTAATTACTTTTATTAATTACATGTTGTGCTCCTCTATAAGTAGTGGGACGCTTAGAATTAAGTTCATAATGTAAAGAATAATAGGACAATTGTACTCATTGTCAAAGAGCCAAAGTTATTTTTTTTACTATCCTACGGGTGTCCCTCTTCTGTGCAAAGGCCTCTCCCCATGACTTCCAAGTCTCTCTGTCATTAGCCATCTCTGGCCAATCGTTCTGAAATGCGTCCAAGTCTTCCCAAATAAATTAAAAAAAAAAAGCCTTTTATTTCCTGTTACTTAAACTATTACATAAATATGATTTTTTAACATCTATTATTTAATTCTAGGGTTAGTATATAAATGCTTTTAATTCTAATTGTTAGTTAAATACATAGTTTAGTTAATTTAGTATATTAAGAAAAAATAAATAAATTAAACTCTAACAGTTTACAGTAATTGCATTTGTTACTTTATTTCTATAATTTTTTTTTCTTTTAGGAACCCTGTATTAACAGGTTAAGGCCTCCTCCAATTCCTTCCATTTAGTCCTATCCTGGGCTAATTGTAACCATGCCCAATAAATTAATAAAATTAAAAAAAAAGACACCGTGGCCAGTGCCTGACACACGGGCAATACCAGGTGATGATTATAGTGTAACCCCCTATGACATGAGACGTAAACATAATAGCTGTAATATGCGTGTTTTACATCTCTGCCACACCTTCTGTGTAATAATAGGCGTGATTTTATATCATGGAAATAACTACTGTCGTAGACAGCCGACCCTCACACTAACAATTGTCAAACGTAATTTCATGTTATCATTTCGAATAGGGCGAGTGGGAATTACCCCAAAATAGTAAACTCACTGTCCCTATTTATAAAGGGCTATTTATGTATTGGTCTATGATAGAATCATTTGCAGGTGGGGCCTATTTTATAATTTGGGGTATATTAAAATAGGGTCGTTCTACAATTGTTGTCATTTGCATACTAGACAAGACTAGTTAGATCACTTCATTTTTTTTTAACACGCTTATATTAGCTTCACCTGTATGTATGTATGTAACCGACTCCTTTGGACTCGATTTTGACCCACTTTAAACGGACAGATTTCATTTAAATTTTGCACAACTGTCAAAGATCGATGACAATGCAATAATTCAATAAAAAAAATAAAAAAAAAACGCTCTTATAAAACCAAACTAAAAAGTAGAAAATAAATAATAGTTTGAAAAAACTAAAAACACGCTTCTTACTAAAAAGTGAAAAATAATTCCTAATATAAGCTGAAAATGGTAATGAACAAAAAATATTAGTATTATTGTGAAAAAAAGCGTAGGTTGCTCGATTGACGAAAAATATGGCACAGAGCGCCCCACCGAATTATTTTTCACTTTTTAGTTAGAAGTACTTTAAAAGCGTGTTTTTTAGTTTTTTTTTTAAACTATTATTTTTTTATAACAGGATAATGTATTTTACTTCACATAAGTTTTGTGTGTAAAATTGCTATGTGTGCAACAAACAAGAGCTATTTTCTACGAGTGCTAATTTAGAATCACGAATATATAAATATATATATGAATATCACACAACATGCACACAACGCCATCTAATCACAATATTTCATGTTACCATTTGGAATAGGGCGAGTGGGAATCACCCCAAAATAGTTAATAAATAATAACTAATTCACTGTCCCTATTTATAAAGGGCGATTTATGTATTGGTCTATGATAGAATCATTTGCAGGTGGGGCCTATTTTATAATTTGGGGTATATTAAAATAGGGTCGTTCTACAATAGTGGCTATTTGCATACTAGACAAGACTAGTTAGATAACTTTACTTTTTTTTCAACAATATGGTTATGAATTTTACTTCACATAAGTTTGTGTGTAAATTGCTATTTTTGCAACAAGAGCTATTCTTTGAGTGCTAATTTAGAATCACTAATAAATAAATATATGAATATCACACAACATGCACACAACGCCATCTAGTCCCATACTAAGCAGAGCTTGTACTATGGGTACTAGAATAACTGATACTAATACATAATATACTTTTCTTTTGTAAATAAATACTTATTATACATAGAAACATCCAGACCAATAAGCAAAAGATTATATAGTTAGAAACTTGAGCGTAGTTACATCACGCCTATATGTTCCAGCAGGTTGTAGCAGGAGTGTATAAGACCCACAATTCACCTGTTATGTTTAGTTATAACCTAACCAGGTCATTCTATCGCCATCCACCAGGCCCAAATCTAGCTCTGTGCTGCTTTTGAGAATTTCTTGACGGAAATATCCGAAATAACAGTTTAGCCTGACCTGGGAGTCGACCCTGAGATCTGAGATCCTGAGAGAGACAACAACGCAGTATATACTTAAAGACATGTCCGATTTAAATAATAATATGACATTTGGCATTAGATATTCACCCTTTTACCTCAAACAGGGATTGAACCTGTTATACTGCAAGTTCTATTGAGAGTGTGAGAGTCACCTTGAGCTCGCCTCAGGCCTTAAGTAAGGTCATTGTTAGGGTTCCGTAACTAAATTACTAAGAAGGTCTTTAATAATAATAATAGCAGCCCTGTATCTGATGCAAGGCCCACCACTGGGCTCGGGCCTCTTCTTATGATGAGAAGGGTTAGGCCATAGTCCACCACGCTGGCCAAGTGCGGATTGGTAGACTTCACACGACCTCGAGCGCTTTTAAGGCACTCTCAGGCATGCAGGTTTCCTCACGATGTTTTCCTTCACCGTTAGCGAGCGATAATTTATATGACAAATACACGTACACATATCTTCGAAAAGACGATTCCCTTTTCGATTAGACCTTTGTTTTTGATAAGTCCATTGGGCTTATCGCTGCTTAATTTTTTAGTATTTTTTATTTATCTATTAAAAAAAAACTTACTAGTAATTTTGAAATACAAATTACTAGTATTCTTGTTAACTCCCTCCAGCTAAGCTTAATTCGCTTGTGTTAGGAGGAAATTCACTTCCGTGGTGTAACGGCCAGGATTCGAACCCACGACCTCTTGATCGTAAGACCGATGCCTTATCTATTATGGAGAGACTTTTTTATCTTTTTACCCAAAAACGGCGAAGCTTAATGGATTTTTTAACTGTCTAGTTTGACCAGTGGTCAAATAGTAGTGCTTGCGATACTTGATTCCGGTTTAGTGGTAAGTTTAGGCCCTGAAACAACTGGCACATGAGGCATAGCACCGTAGTCCTCAGATGAAATATGTCCTCATAATGTTATGTTATGTATGAATAATAGCTTCGCCCAAACGCTCCAAACAAACGGCTACATAGACGTGACGTCATCGTTTTGTAGGCAATATATGAAAATATTAAGTATTATAGCTAAATATATGAAATTTTTCGTTCATAAAAATGTTATCATTACGAAAGTTGCTAAAAATACTTTAAATATGGACTTGCCCATGAAACTTTGAATGATCATAAGCGTATCTAAAAGTAGGTAACTAAAAATTGTTGCATATGGTTTCTGTTTAGCTATATTTTGATACGGTATTTAATTACTTTCACGGGCTCAGCCATCATTCCAATTGATGTCCATGGGCTGTAGTTTAGCACTTACCATCAGGTGGACTACACGTCCGTTCACTACATAAATACGTGGAAAATAATAGAGACAATGATTAACTTCACTGGTTAGAGATAAACCACCTTTCTACCACATAACATCACGCCCAAAAAGGGCTCGCGTAAGGCAGGCAGACACTATAGTCTCGTAATAAATAATAAATAAAGATTAAATTTAGTTTTTAAATATAAACTAAATTTAATCTCACTCTATTTTATTATTTGATTCTGTATGTTGTATATTGTTATTATTAGCTTAGTCATTGGTTAATTTTAGTTTTAATTGTGATCTGAGTGCTTTAATATAAAATATATATTATAAATTAAATTTTTAATAAAAGCGTTCAAATTTAAATGTGATTTAAACATAAAATCATAGCTCACATATCTATAATTTAATGTCTAAAACATCATACATATCTATAATTTAATGTCTAAAATATATACGTACCTACTGCACTATTCTTGAAGTAAATTGTTAATTAATATAAATGAGCTTTAAATTATATAAAAATATCAAAGTTAAATTAAATTTGAAAAAGCATTTTTTGAATCGAACTATGTTTAACAAAAAACTTCAAGGTTATAGTCTGATTTTAAATACATTTTTAGGGTTCCGTAGTACCTACAAGGAACCCTTAAAGTTTCGCCATGTCCGTCTGTCCGTCCGTCTGTCCGAGGCATAGCGACGAAATCGTTGGTGCTAGAAAACTGAAATTTTGCATAAACATGTATGTTAACTATACAAAGAAAGTCGTAGAATAAATTTTTGTTCGAGTAGAGCGTCCCCCCCCCCTCTAAAAGCTAAACTACTGGATCCCAAAATCTGAAAAAAATTGTGTCGGTAGTACATGTAATGAACTTTAAAGGAAAACTATAGCGGATAAGTTCACTTCATTAGTTCAAGAGGAATAGGGGTCCGAAATCTCAGATGCAGTTACTCAGAATATTTCGTTCAAAATTCTTGAAACATAAATAAACATACATAATACATATATAAAATCACGCCTTTATCCCACGGGGGTAGGCAGAGACAATGGAACGCCATGTGCTTCGCTCCTTACATACTTCTTTCGCTTCCTCAACATTCATACATCTCGTCATTTCTGTCGCCTACCTCATAGTGTGGGGTATCGTTAGATAGGTCTTTAAAAACATAATGGGTTTGCGAGATATTTAACTTTGAAGAGCAAATTTTTGTACGAGTAAGGCGTCCCACCCCCCTCTAAAAGCTAAACCGATAGCTTAAAAAATCTGAAAAAAATCACGGTGGTAGTATATGTAACAAACTTTTCATGAAAACTATAGCGGTTACTTTAACTTAATTAGTTCTAGAGTAATTGGGGGCCAAAGTGTAAAATGCAGTTACTTAGAATAATTCGTGCAAATTACAAAAGCCTTTGAAAGTAATGACTTGTATGAAGATGTTACATGTTTAATACAGATAGTAAATCCCTTTTAAGTCGAAATATGTTGTTACGACTAGCTACGGAACCCTACTGCGCGTGGCCCGACACGCACTTGGCCGGTTTTTAAATTATATTTTTGTATTATTTTTAGTAGTAATCATTATAGTAACAGCTCGATGTTATTTTAAAATTACTCACTAACCAAAAATACATTTTTGGACCACTTTGAGAAACGTATTTTTTCGTGTTCAAGAAAATATAATGTTTTGAGGAATTTCAATGTAAAATAAATATCTAATAGTGCTTTTCAAATACAGTGGTTTTCTTTTGTTTAACATTGAATCTTTTAAAACTAACAATACTTTCGTGGTTAAGAATTATTAACAACGAAAAAAAAATACTACCCTTAATGTAATGTATGGTCAGTCCGGCTCCAGGGTCTTACATTTTCTATAGTAATTGATTTCAAAATGAATGCACAGTTCTTCTATCTATATTTTTTTTTATTTAGATTATTAATGTGCTAAAATTGAAGTTTAATTTTATTAGCACTTATCAAAATTGGATGTCAAGGTTTTTATATTTAACTAGCTTTAATCACCATAGTATAAGGCTGTTAAATCTTTATAATTTATCTTTAAACTAATTTTATACATTTTAAATAAGATTTATAAAAAGTATCTCACCGACATCGGATAAAGGGACCATGCTGCCGGTGGTGAGACTTTATCTTTATTATAATTATAAAATGGACAAGTTAGAGCCATAGTCGCACCCTCTGTATACCGACTATGATTATGTGGGTGCCTGTAACACCACCAATAAACGGACATGGTAGGAATACAGTGGGTGCGACCACGGCTCTACATTGACCATTTTTGTTCCAATACATTTCTAGATTTCTACCTAAAATATTTTCTTGTTCCCTTTCTCTTAGACCCCCGTTTTACGTAGTTGGGTAGTTTATAAATATTTTTTTTATTTTTTTGCCGGTTTTTGGCTCCGTTGTAGGTAGGTTAGCTTGGCAAAGATCTCCCTCGTTTTCTTCCACAACGTTTATAAATACCTCTCATCTTGATGTAAATTTACGGTATGTTAAGATTATGTGATAGGTAGAAGTAAGATAAGAAAACATAATTAAAAAGAAGAAAGGTAAAGGTTTTTCTCTTTACCAGAATCTTTTTAAGTCTTGAATCTCCAGACCAGTCATTCTAGAATTTTGTGTATAGCAACATGTTTGTCCACCAATTTAATTTAAATCTGATTATTAATAAATAAATTAAATCTAAATTAGTACAAATGATTTTGAAACTTCTGGTAAAAATATTTAGAATAATGATATTAAGATTTTGATACGTGACATTTATAAAATGGATATAATTATTCTTCTTTACTTTTTAACAATTTAATAAAATATACATATTGTAAAATGAGAGTCTGTAACGTGCTTTTCTGTTTGCATTCTTTATTAAAGAACTAAAAGGTATAAAATTATACAATGGCATTAATTCAATTCGCGTCATTTTTGGAGTATCAAAGGACATTCGATATTTTGATAATTAAAGATAGTTTTTGAAACGTTGCCAATTTTGATATGAATTATTTAATTAAATAAATTTCAGCAAGCAATATTCAAACATAATATTTATGGGATGTGATAAATGGGATGTAAAATATATATTGGACATGTTCCTATTTGATGATGAGAGGGCATTCTAATATTATTTGAATACTTTGACAACACAATATAACGTAAAAATTATGATTCCAGTAGGACTCGAACCTACACCTCTGGGTTCTAATTTTACGTACTAATAATAATCATAATTTATCAATCAGCAAAGCTAAAATTTGCTTCTATATTAAAACTGAATAATGCAACAAAATGAAAAAATGTTTATTTCTCACCATTTTCACATTGATATCAATAGTAGTATATTACTAATAACTTACTAAAGGTAAATTATACAATATTATGTATGGCTGTACATAGTAAGTTTGGTGGTAAAATTTTACGACAATAATACTGGTACCTTTATGCATTTTATGAAAATGTCTTATAACATTGCGTCTTAAAATAAAAATTGATTTTTAAGTGTAAGATATTGCAAGCTTATATACTATGGACTTATTTATAAATAAGTATCAATTTAATTCCATAGCAATATTTAAGTTTATTTTTCTTATTCTCTCTTCCATAGCCATCTTTTACCATTCTGTTTTGGTTGTACTTACTCATAGAAATATTGTCAAAAAACAAACAAATATTGTATGAATTATTGGAAAAGATGGTGCACATGAGTTTCTCACCAGCTTTTCTTATGGTGCAAAACCCATCGGAGCTGGTCAAGTACAAGTTATTAGGTGATTTTAATTCAAATCTCTAAGTTGAATTTAAGTCAATCTAAGCTCCGGTGATTCTACTAATTTGAATGCAAAAAGAATTATATAGGTATATTATATAATATTTTGATGTTTGTATTGACGTGCGGCCTTTGGGCCAATGGAAATAAATTATTTGAATTCTGATTTCTGATTACTTCAAAACGGTGATCCCAGGAACGGGAAAACCATTATGAAGTAAATTTAGCATTGGGAATAAAGTTTTTAAAATTAAAATATAATCAAAGTGCATAGATGACAATCCGCGTTGAAGTGCACTTTAACACTGATATACAACAAAACTATAATTCATACTTATTAAACATAGAAACATCCAGACCAAACAACATGTTAACTTGGGATACATTGGGAAGAGAGGGCAAGTAATACCTTATTTATTGGATCCTATAAAAAACATCAAGTACTTATTCTATTGTTGGAAAACATTTATTAAAAAAAACATTTAAAAAAATTCATGGACATTAAAATATTTTGGACTAGATTAATACTTGAAGTAGGCCAAAAAATTGCTCTGATGTTTTCTTCAGTAACTTAATAATCCTAATAAGTTTAAATATAAAAAATATTTTATATTAACAACTGGAAATTTTAGGCCTTCCGAGGTAATAAAAATAATGTTTTTCTTTTTCATTTTACGACTATGAGTATAGGTTTATGTAACTACATACGTTATATTCCTTTTATATTTTATATATCTATATTTATACGACTTTATTATTACATGCAATCATGTTTTACCTTTTTTATTTTTCCAGTTGTAATGCAACAAATAAAACCTCATTGTTAAGATTATTTCCAATAAATTGAGAACAGATTAATTTCGCCTCGTTATAATATCATAATTATTTTTTTTCATTTGTCTTTATACACTATTAAATGGTTTTTTATGTATTTTAAGTTAGCTTAAATATAAAATTTGGTTGCAAATGCATTCAAGGGACAACCTTCAAAAAAATTAAAATGTCCTAAATTATTTAATCTAAGTTTATATGCCCAACTTAAATCGTTTTTAATGAGTCGTTTGCTTTATTTACTATAAATTTTGATGACCATAGACATGTAAACACTTTTATTTTGGTATATAACTTTAGGCCTAAAAATATAAAAAAAAAAAAAATAATGAGTTCAAGGCACGACATTTTTTTTATTAAATTCAGTTTTTACTTACCAATTCCGTACATGTACATTTTTTTCAGAGAATTTAAAGTACATAAAATTTAGTATATTTCGTAGAATATATTTTTTTTTTATTAAACTAAAGTAGGTTTTAGCTTTCAGTTTGTACTTTTTAAGACATTGTCTCCAATATGATACATATTTTTTGAATATTTATGAGCATTTAACAAAGTAATGAGCCCTTTCATATTTGTGCACATATTTTTTTGATTTTATTGGTTTTTGTTTTGCTCTTTTCACGGCAAATTTTGTCTTATGGCTTGGATAACGTTCTAAATATTGTTTCATCTCTTTGTGTGGCTTAAATTACTATTTTAATCAAATAAATGTGGAAATAGAGTTATATTACGTTAAATCATATATTTTTTATTAAAAACATTCTTGATTTATGCAGAATAATGTTATTTATTTAGATAATCAAGCCTAAAACAATGATGAAGCGGCGTTTAGACACTTTGATAGAAATGTAAACTTTAGATGGATATTTTTGCATTTATTTATTAAATAAATAAATAAATCCTCATTAATATAAACAGAATATAGCTCACTAAGCTTAAATTAATACTTTTTAATCTGTTTTATACGGTTATGTGTCGGTGAATGAACTTTGGCGTGCCTACGCGTTGCCAAGCCAGTTTCCCGCCAGAAAAGTTTCAAAACACATTGAAAAGTTTATAGTTCCGCATGAATAGCAACTTATATAGATAAAATAACACAAATACTCACATTATTAACAGGAAAATCTCCAAACAATCCATTTTAAGAGTCACTGTAACTTTGAATCACTCCACCGTACGCCCTCGCGCGTTCATCACATAATATAGTTAAAAAAATATAAAAACACGTCTTTTTTCTACAAAAATGTTATTTAATCGTAAACTTGGATAGGTTTAGGTCACATAACAACAATTTTCTAAATAGGCCTATAAGAATCTTATTGGGATTTAACGAGGGATATTTGTGCAAAAATTTCGCGGAGTTGCGCGGTTGCCGCGAATTTAGGCCTAGGCGAGTGCCGCGGATGCCACGCGCGGCCTGCTGCCAAAACTAAAACACTTTTAACACTCAAATGATAATACAACGAACGATAAATAAGGATCACAACCTTGATAAGGGATTGAAAACCCGCTGTGTGTTTCAGAAACTTCAATTTGCTTGCCAAAAGAACACGTGGTGCCACTACAAAATGGCAAAAGAATTTGGCAAGAAAAAAAATGTTTTCTCCACAGTGTGTTTTGGATAAGAAGTGGTCTGATGGGTCGGGAGGAGGTAAAGTTAAATCAACGTTAAATAAAAGGGTTTTCAAGGATTTTCGGGGGGTTTTGTTAATTTTTTTTGGGGTTGCGTTGTGGGGTTTGTGTGGGTGGTGTGCAAGGGATAAAAGGGCGTAGGGTTAGGGTGGAAGCGGTGTTTCGGAGTCGGGATGTGGCGCGCGCGCGGCTTACTTCGCAGAAATGGCGGCAAAGCGAGCCCGCGAACAGTAACCTTGTGCTCGACCTAGTGGTACGCGTTATGCCTAAAAGAGGCATCAAAAGCTGTAGGTTTAGATATCATAACAATACCTACTTCATAACCACCTTACACCAATATTTTAAAAAAAATAAATTATCCAGATAAAAAAAAAATATTCAAAATTTCAATAAAAAAATATCTATCAATAATTTCCAGACTCTTATTCCAATTTCAAAAATATTGACACCTGTACACTGTACATTTTGTTTTTAATTTTATTTCAAAATTATTCTTTCCAAGTGGACATGATTGGTAAGTATTTTTAATAGGTATTTCTGCAATAGGTATTTTAAATCGAGGTTGCATGACTAATTCGGATGACGTCACGGTTTTGTCTGGTTGTCTACAAGTTTATTTCCTAAAACGATTTTATAAAACTATACTTAGAAATTGTGGAATTTGTGAATGCTTGTAGCAACATTATTTAAAGTTATAATTATGGCTGTATTATATTTAAATGAATTTTGTCTCTCTTGTATTTTATTATTCTTTTTTTTATATTGCATATTTTTTATTGTCTTATATATAATTCCTTTTTTACTAAGTACCTACTATTTGGAAAAATAACTGATCTCACCTATCAATTTCTTTTTTTTCATAATGTTTTGTTGCTATGGAAAGTCTTTATCCAACAGATTATTTATAGAATGTTTCCAGAACCCTTCATTTTGTCTTTGGAAAATAGAAGAAATAATTTCTGTTTCTGTTTTTTTTTTATAGTTAATTTATTATTAGACTCTGGTAATGATTAATAATAATATTAATAATATTCTCTGGATTGAAGTGAAATGCCATAAATATTTGTTGTATGATCTGTAAATTCCCTTACTATGTATAATATACTTAAATAGTAATTTATATTAATAGTATACTCTTACCTCGGAAAATTATTGTTATAACCAGAAATTTTATCTCAAAATTATTGAATTAATCTACTTACAAAATTTTAAGATAAAATTTCAATTACAAAAATAATATAATTTATAAAATATTAGGATTAATTTATGCTTTTTATTATTGAATTTAAAGGTTTGTTTTTTTATCCAACAAAAGTTACAAACAAAAGACATAATTATTAACAGGATAGATATATTAAAAAACAAAAACAAGTATGATTGATAGATATGATTATATTCAAAATTTTTGTACTGTGTTAATCTTAAGGTAATTTTAGATTAATTTTAGAACTAGATGATTAAGTATATTGTAGTTATACATCCATTGCATTAGGTTATGTTTACCTGTAATGATGGCTCTGTATTTATGTAAATAAATAAATAAATAAATATTTTTTATTAATTACGGTACAAGAAACAAACAGTAAAACAATCTAAAACAATTAAAACAACATACAGAATTAGCTTTGTCATCATTAAAGTTTCTTATAAAACAGGCAGCACCATATTTTTCTATAACATAAAATATATAATACACCATGGGATCATGGGAGATATATATAATAACGTGCCTACCTACAGCATAACACCATCGTTAGTTACCCAAGCTTAGCTATGGGGCTGTCTATTGAGAGAGATGGTAAATATAATACTATAATAAAATGGTAAGATTACTATGCTATATAGTAGTATTATATTTGGTAATATAACTGCGTCGATGTCCTAGTGGTTAGCGTATTCTCTTTCGAGGTCTCGGGTTCGATGCCCGGGTCGGACAAAGTGTTATTTGTGAACTTTTCGACAAGAAATTCGCAATGGCAGTAGGAGTTGGAATTGTGCCCGATGGTTGGCGATAGGCTCACCCTCTATCACATGGGACCTAAACATAACAGGTGAAGTGTGGGTGTTTTACACATCTGCTACACCCTTCTGGGTAAAAAAGTTTGAGAAACAAAACTTCATTTCCATTTTGAACCTTATTCCACCCAAATTAAACACAGAATTAAGACTTGCCTTCGTTTCCGACTCTGCTAAGTATGACGCTAAATCGGCCAAGTGCGAGTTGGACTTGCGCACGAAAGATTCCGTACCATTATATCTATTAAAACGGCAAAAAAATCATGTATGGGAGCCCCCCTTAAAAATAATTTATAAACGTTTTTTTGTTATAGAAGCAACAGTAATACATCATCTGTGAAATTTCAACTGTGAAATTTCAACCTCGTGACCCGTGATAGCTAGATCACGGGTCACGAGGAACAGGCCGGTGACCAATATAGCGCAAAACCGAGCAAAATATACCTTTTTTTGTATGGGAGCCTCCCTAAATATTTACTTAATTTGGTTTTGGTATTTTTTGTTATAGTGGCAACAGTTTAACAGTTTTGCATGATCAGTATTACAACTGTCTAGACTAGACGGGCAGCGAAGTCTCAGTAAGAGGGTTCCGTGTTTACCCTTTGGGTGCGGGACCTTAAAAAGGAAGCTTGTTTTAATCTAGACTAACTACATTATTCAAATTATGAAATACGGGTGTTACTCACGTAATGTTGGTCTATTTAGTCGACCGCGGTTTCGCCTATACGTCTAGGCATTATCAATAGAGTGCGAAGGCGAAACCGCGGTTGACTAAATAGACCAACATTACGTGAGTAACACCCGTATTTCATAATTTGAATAATGTTACAAACTCACGTCAGTTTTAATAAAAATATAAACTACATGTTTACAAGATTTCATCAAAATACATCAAGTAATTTTGAAGTGATATTAAAATGAATATTTGTTCGAAAATTTTGACTACTGAAATCGTTACCAGAAAAGTTGTAAATATATAATTAAATATTTTTTAAATTCAATAAATTTATATGACTTAAGGTCCTGTGTCCCCTAGATGGTGCAGAGGGCATCAACAGTGCGCCGCCATCCCGCTCGGTCTTGATTCTCGCGCTTTCTTGAGCTTCGCGCTTTAATAAATTTATATACAAAAAGGTAATATAAAAAAAAAACTAAAAAAACACGCCTTTAAAGCACATCAAACTAAAAAGTGAAAAATAATTCTTATTATAACCTGAAAATAATAATAAACGAAAAATACTAGTACTATTGTGAAAAAAAGCGTGGGGCGCTCTGTGCCATATTTTTCGTCTATCGAGCGACCCACGCTTTTTTTCACAATAGTACTAGTATTTTTCGTTTATTATTATTTTCAGGTTATAATAAGAATTATTTTTCACTTTTTAGTTTGATGTGCTTTAAAAGCGTGTTTTTTTAGTTTTTTTAAACTATATTTATTTTTCACTTTTTAGTTTTTTTTTAATCCTGGCGATCCTAATCAGGATAATGAGATAAATTTATGAAATTATTATATTGTCGCTGATTCTTTACAAGTGTAGAAAGTTTGAATTAAATCTGTCCGTTTAAAGTGGGTCAAAATCGAGTCCAAAGGAGTCGGTTACATACAAACAAACAAACAAACAAACAAACAAACAAACATACAGGTGAAGCTAATATAAGCGTGTTAAAAAAAAATACTTGAGTTCAATTGTTCCAAATAAGATAAGGTATATAACTTGAGTAGAAGAACTTAAATTATAGAAAATAATTAATAAATTATATAGGTACTTAATCATGTAAATTTACTGTAACATATTGTTTATTTTATAATTTTACACGTTCGTGTGTGATAGACCATTTGAACGTGTAAAATTATAAAAAAAAACATTTAATATAAGGTATAAACAAACAGTTAATTAATTTTAAATTTACGTCAACTAAGTTTTAAACCCAATTTTCAACAATGATTTATTAAGTTTAGATTAAGTTATTAGATTAGTTAAAATTAAATGGATATTTTATTAAAAATACATTTTTGTGATTTAATCAACATAACTATATATCTCATGATATATGAAAAAGAAAAGTATTTATATACAAGTTAATAAAAAATAAGCTATTTACAAATTGACAGGTAAGGTGTCATCCTCCGCATCGACCTCGACTGCAGGGAACGTGTTCAGAAGGCTGACGGCATTGCCGCGTTGAATGGCAATGCTGAGTCTTCGAGCCAAGTAAAAGCCAGCCTTCCGATCACGTTAAATGAAATAAATTTTAATTTTAATTTAATTAAAATTGAGATTATTTTAATTTCTGATCACGTTAAATGAAATAAATTTTAATTTTAATTTAATTAAAATTGAGATTATTTTAATTTCTGATCACGTTAAATGAAATAAATTTTAATTTTAATTTAATTAAAATTTAGATTATTTTAATTTAAGATCCAACGATGTATATTAATAATATATTTGAGTGTAAAAAATGTATATCGATTTAAAGAATTTTCACTGATTTACAATTAATTATAATGAAATACCTTACTTAAAATGTTAGTTAATATCTTTATATATACTCTACTAAAATCAAAGAGACGAAAATTGAGCTCCAAAATGTCAATTTGACAAATAATTATTTTTAAAATTAGCTCTCTATTTTGTAGCTCTGATATTGGTACAGACTATACAAAGCCATTATTGTTTAAGAAGAAAATTTTAGATATATTACTTAACTAGCTGCCAACCGCGGCTCCACCCACGTGAGACGTCAATAAGGTAGCTTATATTTTTATCCTGGCAATAAGCTATCTGTATACCAAATGCCATCAAATTCGGTCGTTCGGAGCGTGAAGAAGATATGGTGCTCCCACATTGCCGTTAGAAAATGTTTAGTAACGTCAGTAAATATTTGTTAGCAAACATTTAATCACAAATGTTAAAAAATGTTTGCATGTTAGAAAATGTTTAGTAACGTTAAGTTAACAAATTATAACAAAATAAAACATGTGTTTCCTTTTAGCGTTTGGCGCATCCAATTTTTTTCTTCTTTTTTAAACAAAAAATGAAAGCTATTCTAATGAGAAAATCCTCTACCATTTTCGTGTAGATGCTCTCAGAACGCAAACCAAACTGCGAGCCAATACCAGATTTAAATGTCATCAAATGTAAGTAAACATTAGTAATCATTTTCTTTTAGTGTAGGAGCACTTATAACATGTAACAGTTCCTAACAAAATGTAACAATTGACAACATTTGTGAGAAAATGTTTTCATGTTAGAAAATGTTTACAAACATTTTCTAACGGCAATGTGGGAGTACCATAACTAACCTGCACACAAACTATCGCCTTTTATAACAAATAAGATTTTATTGGATGACTAAATAATTCAAAGGGAATATAATACATAATAAGAATATTAGATTATTTATGAATTCATATTGAATTTTAATTGAAACATTACATTTATTTTACAGAAATTAGCTGTCCTTTTTAGTTTTGTAGGTTTTTAAAGTTTTAAGGACTCAACAAGTTTTTCTTATTCATAACAAAATGTATGAAAGTGTAAATAAATATTATCTAAAAAAACTTGTTTATAACTAGACTATATACATTTTGTATAGTTTCAATATAATCGGTACATACTTTAACTTTCAGTCCACAATGT
This sequence comes from Hypena proboscidalis, assembly GCA_905147285.1. Taxonomy (NCBI): domain Eukaryota; kingdom Metazoa; phylum Arthropoda; class Insecta; order Lepidoptera; family Erebidae; genus Hypena; species Hypena proboscidalis. The sequence goes on along the minus strand of LR990156.1, from coordinate 10,353,222 downwards.
TGAGTGCCGCTTAATTTTAATACATTTAATTTAACAAAAAGTAGTTTACAATAAAATTTTTAAGTTTTTTTAAGGGTTTCGACATAAAAATTACTTAATTTAATATTTACTACCAACAAAATACATCGACAATATTAAAATTTTCTTCAAAGATTCAAATAATATAATAGATTTAACATCAGCAAACTAATTTAATCTTTGACAGTTATTTGTATTCAAGAATTATATAAAATAACTATTTTAATGACAAATAGGGAAACTATGTACAATAAAAGTTAATGAATAAAAAAAATAGTATAATACCAACAAACAATACAAACTGATTTTAAAAGGTAATTTACCAATATTGAGGTTAACTTCCGCTAATGATTTGTATATCATTGAGTAGGATTTTTCTTCTAGTTTAATTTTGTATTTTTTTGTAATTTTGCAAGTTTTTGAGTTGAAGAGCAATTAGACTGAATATAAACAAACATTTTATTTTTGATTGGGCGTAATATATTCCGCCCACGAACTTTATTTTGCTGCCAAATTGGTTGGATGTTTCTAAAGTTTTTAAATGTTTGTGGTTGGTTTTATTTGTTCGTATGTTGAAATATTTATTTTGCATTTTTTATAAAAGAAAAGAAGATAGTGTCTTTTTAACTGAGCTTCAAATGTAAGCAAACTCATCCTTTTTCATGCCGATTCTTTCTAAAGCTATGCCCACACTCCGCCGCAAAGTTGAGTTTAACTTACTGCTTGCCTTTTCGACATAGTATATTTTCGAGCTGCTCAGGTGAAAAGTTGTTTCTGCGACACGCAATCAAAGTTACTTGGGACCAAAGGACTCGTGCTTTTGAGTGCACTACGCACAAGATTCTAACCTAGAATCACCAGCAAGTGATTCTACCAGATGACCATTGTTGACAATGTTAGGAAAATAATGATAAAGAGAATAAATAAACTCACCAAAAAACCCAAATTTGAATTAAGTAGTTCCGATGGTGAATAATTTAGAGGGTGGAAAGATTATAAATAAATACAAGATTTGTGAGAAGATGAGAGTTCCTTATCAGTGGCCACTTATTGTACCAACAAAATTTGACTCAGCCACGACGAAGAAAATCAAGAAGACTTAAGTTTGTGAAGTGAGTGTGTGTGGGTGTTTGTTACTCTGCCAGGCAAAATCTTCCAGGAATATTTTGGTGATAGTTAGCACACATGTAGCTTATAGTCTGTATAGACATTTGGCTATTTTTTAACCACGTACCACAGTGGTTGTTGTTGCACTTGTTACGCTGGTGATTCTAGGTTAGAATCACTAGCGTAACAAGTGATTCTAGGTAAAAATTTTAAGCGTAGAGAGGTATAGAATCTTTCACTTACTCGGAAATCAAAATTATCACTCAAAGAAAATACGATCTTAGCCTTCTTGTTGCGCAAATAACTATTTTAGTTTTAAAACACTTTAATTCTCTTCTCTTACATACAAAATACTTGTTATATAGAGACTTAGAAGAATGGAATTAATTTTAAGAATTTTTTTTTTATAGGCGGGCTTTTACATTCAATCTTAAGGATTAAACTAACTTTTGTGGTACTTTTTAGCTGTGAATTTTACTTTATGGTAGACATGCTTCCTCTTGAGGTTCCGTTCGCGAGGTACGACGATAAAAGTCACCTATATGTCAACGACTGCCTCGATGGCCTAGTGGTTAGCGTATGCGCCTCTCTGGGTCTCGGCTTCGATTCCCGGATCAGACAAAGTGTTATTTGTGAACTTTCCGTCAGGAAATTCTTAACGGAACAATACAATTTAGGCGTTATGTTATATTTATATAGACAAAACAACAAGTCAAATTAAATGTTAGAATAGTAAGTAAGGAAAACCTATTTACTGCAAGAAATAAAATGCATTTATAGTCTCTCACCAAACGCTTCTTAAATTATTCACCATCCGTCGTGCTCTTGTTAAAACCACCGTCTCACCTCATCTCACCCACCGTCACCTGGCACCAAATCGTAACCCTAGTCCACTACTGAATTCCTTTATTCTCATTACCATTATTTTCCTACCATTGTCAATAATGGTCATCTGGTAATCTGAGTCACAGCCTAGGTCATCCCTACTTCAGACACCAGTCTCTATTTTATAGAGCTCTCCGAATGTCATAGTGAAACAGAAAAATAAAGCTGTCGCCTCGCCGCTTTTAAAGGGTATACACCCTTATACACCCTCGCGACACAGGACGAGTTATTCCTATGCGGGCGTCGTTTTTCCAAAAAAAGAAAGAGAGAGATAAAAAAAAGAAAAAAAAGGTTAAACTGCATTCATACATTATGACTGTAACTTGTTAACCTCTGTTCACGATGTACTTAAAAATAACTAAATAAAATAGGAACAAACAAATTGGTTAGCTTTGAACATTTTTGACAATTTATTATAAATTACAATCTTAGTATCTATCCTTTAATTTTATTAAATAAATATTGTTCTTTTAAATTAGTTTATTTATGTAAAACAAAAATTTAAAGAAAAACAACATAACAACCCGAAATTTGTCCAAACATGCAAATAAAAAAAATAATTGAAACAATCTGCTCAAAGTTATACTGAAAATCGGGTAACTTTGAATTGATGTCTTACTTAGAACAAATTTGTAAAAAAGATATATATTTATTTGACAAAAAATAGTTAATATTTCAATATTGTATCTGTGTTAATCAAATTGCCATAATGTTTTGTAGCAAAAGAAAGTAAAAAAAATGTTATAGTCATTATTATAACAAATTACTCGTATTCTCCAAGGTGATTAATAATAATTATAATTAGAAGTAAGTTTTTTGTTGAAAATCGATCAATTTATTATTAACGATTTCAAGAAGTTTATGAAAAATTTGTTAGGTCACAATAATAATTAGAAAATATACAATTTAGAAAATGTAACCTAAAGTAGGGCTCAAAAAATGTATAAAATAGACCATTTTGCCTATTGTTGTGAACATTAAAAATAAATAAAAATATTTATTTGACACAAATAAAGTATATACATATTTTTTACTTATCTAGTTGTTTGACGCTATTCTTTTACATAATTATGTACAAAATAACGGTACTGGCACTGTTTACTAAACTAGGCAGAAGCCTGTATTTTAGCTGACAGTGTTCAGTCGCAGGAAGTGACACTTTAAAAAATAATGTTTTAGGCGTGAAAGTCGTTGCACAGCGAGTCATAAAGCAGGAGTAAGTAAATAATAGTAATCTACTAATCAAATACAGTTTGCAAAACATTTGCTAACTAGTAGTTATTTTAACCGCCGATTAATGGAGCTAGTAACGCCATCTATACATGATAAACGTAAACACAAAAGTTAAACGAATTATTATTTTTTTTATAAATAATAATTTTACTGTATAAATATTATGAATTTTAATTACCAGTGTATTATGTACTGATATTAAATAAAGAAAATAATTGATATTATTAGATTTCTTGGACTTAAAATAAATTTATGTCATTATGTTTTTTTCTAGCTTTGACCATGGACCTAGATAGACTACCTGTAGTCTAGGTCTATGGTCAATGCTAGTCTTACTATATTTTTTTAAATTGTGTCTATTTTATTAGCCTCACTTTTATATTATATTACATACATGAATGTGAATACATTTGTATGTATATGTATGCACATCACGCAAAAACTAGAACGTGAAACTGGGTGCGGTTCTCACAGTTGTGATCTCTGTATTAAATCCCTAAGAATAAGGGTGTTTAAGTTTATATTGACAACGTGTAAATTTTTGAGGAAAGTGCATGAAATCGAATTGCAATTCTATAGATTTTTTGGAGATTCCACTCCCCAAGGGGTTATAATTGGGTTTGAAAGTGTATGAGACATTCTCAATTTTGATGGATATATCGAATGCCACGTGGGCAACAGCGAGTTATTAAAATAACTGTATCCTGTGGATTTATTGTGCCCTGTGGATACTATCTTGTGTGTGCATCTGACAATCATCATGAGGAGGGACCCGAGCCCAGCAGTGGGACATGTAGTAGATACAGGGCTGCTATTATTAATATTATAAATTCGAAAGTGCTGCTACTACTACGAGGACATAACAAATCTCAAGCTGTGAAACATTTGACAATACCTTGTGGGCGTTTTTATATCAAACCAATAAAATAAATAATCATTTATTCATTCAGCCATTTTAGAAAACAAAAGAACTTTATAATCACCAATAAACTATTAATTTTTATACTTAAATATAAATTTTATAAAAATAGAACACCACATGTGTGTTTGTTCGGTCATATCTCAAAAATTACTGCACCAATTTTGATGAAATTTACATTCACTTACAGATTATAACTCTGGCTTTAATTTGATATATCTTTATAGGCATATTGTCTGTGCTATGTAAGAGAATAAATCAATATACATAACTCTTAAATATTAATATTTTGACTTAAAAATGATTTCTTAATTCGGCTATTTAATATAAATAATATGTTAAAAGTGTAATAAAATATTTTATTATAAATTATAGGAAACATTTGTTTTTAAATATGACACTCTTTATGAGATTATAAATATAGTTTTTAGTAAATTTTATTGCTTTAAATGCCGTCTTTATTTTTACCTTAGTTTCAAGACTCGATTTCACCAAACTTCCCAATCTAGGGTTAACACAACCTGTATTTCCATCCCTTTCTCTCATTGAATGTTTGTAAGGGACAAAGAGATCGGGAACTGTAGTGGACAAGCTTTGATACTATGTCGTGTACAAAAGGAATAATAATATTAATAGCTAAAATTATAAATTATTCCTTATGTAATATGCCCCAGTTTCACAGGCGTTAGATATACCTTATTGGCAGGATAAGCATCGTCGTTGTCAAACCAAAATCTGCTATGTGCAGAAATCATAGTTTTGAGAAATTGACAAAAAAAGGTCTCCTGCATTCAAGGGATTGTAGGTAAGAGGTCGTCAATAAGAGGTCGTAGTTCGTCAAATAATGGTCATAAGCACATGACAGTTTGTCTATATGGTAGGATATAGCAGCGAACTATATGCAGAGGTTTAAAGTAGAAATATTACAAAAGTGCACATAGCAGATTTTGGTTTGACAACGACGTTCTAACACACATAAAGGAAAGTGTGTTAGTTGTGTGTCACTATTAAATTCAGTCAGTTTATGAGTCGGCTAAGATATATCCGGAACTTCAGAAACTGGTCCTATTTATAAGTAAAATTATATCCTTATGTTGATATTAACATGATACTGTAGTATTATATATATATAAGTATATTATAATAGTCTACTTAACTATAGTTGTACGTACATTTTTTTTTTTAATATTTATATGTAATAAATTTTGTAAAGTTGTGTTGTGGAACTTTGTTTAGTGTAAATTATATTAAGCACTTTATCTAATACATGTCCCACTGCTGGGCTCGGGCCTCTTCTCATGATATTTAGGCCATATATCCACCACGCTGGCCAAGTGCGGATTGGTAGACTAATAATAATAAATTAAAAAAATTATAGCGTTAAACTTAAGGTTACGATGGTGAAATCGACACTTCAAAATAAATCGATGGATCCTCATTCATTCATTGAAGTAGCTAGGTAGGCCCTGTGAAGGTACTCCTACAATCAGGTAGACTATCAACTCGTTCACCCAAAGCCTCATCAATACAAAAACAAAATCGAAGTGTATGTTTTTAATGTCAATATAACAATGTTTCTTCAAACTGGTATAGTTGTTTGCAAGACCTTTGCCTAGAATACAGTTTTAAAAATTTTGTCTGTTTGTATCGGCTAATGTCCTAAACGGCGGCAGCACCACCGTCTCACCTTTAACCTGCCGCCAAATAGTAGTGCTTCCATTACTGTGTTCCGGTTTGGTGGTGAGATCAGGCCCTGAAATTACTGGCACTTGAGGCATAACACCGTAGTCCTCAGCTGCAGCGACGCATCTATAATCTGTACCATCAGGTGGACTACACGTTCGTTCGCTGTGGGCGTAGTATAAAAAAAAAATATATTGTATAAAATTATTTTTGTGTTCACTAGAAATGTCACACTAGTCTGTATCTCAATAAAGGTCTTTAGATATTTACCATTACGCTAAACTCCACGGGAGTGGAGTAGTAAGGTTGAACGCAGGTCAAAGCGCGGAAGCAGCTACTAATTAATACAACGAATTCCACACGGACGAAGTCGCGAGCAAAAGCTAGTAACATAATAATATTAAAGAATAGATTTAATATAAATACATACGTCGTTGGTCTTAGTAGTTTGCATATGCAGCCTCTTACCGCTAGATCTCGAATTCGATTCCCGGGTTGGGCATGAGTATGATGTGAGACGTTTTCAGCAGGTAATTCTCACACACAGAGTTGGCATTGTGCCCGGTGGATGGCGATAGGCTCATCATCTATCTTAAGGGACCTAAACACTACTGGTGAAGTGTGGGTGTTGTACAACTCTGCCACATCGTCCTGAGTAATCTAAGCGTGATGTATTATAATGCAATAGATTAATTTATAACATTACATAATATATAGTAATGTCGTAAAATACATAACATTCTTTGTGTGCAAGCACCGTAGTACAGAGCGTAGGGCCTCTCCCATTCCTCGACACGGGATGTGAACACCACAACAATGGGAAATCTTTTGTGAATGGGTTACTCACATGTAACATTATAAATTTGAGAATATAATAGTGAGAAGGCGCTCTCAGTTCGTGAAAATTACTGTATTACTTTTTATAAAAAGTAGCAATTTTAAAATACAAGTAATGACATCTGTTGTCTAATAGATAAACTAATTAATAGCTACTTTCTGCAAGATGGCAGCACTTGCAGCTAACTTCACTATGATTGAATAAGGCTGAATAACTAAACTCCTTTGCCTCGCTTGTCTATTTGACATCGACGAAGATTTTCCACGATTTGTGCACAACTTCATATCATTACAAGTAACAAAAACTCTGAAAAATGGCCACGGTTAAGTTTGCAGTTATTGATGTAAATGATTTCCTCACTAAAAAACAAACTGCTGAGCCTGATTTGGCTGCCGACTGGGCTAAGCTTGAAGAGCTGTACAACAAAAAGTAAGTAGAATTCACTTTATAATACTTATCTCTTGTTACAGTTTGACAACTCGCAAAGTCATCATCTTTGTTGTTATTTTTACAATTTTTCGCTTGTATTAGACGTAAGTTCTTCTTCCAAACAGTGATAACTTCAATAATGAACTATTATCTATCTATAGTATCTAGTTCCGCAATATTATATTGTTAAGTATAGGTTATGTAGGTATTCGTAAACTTATGCTGCCTATTTCATTTGGACCAGGTTTGATGGAGTATAATTATATATAAGGCACTAATAAAGTCACTAGCACGATATTCAGTGTATATTTCATTGTACTCAACAAATAAAGACATTAAAGGTACTCCGAAGCAAGTAGCTTGAAATTAATAACATCACTAAACACTTTTGTGCCTGAATTTAAGGCACCCGTTTTTATTTCTTTTACCTAATTAATATAAGAAATAGTAATAATAGCCCATACAGTATGCTTTTGCATTTTTTATATTTGGTCTTATTCTTTATGTGTTATACATTAATTTATTACATGAGCAATGGAGTCCATATTTTATCCTGACTTTGAATAGGAAGGTTAAAATTAGCTTCATAGGTTCCACTAAGTTTAAAAATAGTGGATAAACAATTTTTTTACTTTTACTTAAATATGTTTGCGACAAATGTAGCTAAGAATCCACATCATTTTTACCTATTTTTGAAGACAGAAAAACAAATCACGTAGTTTCACTAAAACATGCATACACATACATTATGTCACTGTTTTTGGCTTACAGGCTATGGCATCAGCTGACGTTGAAGGTCCAGGAATTAGTGGAGCACCCTACCCTCCAGAGTGGAGACAACCTCATCCAGCTTTATAACAACTTTCTCACCACTTTTGAGAATAAGTGAGTATAAGTCTGTACTTTCTGTTTTAATGGTGGCAGTGCTTCTGAAAAAGCTATAGGGCAGAAGCACCACTATATCTAAAAACATTTGCCCTATACTATCAGCTAAGTTGATTCATGACCAATTTGAATAACATTTCCTTTGACTGTCAAAGTAGATAAGATTGACATTTGTTGATAGAACAGGTGAATTTAGACTTAAGTGTTTTAAAATGTCTATGCCAAAATAGTATTAGGCGATAGATCAGGCGAGATAATAAAGGCGAAAAACCACTATCTTACCTTTAACCTGCCACCAGACTGTAATGCTTCCTAATAGTGATCAGATCAGACCCTGAAATTGCTAGCACATAAGGCAAAAGATTGTATTCCTCAGTTGAAGTGATGCATCAACATCTTGTGGATTGTTGATGTCCATGGGCTGTAGTTACCACTTACCTGGGCTACAGGTCCATTTGCTACATAGATCATGTTTACTCTTAGGTTGCCCCCAGACTGTCTACCATAACAGCAAAATGTGGAGTGCATGGTTGACTTAGTGTTTAATGCAGTTGCCCTGCCGCTTTCAACTGCGCTGTTGCTGAAGGTTTGATCCCATCCTGGGACAAATTGTTGTGTGCTCTGCGATTTGTTCTGACTGAGTGTGCATTGTTTGTGTGTTTGAAATGTATGTCTGTAAACTTCTCCGCGACACAGCACAGCAGTTAATCGAAGAAGCCTGTACCTATTTGAGAAATATTTTTTGTCTGAAAGATCATGTTATCCCATTTTAATCAGGTTACAATCTGATAATAGGATCCTAGAGAAATGGGGGGCAACCCTCAAATTTTAAAGGTTTCATATTGATTTTCGTATATTACCTAAAGCTACTTGCATATTTGCATCTAGCAGTCAGCATTTCATGAGCTGATGCTGTAAGGTACAACTCCTCAACGGTTAGGAGTAATGCCGTTTACTGTATTCTTTCAAGTTATGCTCATTTGTAATTGAAGTTTATTTTTTTTTTTTACTGCGTTTAAATTTATAATGGCATGTCTGTTTTCAGGATCAACCCCCTCTCGCTGGTAGAGATTGTGGTTCACATAATCAAACAATACTCAAATAAGAAGGAAGCTATTGCATTCCTGGAGAAGGTGGAAGGCAAAGTCAAGATTAATGATGAAGCTCTCGCTCTGTGCAAGGTGTGTTTCAGGTCATCATATTATTATGAATGAATGTCATAGACACGTGCTTGCAGTCATTGGACATGCTTGAGTGCGATGTGTAGCCAACTTCACTTTAAACAAGATATTTGAATTATCTTCAATACATTGGGCCTGCTTCTATTCTAACCTAATCTATCTGATCACAAGTCTACAAACTAGTTTAAATTTATATAACATTTCTATAAAATTAAAACATTTATGTATTTTATTATATTATTTTACATTTAAATTAATTCTTTTTAACACACTTATATTAGCTTCACCTGTATGTATGTATGTAACTGACTCCTTTGGACTCGATTTTGACCCACTTTAAACGGACAGATTTCATTCAAATTTTGCACACATGGTAATTCGATAAAAAAAATTAAAAATATTAAAAAAAATTAAAAAAAAAAAACGCTCTTATAAATAAACCAAACTAAAAAGTAGAAAATAAATAATAGTTTTTTTAAACTATTATTTATTTATAGCTTAGTAGTCATTCGCGAATACAAATTACTAGTATTCTTGTAAACCCCCTCTATCTAAGCTAAACTAGCTTGTGTTAGGAACAAGTTTCATGTCTGTGGTGTAATAGCCAGGATTCGAACCCACGACCTCTCGATCACAAGTCCGACGCCTTATCCATTGCGCCACAATATAATTAAAACAGCATTGTCTGAATATCATCAATCTTAATCACCATTTGCCTCTTTTCAGGTCCTTCAAGGCCAGATCTACCTGGAACAGCTAAACGATCTAGACTCCACAGAGAAGATAATAGAACAGCTGGAAGGTACACTAGAAGATGCTGACGGAGTCACTCCTGTACATGGACGATTCTACAAACTCGCGTCGGAGTATTATAGGTGAGCTAACGACTATATTACTCAGAAGTCGTACACATATATAATACCCATACTTCACCTGTTATGTATGTCACATGTCATAGCGGGTGAGCCTATCGTCATCCACCCTGTTGACAATTCTCAATAAATAAAATATCTGAATTACATAAATATATTCAATAATTTACCAAAAATAAAAACAACTTTAACTACAAAAAATGCACTAAAAAAGTAAAAATATTTAAGTAATATTCAATGTCTCACCTCATCTGTGTATATCTTGAAAGAATACAGTAAACTGCCTTATGGTTCCTTTATTTAAAGAATTATCCTGGTACTCCTAGCCGTTGAAGTCTTGTACCTTACAGCACCAGCTGAGCACCATGAAATGTTCACGTAATTTTTACTCTACAAACTTATTGAGAATATGAAAAAAAAACAGTTGGGACGTAATTCTCTGTCTTTGCTTTTTCAGAGTCCGTGGCCCAATGTCGAAGTACTACCGTTGCGCCCTCCGTTACGTGGGATGTGCGGGCGGCGGCGCGGCGCTCGACGAGAGCGAACGGCGCTCCATCGCATTGAGACTCGCCCTGGCTGCCGTTATCGCTCCTAATGTATACGATCTAGGAGAACTAGTGAGCAATTTTTTTTGTTTGGTCTTGCAGAAGGCCTTTGATAGTGTAGGTCCATCATATTCCTAGTAGAAACTTGTACTTGCGTCTTTAGACATGCTATAGATGTTTTGAAGCATCGTATTTAGGTAATTAGACCATTATACGATGATTTTTATGAAACTACATCTCTTTAAATTACTAGTCTATGTAGGTGTGCCTCAAGGTTTTTTATTAGGCCCAGTGAAAATTTGTTGTTAAAAGCAATAATATTGGCAAAATGTAAATATCTTACGAGCTTCCACTGTGCTATTCCTATTGTTTACCTATATTCTGACATTTTCAGCTCGCCCACCCAATCCTAGAATCGCTAGAAGGTACCTCAGACGCGTGGGCATGTGAGTTAGTACGAGCGGTGGCGGCGGGAGACGTGGTGGCGTTCGAGAAGGTACGCGCGCAAGCCCATCATCCGGATCTGGCGAGAGCTGATAGACAACTAAGGCAGAAGATCGCTATACTGTGTTTGATGGAGGTAACTAGTCTATTTACATTTCTTAGCATCGCGCTTTTTTTACTTTCACTTGTTGTTTAAATTCCTGTGAAAGGGTGAGCCTTTGGCGACATAATCGCTTTAGTGCCGCTTCTTAATTTTAAAAGAAAAAAATAAGTCGATGTCTTCGTCCTTCGGCTCTCTCCGACTCTCTCGAGTGGTGAAGGCGCCTTAATGATGGCTCTTAGTATTCAAACAAATATTTAAAAAGTCGGCACTCCTTGTCATCTAACGGCGTAGTCGCTTTGGTGCCGCTTCTGTGTTTTAAAATAACATATCTAATAAAGTCGTCGTTTTCATATTCAATATATGCTTTAGTGCCACTTCTAACTAAAAAAAAAAACATAAAGCCCGCAACGCCATTACTCTAACGTGTAGTGGCCATTACGAAAAAAAAAGCTGAGTATTACTAGCATAAGAAACCATGATTTAATGAGAATGGTCTGCTTTTTACGCGTTTACGGCACAACGTATTTGGATTCTCATATTGAGGAAAGGCTATTATAGTATCGATGAGTTCATAAATGACAAAGGGCAGACACAATAATATTATAAATTTGTTTAAATTATGTACTGTATTTATTTTTCTATCTTCCTTTTATTTCATTTTGATTAGCGTATGTAATTCATTGACATTGTAATAATTTGTAATATTTGTATAATATTGTTTTTTTTTTTTAAGTGTCAATTTCCAACACAATGTATTTTGTTAAGAATTACTTCTTCAAAAACCTTTGTGAATGAGACCATGGGTTATACACTATTTGTCATCACGATATAACCAATAGTCGGAGCTGCAACATTTAACTTAATATTTATTAAAACCTTACAGATGGCCTTCAACCGCACGTCAGCTCAGCGCAAGCTCACCTTCGCAGAGATCGCGAGAGAGGCGAGAGTACCACTAGACGAGGTAGAACTCCTCGTGATGAAGGCGTTAGCTGAGAAACTTATTAGGGGACATATTGATCAGGTAATGTAGTGTAACATCACGCCTATATTTTCCTGATAGGTGTGATATATACGTGTATAAACACCTACATTTCACCCGTGTAGGGTTGCCAGATGTCCGATTGTACCAGAATTCCGTGTCCCTTCCTGGAATAAGAATCATGTCCCGGAATTAGCTTTTTCGTAGGAGACAACCCGCGCCAGCACTGTCTGAGAGCCTATTTCGCCATTCCTTTAGCAACATCTACTTGCCGTTCTCCCCGCATCCAAGATCAGTATCGTAATGGGTGTCAGCAAATATGGCAAAGCGGCTTCATTCCGGTGTCATTTACACCCTTTATTCTTAGCCAAGAATTTAACCCGTTAATTTAAAAAAAAAAAACATTTTGTAATATTACACCATTCGATAGTGTCGTAATAAAAAAAACTATCTTGAGCAGTAATGATATACCTCAAACTTAATGTAGAAGCCTAATTTTAACGAAAAACGTAGAGGTAAGGTCACCGGATATAAGTACAAAAGATGCGGTTACGGTTTCGACCGATACTGACGGCCAAAAATCCAGTTTCGGTCGGACACTATTAACCATTGTTTTTGGTTCGGCAGGTATCGAGCTGCGCGCACATCGGCTGGGTGCGGCCGCGCGCGCTGCCCCGCGCCGGCGCCGCGGGCCTGGCGCTGCGCCTGGACGCGTGGTGCGGCGCCGTGGCCGCGGCCGCCGGCCTGCTGGCCAACGCCGCGCCCGACCTGCTCACTGCCTAGGTGAGCGAGCGTGCTCTATTTAATCTATTATATGACAATACGACCCTGCGTCAGCTCTCATCTCGACGGCAACCGCCGGAACTAGACATAAATGACCAATGAAAAGACAAAATATTCCTCATTCTGTTGTCAGCTGTAAAACTGCAGCTTGCCCATAGAATAAACAGGAGAAGAAGGATTTCTGAGCAATCACATTTAATGGATGCCTTCTGGGTTATATAGATGCAATGTAATGTTAACAAATCATTTCTTTTTTCAGATGGAGGATACACCAATTTACCAAGAAAATGCAGATGTTCGTCAAATCTTCCTGTATCATTATTAATTTACAATAAATATACTTACTTATATAATATAGATTCTTTTATTTACTATACCTTGTGTTCTCGCACACGGCCTCAATGGTCTAATGGTTAACATATTCATCTCTCCTCGAGGTCTTGGGTACGATGCCTGGGTCAGGCATATACATTGAGACTTGTTATGCTAAGGACCGCTATTTTGTATACACTCAGAATAAGTTGTAATAATAAGTTTGGCATGTATTTCTCATAATAAGTATATTGTATTCTTTTTGAGCAATAAATATCTTAAATAACAAGATTTTTTTTTTTAAATTTGATAAACAGGTTGACAGGATAGGGTTGGGCAAGTTCACATTCTTGTATACTAATGTTATGCTGCAGACTCGTATTAAGGATAATGTTACAAGCTGCCTGCCTAAACAGCATTTGCATAAAATGAAACCAATTTTAGAATTAAATTTTGCATCCTGTATCATAAGGTTAGGTTTAAAGACATTTATTCTCAAATAAGACTACAAGTCACTTCTATGAGAACGTAATTAAACTTAAAGTAATAAAATGATATTTATTTTCCGCTTAAGCCTTAAAAATATTACATTAACAAAATACCCATTCAACTCCTAACACATTACTATGCTTACCCAGCTTATTTATCTAAAAGAGAGTTATCATTACAGGTTATGGCTTTGCAATGCTCAGTTCCCTCCCTCACAGGTGTAATATTCAAATCTGTAACATTACATTAAAAACAAATGCATACAGTCTGGGAGCGACCGAAACCTCGCGGTGAGAGGCGCATACGCTAACCACTAGACCATCCAGGCAAGTAATCTTAATTAAAACAAAAGCATAACAAAAACCAAATTGAAAACGCATTAAACTTACAAACGCTAAAGTCACTTACCTACTTTCTTAACAATATTGAATTTATAATCACTAACCACCAAAAACTACGTTATTTCTCCAAAATGTCCTGTATTTCAATTGAAAACTTCAATTATAATGAAATATAAAAATAACACTGCTTCAAATTAATAATATTTCCCGCTTGTTCGTCACTCATGTGACAGCTATATAATGTTGCCATAATCCAAAATATAATTCGCCTGTCCAAAAAATTGAGAACAATAAAAAACCTACAAACAACGGATATAGTACCCAAATTATGGCTTTCTAAATGAATTATTGAAACAATAAAACTTGCGATCATTTTTTTGCATGTAAATTCTTATTAGCAAATTAAAAAGTTGTCAGGTTAACCCTAAAGGAGAACCCAAATGCACGCTAATTGCAAATGGCGTCCGTCTGACGGATGATTGCTCGCGTCAAAATGCATTCGCGATGTTAGAAATACGTGTAATAACATTTAATTTACTGCTCTAATCTCTACATTTACATTTAAAAACGGTAAGTGTTTTGTTATATTAGTTAGTTAGCGGTTACGTAATGTAATTTGTTATTGCTAAAACGCTTCCATCTACAGTCCATCGTGCGTCTCGCTCGTTTGTTTTGATTCGTTCCATCATTATTTACAATCGGCGACGTATATGCATCTCTTTCGGTTCCACAGTTTTCTTGCAATGGGTTTTTCATTTTTAAGTAGCGGCGAGCGAGACCGAGGGCGGCAGGGGCCCGACGGAAAAATATGAACAAAATTTTGTGCTCTTAAAAATTATTGATTTTCCATCGTTAAAAAAACAACTCGCTAATTACTTACGTGATGTGCTTGTGAAGTGAAGTGACCGCTCGGTCCTACAACTGTGAGTATAAGTCTATTTTGGTAGTTTTCCCTTAATCGTCGTTCGTGAAAAGTCACATTTTTCAGTAAAATGAGCATCGACCATATTGCTAAGATAGTGAAGAGCGTCGGGGCTACGATTGTTTAAATATTGATTTTTTTATTTGGGGTATTTGCATGTGTGCGCTTGATGTTTATAACATTGGGGGCCTGCGATATGGTACTATTTTGGGAACGACCAAATGTTGGCTTTGTGCTCATGTTCCCCATTGTGAGTCTCGCGTTAGACCGCACGTAAAGAGTGTATAAAACCCTGATATTCGGTGAGTCTTTTTAAAAAATATATCTATAATAGCGCTGGTAATTTTAACTTTTTTTTATCGGTCACAACAGTCGTAACTGGTTAATGTTTACCTCGAAAAATGACGATAAGATTATTAACTAACGCAGTTCTGAGGCCTATTTTTCATTATGGAGTCGGGAAAATGTGCTGATAAGAGTCGAATAGGTACTGTGACATTTTGTGAAAAACGTGAATCATTCCGAAGTCATTTTTGTTTAGATTAAAGAACGTTGTTGGTGTGAGTAAATAGCTGAGTTTCCGTCTTGAAATTGGGTTTCCTTTTGCTGTGTATGTGTCTCTGTTTATAGAAATGTTATGCCTGTGATAACTCAAATTTATGTGAATTATGGTGTTATCTTTTACCATTTAGTTATTAGCTGAAAACGTATTATGATGTGTACTAATTGATACATCTAAGGTTATTGATAAAAAGATAATAATATATCATAAAATCAATAAGATTCCAGTTGGAATCAGTCTACAAAAAAAATAACGTCACTTATTTATTAATCTAACAGACTAGAAAGATTTGGAACCAAATTCATTGGCTCATCTAAAAAAATATTAAGGTTGAATTTTTTTTTTTTTTTACTTTATTTTTCTATAAATAAGGAACCATTTATTTTGGGTCTATGTGCCCACTTGGCATGGGTAATAGGAACAACAATGTTATAAAACTTAAAAACACTGTACTTTTTGGCAAACATCCTAAATTCGGGAAAAGAGGAAAAATATTAGATTATTTTGTTCATTAGCATTTTTTACCAATCGACAATTATTTAGGCTATTGAAATAAGTAGGTATTATGTATAATTTTATTATAATAATATTATTCTTCTTCTTCTTCGTCGTGTCGATGGCTGAGTCAAAATTTATTGGTCCAATAAGTGGCCTCTGTTATGGCGCTCTCGTCGGCGTTCATGAGCGCCTCTCTTGTGCAGGTGGTAGGGCATTTTGGATAGTCAGTAAGGTGGTCAAGGTTTTGAATTGCCATCGTGGTAAAAGGATTAGCCAATTCGCTTTGGAGAACTCGCGAATTGCCCAGGATGCGCCGGACGTAGGGAATCATTGTGTACGTCACTCGGGGAGGCTCCTTTCATGCACCCCTAATAATATTATACCAGTTAATTATATATTTTTTTTACAAAATGTATGTTTAGTTTTACAATCATAATTTCGCATTTTTTATTTTAAGTTTCAAAGTACCTACTTAAATTTTAAAGATTTCCGTCGCAGGAAGTCTTGCAAAAGAGGCAAAAGGACAAAAATAAAAAAAAATAGCTCAAAACTATGTGTGGTCCCAAGTTTTTCAGTAGGCATAAATAGGTTTCTTGTCGTTTTAAATAAGTACATAGACCCCTAAAACATAATTATAACAATGCTAAAGTGGCCGTGGCGCAATGGATAAGGCATCGGTATAACGATCGGAAGGTCGTGGGCTCGAATCCGGGTCATTACACCACGGACGTGAACTTCCTCTTAACATAGGTGAATTAAGCTTAGCTGGAGGGAGTTCATAAGAATACTAGTAATTTGTATGTGCAAATTAATACCTACTAAATAAAAAAAAAATAGGTAGTAGGAAGTCACAAGCAAAATTTAACGACATTATAGCTATCCAGTACTATGCGGCTTCGCTTGCATGTTGGGTACATCCATAAAAAGAAGCCTATCCTTACTATAGTTTGTTCTTTTTTTATAAATATTTAATTAATTCCATATAAATTTTCATCAAGGTCGGTTCAGTTGAATATTTCTGAAAGCGTAAAGACAGACAAGACATACATAAAAAGTTACTTTCGCATTCATAATAGGAATAATATTAAAGATTAAGAAAGTTAAAATGATCACTAGGAGAACTTTACATACCTTATCTTAGAGAATATTACTTATTAATCTTAAAAGGCTAGATTGTAATGTAAATAAAATATCATAATTTTAATAATTTGATTTCTATTATTATATTAAAAAAAAAAAAAAAAAAACAGGAGAACCGACGGTACCAGGCCACAACTTTTTTTTCTCTATAAAAATACCACATTGTACTCTATTTTGCACACATGTCATGAAATGTGTAGATACAAGGTGACGTAGTGGTGACGTCACAACGCAGACGATTTGTTGATAACTGTTTGTAGAACTAACAATACGAATAAGATAGCCTAGTTGTTTCTTACGTTTCGACTGCAAATATAACGGACATTTTTTTACGACATGGATACTAGATTCCGTCCGCAACTCTGCTTTCATGTTACCTGCGTCCATTAAAAGTTATTAGGGGTGCATGATAGGAGCCTCCCCGAGTCCCGAGTGACGTACACAACGATTCCCTACGTCCGGCGCACCCTGGGCAATTCGCGAGTTCTCCAAAGCGAATTGGCTAATCCTTTCAATACGATGGCAAATCAAAATAAAATTTGACTCGGCCATCGACACGACGAAGAAGAAGATTAAAAGTTATTTATGTATGGGTTAATACATAACGTCACATCTATAATTACCCAGGAAGTGTGGCAGTAGTGTACAACACCCACATTTCACCTGTCATGTTTAGGTCCCATGGGATAGGGTGTTAGCCTATCGCTATCCACCGGGCACAATTCCTACTCTGTCCTGCTATTGAACGACGAAAGTTCTCGCGGTGAGAGACCCATACGCTAACCACTAGACCATCAAGGCAGTGATATGGGTTTAATACCTATACATTATGAATTTCCTGTGTACCAAATTTAATTTTAATCTGATACTGATTTTTGCGTTAAATACTGCAATGCAAGATATACTATTTGGTGACAGATTAAACCCCTGGGCAAAGTGTTATTTATGAACTTTCCTTCAGGAAATTCACAATAGCAGCACGGAGTTGGAATTGTGCCCGGTGTATGACGATAGGCTCCCATGGGACCTAAACATAACAGGTGAAGTGTGGGTGTTATATACCTCTTCCACACCCTTCTGGGTAATATAGGCGTTATGTCATGTCACGTTCATCAATTTACACCTATCTTAAATAGAATACCAAACTAACATCACGAAGTTACATTCAGCACAAATGTTTTAAAGAATTATTTCAACTTTTATTGATTATTTTTTGCATATATTTACAAAACCATAATATCCTAGCCTCGATGATATAACTAGTTATTTTCTGCATATATTTACAAAACCATAATATCCTAGCCTCGATGATATTACTAGTTATTTTCTGCATATATTTACAAAACCATAATATCCTAGCCTCGATGATATTACTAGTTATTTTCTGCATATATTTACAAAACCATAATATCCTAGCCTCGATGATATAACTAGTTATTTTCAGCCCTTTGTAGTCTTCACTGAACCTATTACGAAGATTGCTAGCTCATTTGACATAATCGCGGTATAAAAGACCTTCAGGCTTTAGGTACTTACCTTATCAATAATTCAGTCATACTTTAATGTGCCATAGATAACCATGACTGAATATTTAGTTATGAAAAAAAATAGCAACATTTGTTTATCAACACACAATTAATGAAAAATATAAGAGGGTTTCCATTACTAACCTAACTACAATTTAATGAGAGAAATACCTAACTAAATATACATCCAATAAATGAATAAAATAAAATAATTAAATAGACTAAAATACGTAAAAAAACATTTGTCAAAAAAAACGTCCGCATCGATGTCGACCACAGGTAACGTGCAATGAATTAATTAAAAAAAAAAATAACAATTAGTTTTGAATTTATTAATAAAAAATAAAATCTACCAAGGTTTCTACTAATGAAAAAAAATACATTATATTGATACACGTTAACAATAAAGTGCTTTCCGAAAATCAAAGTTCATGTTCAGTTTGGCTTTGCATCTTTATTTTATTTGCGAAAAAAACATTCTTAAACTGCACCGCATGTTTTAATTTCGAATTTATTTTTAAAAAAACCGGCCAAGTGCGAGTCAGACTCGCGCACCGAGGGTTCCGTACAAACCTGTAGGTATATTAAATTGGATACATTTTTTACCATGCACATTTTAGAATATCTGTCAAATTCTTATAAAAATTGATAAAATGGTCGTTTTAAGTATTTAATATAGATAAACTTTGTCTTTTACACTAAGTAATTTTGACTAATCGTTCAAAAGTTATCACGATAACATTGACTTGACGCAACGCAGTAAGCCATTGTGATAACGCGAAGACTCTTGGATGAAATAGCGAGCGATACATCAACGTACCACTCCATCGATACAGTCATGTCATTCGAAGATTGTACGAGCTACCCCGTGGAGTTTCTAAACTCTTTAGAGCTATCATCCCGTATGCTGGAATTAAAAGAGGCTGGCATTAAGTCCGCCTCTGTACTTGTGTGCATGAAGTGTTAAATAAATAAATAAATAAATAAAAGTAGGTCTACCCGTTTTCACCATTGCGGCGGTAGTGCCCCTCTTTGAGGAGTGACCGTGAGTTCCGCCTGACGCAGGTCCTCACCGGACACGGGTGTTTCGGGAGGTTCCCGTTCAGGATCAGGCGGGAGGACACGCCAGGGTGTCACCACTGTGCGGATCGCCCAGAGGACACGGTGGAGCATACGGTGGAGGTCTGTCCCGCTTGGGCGGAGCATCGCCGTGTCCTCGTGGAGGCGATCGGCGGCAGCGACCTCTCGTAGGGCCGGGCCCCTGGTTCAGACCATGGTGTGGAGCGAGAGGGAATGGGAAGCAAAATTCTCGTGTCGCGGTGTTTGTTTCCAAACTCCTCCGAAATGGCTGAACCAATTTGCATGAAATTTTGTGTGCATATCGGGTAGGTCTGAGAATCGGCCAAAATCTATTTTTTTATTTTTTTTTGTTAATCGCATAACAACGTTTGCTGGGTCAGCAAGTCTAATATATAAAATTCTCGTGTTGCGGTGTTTGTTTCCAAACTCCTCCGAAACGGCTGAACCGATTTGCATGAAATTTTGTGTGCATATCGGGTAGGTCTGAGAATCGGCCAACATCTGTTTTTTTTTTTTTAATCGCTGAACGTTTGCTGGGTCAGCTAGTAAGTTTATGATTATTAAAAAAAATATACTATGTGATGTAACTAAAAATTTAAGATTTTCGGAATTTTTCCTATATGTGTACTTTATAACGTTGCTTCATGCCAAATTTAAGATTCCAGGTCGTCTGGAAGTATCCTTTAGGTTTTGATTCCCTTGCGAGTAGTTGCGAGTTTCAAAATATGCGGCTTTAATTGCTGTATCTTTTGATTGCGTTGACGTAGAAGTTTGATTTTGTTACAGCTTAAAGATATTATAGACTTGAGTATTTGTTAAGAATTTCAATATAATACCACTACGCGTTCATGAGTAAAGGGGTAATAAGTTTAAAATTATTAAAAATATTTTTATTATATGATGTAACTAAAAATTTATGCTTTTCGCAATTTTTCCTTTATCTGTGTTATATTATAAGACGTTGCTTCGTACCAAATTTCAAGATTCTGAGTTCACGGGAAGTACCCTGTAGGTTTTGATTCCCTTGCGAGTGTCGAAAATTTGCGGCATAAACGGGAGTATCTTTTGATCGCGTTGACTTAGAAGTTTGATTTTTTCACAGCTCCAAGAGACCATAGACTTGAGTATTTGATATGAATTTCAGCTTGATACCTCCACGCGTTCCTGAGAAAAAAGGTCTTGACAGACAGACAGACAGACAGACAGACGGACAACAAAGTGATCCTATAAGGGTTCCGTTTTTACCTTTTGAGGTACGGAACCCTAAAAAATAGTAATGGTGCCATTTTGGGTAGGAGGCCTTCTGACAGTGACTTATTAAGTTTATATTTAGTTATTGGACTAGTTAAATTTAAGATATAACATGTCATTGTATATTAAATTTTCTGTAAATAAAGACGTTTTTAGTAGAGAGAAAAATTTATTAAAAAGAAACCATTGTCAAAAAAGTGTTACGGAACACTCATCAACTTATTTATACTTCCGTATAAAAAAGCTAGAAAAATAATATACCTAAGTACTCTATTTTACATAATAAATAATATATCCTACCTACGTGCACGATCAAATTCGAAGTGACGTATAATAAGGTGTCACCAATGGAAAAACCATGTGCGTCTGTTTACTTTATTTTATTTACGTTATTGGTATACGCACATTTTATTGTTTGTGTACCGTACATATTTGTTACAGTCTTTTTGAATGATATTAAAGTTTTGAATAAATAATATGTAAATTTTAATAAATTGATAAAAGAATAAATCATTCGGGGTAAAAGAAAAAAAGAAAAAAAATTGGTGAAGACAAAGATAATGAAAAAAAAAATTCATCGTATTAATGCAACAATGTTTAGGAAATGGGAATAATTAAAATTAAAATTAGTTATGTGAATTACTCGTAAGCGCACCATTCGATCCAGATCCAATTGTTTATTTTTTCTTGAAACATATTTTAATTTGAGACTTCGCCCATAAAGCAAAAAAAAAATTAATCCCTCATTTGGCAACATTTACAATCAGAACATGAATAACCGGAAGTAACTTTTATTACTTTTTAATTTCCGTTAAAACATTTGAGATATTTTTAAAGATGCGTTTGAAAGAAGACAAAATATTACCTGACCGAATTAAAGAGACACAATTTAAAATTTACTCTTGCAAATAGGTAGAACAAGCTGTCATTACGGTCAATTTCAATTGTCAATTTTCATTGTTTATTTTCTTCGTGTTACATCTTTATATTATATTATGTGTCAGTAATCTTAGGGTCTATCGATTCTTACTTACTTTTTCTATCTAAAGAGATACTTTCTCTCAAACGAGCACTTAATCAATATAGAGAGGAATAATCAATATGAAAGAAAAAATGAAGCAAATTACTCTGCCAAAACCCGTGGGGTAGCGGGGAGATAGAATGTATTGCGCGTCTATGATTTGATCACTAGTTTTATTATCAGGCCCGCCTGAAAATTACTAGTCTCTTACGATCAATTGTCTGAAATTCTCTCTATATACCTTGCTCACAAAAGTTTTTTCACACTCAAATACCGCTACCCTAATTAGCAATGACATAATGTCTATTGTGAACTTGTTACTATTTTCAATACCGGATAAATATATTTTACTTTGCTGAATCTGACATCATGATTTATGTTTTGAATTTAAATTGTAAACATAATCTTAAGTATTGCGTAAACATTACTTCCGGACACAAATAATGACTCCCAAACCGGTATTCCGGTATTAGTCCAGTAAATATAAACATTTAAAAATAATATGATAGTGGTAGAGCTCTTGTAAACTAGCTCTAGGGATGCACCACTGTCTCACATTTCACACAAATAGTAGTGCTAGCAGTCAGGTCCTGAAATTACTAGCACACGAGGTATAACACCGTAGTCCTCAGATGAAGCGACAAATCTACAATCTGGTTTTGTGAATTATTGATGTCCATGAGCTGTAGTTACCACTTACCATCAGGTACAGGTCCGTTGGCTTCATACGTCGTATTAAAAATACCCTCAGATAAAGATTTACGTAAAAAATAAATTTGTAATATATTTACTTAATAACGGAACGCATTCATACTAAGCTTAAAAAATCAAAACGTCATCGACCATTAGAATTCAAAAACGGAACAGTTTCTCGACGATCCCGCCATTCCCGGTATTGAAGCGTCTGGCCTCAAAATGTGTTCCAAATTTAACTTGCACAGACCCCCGCGCGGTCTATTTTAGGTAGTCTGTCCCCCCTGAGGTCGTTGAACGGGGCCAACGCGGTTAGAGGCCCCTAGCGCGGGGGAAAATTACGTTTTATTTTAAACTAGCTGTACTCGCTGCTCCAACCGCGTGGTTTATTAAAAAGTTGTCCTATTCAGGCTATAAACTACATGTCATTGTGTGCATAATTGCATCAAAATCGACCAGGTAGTTTTTACGTGAAAGTGTAACAAATATATTTAAACCATTTATACCTAATATTCTCGTGCGGTCTTAGGTTCATCTCTCGGGTCGAGCAAAAGTGTTATTCAGTATTTTTCTGTCAGGAATTTCTCAATAGCAGCATGGAGCTGGAATTGCGCCCGGTGGATAGCGATAGGCTCACCCCCTATCCCATGGGACCTAAACATAACAGGTGTAGTGTGGTCGTGTTACACCTCTGCCACACCCTTCTGTGTAGTAAGTTTACGTTAATATTATGTTAAAAGTGAATAAGGTGATACATGTACTTCCTTTCAATAGCTAGTTTGAATTCTAGTATTTGTACCCGATCGTCGAATAAGGGTAATGCTATTTCGCACTTTTTCCGCCATTTCCGCCGTCTCCACTCCCCTCGAAGGTCAATGCCCGCGACGGTTTATCTACTGAGTACATTGAGGGTCCTCGAAGCCCCTAAATGAAGGGAAGTCGTACTATTTTTGGTGTTGTGAAGTTTTTTGATGACGGGGAATTATTTTTTGATTTTATCATAAGGCGTAGGTACATTTTTTATCTGCCTAAGAAAATTGTGGTTAATAATATTTTATGTATTTTCATGGTTAGATATTTTTTATTCTTTATTAATCTTTAATGAAAGAGATAATTTCACTGTTTAATTCAAAATACAATTCTAAAAATTTATGAAAACGTTAATGAAGAAAAATATGCGATGTAGGTACCTATCCCCTGGCTTTTCTTTCAAAATGTATTGCACTGTTTTGAATTGAGTGAACCCTCGTTAATATCTTATAAAAAACTTATAAACTAAACTAAAGTTAAGTCTTAAACTTTTTAAGACAGCTGAAAAAAATACCAAAAAGCATACCATCCATATTATATTATTAACGCGATTATGACCCGTGTCTACAAAACATAGCGTATTGTAGACACGGGTCATAATCGCGTTAATATTAAAAGGCATAAACACCTTTTTTGCTGGACAAAAATAAAACCTTTGGACAAAAATAAAAATAGTGACTACCAAGTGAGGACAAAACCCTATAATTTCTAATTTCACTAAAAGTAGGCAGGTGGAGTCAGCACTAAAAGGCGAAAAAAGTACACACACACGCCTACTGATCACTTAACATAACATAACGTACAAAGGATAGGGGGTGAGCCTATCTCCATCCACCGGGCACAATTCTAACTTCGAGCTGCTATTGAGAATTTCCTGCCAGAAAGTAGTGCCCGCCCCGGGAATCGAAAGCGATACCTCGTGGTGAGAGGCGCATACGCTATCTCTAGACCACCAAGGCTACCAATCTACCAATACTTTTACATTTTCAGTATAAGATGGTCTCTTAATATAATAGACCTTCGCAATACCCATCGGAGCTGGTAATTAGATTAATTTTGTTTTTTATTTTTTTTCATTTTTTTTGGTCGTGGGTTCGATTCCCACTTAAGACAAATCTTTGTGTGCAAGAACATGGGAATTTGTCTTAGTCTGGATGTTTCTATGTATAATAAGTATGTATTTACAAAAGAAAAGTATATATGTAATAGTATCAGTTATTCTATTACCCATAGTACAAGCTCTGCTTAGTTTGGGACTAGATGGCGTTGTGTGTGAGTTGCGAAATATTTATTTATTTTAATCTGATTCTAAACAGTTTTAAAATTAATCTAAGCCCCGGCTATTCAAATCATTGTAATTAGTATCATTTAGAATTACTTATAATTTATTTTTATATCATTTTTTGTAATGTTTTGACGTGTTCAAGCGCCTCCTGGGGCCTATGAAAATAAATGATTTGAATTTGAATTCTCGTGCAATCTAAAACTAGCTTATACTGGAAACGTACGGCTTAGCCGCAATTTTACAGGTGTTAAATAAACCTTATTGAGCCTAAGCCAAACTTGCAATACCGCAAGCGAATCATCGACTCACAAAAAACCTCCTAAGACTAAACAGAACAAATCTAAAAATAATGATAGGGTCAATAACGGGTCACTGTCCCTTGAACAAACACCTATACACCATAAAAATCACTGACAGTCCTCTCTGTCGAGGATGTCTTGACGCCGAAGAAACGGTCTCCCACGTAGTCCTGGAATGTAGGGCCGTTGCTTCTCAACGGGAACAAATCCTCGGAACAGTGAGGTCACTCCGCGAAGCCTGTGAAGTCCCCAGGAAACTTCTGAGCTTCTGGGCGGAGTTAGGCTGGCTATGTTAGCCAGGACTCTCCACGCACAATGGACCAAATGAGAGTCTAAGTGCGGAAAAATGAGTCCACTTTCCATTCCATTCCATTCCAAACATTATTGACAGCTTATAACACACATATAAATGAAAGTGACAGCTGTGTTCTTTTTAAGTGTAACTTGTGTCACTATTAAATTCGGTCAGTGTATATTTTTTATAGGTCGTGTAAGATCTATCCGGAAACTCAGATACTGGCCCTTATTGCAGCGGTGTAGCGTGCCATGGTGGGGCCCCGTATAGAATTATTTGGAGGCCCTTATAAAGCGTAAAGATTTCTCAAAAAAGTTTGCATAAAATTATATTTATTCATCATAATTATCTGTCTGTCACTTTTACCATATTTTTTATAAATATTTTAAATTAAATAAACACTCTTCTTGCTTCTTATTCTACAAACTGATTTATTAAATAATTTATAGGTAGCTGATAATGACTTTAGTTTTTGTAAAGTTTCTGCCTCTATGGACAATACTGAGAGGTCTGACAGGCGTTCATGTCCCATCGAAGTTCTTAGGTATTTTTTTAAATATCTTACTTACGCACTTTGGGGGCGCTTGAATGCCGGGGGCCCCGTATAATTGATACGGCAGATACGGCGGTAGCTACGCCCCTGCCTTATTCTGTAGCCACTTGATTACTTAAATAATCTTACCAAAAGTAGGTTACTTGGTATAACGTTAAAAAAACTGTCCCACGGGTAGCACACCTGTGCTCATCTTATCGTTAAATTCGTGTTATCTTGATAGTGGCGCCATCTGACGTCATCGCTACTATCTCGGTGTTAAATCTTAAACTGAGGTCTCATATACCCGTGTCAATGGAAAACAACTAAATTATTTATTTAATGCACAAAACACATTACAATCAATGAAAAACAATCTATATATTGTATAAAAATAAAACCCGTTTTCTGTTGTCACGACTTGGCATGAAAACGGCTTGACCGATTTGGCTGATATTTTTTTTTGTAGTTTTCTAATACTCTGTACAAGGTTGTTACGGCAAAAAAATTAAAAAAAAAAGTATTTATTTTTATATGGGGGAGTATTCATTTTTATATTATAGATTCCAGTTCAAATTGAATAGGCACGCATACATGATAGGTCAGCTATACAAAATAAAGTAGTGCATCAAATTTACGCTAATGCGGTAAGAAGTTCGCCGGGTCAGCTAGTACATAATAAAATACAATGTTTAGATCTGCATCATAATCATAACGCAAAAATGTGTGCATGCAGCTAAACTACAATAACAAAAAGAAAACTCTGGAAAACATACAGAAAACTTAATACATTCTGTCATTTTATCAGATCAGTATGTCTCAAGCGCCTGTTATGGTTCCAGAGGCGTCCAAACCCGAGCTGATGTGGAGGATGTCTTTTAAGTTGGCAGTAAATCTATTCATGTCGAGAAATTTATTGTTACTTGATTTCAAAATGTTAGTGTATTCACGGGCCATTCTTGTTAGTGGGTAGTATCAAGAGATGTTATTTAAAAAAAAATTAAAATGCAAATAGATTGGTGTCGTTACATTTGCGGCCACGGAATTTTATGTTAAAACTAAACTTTGAAAACAATTCAGGCGATACGATAATGGATAATAACCCGTTCTTTTTTGCGTGTCAATGGAAAAACAAGTAGTTCAAATGTTGCCTGCCCAGAATTTAGCCACAAGAACAGCGTCATGTGGCACAGATCATCTATGGTGCAGGTGGTGGGACGTAGGGGGCATGAAAGACGGTGAGCCATTGTTTGGGGGCTGGTACCGCATTCGCAGACGGCATTTTCGCCATGTACCTGTCAGGTGATATTCCCATAAGGTACCATACTTTGGTATGTTGATCGACCAGTATTGTCTAGGTATTGTCTTAATTTGCTTATTTGGACAGGCCCATAGTAGATTTTTAGATCATTGCATTCAGTGCCATATTTATTAGTATGCCAAAAAATGCTTACGTGTTATGCGAAATTAAATGCAAAATTAAAAAGAATCCTACTCACTGATAGCTCGACTAATTACCCTTACATTACCTTTTTTAGTTTTAAAGGAACTTCATTGTATAAAAATAGACATTAAACGTAACCAATCTTGTATAAATTAATCCTAGAAGTTGACAAATTAAAAATAGATTACATTACACGAAGCTAGTGCGCTTGTTTTCGAACCTATAGACCAAAAAATAACATATTACATTATAAAATATTGTGAGAACATACGTATTTTATGCATGCTTTAGTAAAGCATAACATTTATTTGAACCACTCAACTGATCGCTCGACTACACAACCGACTGCTCGACTGATTGTTTAACTTCATATACGACCACTCAACTGATTACCCGACTACACACCCGATCAATCGACTGAAAAGTTCAGATCAGTTTAAATCTCATGTGATACGTGGTGAGCTTATCGCACCGTTATATTCAGAATTTACTGATGAAAATGTCGCCAATAACAACACTTATACCCGATCTAGAAAACAAACCCAAAACCTCGCTGTGAATGACCGTATACGCAAACTACAACACCAACAAAGCATAAGTAAATCAAATTAGATAACTTTTCCATCCAGACATTTTTTTAATCTTAGCGACATGACACCATGTTTCCACTATCCCCTGCACGGGTCACGGACAATATTGATTTTTATACTTAACTACCGAAAGCGCAGACACATTGCCATCTCGCTCGCACGTACGACTACCGAATCAAGCTATCCATGTCCAGTATAAGCTGGTCTTGCATCGTATAGGAAGACTATGCAACTGAAGACCAGATTATACTGGATTTGTATAAATTGTTGTGTAGTTGTTCCTAGACAAAGTTCGACAATTAAGAGTGCAACGTCAGTTTTAGAAAGAGATAGGTGTATTTTTTAGTTGGATTGTTGAGGGTGGTTTTGTGCCTTGAATAAGTTGATTTTGAGTTTATTATCTCGCGCTATATTTAGGGGGTAGTAGAGGGTAGGAATAATAAGATTGGAAAAATGATTAGGTTTGTTAAAATAAGTAAGGTTATTTTCTAAATAAGATTGTTAACAATCATTACGCCTATATTACCTAGAAGGGTCTGGCAGAGATGTACAACACCCACACTTCACCTGTTAAGTTTGGGATAGGTAAGCGTTTCTTGACGGAAAGTTCACAAATAACACTGGCCGACACGGGAATCGAACCTCGCAGTGAGAGGCGCGTACGCTAGGTACTAGACTATCGAGGAGAAGATTGTATTGTTTCAGCGTTTCATTAAGGACTAGTTTAAAGTTTTTAGTTACTAAACTGCTAGTTAAAAAGTTTATTTCACAAATTTGATATTTAGGGCCAATTTCACCAAACGTTTTGAACTGAGTTTAGGACTGAAGTCGGTTTAATACATTTTCGATCTCAATTTAAGTGAACGTCAGCTGCGGTTCCGTTGGTGGAATTAACAGCTAGGGGACTAGAGGCCAATCATGTAAAAGAAAACAATCAATTTCTCCGATTAAAATAAAACAAGTTATTTTAGCTAACACTTCATTTCATTTTGACGAAAACAAATCGTCATGTATGACGTCATGATCATGTAGCGGCTGTAGCATAGTGGATTATACGTCAGCTGCCAGGAGGCCTTCCTCTGACTGTTTATGCATACAAGGGCTGACTTTCACTTAAATACATTATGCAGCTCCGTTAATCATTTTTTCATTCATGGTTATTTGGTAAATTATTTCCTCTACAGTGATACTGTGTGTATCACTGGAGAGGACATGCACTTGCCCGGTTATTTATGTCATGACAATACAACCTCTTTATGTCAAATGAATTTTTAACAGAGAACATAGATGTCAAAGAAGAAATATAAAGGCAATTTGACAGTAACACATTTGCAAAAATTTTATTGTCACTGCTATAGTGATGGCCTTCATTGTCGATGTGCCCATCGATATCGAAAGATTGCATTGCATACTATGTCAATATAATATAAGATATTTTAATATTCAGGGAATTCGTGTTCCTAAAGAAGATTGTGAAGACGCTGTTGCATTAAAAAAAACAAGAAATAGATAACATGAAATACATTTATTTATTACACAAGAAATTAGAAAATACAATAATACAAATATGATCACTTATGCATTAACGTAAAATTAAATTGGCCTCAAATGCCATTTCGTAGCAGTTGAGATCTAACACTGTGACATGAGACTTTTATCGACACTTTCACAACACTACT
The DNA here is from genome assembly GCA_905147285.1 of Hypena proboscidalis. Taxonomy (NCBI): domain Eukaryota; kingdom Metazoa; phylum Arthropoda; class Insecta; order Lepidoptera; family Erebidae; genus Hypena; species Hypena proboscidalis. Next base: position 10,323,546 of record LR990156.1, on the reverse strand, counting down.
TAGTTCTAGTAAACTGAATATTTTTAGTTTTTAGCATATAACTACATTAAGCGAGGTGTTAGACCCAACGTAGACTTGGCTAAACATCCAATAATCGTCATAGAATTGTATTATTAGTAGAGTTTTGTGATTCACGGATGGAAACTGAATAATATTAAAATCGACTTACCGATGGTAAGAAACTCTAACGTTATTCGGCGTCATATCCCCCGTTTTGCTTTCGCAGCCGGGTACTGTACACCATACCATTGTATCCTACAGGGTTTTTTACTTTTTTGAACAAATTTTGTTGGTTTAATTTTATAAAACACCAAGTGAAATAAGAACCTGGCGGGTTCTTTGACGTTTAAGACGTCAAATTATCTGGCACGCGCAGCTTTTTACGCGCAGTAGGAATTGGCAGGACTAAAAAGTTTATGTCACGTCTAGTCAACGAGCGGAGCGAGTGATGCTTTGTCTATGATTTTTAATACAAATTTTGCCACATTAATCATTCACTCATTCATTCAATCACCATCAACATCAATCATAATAAGGGGCTAAATTTATTAGAATATACTTAATGATCTTTAAACTTTATTTTTTTTTCTTTTCAGGTATACACTACAGTTCCAGTATTCAATAAAAACACACGGTCTAGTCTAAAAAGTTTCTACTTAAAATTAAAATCGAAAAGTATTCTTTCGTACTTAAAAAAACATATTTTTTACTTCCTAGTATTAGAATATACACTGTGATATAAACATTATTCTGTGCAATTTTATACAAAATTAAATTTGGAAAGGTAAAGAAAGGAACGCGGCCAAAGATAGGATGATAAGATAGTTTATTTGTGAAAATCAAGATGGCGCTGCCTCCGCAACAGTTTTGCGTCAGATGGAATTCCTACCACACCAACTTACAGGTATGTTTTTTTAATAATAACATTTTTTTAAATCATAAATAATGCGTAGACAACACTTATTCTTCCATAATGTATTTATAGGTGTACATAGTCTCGTGAATAATTGGGGAAATTGAAATTCATAACTGGTAATACTGGGCAAATTTTAATATACTGTATCTGTGATTTTGATACTTGATTTATTTACACGTAAAAAAAAATAAAAAATATTTAGTCTTACAACTTGACGATAACATAAACTTTTTTGAATTATTTAGTATTTCATTTTCACGATAACATTTATTCAATCAAACAGGTTTTTTTTTTGTTTTTTTGCAATATTGTTTAGTTTCTTTTTTGGAAATTTACACAATAGAATTTGTGTTTTCATTTCATGCCCCTATTATATCTATCACGTATGTTTTATAATGAAAAAACACAGTCTAAAACTTTTATCTTTCTCCATTCCAGGCAGTATTCCCCCGCCTGCTTCTCACAGAGCAGTTCGCAGACGTGACCCTAGCCTGCGAATCCCGTCAGCTACGATGTCACAAGCTGGTGCTGTCGGCATGCTCTGCATACCTCGAGAGACTCCTGCTGCAGAATCCTTGCGAGCATCCCATTGTACTGATGAGGGATATGAGGTTAGGAACCCTGGTTTTTAGAGGTCTTTACTGGCTGCTCGTGCCCTCCATAAATACATACCTCGACACGTGTGGTATAGTGTAGCTCTTCACTGCACGGGTGTTGTGGATTCGATCCCCACATGGGCCAAATCTTTGTGTGATTCGCAAAGATTTGTTCTGAGACTGGGTGTGCTTGTGTGAGTGAATGTCTGTATTTGACCTTGTCATTGGGACCATTGGATAGTGTTATTGCTTCTGGCGTTCTATCTAATGTAAAAAATCCAAATTGTTATTTTTATTTTTAAATACATACTACAAGAGATTCCATTATCCTTTTGAGATTAAGAGACGGTCATAAATTATGTCACATCTGAATGGTGGAGGTAGCAGATGGCCGGAGTCGATGAAGTACATACATACAAGCATAAAATCACGCCTTGGTCCCACGGGGGTAGGCAGAGCCGATGGAACTGATGTGTGTCATCTCGTCATACATGCTCGCTGGTTTCGTGTACTACGTACAGTGGGCCAAGCAATTAGGTATCCAGGGCAAAAACTTCTATGCCATAGTGAAAACTGACTGCAACAGATATGCATGGGAGAATTACATATTTAATAAGTGTAATATACCCACTATTTAGATAATTACGTAACTCACTTATCCATAACTGGTGTAGTAAGTCTTTACTATGACTGAGAAGTTTTTACCCTGCATAGCTAACTCGTTGGCCCACTGTACATGTCCTTTCTGAAGGACGCCATTTATTTGGTCCCTATATTTCTTTCGTGGACGACCTCTTCCAGTACTTCCAGCCACATCTGCGAACTCTTTCGACGAAATATGATTGTCATCTTTTTGGTAAACATTTCGCTGTCGTTATCTAGAGAAATCGATGCCTAGACGACCTGCTGACTCGAATATTTTATTTTATTTTATTTTATTTTCTTAGGAAAACAAACAGTCTTTCTATAAACTAAATTAATAACTAAAATACTATCTTAAGACCATGTAACAGTTTTCGCATATTATATCTATATCTGCGAGTTTGAAAAGTACAAAGATGATCTTATAATTATGTAATATAACAAGCGTTAAGAGTATAATGTTACAGTGCAAAAAATTAAGGTAAAGATAATAATATTAACTAATAATTCAATATTAACATTGAAAGTAAAAAAATATGTTTCTATAGCGCAGCCAAACCAATTCTTAGAAATTAATTGTCTCAGTTGATTAGGGGTTGTGTTAAACAGATCAAATTCAGGCAAGTCAACACCATTCAACTGTTTTGAAGTTCTGTTAAAAAAAGAGTTTTGTCTATAATTCGTAACACTGTGGGCAACGTGTAAATAATTAACATTCGGATGCCGACGGGTTCTTGCTGGCACAACAAGACTTATTTTAGAAAGGAGTTCTGAAGAATCTATTAAACATTGAACTATTTTTATATATGTGGTCATATCTGCAATTTTACGCCTTTCGCTAAGAGGTAAGATATGATGTCTTCTACATCTCGAATGATAATTGTCATCTATTGTCCTACACTTATATTGCAAGTGTCTCATGAACCTCTTCTGCACCACTTCTAACCGGTTTATGTAGATCTGATACTGAGGATTCCAAATTTGAGAGCAATACTCAAGTAAACTACGCACGTATGAGCAATATAGTATTTTAATAACCTTTACATTACGAAATTGAGAACTTGACCTAATTAGAAATCCCAAAGCTTTATTAGCTCTTGAGACAATATTATTGACGTGCTTCTCATATGTAAGTTTGGAGTCATGAATAACACCAAGGTCCCGTATTTCATCACATTTTTTAAGGTCTTTTCCTTTAAGTTTATAAACAAAATGCATGGGCTTCGTTTTACGTGTGAAAGTAATTGAGTAACATTTGGCTACATTAATGTCAAGTTTATTATAATCGCAATAGTTCTGGAATCTTAGCAAATCTTGTTGTAGCAAAGAACAATCGTTAATACTAGTAATCTGCCTAAAAATTTTCATGTCGTCCGCGTAAAGGACAAATTTCGAGTGTAAGAAACATACTGTTACATCATTGATAAAGATGTTAAAAAGAAGAGGCCCTAAGAGCGACCCTTGAGGTACAGCTGAAGGTACAAAATTCCATATGGATGAGTAACCGTTGAGAACTACTGCCTGCGATCTGTTTTCGATGTAAGACTTGAACCATCTGAACAAGTTTCCGTGTATACCGGCCTTTAGAAGTTTCTGTAATAGTAATGAATGGTCAATCCGATCAAAACATTTGGCGTAATCTGTAAAGACGGCATCAATTTGACCACCGGCGTCCATATGAGAAGTGGTGTAGTCTATAAATGTTAACAAGTTCGACATAGTGGACCGATTCCGAAGGAAGCCATGTTGTTCGGCAATGAATGTTACCTTGAGACTATTATAAACTTGTGTGTAAACGATTCGTTCAAAAATTTTTGCAAAAATGCATAATTTGGATATGGGTCTATAGTTTTTAACTTCATTTCTTTTACCACTCTTGTAGATTGGTGTTATAAAAGCTGATTTCCAAAGATTAGGAACAATTCCTTCATTTAAAGAACGTCTAAAGAGTATAGTTAAGGGTTTAGTTAATGCATCCGAACATTTTACAATAAAAAGAGGTGGCATACGGTCAGGTCCGGCTCCCTTGGTCAGGTCAAGTGAATTTAATAATTTATTTATCGTATCGGGCATTATTTCTATGTCGCTAATGGTATTAATATGATTTGTGTCATTTTCACCATATATGAGTTGAGTGCTATTGGGTGAAGAGTTGGTGGGGGTAACAAAAGTTGACTGAAAGTAGGATGCAAAAAGATTACAAACATCTATTCCGGAATCCGCTTTTAGTTCGTCGTACGTAACTGAGGATGGCATGGTGTTACTGCTCTTTTTATTGGACTTGATAAATGACCAAAACATTTTAGGGTTTTTAATTATAGACGTTTCGCAATTATTTAGGTAATTATTATAGCAATCTTTTTCTATGAGTTTCGCTCTTTGCCGTAATAAAGAAAAAGTATTGTAGTCTGATGTATTACCATAGTTACAAAACTTTTTGTAATATTTATATTTTTCTTTGAGGACTTTCTTAAGTAGACTTTCTTATATGTGTGTAGCAACCCTAGATCAGCGATAGCCGAGTGGGAAACCTTAGAACTGTTAAGTCAAAGGTGTAGGGTTCGAACCCACAGCACACACCTCAGTCAATAAATCGTTAAGATTCGTCTTTTCGAAGATATGTGTGTATTCATCATATAAATTATCGCTTGCTAACGGTGAAGGAAACATCGTGAGGAAATCTGCATGCCTGTGAGTGCCTAAAATGTACTCGAGGGTGTGTGAAGTCTACCAATCCGCACTTGGCCAGCGTGGTGGACTAGGCCAAACCCTTCTCATCACGAGAAGAGGCCCGAGCCCAGCAGTGGGACTTGTATTAGATGCAGGGCTGCTATTATTCTAACCCTAATGCTTTCATGCATTGATATTTACATTTTTGTCATTAGGTTCAGTGAAATGCAAGCTCTGGTGGACTTCATGTACAAGGGCGAAGTCAACGTGACTCAGGAAGAACTGCCCAGCCTTTTGAAGTCAGCTGAGGCGTTACAGATCAGAGGTGAGAATTGAGAATATTTTGTACTAGCGACCCATCCCCGCATGGAATTCGTTAAAATAACCATAAAAATTATGGTTACTGGCTACTCGCGTTTTGCCTGACTACTCTGCTCCCGTGGCGTTCTTACCCCGTTTTCGGAACATATTAAGTATTTGTGTGTGTATATGTTACGCTACATACTTTCCAACTCCAACTATATACTTCTGATTAAATTCGTTGCGGGTTCCAAGACAATTTTAACTCTCCCTGGGATTGCCCGTGTGTCATGCACGGTGCCTTTCATTTGGTTACCGCTGTAGATCCTGGCGTCACAGGAGTGGTGGTGGGCGTGTGGGTGGGATTAAATCCCGAAAAATATGTTACGCTTTCATTCCTTTGATACATATATGTATCGAAGAAACAAAAGCGTAACATACGGACAAAGTTACTTTCGTATTTATATATATATATATTTCAAATTAGTAAGTAAGTTTATTTGTATATTAGTAAGTATTTTAATGTATATCCAGTCTGTAATAAAACCTTAAAAGCTAAATTTAAACATGATTTCAACTATTATTGATGATGCTCTCGGGTTCGATTCCCGGGTCGGGCTATGTGTTATTTGTGAACTCTCCGTCAGGAAATTCACAATAGCTGCACGGAGTTGGAATTGTGCCCGGTGGATGGCAATAGGCTCATCTCCTATCCCATGGGACCTAAACATAACAGGTGAAGTGAGGGCGTTGTACACCTCTTCCACACCCTATAGGTAATATAAACGTGCTGTTATGTTTATGTTATGTTTGTCAGGTCTCTGCTCCAGCGACACCTCCAACCTGACATCAGAACTCGGCAAGCCCGAGAGCAAAGACTTCACGGTGGCCAGCGAAGCACTAGTGGCTAACGCTCAACGGCAAAACGTAGCTGTTAATGGTAAGTGGCAGATTAGATGGTTCCTGCTACTACGCCCGCGCCTAAAATTAGACTGACAAACCTAACCCTAAAATAAATTATGCAGATCGACCAAAAAGGCGTCTAAGTCGCATCCTATTGGTATAAAACTGTATAAATAGAAAATATTAAACATAATTACTATTGACATTGGACAAGAAGACAAAAAGCCTGATAAACAAAAAAACATATGTTTTCTCTATTAAATATTTAATTATATTTCGCCGACCTTGGCTTTGGTTTTATGGGTAAAGGGCCAATATGTAAAAGCAAGGTTAAAACTTACCCCTTTTTATCTAAAATCAAACAAATAAATGTTAAAACCTCGTTTCAAGTTTAACGAAGAATATAAAAAAAAGAAAATTAAAACAGACTTGTCCTCAGGCCCCTCCCCACAACCGAAGCCAGCCCCTGCGCCCGTCCCCTCGCACCAGCACAACGGCACAAAAAAACGCAAGTCTGAAGAACGAACGGACATCAAAGAGGAGACGGTGGAAGAAGACGGGCTTTTCTATGGAGAACTCGACCAGGACAATTTGGATTACAATGAAGTAAGATTTCTCAAAATCTTTATTTACAGGAAAATATACATATAGGGTCTGAGTATTATTTATTCTTTTTAAAATTACATTATATTATTAAATATGTGAAAACTAAATATCTACCTAACTATAAATACATAAAATAAAATATTAACATCAAACTCGGTCAAATTAAAGGGTCTTAAATTAAATTAGTCTAATAACTTAATAAGTCTCTGTCCGAAGGCCTCGTTATCTCACTGGCCGAAATATAAGCGAGCATTTCGAGAACGTGTTGCCTCAGTTAGACGCGCTGACAATTCTTTGTACAGACTATAAGTAAAACTTAGTACACGTACAACGTAGACTTTGTACAGGCTAAAAAAAGCATTATTATTGAGAATTCTATTTTTGTTACCGGTTTCTGGTGATGAATCTACGTAAAAGATTCGAAACTAGTCGGCATATCGCCGGCTAAAATAACGTGAGTATTCTCAATAATAACGTGCTCACCTCACGTCGGTTTTAATAAGAAATAAGCAATTTATTTTTTTATCTTGTCACTTTGTATTGTAAATATACTTAGGTACTAATTTATAGGACGGATAGTTATTTGGTGATTGTAGTAGTTCAACACAATATAACAACAGTCCACCATACATTTTGAAGGTTTGTGGGAGGCAGCAGTAAAATATCTCTGTCAACAGAATGGGATAAATTATGAAGTATTATTTAGATGCTTGAGTATAAGAACCAATCTTTAAATATTAATAGCAACCGTGTATGTAATACATGTCCCCCTGCTGGGCTCGGGTCTCTTCTCATGATAAGAAGGGTTAGGACATAGTACCACGCTGGCCAAGTGCGGATTGCTAGGCTTCACACGACCTCAAGTACTTTGTTGGCATTCTCAGGCATGCAGGTTTGCTCACGATGTTTTCCTTCACCGTTAGCGAGCGATAATTTATATGATAATTACTCACATATCTTCGAAAAGGCGAATCTTAACGATTTATTGACAGAGGTGTGTGCTGTGAGTTCGAACCCGACACCTTTTACTTCGCAGTATTACGGAAGAGCCAATCTTTACTAAATTGTTTTGTAAGGGGTTGAATCCATTATTAAAGCATGCATGGTCTTTAAAAACATTAGGGGCTAGCAGATTGATTTACCTTGTCTCAAGTTTACACCCTACAGCGATCAACTACAAATAAAATCAGTTTATCCTTGAAATGTAATGTTTTTTTATTAGAAGAACGAATCTTCATAATATTTTTAATATTTTTTCAGGACGATGAACCTGGAAAACCTGGCAGCAGTCTCGGACAGCCTTCTGGTAAGTACAAATAAAAATAATATTTATTTATTTTCATTTTATTTTCTATTATAAATCAATGTTTGTTTGCAATGTGACTTCCCTCCCGTCACTTGCTTTTTTTTTATTTTTTTTTATTTATTACAATTTTTTATAAAGAAAACTTATTGGATTTTTAACGCGATAATTTCGTCAAAATAAAAAAGAATCGTCCATAGACAAGTGTGTGAGTGAAGATCATATTGTGAATGGACATTGTCGATGAAAATAAAAAAAATGTCTGTAAGGTAGGCCATATTTTTTATTAAAGTCGGTAGATATTTATTTTAGTAAATTTAAATTTGAACCATGAATGTTTTTTTTTTCTAAATCGTGTTATGGTCTTTCCTTAGTAACGTCACACATTAGGCCGAGATCCCAGCGACTAAATTATGAATCTTTTTTTGATCAACTTACATTGTAAAAATGTTGTCGCGACCTGCGTTTTTTGTTTTAGGAATAAGTTAATATTCCTGAGACCACAAACTCAGGTCCCGAGGAGTAAAACTCTGGTCATCGTTTATCAGACGTCATGGTCAAGGGAGAAACAAACAAACACAAATATGCTTTATTATAAGTATTTAAACCATTCATTTCATGGCAAAAGTACAATATACTAAAGGACTACAGTACAGTTTAGTCTCGTTTATTTTTGCTTGAATATTTTGAGAGAGAATGAGCATAAAACTGTGACGTGATTTCGGAAAATTCCAGCTGGAATATCTTACAGACATTTGAGTCGCTTTCTAACTTTACCATTCATGGTTCAAAAACAAGCTTTATTCTTTATACATTTATTTTTTACTTTTAGGACGCCGTCCGTTCCTACGCGTGAAGCCAGAAAGCGAACTGTTCTTTCAAACTAAACTACAGAACTTAGCCAAAGCTAACTCAGATTATATAAACCGACTGTCAAAAATGAATGCCAGCGAAATTCGTAGCGAATTTTCGAAGTATGGCTTCAATACTAACACTAATGAAGAGGCTTTTCTGCAAAAAGCAACTGAAAAGTCCGAAAATGATTACTACAAATCTTGGCTTGAGCAAAATGGCGAGCTTGAAGTTTCACTCCTGAAAGCGAACCAAGTCAAAAAGCCGAAGATCGACCTCAAAAACCAGAAGTCCGAAGTAGAGTTGATACCAAAGACAAAAGACAGTGTTGCCAACAAAGAAATTTGCCCCAAATTGGGGGAGAAATCTCAGATGAGGAGACGGGGCAGGCCGCCTATATTTAAGGATCGGAATATTGATATTGGGGAGACAGTGCTAAAGTCTGATTTAGACCAATTTTTGGAGGGGAAAGAGGTTAGCTCGTCAGGGCTGTCGCGTAAGGATTTGGAGAGGGTCATGATGGGGAAGTTCAACCCTAATAGGCGGTATTCCAATGAAGCTATGTGGGCCGCCTTGATGGATGTTAAGAAGGGTGGAAGCATATATCGGTGAGTCGATTTATTTAATGTCATGTTTCTAAACAGCAATCCTTATCAAACGAGAATGCAATCCATTTGATGATATTAACACCTAGGATTAGTTTAGTTTAGTTATCCTGGGCGGTGTCCGCACTTAGTCCTCCTATGGGACCGTTGTACGTGAGTGGTTTCCCGCTTACTCCAGCCAGCCTATATCGGTCCAGAAGGAAAGCAGCCTCCGAGGGCTGCTGCAGGCTTCTGGGAGCGATGTTGGGGACTGTAGAATTTGTGCCCGTTGTTCGGCCACGCTGCTGCATTCCATGATGACATGCTGTGGCGTTTCTTCTGCCTTCATGCATCCTCTGCATAGAGGGCTGTCTGTTATTCCTATCGTGTGTAGGTGTTTGTTAAGTTGTTAATTCCAATGACCTTGCGGAGCTTGTCTCTATTTAGTTTAGTGAGGTCGCGGGCAAGTTTTTTATTAAGAGCTGGGACAGCAGTCTTAGTTTGCCGACATCCTTCACTTGTTGTCCACACTTTCAGGTGTGTTTTCTGGGTTTCTTCGCGCAGCCATGCTTTAATTTGGGCCTGAGGGATGGGCAGCAGAGGTTCCGGACCGTACACTTTTGTGTCTGCTCCCCTCCTGGCTAGCTCGTCCGCGGCGTCGTTTCCCAATGAGTTGCTGTGTCCTTTTATCCATTGTAGAGTTACCTTGTTGGTTGTTGCAATGGACTGAAGTGCGCTATGGCATTCCATTATAAGGACTGAGTTTATTGTGTTGTTTCGGAGGGCTTGAAGCACGGATGCACTATCTGAGATGATCTTAATGTTAAGGTCCCTGATGTCTCTGGCTACAACCGCCTGTGCCGCTTTGGTGATGCCAATACATTCCGCTTGGAAGATTGTATTCAGCTTGTCTAGTGTTGTTGATATTTTAATGTTCAGGTCATTTGAGAAGACACCGGCTCCGGTACCAGTGTTGGTTTTGGAGCCATCTGTGTAGATCCTAACTTCCTCGGTGCCAGAGTAATCCTTCTCTTCCGCTACAAGTTGGATGTCGTATCTTCGATCAAAGACATGTTTCCTCAATATCCTATCCATGGGCGCCTCCAGGAGCGGATTCTCCTTGATGCACTTGTGAAGAATATTGGAGTGTGTTGTTACCAAGTTTGATCTCCATACACCTAAGGATTTTAATCTTATGGCTGCCGCTTTTGCCTCCTCCTGAATAACCAGATCTATTGGTCTTAGATTCAAGAGATATTCTAGAGCGGCAGATGGAGTTGTTTTCATACAGCCAGTTGTTGCCACACTCGCCAAGCGTTGTAGGCTTTGAAGCTTGGATTTCACTGTGATCAGCTGGGTTCTGGGCCACCACACAACTGCCCCGTAGGTGATCGAGGGCCTGATCACTGCTGTGTATAACCAGAGGGTGATCTTTGGACTGAGACCCCATCTCTTTCCAACCATTCTTCTGCACTGATTGAAGGCAATGCAGGCCTTCTTTGTTTTTGCTTCGATGTGACTCGCCCAGTTCAATTTATTATCTAGAAGTACGCCCAGATATTTCACTTGTGTTGATAGGGAGAGTTTTGTTTTGAAAAATTTTGGTAGGTTTAATTCAGGTAACTTCCTTTTGTTAGTAAAAAGAATAAGTTCTGTTTTATTTGGGTTTGCTGATAGGTGTTGTTCATCACACCAGTTTTCCACTATCTGAAGTGCTGAAAACATAACTTTACACATTATATTTTCAGCGTTTCCATTTATCAGAATTGCTAGGTCATCTGCATAACCAATAGTAGTGTATCCTCTATCGTTCAGCCTCCTTAAGAGACTGTCAACTACTATGTTCCATAGAAGTGGCGACAGGACTCCTCCTTGGGGACATCCTCTAACTACTTTAGCACGCGTAGTAGTGTTGCCCACTATCTGAACCGCCCTTTTGCCAACCAGTTCGGTAATCCATCCTCTGGTGACTTGGTCCACATTGAGTTTCCTTAGGGCGTGGTTGATGCTGTTGTGCATAGTTTTGTCGAAAGCGCCTTCTATGTCTATGAAGGCTGCGAGCGTTGAACATTTGTTTGTGAGTGCCGACTCTATTTTGTGGACCACCGCGTGTAGTGCCGACTCTGTTGATCTTCCTTTCCTGTAGGCATGTTGTTGAGGATGTAGCGGGATCATGCCAAGTGCTCCATCTCTAAGGTGTCGGTCTACCAACCTTTCCAGTGTTTTTAGTAGGAAGGAGGTTAGACTAATTGGTCTGAAGGATTTAGCTTGTGTGTAGTCGTCTTTGCCCGGTTTCGGTAAGAAGACTACTCTCGCTTCTCTCCATTGTTTCGGAATGTATTTAAAAGCCAGACAGGCCCTAAAGATCGGTGTTAGGTGTCTGACTGCCTGGTTGAGTTGCCATTGTAGTAGCGCCGGGAAGATGCCATCCAGCCCTGGTGACTTGAATGGTTGAAAGCTTTTCAAAGCCCATTCAGTCCTTTCCGTCGTTACTATCGTTTTTGCAAGGTCCCATTCTTGGGTTGTTGGTGTGTCGTAGTGCTCGTGTTGCCACTTGTAGTCAGGTGCTGGTTGACTACCTGGAAAGTGGGTCTCCAGTAGCACTGCGTTTGCTTCTTCCTCTGTGTTTGTATAAGAGCCATCATTCTTTTTCAAGGAGCCCAAAAGGTTTGAGTTGTCCTTTGACAGAACTTTCTTTAGTCTGGCAGCTTGGTTTGTTGAGTTTATACTACCACAGAAACTGCACCAGCCTCCTCTACTCCGGTATCTGATTCGTTTCTTGTAGTGTTTTTGTCCTTCTTTATAGTTATCCCAGTCCTCATCGGATCTGGTGTTTTTCGCTCGGTTGAAAAGTGTCCTGAGTTCTTTACGCAATCTTTCGAGTTCCAACCCCCACCAAGAACTCTTGCCCGGGCTTTTCGGAGTGACGGTGGGACACGTCAGTTCATAACATTTCGTAAGTGTTGAAGTGACCGTTGAGAGTGAAGTGATTAACACCTAGGAATAAATATAAGTATTTCGTTTCTTCTTAAAAAGTCGTTTAACTGTTGTGACTTCATCGACAATAAGGTTCTTTCTCAAATTGTTTCTAACAAATCCATGGTATAGTATCTCACAGTCATAATCATAGTAATCTTTATTGTGGGTCATAGGTAGGTACATAATACAGGTGTTATGGTTTACAATATCGCCTGCGTTTTTAATCATAGGTGTCAGGTAAAGGCAATCAAACAAAACCATCAACCGACAAATTAGTTTTACCATTGTATTTTATGAGACCAACTAGTATCTATATTTCACTTACTTAAAAGAGTTAAACTAAACTATTATAATGATTAAATATTTGTCTTGCTTTCAGCGCGGCGCAGACACACAAAGTCCCTCGCAAGTCCCTCCGCAACTGGATGAAACGTTGCCACATCAAATCATCTTTCCCAATGCCGCAACAGCTTAAACAATTCGTCGAAAACAGCAAAAAACAAAAGGAATACCAAAAGTTTGACGGATACCAGTCTTTAGAGACTCAGAACTACGAAAAAAGTGGTACGGAGACCGAGGCTTATGAGCCGGAGTTGGATTTCGGGAAGCATTTTTTGACATTCACAAATGACGTTTCTAATATGTCAAGTGAAGAGGAAACAGAGGTACAGAAGTCAGAGGAAAATGTTGAGGAAAAAAGTGGGGAGAATGCCTCTACTGCGGACGGCAACCCCGCTCTTGACATGTCATTGCATGAATAAGTTGCTTGGGAAAGTTTTTTAAGTTGTGTTTTATAAAATCGTTATGTAGACGATTTCCCAGCATACAATGTTAATAAAATCGGGCAAAAACGTCCTCAACATTTTCCTATGTCAAAATTTGTCATTTTGACATAAAAACCTGTCAAAAGGTGCTTATTACATGCAATTTTTTGTTAAATTCAAACCCAAACATGGCGTTTTAGTTTATTTTATAGTTAAGTGAAAACTTGATGTTATTATTAATTATAGTACAGGAGCTAAGAGCCGCCAGATTTGACTCATGGATGATGAAGTTCTGACGGCCGTTAGCTCCTTGTATATTAGGATCATAATCATGAAATTTTAATTATAAGCGCGTATATGTCGTAGTTTTTGAGATTGGCGCTTGACATACGAACATTTTTATAAATATTGGGCCTTTAAGCCAGTATACGAAAATTTACTGCCAAAGAAAAGCAAAGAAAATTATTTAATTAAAGGAAATTTATAAGATATTTTGTTTCGAAAATATATTAATCTTTTTTTTATTTATGTCGTCCAAAGATTACGAAATTCTTTTTATTTATTATTTTAGTACGGAAGTGAATTTTTGTAAATTAAAATAGCATTTTGTGGTCGTAATAAAATTGTATGGTAAATACAAATACTGCATAGATGAACTCCTCATTGGACTAGTAGTTAGCGTAAAGGACTGTTGATAAGAAGGTCTCGTATTCAATTTCTGAGTCGGGTATGAGTCTAATTTTATTTGGGAGCTTTGTATAAGTAATATATGCAGTGAACCTATCACTACATATCTCTTGTGACCTAAATATTACTAAATAATAATAAATAAATGTCACACAACGCCAACTAGGCCCAAACAAAGCATAGCTTGTACTATGGGTACTAGAATAACGAATATATACTTATTATACATAGAAACGCCCATACCAAGACAAACCTCCATGTTCATGCACACAAAGATTTGTCCTGAGCGGTAATCAAACCTGCGTCCTCAGCGTCGCAGGCAGGTACACTACCCACTCCGCCATCCGATCATCTGGTAAAATGCAGCGCTATACGCTAGTAAAGTAATATGACCTACTTTAATGTTAAAATATGAATATTTTCATCTCTGCCTAAACCTGCCGTGTAAAACCGGCGTAAGGATGTTTTAATTTACAAATATTCACAGTTTTCAATAGGCATGGTGACTGATCTATAGATAGTAAAATATAGGATACCTTATCAATCTATCGGTAAACATAAACCAATTGAAATAATTTTTTGTTACATACTATAAATCTAACTCATTTTATGATCATTCAAAGTTTCATGGACGAGTTCATTTTTAAAATACGAAATTATTCGATTTTTTTTTTATCATTAAATTATCCACACAATTTATAGCAATATTTGTAATAGAACCATTTTTATAAACGCAATATTTCGTATAGCTATCAAACAAAATTCATAACTTCACATACAAAATACTAAAGCGTGACGTCACGCTTGAGTAGCCTTTTGTTTGGAGCGTTTGGGCGAGTCTATTATTAATGTGAATTTGAAATTGTATTATCTCAGGCAGTTTATGTTAGGTCAAAGTAATTCTTGTAATGATGTTTCTTATATCAAGAGGTGTTTCAATTACATACAAAAATAAAAATTAGTCATCATGCCTATTATAACTATTAAGGAGCAAGTCTCCAATAGATGAATCCTACTATACTTGTCCTGCAATACTATTCCCAAAGATAATGTTTTTCTTAGATAAATTAAAACGAAAATGTTTCAAGTATTTTACATCACATTTTTATTAAAACTGACGTGAGTTTGTAACATTATTCAAATTATGAAATACGCGCGTCGCTGCCCGCAGTGCAAGACTGGCTGCGACTCATTCGCGACGTATCGCACTCTCTTGATAATGCCTAGACGTATAGGCGAAACCGCGGTCGACTAAATAGACCAACATTACGTGAGTAACACCCGTATTTCATAATTTGATATCACATTTTTACATAACAGGTGAAGTGTAGGTGTTCTGTATGCCACACCCTTCTGGGTAATATAGGCGTGATGTTATGTTTATTGCATAACTATATGAGGTTTTATTAGCTTCGTGGTCCCGCCCGCGAGCTTTGTCGTCCTTGACAAATTGTGTAGTGGGCCAAGCAATTAGGTATGCAGGGCAAAAACTTTTATGCCATAGTGCAAACTGACTGCAAGACATATGCATGTGTGAATTACATAATATGTAATAAGTGTAATATACCCACTATATAGATATGTAACACACTTAACAATAACTGGTGTAGTAATTCTTTACTATGACTTAGAAGTTTTTGCCCTGCATAGCTAACTCGTTGGCCCACTGTACCTAAATCCTTTTTCATAACTATCTGTTGGTGAAAACTGCGTGTTGATACTCATCAGTTTTTTAGTTTATCTCGAACAGACAGACTGACGTGACGGAGGACGTTACGTTTTATAAAAACGATAACACAACATGATGACAGTAACTATAATTCAAAAAGGTTTCTGTATTTAATGATATTTGCAACTGCTAATATAAGCATTAAAAATTGCACAAGAAAAAAAAAAATAAGAAGTGAATAAAATATTATGTTGGTACTTTTATTCAGTGTTCACTGGCCCTTGATTCTAGTTTATTAAATGTAGCCCATTTTTAAAAACTCCCACAAAAGCAGGGAAAAAATATGCGTGTGTAAAATATTTGAAACATTTTCCACATTATTATTTATTGTAAGTTGTCGTTATATGCTTGTGTAATTAATTAGTTATAAATTATAATTATTATATATTATTAATATTAAAAAGAAAAGATTGGCCTTTACAAAATCGAGTGCTTACGGGACTTCGTCCAGTTATTTATAAAGAAAAGACTTAATGAAAAATTTAGCGTATTACATAAAATTATATTAAGCTTATTTACGTGGTAGTGGTGATATTTAAAAACGTTTTATAAATTATAACTCCATATAGGTTAAATATTATTTAATTTGAACACTTCTGGAAATCTATGGTAATATGACAAAAAACTTAAGCTTTTTAAATTAGCATTTGCACATACATTTACAGCAACTAAATATACACTGATCAATATGTTTTTTTAATACTTTTCCTCGGCGAATAACTTAATGCCTTTTAATTTATACAGAATCAAAATAATTGTTTTTGTCTTTACGGTTTTAAAATTACAAGTGCTAAAGTAAATTGTTACAAAATTAAAAAAGAAATTAGAATGACCACTATCGCGCCATCTATAATGAAACGGCTTAAAATAAAATTTGTATTAATTTATTTACATAATATTATATGTATTTGTATATTATATTATTAATTATGAATGTACTTAATTAGTTTTAATACATTTCGTTGGGGCATTGACTTTTGAGATTTTTAAACGTTATACATACTTCGACTCATGGCGGGTAATGTGATGCAGTCAGATAGGCACAGACACACAATAAACATAATTATGTTTGAATTATTGCCTTATTAATTAGACATGTGCAGCTAAATACTTGTACTTTATAAGGATCTTTCTCTCTCACGGGCGAAAATTATGTTTTTATTCAGAAGCTGAAAGTCCAGGTTTTAACTGCCTATTCGTAATGATTGTTGATACCTTTTACGTTGAACTCAACCGTAATAATATTATCCACCCATCCAAAGATCGGTCGTGACAAACGTAGCTTAACTCGAAGAAACATTATAAAGAATAGACTGTCCTTCATGAGGTATTGAATGTCCATACCAGTTTGTCTATAAAAGTCAGTTCAGAGGTATATCCGTTAAAACGCAACAGACAGACAAACTGAGCTGCTCTGGAATTTATAATATTAGAAAGCACTTTTTTCGGCTGTATCGTGTATGATCTTTTCCTATCTAACTACATCACTGGTAGAAAAAAGTTTTTGAATTGGCCTTAGCTTGTGATTGCCTTAAAATTGATGTTAGGACCTGCCACTAAGTCCAAGTCCAATATATAAGCCTTAATATGAGTATTTCATGTAAAAAAAATGTTGTATACTAAAGATTCAATTCTTTAAAGACACTTTAATATATTAAGGGCCAGTATGACTAGTTCCTGATAATGTGTCAGATCGTTAACTGTGAGGTAACAAAAAAAAAAAGAATTTTCGTATGTCTGTTAAGTTTCGAAAAGCTTTATCAGAGCCTTATCAGTCTGCCAGGAACTAGTGAAACTGATCTAAATGTAATAAAGTCCTAATAAAATTGGCTCCATTTTTAATACTGTAAGCTAAAAGTGTCTTTTGAGATTTTTTTGTGAAACAAAATTGTTATTTGATGTATTATCCTGGACTACATGATTGATTCAAATACTTACTCTGAAATCTGTCAGGATTCATGACTAAAATGCTGTAAGCAATTAATGCTCAGCAAATGATTTGTTTATTTTAATGATTTACAATATTTGATACTATGACTACTGACGCATCCATAGAAGAACATAAAAAGGTATAATTTGAATAAGATACGGAAAAAAAGCTCTGTGTACCATCACATTTAAAATAATATTGTTCTTCTTTTGAGCTAATTATTTTTTAGCTGAATCAGTTCCGTGGACGTCATTCCCGTGTCCACTGTCGAGAACGGCCTAGCTATTACATCTGTGTTCCTAAATACTGTTCTATTGGTTTTAGTTAATATTCTCTTATTAGCAGGTTTTTTAAGTTATAGTGGATACAAGTTTTAGTAGAGTAGAGACAACATATAAATCGTCTGTACGTGGAAAAGACAAACTCCTATTGGAATTGGTCAACATTTGACACTATTAAATACCTTTGCGTCTTGTTGCCTTTATTTGCGATATACCACGGCATATAGAAAAGCCAAATTCAGTTCCTAAATAATATTATTGAGCCCGGTTCGATGCCCGAGTCGGGCATAAGTGATTTTCTCGGCTTTTTTCGTCAGGCAATTATAAATAACAGCACGGACTATGGAATTGCGCACGGTGGATGGTGATAGGCTCACACCACATCATCACATGGGACCTAAACATAACAGGTGAAGTGTGGGTGTTACACACCTCACCCTTCTGGTATATATGTGCGTGGTGTTATGTTTATACTATGTTTCCCTACGTCCGGCGCACCCTGGGCAATGCGCGAGTTCTTAAAAGCCAATTGGCCAATCCTTTCACCACGATGGCAAGTCAAAACCTTGATCACCTTACTGACTGTCAAAAATACCCTACCACCTGCACAAGAGAGGCGCTCATGAACGCCGAGGAGAGCGCCATAACAGTGACCACTTATTGGACCAATCAAATTTGACTCTGCCATCGACACGACGAAGGTCTCTACTCTGTCTATTTTCGTGTCCAATATAAATTATAAAACCTGCGAACCCATGAAGTGCCTATTAGTATATAATTGATATACATAATAATATAGTTGTGTAAGTGTATTGTAGATATATACATTATATTCAACGCTATGGGCTGCAAAACCTACTTATTGTGAACTAAAATGACTTTTAGCTTGAAGTATTATTCTTAACCATATCTTAGGCAGAAAATTGAATAAAAATTTGCCTAGGTAATTAATTTGTGATCTCAAAAAACAAACATTTCTTCGTCTGAATATTTTCGATGGCAGCACCCGGTAGATGTTGATAGGCTCGCTTTCTATCATATGGGACCTTTACGTAAATAGTGACGTGTGTGTGTTGTACGGTTATGCCACATCTGGGTAATATATCTGTCGTTTTCGTGGTTATTTACCCACCATATTCAATACATCTTGTATTACAGAATACACACTTAACTTAGTTTAGTTTCGGTTTAAAGATATTTATTTCTCATTTAAGTTTCTCAGTTTAAAGTCTAGCTGTATAATTTTTGACCGCGAAGTTGCGGCTTTGATCGCCGGGTCGAGCAAAAGTATTAATTTTTATTTTCTCGTCAGAATTCTTAGCCCGGTGCATGGCGATAGCGAGCCTTATCACATGTGATTAGGCACTGGTGTAATGTGGGTGGTTGTTTTGTTCACAATGAGTAGGCACAAAGCCCTATATGTTAAGCAGTATTACGTTGATATGAGTTTGTTAGCTGCGATGACTTAAATCTGGTTGTACTTAATATTTGTACCGTTTCTAATATTTATGTTTCAATAAATATGAGGTTTACTGTCCGAGAATGTTGTTTTTTTTACGAAAGTCATTTACAGATGGAATTGGTGTGGACAAGACGGCATAAGGGATGTGTATTCCCCAGTGAAACCACCAACCTTGCAGTAAAAAATCAATGCCAACATTAAGAAATAGTTACACTTTGGTGGACTGTAATTCTGCAGACACATACTTAAATTTAATTTTGTTTTAAACTTTATTTTTTTTTGCAATTTACAAACCACGTTTTTTTAAATTTTATTTGATTAGATGTCTATCAATATTACTTTTTCTTAAGAACCTTTTTATTTATTAAAAAGATGATTATTGTAGCATAGTTTAATTGAAAATCATACCCATCTATTACCAACCATAATGAAGTTCTTGTTTGGACATTTGTACAAACAACTAAATAAACAAACCCTTAAGAAAGAGCGACATTTGGCGCCTGAGTTTTCATAGTAGTCGATTCTAAATTAATTTGAAGATATCGGAAATATAAGGAGACTATGGAAAACAATATCATCCAAGATTTTTATTAACAAAGTGTTGCACTTTTTAGTTTTACACCCTAAACATCCATAAGAGCGTCTTTTCCTTGCTTTTTACAAACGCATGCTTCCCTCACTCTCTGTAAGATAGTTTACTCTATAAACAATAAGAAAATAATAATAAATTTTATCATAAATGTGGCTTTTAGCATGGGAGGGAAACTAAGACTAAGCTAGTCGCTGGCACGTCGGACACACTTCGTTGGTTCCTCAAGCATTTATGATGTTTGTGATGCCCGTAAAGTGTACCACAGTGTCTGCGGTTGACACATTTGAGCCTTGATGAGCTGATGCATTAAATGTTTGACGCTAACTTCACAGTTATCAGCGTCTCAAAGATTCAGCAGTTTTCCTCCCTTATCTACTAAGATCAAAACAGCCAACAGCCAAAATTTTTGTGCTACATTTAGTTTTAGTAAAAACAAAACCCTATTTTTTTCCATTATCGAAATATCGAGTAAACTATCTTCCGCCATACCTTGTAGGAAGCCAGGAAAAGAAACGCCCAATGTTTCTTCTACCTCACTCTTTTTTCCATGTACTTATTAACGGGCGGTTTCTATTCCTTGCTTGTTACAGGCGTACGGACATCCACGGAGATCGTGACGCGTCATTTCATCGACATGGACCACGGAATCCCCTTAAACATTCACGCGAGACCCCGGCTAGTCGGCAGACGTCCTAACGCAATCGTCAACATAGAAACGGACGTGTTTCAAGAGAAATCCTACAAGCAATACTCGTCACAACATCTTCGAGATGCTTTGATTGCTGTCAAAAAAGGGTATTCGGTTTATGCGGCGTCTAATAAATATGGAGTTCCAAGGAAAACGTTAAGGAATTGGATGGAGAAGTATGACATAAAAAGCCAGTTTTCTAAAGGTAGGCGCGGGACTAGGACTCAGATTTTGGACCCGTTAGATTTGATGGTTGAAAGCCATTCGGAAAAGTTTGAAGATCGTTTGTAAGTCAATGTATCTTGCCAAATTTAGGTTAGAGGTGGTGCGTGGTTGGTATGTTTTGTAATCAGTATTATGACTGGTATGTTTTAAATTAGGGACGTTATTCTTTTTCTAATTCAGCCATTCATTTGGATAGCCGAGAGTCGATCTTTATCCAGCAATTCGGAATAAAAAACCAAGGAAACATGTAATTTGGATATAGACTATAAGACATTTATTAGTATTTTGGTTTTTATTAGATTTTTTATATTACCAGTATTATTATTTTTTAAACCTAAATTTAAGGTTTCTTTCTGATTGCTTAATTAACAAAAGTATTTATTTTTATTAATGTAAATTCTTTATATAAAAAATACTCGTACGTAATTTATTTTTAAAAATTGGGAAATTTAATTACCGCAATCACTATTCGATGTTCTTAATGTTGGCAGCCTTGCTTAGTATTGCCAGTTATTTAATTTTTCTCCCTAATATTGATACCAAAGGTCAGTATTGCCAGCTATTATTTTAAAAGTTACGACAACCATGCACCACTAGTCAAGTATAGGTTATTTTTAAGATAATATACCACATTTTGTATCAGTATATTTTAACAGCTTATTTTAATATAATATGGCATGTATATCTACAGGGAGTGTAATATTAAGAGCCAAAGATAAAGTAAATCTAGGGAGAATATGGTGTATCTTAATGCTTGCAATTTTAGAGGTAGAGCTCTTGTGAGTGAAAGGAAGGGGGAGGAAGTACCACCGTCGATTCTTTAGTGCTTTTTCAACTATTTATAGGGTTATAAGAGCTCGTGGCCGATCGATCGTGCCAATTAAGCAATGCTACCCGCGGTCGGCGTTGGATGTGTGACCATCTTTAACATAACGAGATTTCCTCCGTGCCTCGGTGAGCAAGTTAAGCCGTCGGTCCCGGTTGCCATTTGAACATCTATGGCAGTTGTTACGGGTAGTCAGAGGGTAGAAAGTCTGACAACTCGTCTAACAAAGAGTATCGTATTACATCTTAGTGGGTTGTGGAGGTCTGACAGCAGTTGCTCCTCGTAAAATACTGATGTTAGACTAAATCTG
Organism: Hypena proboscidalis; assembly: GCA_905147285.1. NCBI lineage: Eukaryota > Metazoa > Arthropoda > Insecta > Lepidoptera > Erebidae > Hypena > Hypena proboscidalis. The sequence continues at coordinate 10,301,701 of LR990156.1, read as the reverse complement.
TTATACTAGAAGCCGACTTCAATGTCATTGGGCAAAGGATCGGATGATAATAATGAGTGTTCCCCTGCCATTTGATAAACTGCAAGCTCGTGTACTATACAAGTCATAAAAAAATAGTTTAAGCGACTCACTTTAACCGGCATCAAAAAGAAGGAACAAGCTTTAAGATACAGCCAAAAATATCGTGTCTAGTCTAAAATATAAATATGTACTTAAAATTAAACCTACCATTAAAATTAAACCAACCATGATTTTTAACTGTATAGAAAAAAGTATCAATATAAATTTGTTTTTACCCTACCATCCAGAGAGTATGCTTTGGCCCTATAGCACCTATTTGAGTGCCAATAATTTGTAACTTATTAAAAACCATAGACTTTCATTGTATACGTTTTTTATCTTCAAATGTAGAAGTATACTGAAAGCTCAGCCAATCGATGTCGCTGAGAAGACTACAAGGGACATCGATACTTAGGTATATCTGTTTCACAATAATTAAAAAATTGTATGTTGACATTCTCACACAGATTTAGACCCATAGCGACAACAGCGCTAGAGGGAGACAGCATAGACTGTGTCGACTCTAATCTATGGTTAGTAAAGAGCATGTTTGTCTATGGAAATATGGTAGCTTATATTCTAAATAGGTATGTCGTTATCATCAATAAGTAAGATGCTCTTCGTATATTTTATTATTAGCAAATCCTACTACAGACAATTTTATTTACATTTTTTTATTATTATTGGATATATTTCGTTAGTTATATGTTTTATGTTTTACCCAATTAATCAAATAATAATATCAATAAACGTATTAATTATTTAATAAGTTAATTAACTATATTTTAGTTCCTAAATCGCCAAAGTAGTGTTAAACCAGTCCAAATATTTAGAAAATTATTTTATTCATTTTTTGTTAATTATTTATAATTATTATTGTTAATTTTTCACTGGCAACGACTTATATAATGTAATGTAATAGATTAATGATGTACTTAATTCAATTAATTATTTTTATAATTAGTAATTATAATGTAATTATGATAGTGTATCGCCATTGGTGCAGGTAACCTATACGAGAATTTTAAAATAATTAAGCTAATTATTAATCGCAAGGTGTTAGTCAGACATGCGACAGATAAATTCATTTATTTATAATCATCTTTTACGAATAATAAAAAAGTGGGGGAAAAGCTTTTCTTAATTATCGCCCGCTAGGCGGCAGCACTGGGTAGTCAGGTCTAGAAACTTGTCAAAAGTGTCAGATCGCCTGAATTTGCATACTTGCAGTGCAGGGCGAATAGAGTGACAGCTAAGCACTGATTGCCGACGGCAATAGCCAGAGAGTCAAAGTCTAAAAGCAAATCATTTATTTCATAAGCCTCAACTTGAACACGTCAACTAACATTATAATTACAGAGCAAATAAAAAAAACTAACAAATTAAATTAATAAAAATTAAAAAAAAATTATAAGATTTCAAGACAAGCGAAAACCATTTTCGTTTCCAAAATAATAAAATAATTTTTGAGATTAATCTTGAACCATTTTAAGATTCAAGTTGTGAAATGTAGGAATTTGAGAATGCCTTTAGTTTTCACGCTATTTATACATTTATACTGTTTAAATAAATGCAATTTTAGAAAAAAGGATCATTAATTTGAATATTATAAGCCAATATTATAATCGTATTATAATTTGTAAGTACTTAATTATTTTGTAAGTAAATTAATTTTAAGTTATACCTACTTATTAGTTACTACATAAGAGACAATATTACGGTTGAAAATTTTAATCATAATTTTTCTACCGTAATATTGTATAATAAATAAATGCTTAGCAAAGCTAAAATTTGCTTTAATATTAAAAGTATAAGACCCAATTTCACCAACCTAAAATCAGCGTTGAACTCGGATGGTGAAATCGGCGCCAAATTCATGAATATCTTGCCCTTTATGTGACAATATGTCCCCATTTGTAATATTGTGAAATTATATGAGAAATAATAAGTGAAGCTTCAAAATTTATACTTTATCGTCAAAATTACTAACTCAGCCACGGGTTAGGTTAGGTTAGGTTGCTGACTTAGTAATTTAGAAGGCAACATACATTTTTGGGGGCGAATAATGGTATTAAAAAGAAGCCTGTTTAAATGTTTAAATAGCAAATTATATTAGTTCATAGCGGAGAAGCTAGACAGAGCCACAGTCTAACAAATTAAAACTATATTTTTTTTATCGTGTCAATATTTACAATTAAAGAAGCAGTGTAAAATATGAATTCAACTAATTAAATTAAAAATAAATGTTACACAACATTCATATAATGTCATCTATTCCCAAACTTAGCAGATCTTGTACTGTGGTTTCTAAATAACTAATACTAATACATATGATATACTTTTCTTTTGTAAATACAAACTTATTATACATACTTATTTATAACATATTAATTGAATTTTTTAAACCTTAAATTTACAAATACATATATATTTCATGAAATAATTCTTGTTAGTATATAATAACAAATTTGCAAAAGATTTAATTCGATAACAGGTGGTTAGGTACACCAGTGAGCGCCACTTGTATTTAAGTTCATACATTTCGGTGTTGCAATGTCGAAACATGTTTTTTATCGTTTTATTTTTTATATCAATAGGACGTAAAATATAATGTTATTGGGCAATGTTGTCACATAGATGGGAAATACTGAATATTTCACAGTAACTCGTAGTGCTGTCAGTATGTAAGTAAGTGTCTACGGGTGATGTACTAAAGATAATAATAAATAATGATTTTTGTCGTGTTTCTGTTCTTTTATTGGTCCTTCTTTAATTATATTGATTTGATAAGTAAGTAGATGGTAAATATTGATAAATATTTTTAAGCAATCTAAAACTTAAATTAATATTTACCTATAATTAATAACCCAAAGCCCAAACAAACATCGAATTTGTTGGTGAGATCTGAATAGGGTGAATCGAAGTGTGAGCCAACCTCATTTGCTACATTGCCATAAGAAATTGATTTTCAGGGATGAAGGACTATTCTGGACTTCACGGTCGGACCGGCCATATATTCAGGGTGATGATCACCAGAAGCCCCAATCTCAACTCTTTTAACTTTGGCTACAGGCTCTCTCCCCCGCCTTAAAAGCAAAATTGCTTGGTGAAACGACCCTCTCTCCACCAGCACTGAGTCCGGGGCCCTTTGTAGGATGCCATTCGTTCTTTTAAAGCCAAGTCGACCCATCTGGCTCCCTGACAAAGATACCTGCCATCAAATAGTAACTGTCGTAATTCTGACTCCAAATAGTGATGAAGGAATTGCTGGCACAGGAAGAGTGGTAGAGGGCTGTAGGAATTATATTTTTAGCACCTAAGGCTAGAGAATAAACAGGTTAAGCAGGTACGCAAATAAACTGCCACGCTTATTTCGCAGGCCTCGAAGCTTATCTGGCCTGTGGCGCAGCGTAGCCATGATTTTTATATGACCACATTAAGTAATAACTATTGTTGGTGAGTCCACATCATGTAGACATACGACGATGGAAAACGTAAACCCTCAACACACGAAATGTTCGCCATTTCTACAATTTGAAAAAAAAGTCATGACAAAGCATCGTAGAAACATGATTTTATTTTTTTATTTTTTATTACCAAAGTTTTAATGGATAGATTTTTTCACAGGTCTTGAAATCGCTGTAACGGTGTCATTTTCTATGGCAACAAAAATGTTTATGTAGTTTGTACCTCAAATGCTGTAAGTAACGGCATTTTTGTAAATTTTCGCTGATCGCAAAAACGAAGTAAGCCACAGTAGCCTCTAAAACACAAGTTTTTGGTAGGGTTACAACAAAAGATACCCAAGAATTTTTCAAAATGCGAATGGCGTAACTGAGATTTTTAACCGGCGCAGTATTTTTTCCTAAAAATATGATGTTAAAAACGTATAGCCGATTTTGAGGCTCACGACGTTTTTCATCGTCGATATTTTTCATAAGGTAAATGAAAAATTGTTTGACTCAAAATCCACAAAACAATAGCTGATAATTTTTTCATCCAAGAAGTGGTGCGTAAATGCCTGTATTTCTTTTTCCCAGATTTCCCAATAGCCAACGTCCAATGCCAGTATGACAGCCCATCAGACACGGAGCAAGACAGCCGCGGCAGTGTACCATCTCTGCCATCATTGCCAACTGTGATGACCACCGGCATGACCACAGCTGTGATGTCCAGCGTGGTCGGCAGGCCGGTCGATGACCACAATTATGATACGAGGGATGAGCCGCCCGCGTTTATTATACAACATGTTAATGCTGTGAGTAATGTATTGGTGAACAGTTGTTTAACGTACTCGCTAGACGCCATCTAGATTGGAGAAGAAAAGGGCGTCCTTAGTGTTGTCACTCGCATATCATCAAGTTATGCAAATGGAATCGAGAGATAATCGATTTAACTAATAATAACATTACAAGTATCAGAGGTGTTAAAACCCACATTCCACCTGTAATGTTTAGCCCAGTAGGTAATGGTAAGGATAGTTACCATAACCATAGTCGCTTTAAGGATAGTAACTGGCCAGATAGTCCTTATAATGATAAACTAAACATCAACTTGGTTATTTAATTTTATTTAAATTTGACAAAAAATGTTTATTTCTTCGCAATACTTTATTTATTTATTACAACCTTACGACTATCATTACAGGCTTTAACCTAATGCGACTTATGTTATATTATTTATATTTTCCTTTATATAAAGATTTGATGTTGCAATAACTTACACTTACCTGCAATATTGTCAAAAACAAACCAAATTGCATGACTTATTATTAGAAAAGAAAGTGCACTCACCAGCTCTTTTTTAAATTTAATTGATTTTAATTTGAACCTAAACAGTTAGATTAAAATTGATCTAAGCTTCGGTAATTCAAATCATATTATTTCGATTAGTATAATTTTAATTTATTTTATTCTTTATATTATTTTTATTTTATCTTTAATTATAATGTTTGTGTTGTGACGTGTTCAAGCGCCTCATGGGGTTTATGAAAATAAATGATTATTTGACTTTGTCTTTGATAGATACATTAAAGATCACTTTAAGGACAGAAATTCTAAGGATAGTTTCTGTACGGATAGTCTCTGTAAGGATAGTAGCTTTAAGAATATTTAGTTAGTTCGGTGACAAACATGCTCATTTTCATACATTTCGACTCGTACATCTACAAACACAATTTTCTCTAATTTCAGGCCTTGCAAGTCCAAACTGCGCCATCCCAGCCCTTCGACACGCGCATCGCCCCAAAGATCATGACAATAGGACCCGGTACCACGTCTTCTGTCAACGTTATACATGTTGGAGATAGACCCCAGGTGAGCATAGTTTTTACTCTTAAGGTGGTCACAGACCGCACGAGCCTGTAATAAAACGGTCATTATAAACTGCCTCCCAGAACCCGTGAAAAATTGGGACTCAATTTTAAGCATTTGTTTCAAAACTTGACGTTACAAATTGTTTTTTATACAATACTAGCTTTAGCCCGCGGCTTTGCTCGCGATTGTAAGTTGTCGTAAGTTGAGTTATCATTGTTAATAAATACCCAATTAAAGTATTTCTTTGTAAACAATATTCGAAGTCTTCCCTTCAGGTGCCAACAAAACCAGATCTCGAGGCCAACTTACTCTTGAGCAGGCGACATAAAACTGACCGTGTGAGAAGCAGTTCCCCCTCAGATCGATGTTGCGAAAAAACTGCTGTTTTCAGTGACTGACCCTGAGCTTTATTTGTAGTCATTGCAAAAGACACCTTAGAGTTCCCCGCGGAATCACGGGTAGAGTCTGACGAAAGTGTACAGCTAAAAGGACGGTAACTCCACCCATCGTGTTATTGTTGCCCCTGATATCTTTAAGAGTTCGGTTTAAAGTTTCAAAACCTCCTTTTTGTGCTCTCATCCCAAACAATCAATTTGCAATCGCGGAGTACTTGAGTTACATTATTCTGTTTTAAGATGTTGCACATAGGAGTTCCAACGTGAAGGAGATTTAACGGGAGCTTGAAGGCAGCGTGAGCTGTTTTGCCGCCCTCCAACTTACAATGTTGCTGCAATTCCTGAAGATGCTACAGCTAAAGCAATACCATGGTTTTTCCTTGTGTTTGCCAATAAAAAATTAATGAGGAAGGTTTTTCCTGTGCCACCAGGAGCGTCCAGAAATTAAAATGCTCTTCTGCCTTCTCAATACTCCCAATGATCTGTTTATAAATGCAAAGCTGTTCATCTGTGAGTAACTTCTCACTTTGCGAAACCATTTGCCTTAAAGCTTCTGTGTCATAATAAATTTCTTTAAAATATTCTCTATTATTGACGATTTCTGTGGATCTACCATATCTAAAGCATACTCTTCCTTCGTCATATAATTGTCACCGTTGCTGGCATGGGACATCACAGCAAACTCATCCCAATTCTGTACCACGTGATCTTAAGTGATCTACAATTTCTATACGAATGTCTATAGACCTTTCTTGTATACCATACAACAAATGACAGCGAACGAAAAAGACATGCGCCATCGCCTACTATAGGGACAATAGTAAGACTCATGTCTATTCCGCTCGTGCTAATATTTTCTGTTGTCATGTTGAGATATGAACACAAAAAACAAAAACAATCAATAAAAAACAAATCAATTAGAAAACAAATAATATTGTTCATAAAATAATAACAATTTGTTAACAATCTTATTTTTTCTATAAATAATTATACAACAAAGAAACTAAACAACTTAAACGAAACAAATTATAACACAATCAACAAAAAAAAACAAACAGAAATCCATAAAATATTTACAATTTGGGAACAATATTAAATTATTTCTTTAAATAAATTCAGCCCAAAAACGAAACAATTTAACCAACTAAAGAAATTATTGAGTAATTCCTCTGAGGAAATTATAATAAAACAAAAAAAAATAATTTTATTATTGTTCATAAAATATTTACAATTATTAGATATTATTTATTTATTTACTATTTTTTCAATAGCAAAATTCAACATAAGCAACGAAAGAAATCATAAATACACAAACAAACAACACGAAACAAAATCAAACAGAAATTAAAATAAAAACAATGAACAACAGTGATCGCCGAACAAATATCACAATATCCAAACCGAGCAATCGCTAGAGAGAGAGAATGAGAGAATGGTCTAGAATATTCGAAGTTTTTTTTTTCATTTAAATATTAAAGCTTGAATTTTGAATTAATAATTGGCCACTTGGCAACAAATAATTATTCTGTACACCGTGACCACAGTTTTGCGAACTGTCAAGATGGCGCTGAAGCAGATGACAGACTATCTTTACATAGTTATAAAGTCCTCCCTCCGCCAAGCATGTTCTTACCAAAAAGTGTTTAGTTCACCTTTTTACCGCTCGACTTTCTACTAAAACTTTGGTTGAACAGAAAAATGCGCCGGTCAATTCCAAAACAATCAGGCAGGGTCGGACCACACGGCACATTATAAATATTATGAAAATCTTCAAAAAATACATGAAAACGTGAAATTGAATTTAACATTAAATTTAAAACAAAGTTACTGTATAAAATCAAAAACTTGTTTAACATAATAAAACACGTGCATAAAAAAACAAAATTGTCCAACTAATAAAAATCGTAAAAATTTAGAACATAAATAATATCAGAAAAAGATCAAATAATGCAAAACGTAAATCATTAACATCATAAAAGTACATAGTTAAATAATAAAAAAATAAATAAAAAAAACCTTTTGCTAAAAATTAAAGCGAACATTAAAAATGTAATAAATACAATAACATCTATCGCTGAAGGAATAAATTCTAAGTAAAAATATCACGACGGTTCATCCATTCGCGAGTTACGATGCCACAGACAGACTCACACACAAATACAGACACGTCTAACTAATAACACCTAGTCGTTTTTATGTAGGGGGTTAAAAATGGAATATCGGTAAGAATGTCTAAATGTTTTGGAATTGATCGTGCCAAAAAGTCACTCGTGTAGAAAAGCCCTTATACCATGGATTTGAATTTATTCTATTTTTTATATATAAAATGACCTTTTACAATTTACATCACACATCTTCCATTACATTAAAGTTGGTTTCTACTAAACAAAACAATTACTTCTTAGCTATCTAAAGAGGCCGAAATGACAATTAAAAAGTTTACACTGACATAAAATCCTTTTTTTATGAAACTTCATGTCAACACCTCATTGTCACACGATTGCTCAACAAAGTTCCATTTTTGAAATTGATCGAGCCTCATGATTACTACAAACGCTTTTCCATACAAACTTTCGTCCCACTTTTCACCCTGTTAGAGGCCGAATTTTCAAAAATCCTTTCTTATTGCACGATAAAATCTTGTAAAGAATACACCCTCCAAATTTCAAGTCGCTACGACCTATGGTTTAGGCTGTGCGTTGATACTAAGTCAGTCAGGACAAAGCCTTTTATATATATAGATTAAGGTTGAAAAATTAAGAATCTAGCAGGATTTGAACCTGTACTGTACCCCCTGGGTAAATGCCCCAGGTACTTTGCCAATTCAGCCGTGGATATGGCTATGGTGGTATCATGGTATGCTGCTAGATTCGAAATTTCTCAATTCTTTTTTTAACCAGCGTTATAGGTACTTAGCTGGACGAACCTTTTTCAACCTGAATATTGTATAAAATACAAAAAGGCATAGTAAAGCTATAATTTGCTTTAAAATATTACAAATATGTTACAAGTTGTAACAAAATATTACCTACATAATATCATAACAGGTTGCGCACTGTAGTCTGTAATGTTATTTTCACCTTCCACTCCGAGTAGTATTTGAAATTTCAAATCTTCTTCTTCTAACGTGTCAATGGCATTATGGTTTCTCATTTTTTATTTATATTGTTTTTGTCCAGTACGTAGCAACTCCTACTCCCTTGCTAGTGGCTTGCATTAGGTCTTCACGGGCACATGTAGATTAATGGGCACGAAAGCAGATGAGCGATGTTTAGAATGGGGAATGAAATGAAACGTTACGTTACCACCGGTCTGGGAGCACCTAATAAAACTATTTTGGGATGAAGTTTGACTTATCTGAGCGACACCTGGTTAAGTTTGATTTTCGGCTAATCAAACCCATCTTTCCATCTAGTGGCTAATTGTCCAGTAATCTCGTTCATTTATGACCCGTTGCAGATGTTCTACCAGTCGCAGCCCACAGAGTTCAGTATAAACAAGCGAATCCGTCGGAGCGAGCAAGTGTTACGGCAGGCCGCGGACTGCGTCAGTCGAGGACTCACCTTCCAAACTGTGTCCGAACAGTTCAATATACCGATCTCTACCATACGGTAAGTGATAATATCAAAATTAAAACGTATATTGTTCTTCAATAAGTAATAATAATCTAATGTTTAGCCGCCAGGGGGCAGCACTAGTGTAAAGTGTTAACCGTTTTTTGATAACGATTCTACACTCGGAATAATTTCTGTTTAGCGGGGGTTTACACAAACATATAATTTTATTATCATAATAATAATCATAATTTATTGCAGTCAGTACAACGTTTGTAAATATAAAATGCATATCAACATGTCAGAAAGCGGCAATGTACAATTTGCTTCTTAAGAGCGTTTATTCCATTTCAAAATGTAACTGTCAATTTTTGTAGTGTTTTGGGAATATTTCGTAAAAACTGAATGAAAGTATGATTTTATTCAACTAACTTTTTAGAATGCAAGTTTTGAAAGGTAAATATAACAATTTCATTCGTAAATACAGCATAATTTTGTAATATAACAACTTAACAGTTAATATTCTTTCAACTGATAAAATAGAAAAGTATGCTTTAGTTATTAAATGTAATTGTCATATTTACCTTTTAAAGCCCACATTCTAAAAAGTTAGTTGAATAAAATCATACTTTCATTCAGTTTTTACGAAATATTCCCAAAACACTACAAAAATTGACAGTTACATTTTGAAAAGGAATACACGCTCTTAAAACTAATAAAACTTAGTATTTTTAGAAACTATGTTACTAAAATATAAAATATTGTAAAACTTGTAGGTAATAAGAACTATTTGTTATTTGTAAATTGTTTACTATTCATCCTTATAGTTAGTTTTGTCTTCAAAAAATAAAACATTTTTGTGTTTTTAGACACTTTTTAACCGACTTCAAAAAAAGGAGGAGGTTCTCAATTCGGTTGTATTTTTTTTTTTTTTTTTTTATGTTTGTTCACCGATTACTCGAAGACGCCTGAACCGATTTAAAAAATTCTTTTTTTGTTTGATAGGATATACTTGTCATGTGGTCCCATTTTTTTCCAGTCACGTTCTGATGATAGGATCCTAGAGAAATCGAGGGCAACCCTCAAATTTAAAAGGCTTCTATATTGTTTTTTGTATATTATCTAAAGCTACTTGGATATTTGCATATAGTAGCCAGCATTTTATGTTGCTGAGCTAATGCTGGAAGGTACAACTCCTCAACGGTTAGGATTACGGGGATAATTCTTTAAATATAGGCTCCTTGAGGCCGTTTACTGTATTCTTTCAAGTTATACACAGATGAGGCGAGACGTTGAATATTACTTATGTATATTCATAATATGAGGTCATGATTTAATGATGGGATCCTAGAGAAATCATGGGTTAGTCAAGCTTCTATATTGTGTTTCGTATATTACCTAAAACTACTTGGTATTTGCATTTTAAGTTGCAGAGCTGATGCTGGAAGGTACAACTCCTCAACGGTTAGGAGTACGGGGATTATTATTAATAAGTTTTCCGTCTCAAGTAACCGTCGTCTCCTCATTCGAGAAACATTCTTGCTCGGTCTACCCATCACTTAAAATCGTAAAATAAAATAATTTTTAACAAAAAAAAAAAAACCGACTTCAAAAAGTAGGTAAACTAAAAAGCATAAAATAAATTTACTTCGCACAAATAATACGTTTTTTCATTTAGTTAAATAGAAATTATTAAATAATTATTTTATAATTCTGAAGTCGGTGCCAAGTAACCAATAACTAGATAATAAGTATAAATCTTTCTAACAACTATTTTCTGACTCAATATTAGTTCCTAATTATCCGATTTACTTGGCACCGACTTCAGAATTATAAAATAATTATTTAATAATTTCTATTTAACTAAATGAAAAAACGTATTATTTGTGCGAAGTAAATTTATTTTATGCTTTTTAGTTTACCTACTTTTTGAAGTCGGTTTTTTTTTTTTGTTATTTGTTCTAATTTGTCCCATGTGTGCTTCGATATGTATTTGGTCGAATTATGAGGGAATCGAACCCACAACACCAGCGCAGTGGAGAGTGACGGGGGGCAACTAACTTAAACCACTACGACCATTACTTACTGTACCAATAATGAAACCTGCGACAAACACGATTAAATAAACAATAAAAGTATTATTATTTACAGATTCTTCATGGCACGAAAAGGCATTCTACCACGACGTCGACGTGGTCGCAGTACACAGGTAAATGATACTTAAAATTCCAAAGTATTTTTTTTAATATACACTAAGATAGTAAAAAATATATTACAACTTACATTGTATGGGGATAAATCTTATACCATTTTATTGGGGATCGGCGGAAACGTCATATGCCTCTATTATTCTCTATCGGCCGTCTCGCTAGCACCCACTCCCTTCTCTTACATAATTTCTTTCACGCAATCCATCCATTTCTTCGGTCTGCCTTTTGCTGGTAAAGTGGATAAATCATCAACCTTCGCGCAATATGTTTTATCCTAATTAAAATAAATAAGATTTTAAATAATATTCAAGTTGAAAAACTAAGAATCCAGCAAGATTCGAACCTGTACCCCTCGGGAAAAGGCCACAGATGCTTTGCCAATTAAGCCATGGATTCATATGCTGCTAGGTTGCCAATTTCTCATCTCTTTTTGTGCCAGCGTTATAGGTATATATATACCTTAGCTAGACGAACCTTACTTGGTTTTAGCGCCACCTATGCGATGAGTGCTAAATCACTTAGTCACACACAGTACGTTTGAATTTAGACCAACTCAATACTGTCGAGAGATGACGCACTCTGCTGGATTCTCAATTTTCAACTTTAATATTATATAAAATACAAAAAGGCTATAATTTGCTTTGAAATATTACAAGTATAAATAAGATTATATTAAAACCGACGGGAGGTGAAGACATTATTATTGAGAATACGGGTTACTCACGTTATTTTAGCCGGGATATGCCGACTAGTTTCGAATCTAGTACGTAGATTCATCAAGTGGATATGCCGAGGTAATGAGTCGCCTCATTAACTCGGCATATCCCGGCTTAAATAACGTGAGTAACCCGTATTATCAATAATAATAAATAAGATTATAATTAATAACTTTCCAGCCGAGTCGTCCGAGCAGTAGTCCGGAGCCTCCCTTTCACATGCAGCACTTCAAACTACCAGACATGCTGGCCTTGAGGACGGACGACGATGACACCAATTCTAATACGTAAACTATTTTATAGTGCCTTAAATATGTGGCTAAAATCCAAAATGATACTGGAATTGTTTTATTGACGCCTTACTTTATCGCATGTGCGGTTTCACAGTTTTTTTTTAATCTATGGTTTTGTTAAACCAAAAAAAAAAAGTTTTTTTTTATTATTTATTACTTTCTTTTTTTTTTCAATCTTGTAATATTGCAATTAATATACTGAGGATGCACTTGTCAAAAACATCGCGTTAAGTACTTGCCGATTTAAAAACGCATGAGCAAAGACAAACATAGATTAATCGCATCTGCAGTAAACTTTAGCGGCTGTCTATAAGTGCGGCCGCAGTATTATATCAACAATCGTGAGAAAACATCTTATGCTAGCGCGCACACGCAATAATATTGACAATATTATCAGCATTGACTACTAAAACGTCATAAAAGCCAGTCAATACGCAAAATATTGAGATTGTGCGTGTGTGCGTTGAATAACGTATTGTCAACTAGAGGGCGCCACTGATGTAAAAAAAATCAAATCTGGGGGCGCCATTATTGAAAAAAAGTTCAAAACAGGCAGCCACTGATGAAAAATGTTTCTGTCACGAGCAGTTATTAATTTTTCTAGAATGATTTCCATTCAATTTGATTAAGAAAACATACTTTTATAAAATAAAGTAGGTACCCATTTTTTAATACCAGTGACAGGTGAAATTTGATAATTAATTAATTAATTAGTAGACATTTTTTTGGCGGTTCTGTAGTTAACTGCGAATATGCACTGTCTCAGTCACTCGTTTAGGATTCACGATTAATGTACGTCTCACTCGTTCTCGCAGACTGACTTCGAGCCGCCTAGAAATTTGGCATCAACTTTACCTATCTTATACCAACTATGATAATTTTAAAAAGCTGAATAAAGTGAGCTTGAAAATCTTACAAATTTAACAATTAAAAAGTTCTCGCTATCGAACACTAGATGGCATTGTAAGGAAAAATGTAAAATTGTGCATATTAGGCCGTAGAATCTCAAAAACAAAAAATGTATAAATATCGTAGATGTTAGCGTACTAGACAACATACAATGTATCTGAATGAGGGTCCGGATCTCAGACATAACTGTTTTATTATATTGTCAAAATATGTAATGAAAATGTAAGCAAATTTGAAAACGTAGGAAATAGAAAGATGTGTTCATATTATTATTCTGCAGTCACCAAAAACATTTTTTTTTAAGTAAAGCTTACTAGTAATTTTCAAATACAAATTACTAGTATTCTTGTTAACCCCCTCCAGCTAAGCTTAATTCGCTTTGTTAAGAGGAAGTTCACGTCCGTGGTGTAATGGCCAGGATTCGAACCCACGACCTCTCGATCGTAAGACCGATGCCTTATACATACCAATTTTATCAAGATCTTTTCATAAATTTTTTGGATTTATTATATTAGTAAGAATTCATGAACACATCTTTTCATTACAGATATTTCTTAAGTATAAGAATAGCAAACAGATTATTCCCATATACATATTTTAAGTATTGCGATACTGTATTTATAAACTAAGAAACAGTTAAAAAAATATGGCAGAATTTGGACTTGCGACCGCTGCATCACGACCGTACATTTTTCAGCTTTATGTGACGTCATTACGTCCTGCCAGTCCCATATTTTTTTCAACTGTTTCATAGTATAATTTTCTAAGCATAGCTAAATGCTATAAAAATAATCAATAAGAATTTGTATTTATATTTATAATCATGTAAAATTCATCGTTCTCATATGTCTTATTAAATATAAGATTAATTTTACCTACAGAATCAGTATAATGAATGATATACAGTGGTGATATTATTTGTCAAGAGGCGCGACTATTTTAAATAATGATGGTAACTGCCTCGATGCTCTAGTGGTTATGTATGCGCTTCTTACCGCAAGCTCGGGCAAAGTGTTATTTGTGAACTTTCCGCCAGGAAATTCTTAATAGCGGCACGGAGTTGGCATCTTGCCCGGTGGATAGCGATAGACTCACCCCCTATCCCATGGGAACCTAAACATAATGAATAGATTGTGTCGAGGCTACCATCTTGACAGAAATAGCTGCCACTGTATTCTAACTGTAGGAATGTACTACTGTCTAAATTACTAGTACCTACTGAGTCATAGATAAACCTAAAAGTAAAAAATACCCACAGCTGAACGTTAGGTACTAATTGTATTGTATCTATGTAACTTGTAGTGTTAAAATTATGTATTTGTGGACGTCTAGCATAAATTATCTAATTTTAATGAGTTTTAATGGAAATTTATTCCAATTTCTACTTCTTCTCTTCTCCGTGTCGATGACTGCAGTCTTATCTATGAGCCCAGTGCGTGGCCAAGCGGATAGCGCTTGCATCGGCTTTCAAGAGAGCTTCCTTTGTGCAGGTGGTGGAGCAAGTGGGACAGGTCATGAGATGGGCCATAGTCTGTACAGCACCACACTCGCAATGTATAATAATTTCTACTATAATTCGGGAATCATGCATTTTATTTGCCTTTTCACTGGACGTTTTAGCTGAGATATGTCGGCCGAAGTTACAAGCTGGTATTTCATCAAAGGTAATCTTTCTCGCTCTGTCTCTCATTCAATGTTTGAGCAGGACCGAAAGATAGAAAATCGACGTCCAGCGTTGAAATTGACCGGTAATCTTGGCCCTTCATTTATCTGTTATTGCTTGGTTTTTGGCTATCATTTTGTTAAACAAAGTTTTTTTTTTAATGTGTTGCCAGCGTCCATTTTCTGTGAATATATAAGATAATAGCGGTGGCCTTGTGGTAGAAGACAATCGTCATTTTATTATACAAATATTATTGTAAGCGATAAGAGGAAGCCTTTGTATGTAGTGAATTGATGTCGCCAATTTTTTTGTAAGTATTTTTAATCAGACTTAAAAAATTGTTTGATTTATTCCATTTTACGTATTAAAGTGCTTCCAGACCGCGAGCGTTCGCTTGTAATGTAACGTTGCAGATTCAAATATTACACCGGTATGGGAGAAGAAACGAGCATTACAGTGGGCAACATTGATGATAAAAGTCAAAATTTGTTTTTTTTTTTCGAAGAAAAGGTTACATTACAGGCAAATATTTACAGTTTGGGCACACTTGTGTACTCTATTCAGCAGCATGTATTTGTTAGATCTTGTAAAATGTTTTTTTCTGTGTTGTTTTTTTGTTTACCTAATTATTATAGTTCGTTTATACAACTACCTTAAGGCAGTTTAAGGTGAGATTATTTGACTGAAAATTGCCTTTATTTTTTAACTAATACTTTTATTTTACTTTATATTACAAATGTTATTATCCTAGTATTTTTTCTAGAAGATACTTTAAATTGCTATTAATATTTCAGGGCACATCTATACAAGCGATAAGGCTTTCTGTAGTTGCGTCATTAACATGTAGATGGCACTAATTAGTGCTAAAAGTAATACTAAACACAGTTTAGATTAATAGATGTCACTAAATACAATATTATAACAGTGTATCCCGAATTATGTCACAATACAAGTATTAATATGCTAGCGACAACTAGTGTTGAGTAGCGGTACTGTTGTTTTAAGTTCTTAATCATAGATGGCGTTGACCGCTGAGAAATATTTTTACACTATTCAGTTAAGGCAGCTATATTTCAAATTGAACGTATTTTTGTTAATATCAGTATTACGTATTGATCAAATTTGTTTATAATTAAGTTTATGAAAAGACTGCAATGTTTGTTATTGGGCAATTCTAGAATTGACTGGATAAACGTTGCACTTGTTAACCCAATCAACTGGTCAATTTGAGTATTGTCTAATTAGGTATGATAAGTATGTTGGAGCTATGGAGAATTCGTGTTTAGGGAAAGTAAAGAACTATACTTAAACTATATAAGAACTTGAGGCAATTCCACCGATCACACTGAACATGGAAATGTATTAAACAACGCGTTTGTACTCAATAATTGCGATAGTACATTTTATTTTAGGGCCTGGAGGTAAAATGAATTCGATATTTTTGTGTGCGTTACCCCAGCAAAATAATGTTGAAAATTGTAATTTTTATCTTACAGATTTTTAGTTGTCTATCTTCTGTAATTGTTGCGCACATTTTTAAATTTGTTGCACTTATAGTTTTTTAATTATTTAAAAAAAACTAATCCTGCTGGGGTAACGTTACTGCAGCCAGACATTTTCCTTTTTAATGGGAATATTGAAATAAATATTAGCTATATAATTAGTTGTCTAAACGAGGTAAATGTTGCAAATAATTTTGTAATTGTTCTTTCTTCGGCTGCGAAGTTATTCGAGATCCTGCTGGAGTAACGTTTGTGGTTTTGCTGGATCTCTGAAACGGTCTAGCGGATTCTTATCATCTTTTGTACATGATCTTTTAAGAATTAGTTTTAATTTGTTGGGCAATAAAAAAATGAAATTAATGAACCGTTCAAAAGTTATTTAATGAAATATAAAAACACTTAAATAGGTCCTAACACCTTAAATAAGAACTTTAAAGACTTACTTTAAACGTTATTTTGTAGCTTATAACTGTCTTTAAATGTATGTGAAGTTTCATTAGTATCCTGTGTGTAATTAACAAGTTATGATCAATTCAGTTTACGGTCTCAATGCGCGTGGAGTTATTTGGCCACAGATAACCCTGTATGTAGATATATCAACTGAATGATACGTCAATAATTAGTTGCTTAGTTCAGTTATATACCTGCAAAATTTCAGCGCAATACATACAATAATTTACGAGATAATAAATAAAAAGTCATTAGGAAGTGCAAGACCGTAGTAACCCGACCATGTTTAGGTGGTTACAAAAATGCGGCCGCGTAGTACATTATGGTATATTCTTAAATATGTGGGATAGTGTAACAAGTTTAGTACAGATATGTACACAAGTGTTTTAAAAACTATGTTTCTTAAAGAATATTTATTTACAGGTTCAGTACACAAATTCTGCATTACTTTTTTACATTAATTTAACTTAAAAACAATAACAGATAAATATTATAGGTAGCCATTCTGCTTTTATGGCATATGCTTTTTAAATGAATTAATTTAGGTAGTTAACTTACACTTTCTCAATAAAATGTTAATTTAACTTAAAACAATAACAGATATATATATATATATATATATATATATATATATAAGATATATCAATTTTGCTTTTATGGCATTCTCCATTATTTTATTAAATTAATGATTTCAATTAACTTACACTTTCTCTTAAATAAATAAAATTTAAAATATTAATTACAAATTATGTGACTGAGGGTCAAGTTTGAGCTTAGCTATGCAAACAATGAAGAACCCCTTCGCCCCACCCCAACTAAGGACGTGTTACGTTTTATGTGATTCTTGATATGTATTCACAAGTGCAATTGTGCATAATTTTAATAGATACTTATCGAATAAGTAGCCGAAAGATAATAATTATATTGTTTTCATAGTTCAGATATTATTATATTGTTATCTACTATTTAATCGGTACTAAACAGTGTACGCGTCTGTACCGAACTTGTAAGGTGTATGATACTAAACATTTTAGAAGATACCATAATGTACTACGTGGTCGTTTTTTTGTAACCAACTAAACATGGCCGGGTTACCACGGTCATGTACTTCCTTATGACTTTTAATTTATTATCTCGTAAATTATTGTATGTATTGCGCTGAAATTTTGCAGGTATATAACTGAACTAAGCAACTAATTATTGACGTATCATTCAGTTGATATATCCACATACAGGGTTATCTGTGGCCAAATAACTCCACGCGCTTTGAGACCGTAAACTGAATTGATCATAACTTGTTTATTACACACAGGATACTAATGAAACTTCACATACATTTGAAGACAGTTAAAAGCTACAAAATAACGTTTAAAGTAAGTCTTTAAAGTTCTTATTTAAGGTGTTAGGACCTATTTAAGTGTTTTTATATATCATTAAATAACTTTTGAACGGTTCATTAATTTCATTTTTTTATTGCCCAACAAATTAAAACTAATTTTTAAAAGATCATGTACAAAAGATGATAAGAATCCGCTTGACCGTTTCAGAGATCCAGCAAAACCACAAACGTTACTCCAGCAGGATCTCGAATAACTTCGCAGCCGAAGAAAGAAAAATTACAAAATTATTTGCAACATTTACCTCGTTTAGACAACTAATTATATAGCTAATATTTATTTCAATATTCCCATTAAAAAGGAAAATGTCTGGCTGCAGTAACGTTACCCCAGCAGGATTAGTTTTTTTTAAATAACTAAAAAACTATAAGTGCAACAAATTTAAAAATGTGCGCAACAATTACAGAAGATGGACAACTAAAAATCTGTAAGATTAAAATTACTATTTTCGACATTATTTTGCTGGGGTAACGCACACATATTTTTGTAATCAGCAATAGAGACGTTTAATGTCAAATGGTTCCATAGACAAACAAACTTTCTATAGATTTGGACTCATCGTCTGACAGTGACATCTAGTGGTGAGTTTGATTGTCGACCAATCAGAGCCAACCATTTTGACATGTTTCATTGAGCTTTCAGTATATTTTATTGGACCGATTTTAAAAACTAATGGATGAAAGTGGAGAGGATGGAGGGGTATTGCGGGTTACCTTTATTTTCCCTGAACACGAATCTTCCTAAGGTAAGAGTGGACGAGTTAATACGATCGCGGCATTCGACATTGCAGTCCTGTGCCATGTTAGATATTGAATGTACACGTAGCGAGAGTAGCGATATACAATGTGTAATAAACATATTTTGTGTAATAAATACTTTTTATTTCTATTCTTTCCCTTGTATCTATCAACCTGCAAAATATTTGTTTTCAATTAGTAAAAGATTTTTTTAGATTCGGATCGGTGGATACGACGATTTCTGCACACAAAAAACGCGAGAAATATTGTTCAGTATTTAATTGTGAATCGATATAAACTTTATTTATAACCACTAGAGGTCACTAGATACTACAAATTTTAACTATCCCCCGCTAGATGTCGCTAGTGATATGTCATTGTGACAATAATATCGATGAAGATGTCGTTAGTATCTCCCGACAACTAATTTTTATTACGTTGATCACTATTTCGA
Organism: Hypena proboscidalis; assembly: GCA_905147285.1. Classification (NCBI taxonomy): domain Eukaryota; kingdom Metazoa; phylum Arthropoda; class Insecta; order Lepidoptera; family Erebidae; genus Hypena; species Hypena proboscidalis. The sequence goes on along the minus strand of LR990156.1, from coordinate 10,282,046 downwards.
GTAGGGCGTGGGCGAGTTTTAACGACTACTAATTTTGGCATTTCAGTCCTCTGGCATGTGAGATATTGAATGCACACGTAGTGAGAGTAATATATGTAATAGACATGTTTTAAACTAAATATTTTTTGCCTTGTATCTATCACACTGAAAAAGTTGACCCATTGTCCAAGGTGAACGTGTCCAAATTATTACTCTCAGTGGGGGTGACTTTGAATCGCCTTCTAACTTTGAACAAAGTTGTAAAAAATGCTTTAATAATTTATTACGATTGCTGTTCATATTCGAAAGCCAAATGAACATATAATTTATTGTGTTGTACACTAGCTATTTTATTGTGATGTTACGAATAATATTTTTTTACTAAATGGGTACACCTAAACCAAGCTTTCTATTACATACTGCCGTTCCCATATTTTTTCAACAGTTTCTTAGTATATATGCTATAAAAATAATCAATAAGTATGGAACCTTGTGACAATGCCTTTTTTGAAGTTCAAGGAACGCACGATGGGTGCTTTTTGTAGTTCACTGTCATACAATACAATTACAAGTGGATTGTGAAGAGGTTTTAACATATAATTAGCTATTTTCAAGGACCAAAGCGTGGGACATATAGTGGGTAAATTAAATAAAACTCACATAATATGAAAACATTATATTTGGCTTACACTACAACGGTAAGGCATCGAAGGCTGGACGTTCCTTTGTACTGAGTTCTCATACTCAAAAATCAGGTACACCACTGAGTTCTAACCGACAAAAAAAAATATGATTATTCTGATCTATAAATGTATATAAATTAACAGGTAAATGTAAAAAAATCCGGTATTATCCGGTAATAACACTAAGTATTTTTTTATTTAAATCTTGTCATTTCCATACAAAATTTAATAATGTGAACTGCCAAGAAGTCGAATATTTCACAAAGCTATCGGAATTGGTGAAGATGTAAATATTACGAAACAGTTGAATAATTATGGGACCGGCACAACGGGCAGGCGCTTCAATCAACCAGCTACTGTATCCTACTTAACATTGAAACAGTTGAGACATTTAGAGACCTGGCAAGAGGTGACCGTAGCTGGTTGGTTAAAGCGGCTGCCCGGTGTGCAGAAACTCGCAGGTTCAAATCTTGCTGATGCCATAATTTTTCAACTGTTTCTTAGTATAATTTGCTAAGCATAGCTAAATGCTATAAATATAAGTCAATAAGAAAACGTACAAAATATTGTTTGGAAAATTCAAGCTTAATATGGAAAATACACTTTTATCAGTTTTTGATTGTCTACATACATGATAAAATATTCGATTCTTTTTACAGTAACAGATAAAAAACATAATAGAAAATTAAAAAATCAAAATTAAAACTCAGTCGTGTTCCGGAATACTGACTTATTATACTTGTTTTCACTGTATTGCTGTTAGTAAAAACACAATATTATTGATATACACATGGCCATTTATATGGTTATATTTCGACCATATTTATGCAATAAAAACAGATTTATATAAAAATAAAATATGACTTTTAAAAAAATATTAATTTAATAAAATTCCGGACCATTTTTTTTTGGTAATTATAACATAAAATATAGGATTTATACTAACAGCAAATTCCATTCTTATAGAGGCAAATATAACTGAACCAAACCCATTCACAACGCGTTAGCGATTTTGGCCCAATTTCACCTTCTTTATCTTTTGTTAACGCTAAAATAGAATTGGAAATATTCATGTTTTTTTTAACGCATATTAGTAAAATATAAAAATACCGGAATAGAGATGACAAAAAGTGAATTTAATTAAAATTGACCAAGGAACACGGCCAATATAAACATCGATTAGACAGAAATACTATATGTAATGATAGCAGCCCTGTATCTAATACATGTCCCACTGCTGGACTCGGGCCTCTTCTCATGATGAGAAGGGTAAGGCCATAGTCCACCACGCTGGCCAAGTGCGGATTGGTAGACATCCCACACCCTCTAGTACTTTTAAGGCACCCTCAGGAATGCCGATTTCTTAACAATGTTTTCCTTCACCGTTAGCGAGCGATAATTTATATGATAAATACACACATATCAAAAAGACGAATCTAAACGATTTATTGACAGAGGTGTGTGCCGTGGGTTCAAACCCGAAGCCTTTGACTTCGCAGTCCTACGGTCTCCCACTCGGCTATCGCTGCAATGTAATGTGACGTCACATTTCACAACGGCCATATAAACTCCCGTCTTGCTGATATAGAAACAAATCTACAATGGCTTATATCTTTTTTTACTTCATAGTTATTCGAAAAATAGTTAGCTAGATAGAGTATAATTGAAACGAATAAAAAAAACATGTTATATTTCCCATTCTATTTCTCTCTCTCTCTCTCTTTTAGACTGAGCGAGAGAGAGATATCGAAAATGTTCGTTCATCCGTTAACGGTCGGTTCAAAAAGTGAAATTGAGGCTTACAATTTGAGTTGAGGTTGCATTGAGGTTGGTAACATGTCTCGCCTCAGTTAGAAGGGTGTATTCTTACAGAATTTTAATAAAATATTTAATGATATGTCATTAATTATTGTTTCTCGTGATTAATTATGTCTAAATAACTAAAGGTGTCGTGTTTGCAAATTTAAACGATCGAAAATTATGTGTACGAAATAAAATCTCAGAGCAATAAGCCAAGTGGAGATGTCATTTTTAGGCGTCAACCGCTGCCAAATGTACTCTGGCTCTTGCACGCCATACAAAACTAGATGTCAAATCCTATGATTTGAAAGTAGCGCGGTACAACTAACTCCCCGCTTCCCCGCTAGTTTTTGCAGCATTAATAGATATTATATAGACTTTTAAAGAAAAAGATTTTTTTTTATTCAATTTCTGAAATAATTTTAACGAATTTTTTACATTTTTTAAACTACATAGATCACTAAAGTAGAAAAGCACGTATTTTGTACAAATATTTGAGACAACAATGAAAAAAATATTGTAAATTTTTAACAAAAATTATCCGTGTAAATTTTAAACAGTATTTCAAAACTAATAAAGTTAGTTTTGTAATTGTAAATACAAAATTGCTGCATGTTGACAAAGTTCTCACAACAAATGAAAATTATACATACCCATCGCCATATCCTTTTGGATAATATAAGCGTGTCATAAATAATGTTCCAGCGATTTTATTTCGTACACATTGTCGAAGTGAATGCAAAATAGCAGCAGATCTAAATATTTTTAACTATAACATTTATAGCAGGTACAGTTATATTTTTATAGCAGTCATTTTGCGTGCTAGAATATCGTTATTCAATAACGTCATGTCGATAATGTAATAACGCTATGGAGTTATATTATTAGATAATGTTTTAACGTTATAACATTATAATTATGCAATAATGTTACTCCATTATGTCAGAACCTTAATTGCTTATGTCGACAACGTTAAGAAATAACACAAAATATATAGTTTATTGAATCATTTTGAATATTTACATTAGACACGAAATTATATTCAAATTCTTGTAACATTATAAGCAAATTATAGCTTTGCTATGCCTTTTTGTATTTTATATAATATTGAAGTTGAAAATTAAGAATCCTTATTATTATTTTATTTTTAAAATTATTATTTTATTTCAATAATTTTATTCGGGTTTTAAATGTCTAAAATATAAATACATAACTGCACCTACAAAAACTTATCCTAAGTGTAATATTTACAAATTCACTAAATAATTATCATTAATTATATTCTGAATACATTTGTTTTAAGAAATTTAAGCCGATGTTATAGAAAAAGTAAGTGTTTTATTTATTTTTAATGTTTAACTTGTATGTATCATATAAATTTTTAATTATAACGATTTTTTACTTCATGTAGCGCATAGAAATCTAGTACGCCCCGGTCTAGAAAATCGAAATCTACTACTTAAAACAACGAATGCCACGCGGACGAAGTCGCGGGTTATATATTATTAAAAATCACGTGTCTAGGTTCTCAGTTGATATCTTTAATCATTACACTGTTCTCTAATCAATAGAGTATTCAATTTAACTGGTATTGTAATTAAATCATGAGGACAAATTAATAAAGATTTAACTTAAATTTTCATTACATGATACACGCAAGTTTAAGCTCTAAATGAATTATAATAAAGCATATTTTGGTCGGACCGTGTTACAACTAATACTAGGAGGTAGACATTCATTTCCATTCTACAATGCTATTCGGTAACGTCTTTGAACAACTGCAATGGGTAATATAATGGTGAGTTCGGCCATATTAAGCTGAGTTCGGCCATATAAAGCTGAGTTCGGCAATATCAGTGTGGCTATTCAGGTATACTTGTATCAGGGGCGAAGCTACCGCCGTATTTGCCGTATTTATACGGTGCCCCCGGCATACGAGGGCCCCTAAAGTGCGTAAGTAAGGAAGTAAAAAAAACTGCAATATCAGGGTGGCTATTCAGGTAAACTCGTATCAGGGGCGTGGCTACCGCCGTATCTGCCGTATTTATACGGGGCCCCCGGCATACGAGGGCCCCCAAGTGCGTTAATAAGACAGTTAAAAAATACCTAAGTTCTTCGATGAGACATGAACGCCTGTCAGACCTCTCAGTATTGTCCATAGAGGCAGAAACTTTAGAAAAACTAAAGTCATCATCAGCTTTAAATGATTTAATAAATCAGTTTGTAGAATAAGAGGCAAGAAGAGTGTTTATTTAATTTAAAATGTTTGTAAAAAATATGGTAAAAGTAACAGATAATCATGATGAATAAATATAATTATATTTATATATATTATTTTGCGGAAAATAATCTTAGATATAAGTTGAACAATGTACTACACACTATAAGTACATATAATGATAGTATTCATTTGATTGATACTAACAGTTTTGTTAGCAGCAAATTATATTTGACTAAAGGTAACTATTACCTTTCTGCTAGTTTTAAGCGACAGATAGCAATTTCGCTATCCTATTTTATTGACATTACAGCCAAGAACTTGGCTACTAACAGATCTGCTTCTATTGAGCAGACTAATGACATGCAATTATCTAATGATTATTTGAATCATGACATGAATTATAACTTAGCCTCTATTGAGGGTACTTCTGACATTCTTAATATTAATGATATTGACATTTCTAATTCTCATATTAATTCTGAAATCTGCAATCATTTAAATTAGTTCATGAGACAACAGAGGTAGCAACCTCTAGCTCTAATTTATTACATGTACAATTGATCAATTTAGCTGCAGAATCAAATAGTAATTATATGTCAATACACCCACAAAAATGTACTAATTACAATACAAACGAAAATATAAACCTGGTGCATCAAAATATATGTTGTTTAAATCTGAGTAAGCAACTAGAACTGGAATTATTCATGAAATCTGAAAATATTAGTATAATGTGTGTTACTGAGCATTGGCTTAAGGGGCATCAGCTCATGTTTAATTTCAGCAACCACCAGGTTGGTAGTTCATTCTGCAGGGTCAACACAATACATGGGGGGGTCCCTAATTTTACTTAATAAGAAACTTAAATTTAAAGAACGGAAAGATATTGTGTCCCTCTCTGTAGAATGTTCCATAGAACTCTCCTGTGTACAATTAGAGCAGTTCATTATTATATGCGTATATAAACCTCCCTCCGCAGACCTTAATTTATTTTTAGAAATCATGGATGAAGCCCTATGCAGAGTAAATATTTTGGGTAAAACAATTTTAGTCTGTGGAGATTTTAATATTAATATTCTAGTTAATACAACTGCATCATGTCAAATTTTGAGTCTTTTTAAATCCCATAATTTAATAAACTTATTTATGGAGCCTACTAGAATAAGTGCCACCACGGCTACATGCTTAGACAATATTTATACAGATATTAGTCCAACTCACAGAAGTATTATTAATAAACTAGATTCTGATCATTCTGGGCAAATGATAAGTTTTAAAATAAAAAGTAAAAATGTAGTTAGGAAAAAAATTACTTCTGTACCAGTAACAGCTAGTCGCTTTGAACGTATGAGAGTTAACCTAGCTAATAACTTACCTTTCTTAGATACTGACATAGAGCCTAATGTAATGTATAATTCGTTTTTTGATTCATTTCTTCGCGATTTTAACTCAATATTTACTTCCAAGGAGATTACTGTTACTAGTAGTCCTGTCTTTGGTGACTGGGCAACCGCAGGTATCCATAAGAGTAGGCAAACATTGTACATTTTATACTATGAAAGACAATTTAATAGCAGTGAAGAGTTTAAAGAACATGTCAAATCATACTCGAAGATTTTTAAACGCGTTTGTAAAATTGCCAAATCTACATTTATTAAATCTAAAATCAAAAACAGTAGTAATAAAATTAAAGCCACATGGAAGGTTATTAATGAAGAGACTGGGAAGGTTAGATCAAAAAATTCAGACTTTAAGTTAAGTATCAATGGTCAAGTAACCAAGTCAGATTTAGAAGTTGCCAGTGCTTTTGAAGGATTTTTTACTGCTTTTCCTGTCTCTCTAACTAGTGCTTTAGGCTCTTCCTCCTCCGTTGCCGAGTCGTTACTTAAAGATAATGTGAAAACCAAACGAAATTTAAGAAAAATAGTGATCTCCATAAATTAAATCTAAGGAACAAAAACAAACTCGCTGTGCCCACTACTAGGCTCCATAAAATCTCTAACTCGTTTCCAGGTCAATGTATACGCTTTTACAATAAACTTCCTTTAGACGCAATAGAATTATCGATAGGTAAATTTAAAAAATATGTTAAAACTAAATTATGTCAAAAAGCTTACTATAATATTTCAGACTACATAAATGATAATAGTATTTGGAAATGAATTGCTCTTCTTATGTGATTTTTTGATGTACCTATATTATATTGCTATATTTTTCATTTTAAAAGATGGTGCACATGAGTTTCTCACCAGCTCTTCTCATAATGCAATACCCATCGGAGCTGGTACTTAGATTGATTTTAATTCGATTCTAAACAGTTTGATTAAAATTAATCTGAGCTTCGGTTATTCAAATCATTGTAATTAGTATAATTAAGTATTATTTATTATTTACTTTTATATCATTTTTTGTAATGTTTTGACGTGTTCAAGCGCCTCCTGGGGCCTATGAAAATAAATGATTTGAATTTGAATTTTGAATTTGAATTTGAATTTATATGCACTTTTTTTTCTTATGTTAGTAATCTTTACCCTTAATAAGGGCCCCCAAATATGTTTTATACGGGGCCCCACCAAGGCAAGGCCACTAACTCGTATACTTTATACACACCTCTATACTTGGTGGGGTTTGATATACAGGGTGGACTTAGATATTACAATTTTAGCTAACTCAATAGTAAGTCTACGTTAAGTAAAGCTGGGGTATTACACTGGTTATTCTTATATGGATCTGTCGATACAAATATGTAAAAGGTAAAAGCTGATAAAAACTCAGAATGAGTGAGAAAAAGAACTAATCTTAAGTATTATTCAAATTATGATTATGATTATTTAGTGGACCGCGGTTTCACCTATACTTACTACTACATTAGCCAGTCTCAGTGCAAGACTGGCTGCGACTCAGGCGCGACATATCGCACTCTCTTGATAATGCCTAGAAGTATAGGCGAAACCGCGGTCGACTAAATAGACCAACATTACATGAGTAACACCCGTATTTCATAATTTGAAAAATGTTACAAACTCACGTCAGTTTTAATAAAAATAATCTTAAGTAAGTAAAAACTAATATTGAGTATTTTTTAAAATTTTAACACAATTCATTTATTTTTAAATCAATATATTTGGACAACAACAAGCTGTAGAAGATTATTTCATTTACAACCGACATTCAAAAAAGGAGGAGGCGATTTGTGATTAAATAATCGTTGAATATATCCACGAAACACTTTACTATCCAATTTAACTAATATTTAGCTCTAATTTCACAGGTGCTAGATAAACATTATTGGCAGGATAAGCAGATAACACACATAAATTAAAGTGACAGCTGTGTTCTTCTTTCAAGTGTAACTTGTGTCACTTTTAAATTCGGTCAGGTTACATTTTATGGGTCGAATAGGATCTATCCGAAACCTCGAAAACTGGCACTTAATATAATAATGATATGTCAAAAATAATTGACTTAGATTGAAACTAAACTAACTGGCAGGCAAAGGCAAGAAATTTAGAAAACTACAATAACTAAATGCTTTCTAGGTGGGGGAGCTTGTTCAATACTTCGTGTAGCTTTTGGCACGTGCAGAAAAAAATTAACACAATATATAACCTATTTTTTATAGTAGTTAAAAACCCTATAGAAGGCGAGACTAGTGACATGTGGTTAAAATAATAATTTTAAGACGTCACCGAACAGCATTTTTTTAACTTTAGTACTATTTATCAAATAATACACTTTACAGCAAGGAATTTTCAAATGAGGTCAAAACCAACTTAAAAGAGTAATAAAGGCAATACCAAGTTATTTATTCGAAGTATCAAAAATATAGCGCCAACTTCACATTTATATTAGTGTTCCCATTCGAAAATTCCACCCTGTATAACGAATAGGCAAGCTTACTAACTATAATATAATCCGAATACATTGGACATTGGACGAATCAAAACAACGTGTTTGTGCAATATCAGGATATGTGAAAAGGCAATTATTTATGGCAACAATTTTAAGTACCAATTTAATGAAAAATTGAAATTTTTACGTGTTATTAGAAATGCGAGCATTTGTTAAGATCAAATGTTTTAACAGCATTTGATGAAGTCTTTGTATTTGATGCATTCATTTATTATTACCCGTTTGCGGCAAGTTTGTCAAATCTTCAGGTGACGCTTTGCCATAGTACTACCCGCTTTGCGTTAAGTTGGTCAAATCTTCAGGTAGCGCTTTGCCATAGTTACTACCCGTTTGCGTGCCCATACCCGTGAAATTACTGGGATTTAGTACCTTTGGTGATATGAAAAATACTGGTAAACATTTTAAAACCGGAAATCTATCATTGGGATATTATATGTAATGCTTGCAAAATAAAGACAGGCACACATATTAAGACTTCTACGACAACACGTATAACACAGAATTAAAAAAGTCGACAACAACAATAACAATTAAAATGCCCATTAAACACCTAACAGCTATAAGGCAGACACTTTGTAAGTTGGTCCAATCGCTGCGATCAGTCGCACGACTTTTAGTCGCAACAAACGAAATAATTAAAAATCACAATTTGCGATTAATCGCACGAATTAAGTCAAAGCTGCCGCGTATGAGCTTGCGATTAGTCGTGCGACAAAATAATCGCACGATGGACCGAAACGCAATTAAGATTAATTATTTACAATTAAACATGAGTATCACTATTGTTGCTATATTATATCATAAAAATATATTTAATTATGGCAACATATAACTTATTTAATTTGTTCATTCACTGTACTCGGTCGAAAATAACATAAATAAATATCTCACAACTTACTCACAACGCCATCTATTCCCAAACTAAGCAGAGCTTGTACTATGGGTACTAAAATAACTGATACTAATACATATATTTGTAAGTACATACTTATTATAATTATATAGAAACACGACACAAAGACAAACCCTCATGATCATGCACACAAAGATTCTTTTGAGCGGGAATCGATCCCGCGACCTCGGCGTCACAGGCAGGTGCACAACCCACTCCACCATCCGGTCGACATATATCGGATTTTAAAAAGAGAAAGAAAGTAAAGTCATTTTATACTTTTTTTTTTATGGTGGATAGGCTCGCGTTTGACCACGATCTCACCTGATGGTAAGTGATAAAAAACAAAGATCTCCGTCCCGTATGTCTGTCTGTCTGTTCGCGATAACCTCAAAAACTATTGAACGGATAATCGTGCCGTTAAAATCAAGAGATAGAATCATACTATATTTATTTATTTAAAGTTAGAGTATGCTCCTCTAACCGCGAGCTAGGTTCGATTCCCAGGTCGGTCAGTGTTATTTGTCAACATTCCCTCAAAAAAATTACAATAGCAGCACGGAGTTGTAATTGTGGCCAGTGGATGGCGATGGGCTCACCCCCTATCCCATGGGACCTAAACATAACAGGTGAAGTGTGGGTGTTGTACACCTCTGCCACACTCTTCTGGATAATCGATGAGACAGGTGCTAAGCCGTGATTTCTTTTTTCAATATCAAGGTGTTTAGTTTTATTTATGCAATTGATTTGTATAAGGCTCAGTAATGATTTGTTGTAGTACATTCGCAGTTCTTAATTATATAATATATTGTTACTATTCGTGAGGACCTGTTGGCTGAATGTTGCATAATATTTTTATTAATATTAATTGTTACTGCTGTTGGTCTTCCAATAAATAAATAAATAAATAATATAGGTGTGATCTTATGTTATGTTAATTCAGTAAACTTGGAACTAATTTAAATATATCTGTATTTTATGACGATATTATATTATATTATCAATACTTATATAATTGTACGCCCGACTGACTGATTCATCAACGCTGGGCCTAAACCACTAGGGCTGGGAACTTTAAATTTTCCATGAGGGTTCCTTACATGGCGTAGAGGAGCAATAAGAAGGGATTTTTGGCAATTCCATTTTAAAGGGGGTAAAATTAGGGAAGAACAGTTGTATGAAAGTCCGTCATTTTTGAAGTAACAAGCATGAAATTTCGTATAGTTAAACTCGAATAAAAATAAATGATGATGACAAGCCTTGAGCAATATTAAAAAGAAAAAGGAACAACAAATCCAATGCAATAAACTACCGCAAATATCCACTCTATTATGTCCATCCTAAGGTTGCCTGGAAGAGATCGCGTCAAGCGATAAGGCCGCCCTTTGTACATTATAGTTTTAAGTACCTATTTCTTTGTATGTTTGTTACAAATTTGATGTGCAAATAAAGTTTTCTCTATCTCTATCTATCTATCTATGATTTTCTGTACCGGGGTTTTTCTAAATTTTTATTCCAAGAGGGGGAATTTAGGGTTTTGCAGTTAGAAGTGAGTTGACGCAAAAATTCAATAGATGGCGTTGTTAATATTTTTTAACTTGCGGGCGACGGTCAGAATAACGTTTGCGGTTAGGGCATCTAGTGATTTATATTATTTTCGATCGAGTTAGCAATACTTATACACATAATTTTGTGAGATACACTAGATTTCATAGACACAGTGAAATAACATTTAGTGCTAGAGAATTCTAGGTGATAATGTAGCATATGTATTATTTTAAAGCAGATTATAACTTTCCTATGCCTTTTTGTATTTAATATAACGTTAAAGTTGAATAATTAAGTTAAATAAAGGGGTGCAGGATTCGAACCTGCACCCCTCGTTTAAACGCCCAAGGTGCTTTTCTATTCAGCCATCATATGTGACTAAGTGACTTATCAGTCATCACACAGATGGCGCTAAAATCAAGTAAGGTATACATATATATATGCCTATGACGGCACAAAAAGGTTTGAGAAATTTAGAGTCTAGCAGCATACGAATCCAAAGCTGAATTGGCGAAGCACCTGGGACGTTTACCCGAGGGGTGCAGTTTCGAGTCCTGCTGGCCTTTTAATCTTTCAACTTTGACATAATATAAGATAATGTAGCAGTTTATTTTACATTTAGGAACAAAAATAATAACTTTTTTAATTTTAAGCTGAAATATACTACTTATAATAACCGTTATTTTTCAATACCACATTATCACCTAGTATTCAGAATTAAAGATAATCTAAGGCACTATAAGAATTATAATAGGTTGCTAAAATTATACATCATAATGTTACAGCCAAAATAACAATAACCATATTAAGTACAACATAACGTTATAAATAATAAATAACGTTAAATATTTCGTTATTTCGATAAGTACTTATAACAAAATGAAATAACTTTTTAAATCGCGCCAGCACGATAACATTCATTTTTAACAGTTATAATGTATAATTTTAACAGAAGAAAAAAATATTTTTTTAATTATAACGATATAGCTTAGGGAGTGTTCAAGTATTACGTAACGCAATATGGGGGGCGGTCTCGTAAAACGTTACGATGCGTTACAGGGGCGGGAGGGGGTCTTTCTTATAACACGTTACGTAACATTGATTCTAAAAAATGTGTGTAGGGAAAGCCAAAAATTTATAAAAAATAAACAAAATATGCAGGTGTTGCGAAATAAAATTATCTATTGTTTTATTAAGTAGATTAAAACTATTCCAAGTGTAAAAAGTATTACATAACTTTTACGACTTTAGGGTAAACATTATCACTTGAGTGTTGAAAAACGTTACGGTGTGTAACAAGGGGAGGGGGGGCAGGGGGTGAAAAATCTTCAAAAATAGCGTTACGTAATACTTGCCTGCTCTCTTAGTATCGTTATTGCTGTAACGTTTTGAGGTCCAGTGATTGCTATTTAAAGATATATGCTTGTAAATTAATATTATAACGAACAACGTAAACTGCTATCAGCAATCACTGCTTTCGTTACAACAGCAACTAATTATAATGTTAATAACTGCTATTAACAGTTAACAACAGTATCGTTAGCATTAACATCGCTGTCAATAGCTGGCAAGTTATTGATAATAGAACTTATACTCTGACATTCATTATTATTAACATTATTATCGTCAACATTGGTAACTGTTATCACGGGGGAATTAACGGAGGAGTTGTTATTATTAGCTGCTATTTCGTTACTAGACGTTGTTGCTATAGATATATCTCTTATAGTGTTATTTTCGTTACTGCCGGAGCCTGAAGCGACAGGACTGTTGCCGTTCAGCTCGTCGTAACAAGGCGGCATTTCGATGTTAGTTCGTGCCTCTTCATCGACTCTAGCGTTTAGGCCGTCTCTACTGAGATACTCAGGTGGGGGGCCGAAGAATTTGCATCTCATAGCTTCGTTATACGGTGGGGGCCGTGTCCCATCGGGTAGGACCGGATAATTCTCGAAGTTCGCTCCTAAAAGTCTGATAGTTCGACCGTTTAGTGTGTAGGTATCATGAGACGTCATTCGCACGAAATCTAGATCGTCTATATTAATTTCTGCTACGTTAGGTGTATCGGGACGCCTTTCTGTATCATTACGGCGTCCAAAACGTGGGATGGTAAGCTGAAATCGACCGAGCTGCAGTGTTAACCGTTGCCTGTCGATTTGATCAATAACTCTGTCGATGGTAGAATTATTGTTCCTCATGTAGTCGACGGGAGTTGCCATATAATTTAAGTCCCTACCATAGTCCGCTGTTTCTGGGTTGGTGAAGAAGAACTCAGAGGTGTTCAGGTCGCAGTAGGTGGGGCTGCGGTAGTTGTCCAGGGTTCGGTTTCTGGTTGGGGAGTTGTTTAGAGATGAGCTGCGCACGTTTGTTAGTTCCACGTCGCTTTGGGTTGGGACCTAGAGAAACAAAAAATGTTAAATACATATTATCAATTCATTTATTCTGTTGCAAATACAAGTACATGGGATGTTAGGTTCATATGAATACATTTAAGGAACACTGTATTTTACCTTGTGGCATGCAATAAATTAGAAACTAAATAGGTACTAAGATACAATAGTGAAATACAATAATGAAATTCTCTAAACCTACACATAATAATAAAACAACATAATAATAGAACTAAACTGTGCAACATTTCTACAGTTGATCACGTAGTTAATCATCTATGGAATAATAACATTTTCCAATAATATTTTTTTTAGACAATTTTTAACAATTTGAATGTTTAGTTCTCCGAGAATCGCTTTTGTTATAAAAAAAAAAATATATATATTTCACATGTCGCACACAACGCCATCTAGTGCCAAACTAAGCAGAGCTTGTAATATGGGTACTAGAATAACTGATACGAATACATACAGGGTGGATGCGACATAGCGACATTTATTGAAACCACAGCTTCTATACATGGCCAGTATGCATTTCCACCGGATAAAAAATTCTCTGGCGAAAAAAAAAATCCACGTCTTCCGAACAAATTGCACGATCGCAATGTTCAAATTGTTCGGAGAACGTGATTTTTTTTTTTCGCCAGAGAATTTTTATCCGATGGAAATTGATACTTACCATGTATAGAAGCTGTGGTTTCAATAAATGTTGCTATGTCGCATCCACCCCGTATATATACTTTACTTTTGTAAATACATACTTATTATACATAGAAACACCCAGACTAAGACAAACCCCCATGTTCATGCACACAAAGATTTGTCTTAAGTGAGAATCGAACCCACGACCTCGGCGTCGCAGGCAGGTACACTACGCACCCCGCCATCCGGTCGTCAATTGGTAGATGGTTGTATACTCTAGGAGCCATACAGAATATACTTTTATTTAGATATGCAGTTGTATTAGATGGACAACTGATTTTCAAATTGTGTCTGCTCATATCACGCTTATATAATTCAAGTGTAGTGGAGATGTATAACACTTACATTTCACCTGTTATGTTTAAATCCCATGTGATACGGGGTTAGCCTGTCACTATCTACCGGGCACAATTCCAAACTAAAGAGAATTTCTTGACCAAAATATCCCAAGTTTTACTTTTAATGACCCAGGAATGGAACCTGAGGCCTCGAAGTCAGCAACACGTTGCTCCTTATCAGCTCCTAACCAGTACACGCGGCTACGTCTCATGGCGATAGTACCCGTTCGGACGTGCACTGCACAATTTGCGCCAACCAACCACGCTATGGCATTGATCAACACACTGATTGCTCAGCATCCAGAGATTGATATTTTTTACATGAAGTTTGCTGAATTTTTAAAAATATGTGTCCAATTTTTTTGTAATATATTGTAATCTATTTATGTCATACAAATGTATACCTAGCTTATTGTGCATATTGGCTAATACTGTTAGCGCAATAAGTATCTAATTTAATAAATAAATAATAAATAAATAAATAAACACTAGCAAATTACAATATACCGTTAGTACATAATGTTCATTTTTCAGATTTTTGCGAATCGCTGACGATACAATCATATTTTCAAAGATGCATATTTAACTATTTTTAAAATCAAAATATACTTTTGTGTGAGTAAAATTGTCTTTCTTTTTAACACGCTTATATATTAGCTTCACCTGTATGTATGTATGTATGTATGTAACCGACTCCTTTGGACTCGATTTTGACCCACTTTAAACGGACAGATTTCATTAAAATTTTGCACACCTGTCAAAGATCGATGACAATGCAATAATTCGAAAATAAAAAAATTAAAAAAAAAACGCTCTTATAAATAAACCAAACTAAAAAGTAGAAAATAAATAATAGTTTAAAAAACTAAAACTTCTTACTAAAAAGTGAAAAATAATTCCTAATATAAGCTGAAAATGGTAATGAACAAAAAATACTAGTATTATTGTGAAAAAGCGTGGGGTGCTCTGTGCCATATTTTTCGTCTATCGAGCAATGTCGTATATAATATCTAGGTCTCTAAGGAGATGAAAACAGTTCGTAAAGTATGCCGTGAGTTAAAAATGGTGTACAAGCTTACTGGTCGGTATCTGGTAGAGAACACTGCAGAGAGTCGGGACAGGCCGAAGGAGCCTCGGTCTTCAGGAGTCACGCATTCCGCTGGAGATTCCTCAGGAGGACACTCCGTGTTGCACTGTGGAAGGTAAAAGAAATTCAAATTAATTCAAATTCAAATTATTTATTAATTGTTTGTTACAGGTGTTAATTATACAGTTCTTATGTACTAAAAATTAAGTCCCCATGCGTGACATGCCATATTTGGCGTACAATATAACCATGTATATTTATTTATAATAATTATATATATTTCTCATTAGTCATAAATTATAAAAATAATATTGTTTGTTGAAATTAACATTGTTATACTGTTCGAAACATATATTTTTGATCAACGGAATGGTTCTAAAGTACAGATAGAATTGATTTGAAGTTTTAATTAAAATTTCTAGTAAAAACTAAAGTAAAGTAAAGTAAAAATTATTATTAAAAATTAAAGTCAAAATAAAAATCGAATTTAGGAACCAAAAAACAATAAAAATAATATTTATAATAATACAGTGACTTTATAGATTTGCAAGTTGCAACTGAGTTCATGTCTCAGACTTGCTATGCTATGATAGTGCCTACAAGGCCACAGCTCAATATAATGTTGCCACAAAATTTGGCAACGTTGATTTTCTACTAGAACTTCAGGTGATATATAAAAAAAAAAAAAATAAATATGACAAATACAGTAATAACACAAACATTTAATTGAAATGTGCCCGGTAAATGGCGATACGTGTGACCCAATGGCCATCCACCGGGCACAATTCCAACTCCTGACGAAAACTGAAGCAATAACACTTTGGCTAACCCGGGAATCGAACAGTTTTTTATTTACCTGTAGCGGCGTGTCCCGGACAGGCGAGGCCGGGGCGCGAGCCTCTGCTTCGAGAAGGCGGGATGCCTCGTAACACGGCGGGAAACGATGCGTCTGGAAAACAATATTGTAATTAGTATCAAGGTATTAGGTAAGCTTAATTTGCAATATAATAATTTACAAATGGCGGCTAATATATAATAATATACTAAGAAACACACTTTCTGCACACCAGGCCGCTTTAACCGCGCTTTAACGAAATGACGTAACAAACAGTTAAGAAATTTAGGGTCCTAGCATGAGGCGACCGTAGCTGGTTGGTTAAAGCAGCAGCCCGGTGTGCAGTACGTTGCAGGTCCAAATCCTGCCGGTCCATAAATTTTCAATTGTTTCTATAGGCCGTTTAACTGAGTCCTCGCCCGCGCGGTACAGAGGCGCGGGGGTATGACGACAAAGGGGACTGAAACAGCTGCGGGCGGTGGGCAAATTTTTGTGATTGTTCATTCCGTTCGCTACATGGGTAGCGATCGCATGTGTTAACTGTTGCAGACACCTTGTGAGAGGTACACATGTAATAACAATCTGAAGATGAATCGAAAAATCTTCAGACATAAAGTAAACAGTCAGTGCAAGCAAATGGCTTTTAACGTATACATAAATTTTAGAAAAAAGAAACTGGACACAAAAAAAGTTTTGACTTTCTTACGATTTAATTATATGTTTAGATAAAAAAATGTATAATAGTTTATTCTCAATTATTTTATTTACGTACATAAGTTCATTAAAATGTTGTATCTTCTTAACTATTTTTCATTTGATAAATCACTATTTCTTTTTTCCTATGATGTCACATATCTTAGGAAATATCTTGGTGCATTTCATCTCCTGTATGTTTCATTAAGTGCCCCCACCGCCCGCAGCTGTTTCAGTCCCCTTTGTCGTCATACCCCCGCGCCCCTGTACCGCGCAGGCGAGGTCTCAGTTAAACGGTCAGCCTATAGTATCAATTGCTAAGCATAACTAAATGCCATAAAATAATCAATTAGATATTGTTATATGATCGACATCGATAGATCGTCTATCAGCACCGTGAGCCGCTCTTATTGGCTGTTTCAACGCCAATTGCATCGATCGAAGGCCATCAATTTCGTCGTCGAAGTTTTTACCAAATCAAATCAAATCATTTATTTCCATGGGCTCCAAGGAGCGCTTGAACATGTCAAAACAATCATAAAAATACAAAAAAAAATATAATTAAAATAAAACTTAACTAATTAAATTATAATACTTATTGCAGTAAAATGATTTAATAACGGAGCGTAGATTGACTTTAATTCAACTGAGAAATTTGAATTAAAATCAATCCAAGTTCCAGTTCCGATGGGTATTGCATGATGAGAAGAGCTGGTGAGAAACTCATGTGCACCATCTTTTCAAATAATTCATACAATATTTGTTTGGTTTTTTTGTCAATAATTCAATGTGTAAGTTATAGCAACCAACCACCTTAAGTGGAAACAGCGGGGACCAATCAATCATCAAGTAAAGCAACGCTAACCGTGGTCAACCGCAAGGTGGGTGACCATCTTTAACACAAATAATTTTCCTCTGTGTCTCGGAGAGCACGTTAAGCCGTCCCGGTTGCCATTTGATCGCCTTGCCGCTTTCATTGCGCTGGTGTTGTGGGTTAGATCCTCAACCGGGACAAATCTTTTGTGTGATCTGCAAAGATTTTTCTGACTCTGGGTTGCTCTGTGTGTGTGAAGTGTATGTTTGTGAACACCCCCACGGCACAGGAATTATTCCTAGTGCGGGCGTCGTTTAAAAATAAACTACTCTACTACGTAAAATACTGATATTTCCATACCTGTGCATATTGCATATTATAATGTTGCCTGGTGGCCCGTTCGGCGTGCGCGTAACTCCTCAAAGCTGCTCTCTTCATATGCATCTTGCAGATGGCAGACACCAGCAGTACCACCGCCAACATGAATATGAGGGCACAGGCTGAAACAAATGAATCTTCGTTTTTATGTATAACACAGCTTTTTTCAAAAATTAGACAACGGGTCTGAATCGCGTAATTATTATAAAGGTAAATAAATACCTATACTCGACGTTTCGAATGACTTGCATCATTCTTGGTCACGAGCCGACTGAGTTTACCTTTATAATTATTACGCGATTCAGACCCGTTGTCTAATTTTTGAAAAATGTTGTCAAATCGCGAAAGTTTAAAAACATATACACTAGCTTTTGCCCGCCACTTTGTCGTCGGCTTGTTCTCACCATCAAACCAGAACACAGTAATGCAAGCACTAGCATTAGGCGGCAGGTTAAAGGTGAGACGGTGATAATAAAATAAATAAAATAAAATAAAAATAGCCTTTAATTATCCCACTTAAAAAATTGTGACAAAATAGTAAACAGAAAAAAAATAGAAGAAATAAAAATGAAAATTACAAACTAAAACTAAAAAGTAAATATGATTTTTAAATTAAGGGGGAATCCACTTAAGGACAAAGGCCTCCTCCATCGCATGCCAGTCGTGTCTATTTTGAGACGGTGATACCAGCAGTTGAATTGAGAACATAGTTTAATTTAAATCAAGTTTAAAATAGTTTAAATCAAGGTCATTAAAACAGTAATGAAGTATTTATTTAAAACAGGTTTTTTATATTTTTTTTTTTAGCTTACTAGTAATTTGCAAATACAAATTACTAGTATCCTTGTTAACCCCCTCCAGCTAAGCTTAATTCGCTTGTGTTAGGAGGAAGTTTACGTCCGTGGTGTAATGGCCAGGATTCGAACCCACGACCTCTCGATCGTAAGACCGATGCCTTATCCATTGCGCCACGGCCGCTTAAATTAATTTTGCTTTCTTAAAAAAAAGAAATTCTAACCCACTCTTCACCCTGTTTAGCAGTTGACTATTTTCGACACTATCCTGCTTTACAAAATTTTTGCCGACACAATCCCATATTATTAACTGCTTCGTTAGTCAAGCGAAATCATTTGTGTATTGCTCACCACAAGGTCTATTGCAGTGATGTATAAAATACCCACACTTCACCTGTTTTTTTTAGGTCTCATATCCACGAGGAAGTCTCTTTATAATTGATTATTAAGCATTTAGCTGTGCTTAGCAAATTATACTAAGAAACAGTTGAAAGAGGCGACCGTAGCTTAGTGGTTGAAAGCGACTGCCCGGTATGCAGAGGTCCAATATTTTTTTTAACTGTTTTTTAGTAGAAGTCTATTTATATTTTAAGATAATATATTATATGTAATTATTTACCAGTAACAGTATATATAGTTGACTGAATAAACCCGTAGTCATCCGGCGCGTGTCTATCTTCAAATAATGGTGGATATTCAACGTCTACAAAGCCTGAAAAAAAAATTAACAAGGTTATATAAATTGATATTTTTTATCACACAACACAGTAGAAAAACTGAAACAGTAAACAAAATTTGACACAAACTGCCTTTGGATACGCGCTACAGCAATTTAAAAGGCTTCCATATTATAATTGCAGCCCTGTATCTAATATATGTCCCACTGCTGGGGCACAGGCCTCTTCTCACGATGAGAAGGGTTAGGCCATAGTCCACCACGCTGGCCAAGTGCGGATTGGTAGACTTCACACACACTCAAGCACTTTATAGTCACTCTCAGGCAGGCAGGTTTCCTCACGATGTTTTCCTTCACCGTTAGCGAGCGATA
Source organism: Hypena proboscidalis (assembly GCA_905147285.1). Classification (NCBI taxonomy): domain Eukaryota; kingdom Metazoa; phylum Arthropoda; class Insecta; order Lepidoptera; family Erebidae; genus Hypena; species Hypena proboscidalis. Next base: position 10,261,935 of record LR990156.1, on the reverse strand, counting down.
ATTTATATGATAAATACACACATATCTTCGAAAAGACGAATCTTAACGATTTATTGAGAGAGGTGTGTGCCAAGGGTTCGAACCCGAGACCTTTGACTTCGAAGTCCTACGATCTCCCCCACTCGGCTATCGCTGCTTCCATATTGTTTTTCGTATATTACCTAAAGCTAATCGGATATTTGCATCTAGCAGTCAGCATTTCTTGTTGCTGAGCTGATGCTGGAAGGTACAACTCCTTAACAGTAAAGAGTATGGGGAGAATTCTTTAAATATACCTAAAGGCAATTTACTGTATTCATTCAAGTTATAAACGTTTTTTGCAATTGAAGTATTTTTTAATTTTTTCTGACTTCTTAATATTAACTTCTAATTGATTATGTATTAATTATTTTTATTATTATTATTTATTATTATTAAGTATGTATTTATTAAAGAAAAGTATGTATGTATTAGTATCAATTATTCTAGTACCCAAGCTTTGCTTAGTTTGGGACTAGATGGCGTTGTGTGTAAGTTGGAAGATATTTATTTATTTATTATTTGCATTTAGCTATGCTAAGCAAATTATATCCAGCAAATCGTATCCAACTTAAGATAGGAACAAATGGATGAGCGTGACGTCACGAAATGACGTATCATATTGTTGAGAAATTTAGGGTTCTGGTAGGAGGCGACCGTAGCTGGATGGCTAAAGCGGCTGCCCGGTGTGCAGTAAGGTCGCAGGTTCAAATCCTGCCGATCCCATATCTTTTTCTTAATCTTACCTTCCAACCGGGGATTATGTTGATGTTCGTCACAGCACGAAGGATGTTGACACAAAGGACTGGCAGTTCTACAACATGCTGACTCTGATATACACCGACCTGTAGAGCAGTTCAGCTTATCTGGCCCTGAAAAAGAAATACATAGATCAAATTTATTTCAATTCATTTATAGAGATTTTTTTTATACTACGCCCACAGCGAACGAACGTGTAGTCCACCTGATGGTAAGTGGAGTACAGCCCATGGACATCAACAATCCACAAAAGCAGATTATAGATGCGTCGCTGCAGCTGAGGACTACGGTGTTATGGATCATGTACCAGTAATTTCAGGGCCTGATCTCACCACCAAACCGAAACACAGTAATGGTAGCACTACTATTTGGCGGCAGGTTAAAGGTGAGACGGTGGTGCTGCCGCCCTCAAGCTCATTCACAAGAGCTCTACCACCAGTTAACTCTTCACGTGACCATAAGGCTGGCTTCTATTTTGGACAAAGGATCAGCATTGCCATCCAACGTGGCAATGCCGCCAGCCTTCTGGGCACGTTACCTGCGGTCGACATCGATGCGGACGTATCTTTTGACACCTGAATTTTTTACGAGTTTTGATTTATTTAATTATTTTATATTATTCTTTTATTCGATGTATATATAGTTAGTTTATTAAATTAGTTTTGAATATTAAATAATAGTTAGGTTAGTATTGTAAATATTTCATCATCATTATCATCATTTAGCCTTTATATCACACCATATCAGCAGTGTAGTCCACTGCTGGACTACACTGCTGGTATGGCAACAAGTGATTTAATACTTCATTTTGAGACCCTGGGAGGCTTTACATCGAAAATATCCACAAAAAATTTTACCTCATAAGAAATTCACATGGTCCTATAAAATAAAGTTCTCCAGACAATTTTCTATTTAGGATACTTGGTATCGAATTAAGAAATATCAAATCAAAATATATCGCAAAAAAGTGTGCGTTACCCCAGCAAAAGAATTTCGAAAATTGTAATTTTAATCTTACAGATTTTTAGTTGTCCATCTTCTGTAATTGTTGCGCACATTTTTAAATTTGTTGCACTTATAGTTTTTTAGTTATTTAAAAAAAACGATTCCTGCTGGGGTAACGTTACTGCAGCCAGAAATTTTCCTTTTTAATGGGAATACTGAAATAAATATTAGCTATAGAATTAGTTGTCTAAACGAGGTAAATGTTGCAAATAATTTTGTAATTGTTCTTTCTTCGGCTGCGAAGTTATTCGAGATCCTGCTGGAGTAACGTTCGTGGTTTTGCTGGATCTCTGAAACGGTCAAGCGGATTCTTATCATCTTTTGTCCATGATCTTTTAAGAATTAGTTTTAATTTGTTGGGCAATAAAAAAATGAAATTAATGAACCGTTCAAAAGTTATTTAATGAAATATAAAAACACTTAAATATGTCCCAACACCTTAAATAAGAACTTTAAAGACTTATTTTAAACGTGATTTTGTAGCTTATAACTGCCTTCAAATGTATGTGAAGTTTCATTAGTATCCTGTGTGTAATTAACAAGTTATGACCAATTCAGTTTACGGTTTCAATGCGCGTGGAGTTATTTGACCACAGATAACCCTGTATGTGGATATATCAACTGAATGGTAAGTCAATAATTAGTTGCTTAGTTCAGTTATATACCTGCAAAATTACAGCGCAGTACATACAATAATTACCGAGATAATAAATAAAAAGTCATTAGGAAGTGCAAGACCGTGGTAACCCGACCATGTTTAGGTGGTTACAAAAATGCGACCGCGTAGTACATTATGGTATCTTCTAAAATGTTTAGTATCATACACCTTACAAGTTCGGTACAGATGCGTACATAATTAAATTGTCAAGACACAACGTTACCGGCTAACCGCTAAAGTCTATGTAAACACACATAATATTTTTAATGAAATAAAATAGATACAATAATATTTTGTGTAGAACAGCCTATCCAAAGAAAAAAATCGAATTATGGAGAATGCCATAAAAGCAAAATTGATATCTCTTTTATATATATATCTGTAATTGTTTTAAGTTAAATTAATATTTTATTGAGAAAGTGTAGGTAAGTTAAGAGGCCTATTACATTTCGACTGTGATTTTTGTGTTTAATGGTCAACTTTGACGTTATTTTTCTAAGAAACTGTAAGACCTCAATAACTTTGACTTAAGTAGTGGTAAAGACAAGTTATTAAAATAGTTTATAGTGGCCTCGGTTTTTTCATTTTTTTCTTATCTATTGATATAACGGCAAAATTCCTAAGCGAGATTTTCAAAAAATTCACGACATCACTTTTTCGAGCTCGAAGTTTGTACTACTAAACATAAGCAAATTAAATGAAAAATATTTAATAATAGCGCTTATATAGTGGTTTAGTTCATAGTGGCCTCAGAATTTTAAAACATGTATGGAATATCTATGATAAAAATCCCAGTCTAAACCATAAAATTACTAAAAAGCGCTCAGAATTAACTGTGAATTTCTCCTTACTACATTAATATTGGTACGTAAAATTTATACTAGAACAAACGTTAGTTCATAAGAAATTAAATAGTTAAAGTTTCTTGAAAAATAAATAAGCTATAAAGCTTTAAATAAACGTATTTACAATTGCCAAATTGCTTTAAATTGCGATGCATCGGCTGCTCGCACTCAGTACCGCGCGAGCGCTCGTTGAGGTAACATCTATGCCGAATTTTTTCGCGCCGAACTATCTAGCTTGAACTGGTATAGTTGGACTTATCGACTTTGATCATGTAGGTACTTTTTGTAACTATTAATATTAAAATCGAAACATATTATTAATTTCTTTTTACTATGAGAAAAGCGGGCCTTAAAAATTTAAAAGTTAGATAGAACTTTTTTAAATCTTCTACATTGTATTTTGTTGGCCTGTAAACACAGATTACGTTTATTGTAGGCTCGATTTCAGATCATTCTATAGTATTTTCTCTACATAACTGGTAAATATTTTTTTCACCACACCAGCACGTAAAAACCGTTTTTACTCACTAGTGAGGCAAAGTGATTCAAATTTCGAAACACAAAATCCTTCCAATGACTATTCATTGGAAGGATTTTTTTTTCAGCACCCATGTGCTGAAAAAAAAAACAGCAGCCACCATGTAGGTTAGTAATAAACATTGACATCAATTTTATTAAATAACTACAAACTATACGTTTTAATTATTTTAAATTATATAAAATACACGCTTATTTAGTATTTTCATGTTTTAAATATTTTTTTCTTTTAGTTTTCATGTTTTCCATTAAAATCAGGTACTTAATTAATATTAGACTCTATAAATAAATGTTACGAAAAGCATTTCCGAATGCATATTGTGGAACTCTAAAAGAGTTGCGACAACTGTTTGCTTTTTTACCAGAAAAATCACGTGAAAGGTATTTGAAAGCGTATGACATAATTTAATTAGTGGCGACTTACAAAAGGTCCTAAAACGTATTCTGAATTGGTATTACTGTCGTATTTCATGGAATTATTCCAGGTTAAGCAATCGAGTACGAGTTTATTTAAATCTTAATATTTTCTCACTGGAAGAGGTGAACAGTTTTGTATGCAACGCAGTTGTAATTTCCAGTTATAAGTATATAGAAGTAGTCTTTATTAGAATCACTCGCTACGCTCGGGATTCAATTTAAGACAACTTCACAAGCTCAAGATTTAAAATTGGCACTCACAACAGAATTATAAACTTTTTCTCACTTGTTCCATAAATAACTATTATATAATAATATATAATAAATATCTGTGTTACTCAATTGTTTTGGTGAAAATACTTTCCCAATTATTGAAACTGTGTTTTTGTATACGAATTTGAATGTCAACCCGTTTCGAAATATTTACAAAAAAAACGACAGTTCTTAGTATTAGATTGCTGAGCATGGCTAAATGCTATATAAAAATCAATTAGAAATTCAGTAGAATCCGTTTATAATGATATCGAAAGGAATTGACAAACACGTCATAATAAGCGGACGTCATACAAAGCGTTTTGTAAAAAAAAACCTTTTTTATGTAAATATGTATGTACTTAAATATTTTAATAGAGAAACATAGTAACTACATTATGTATACATACCTACATATTAAATCAAAATTAAAATTGAACGTTATAAACACATTATTATAACACATATAAGGGTATTTGTTAATGTAAGTAATCTGTAATTTTTGTTTGCTTTTGTTTTTTCGTTTTATTGTTAAATCAGTTTCTAATACGATTGTGTATAAAATAAATCGGTATTGTCAAATTATCAAGACAAAAACGAGCCAAGTGCCGAACGTGTCGTCGAGAATCAACGAACATTACCGAAGGTGTAAATAATAATGTCGGTCATTATAACCGGACATAATTGATTAAATATGGGTCATAATAAGCGACGTGTAACTGTAAGGGAAGTCATTATATCCGACTTTTTATAAGAGTTTTATATGAAATTCAAAATTCAATATAGGCGGAGTCATAATAAACGGGTTCTACTCTATTTACAAAGTGTATCGAAAAAAGAATTGTAATTAGCAAAGTATATTTTTACTCAGCTATAAAATATAGGTCTAATGTGTCATTGATTTTTTTGAAATTGATTATTAGATCAGTTGTCATTATTAACAATATTTTAATTAAAATATCTTTTATATATGTAGTAATATTCAACAAGGACAATAATTAAATAACAAATAGCTATATTATAGAAAAAGTATCAAAGTCATTTAGTCGTAGCTATAGCAGAGTGTCGTGAACTCGTGACCCCGGGCGAGTTGTCGCCGTGCTTCGATATACCTAATCTTTCAAAATGCAATTTTGTGATAGGCCTCTTAACTAAATTAATTCATTTATATACAAAATGGAACATGCCATAAAAGCAGAATTGCTACCTAAAATATTTATTTGTTATTGTTTTTAAGTTAAATGAATGTAAAAAAAGTTCTGCAGAATTTGTGTACTGAACCTGTAAATAAATATTCTTTAAGAAACATAATTATAGTTTTTTAAAACACTTGCGTACACATCTGTACTAAACTTGTTACACTATCCTACATATTTAAAAATATACCATAATGTACTACGCGGTCGCATTTTTGTAACCACCTAAACATGGTCGGGTTACCACGGTCTTGCACTTCCTAATGACTTTTTATTTATTATCTCGGTAATTATTGTATGTACTGCGCTGTAATTTTGCAGGTATATAACTGAACTAAGCAACTAATTATTGACTTACCATTCAGTTGATATATCCACATACAGGGTTATCTGTGGTCAAATAACTCCACGCGCATTGAAACCGTAAACTGAATTGGTCATAACTTGTTAATTACACACAAGATACTAATGAAACTTCACATACATTTGAAGGCAGTTATAAGCTACAAAATCACGTTTTAAGTAAGTCTATAAGGTTCTTATTTAAGGTTGTTCGAGATCTCTCGATCCCAAGAAGCAGGGCGCCGCAGGGGGCGGCGCGGGCGCAGAGGACGAGGCTCTCGCAACAGGATCTCGGACCACGGCGGCGGGGGGACCTGAGGACGCAGGGGACGAGGAGCGCGCGGTGGGGCTGCGGCCAGCGCGAGGCGGCGAGCACAGAACTCCTTCGGCGGCGCCGCCGAACGACCGCGACTAGGCCCTCTCAATTCTCGACACGAACTATTGTACGCGTCCCCTAGCTTCATGCCGTAGCCATATTGTCATTTATATTTTGGACAATATACCTCATTTAATAACAGTCAAACCTTTTTAAATCATTGAACCCCTCAACATTCCCTGAGCTATCGACAAGGTGTAAGGACATATTTAAGTGTTTTTATATTTCATTAAATAACTTTTGAACGGTTCATTAATTTCATTTTTTTATTGCCCAACAAATTAAAACTAATTCTTAAAAGATCATGGACAAAAGATGATAAGAATCCGCTTGACCGTTTCAGAGATCCAGCAAAACCACAAACGTTACTCCAGCAGGATCTCGAATAACTTCGCAGCCGAAGAAAGAACAATTACAAAAATAATTTGCAACATTTACCTCGTTTAGACAACTAATTATATAGCTAATATTTATTTCAATATTCCCATTAAAAAGGAAAATTTCTGGCTCCAGTAACGTTACCCCAGCAGGAATCGTTTTTTTTTTAAATAACTAAAAAACTATAACTGCAACAAATTTAAAAATGTGCGCAACAAACAGAAGATGGACAACTAAAAATCTGTAAGATTAAAATAACAATTTTCGACATTATTTTGCTGGGGTAACGCACACCGCAAAAAAATACTGATATATCGTATTAAAAATACCGATACATCGATACTTGTATTTTTTTTTTTTAATTAATTTTATTTAACTTATGATTATTTTTATAGCATTTAGCTGCATTTAACAAATGTATGAGCGTGACGTCACGAAATGACGTATCATACAGTTGAGAAATTTAGGGTTCTGGTAAGAGGCGACCGTAGCTGGATGGCTAAGAGTGGCTGCCCGGTGTGCAGTAAGGTCACAGGTTCAAATCCTGCCGGTCCCATATCTTTTCAACTGTTTCTTAGTATAATTTTATTGAATACTCACGAGAACAAACATGCATAGCACACATATGGCTGGCCTCGTCCTCCGCCGCCTCGCAGTCAGCTCGTCCGTCGCACACGTACTGCGACGCCATGCATCGCAGTCCGCACCAGAAAGCGCCTCGGCCACAGTATTTTGGTCCTGAAAATATATAACGTATATCAACACCACGCCTATATTACCTGAAGGGTGGGGGCAGAGATGTACAATACCCACGTTCACCTGTTATGTTACTCCATGCTGCTGTTATTTTTGGAACGAAGTTCCTTATCGCGCGTTGTGAAAGGGGGCTAGATGAAAAAAATTGGGACAAAAAGTTGTAACGACACATTTCGTAGCAATTCTCGTAGCGGCGTAGTAATTACATGCTACGTTACAGCTACGGTGCTACATCATCAGACACACAGAAAAAAATGCGCACGCCAATACTACCATTGATGCAGTTTTTTCAAGACATTTAAATAAAATAGAATCCCAAACATGTTTCCTACTTCAGTTACCACAAGCCAATTATTACTAAAATTTAGCCTACTGATTAAGTTTATATTACATTATAATTGTCAATAATAAAAAAAATATTATTATAATTTAAAAAATATTTTTTTTATAACTTAGAAAATAAAATTTACTTTACTACATAAATCGAAAGGAACTTCGTTTCATCCGGGTGTCCCTTAACAACTCAGTAGTTTTTTTTTTATACCACGCTCACAGCGAACGAACGTGTAGTCCACCTGATGGTAAGTGGAGTACAGCCCATGGACATCAACAATCCACAAAAGTTGATTGTAGATGCGTCGCTGCAGCTGAGGACTACGGTGTTATGCCTCATGTGCCTGATCTCACCACCAAACCAGAACACAGTAATGGAAGCACTACTATTTGGCGGCAGGTTAAAGGTCAGACGGTGGTGCTGCCGCCCTCGAGCTCATTTACAAGAGCTCTACCACCAGTAACCTGGGCATCGAAGCCGAAACCTCACGGTGAGAGGCGCATACGTTAACCACTAAGATCATCAAGGCAGTATAAAAAGCAAACGCTTACTACATAGAAAAACCCAACACCTCTTTTTGCCTAACCCGGGAATTGAAACGGACGATATTATTATATTCTGGGTAATATAGGCCTGATATTATAAAAAGTTCTGGAGAATGAAGCGAAGAAGAGCGTCTGACATAATTATGCTTTATTTATAAATAAAATAAAAAAATAAAAATCATTTAGCATTTTTCAGACCAACAGATCCATAGAGTGTCAGTAACAATAAAACTTATATCCTATGTTAGTATGACAACGAGATGTGAGCAAATCCCCTGGCAGGCAGGTTCACCGATCCTTTGCAACATGTAGTTCGGTGAATCTGCCAACCAAGTCTGAATCAACTCGCTCACTCACCATCCTCAGGTCTTGGTTCGAGCTCCGCCGTACCCTATTTACTAGTGAGGCAACCTTTTTCCGCATTACTGCGTGAAAATCATCAATTTATGTCCAGAACGCTCAAAAGAAGTAGACCCGCGAAGCGAACCTCCAGCAACAGCCGGGTAATATGAGGTTTCTACGAGTTGGTGTATTCTAATATAAATGTTTGTGATACCTCACCTCTGGGCTGTACGAGTATGTACTTGCTGACGCTGAAGGGCGGCGCTGAGCACATGTACTGTCCGCTGTCAGACACTTGAAGCTGATTTCTGATGAGCGTACTGCTCGTCGTCGAACCTGTGGGCTCTACTTTGAAAGGTCTAAAACAAAACACTAAGATTAAGTACCAGTTTGAAATTCTTCTCATTTTCTCATCTTTTTAAGCTTGTTTTTTATAAAGTTTTTCCTAACTTTTTTTTCCTTAAGACGGTGAGAATTGAGGATTTATTGCCGTTGTTTCTGACAATCATAATTATAAATGTTATGTACGCCGGCATTGTTATGTACATCGGAAATTGTGTTTCTAAGTATAATTTGTATGGTGATGTTTGATGTATGTGATGTGACTGTACTTTATAAATAAATAAATAAGTTAAAAAGGTTTCGGATAAATCCTTGATAAACCTATTCGCAGCTTTATTCACAGATAAAGTGATCGACAAAATAGTATACCGCAGTTACAATAGCGACATCTAGTAAGAGTACAGTGAATCTATAGATCTACTGTCTATCTACAAAGAAACTAGCGACATCTAGCGGTAATAATATGTACTATCGAGATTCTAGCGACATCTAGCGTCGACACCACTGTATTTTATTGTCATCAGCGCCACTTATAATATTGCTCACCTATCAGCGGTGACGTTATCAGCCACATAGTTCCACACAAACAATCGCTTTACGGTGTCTGTCCCCTTCAGCTCACAGATCAGCGTCATGTTATCATTCACTCGTCGTACCAGCACATCCGTCCATTCTGGCTCTCCGGGCATGTACAGGACTAGAGAGGGCGTTGGGATATCGCCTGTGCCTGTAAAACATGAAAAAGGGTTGTTAGTACTCAGTGACTGTCATGTTATTATTATTATTGGGAAGAGGCTTTGGGTGTTCACGTCGACCTCCGTGGGTCTATTGTGATTGTAGCCTCATTATAGACTCTCCTTTAGGCCAATAGCCTCCATAAACTGGAGCAGTCGGCCGATCGGGAGTGACTTGACATCATCCGGATCCAAGATATGGCGTCCCAGGATGATGCTTCGTCTATGGATCAGTGGCTCGCAGTCGCAAAAGAGGTGCAGCGGTGTTTCCGGTTCCTCTTTACAGAATCTGCAGTAGTCATCGTCCGCATAGCCCATACGGGACTGTCTGTCTTGTTGGTATAGTAGTTAGCATATGGGACCTCTCACTACGAGGCTTAGGGTTCAATTTCCAGGTCAGGCAGTGTTATTCAGAATAGTTCATTCATGGAGTTGTAATTGTTCCCGGTGGATAGCGATAGGCTCTCCTGTGACGGTACCCGCACATAATATATGACGGATGACATTGACATCGTCAAGAAGTGACGCATGACACAAAAAGTCAGAAATGTCAAAGAGCGTTGAATCGCGATAACTATGTGTTGTGTTCGCAGCGAGTGTACTTTTTACCTTCAGTCCGACTTATGCTATGGCTATCGATTTTATACTCGAATTCTATCGGGTTGCCCTCACACACCTCTGTTATCAAATCAAATCAAATCATTTTTTATTGCAGGCATCAAAAAAGGTCCATATACATAAATACCTAAGAATAACATACATATTATTATTTTAATGTTTTGCACGTTGATTCGGCGACACGCGGCGCGGTGTCATGTAGCGTTCCTCGGAAACGCCGGCACACGACACCTCTCGGCCAGAAGTCCACTTTTGTGTATGTTTCTAGCCGTTCCGTCGGGATTCGCACCACAAACGGAAGTAAAATTAACGTTGTGACGCGATTCCAGCTTAACAACTCTTAATATTAAGTTGGTCTTCACCCGAATGTATTCCACAATATCTTCAGCCTTTGTAGAACTATGTTTATAAACTTGAATATTGATCAGATTCAATTTCTTCAAATACTGGTTTGACCTTTTTTAATGCCCCATGTGGCCAAAAATAATACAATATTTATGTTGGATACAAGATAATGGTATCAAGTTTATTTTTCGAGGTAGTGAACCTTTTAGAACACGTTTTTAGGGTCTCTTAGTATCAATAAAGAATTTGTCCGTCCAAGGCATTGCAATTTTTTTATGCCATTCAAGTGGAAATTATTTTTATTAGCCTTTAAGTATGCTTTGCAAATTTTACTAAGAAACAGTTGTAAAAATCATGGGACCAGCAGGATTTTTGAAGTTGATATAAGTTGATGCATTCATTCTTTACAACATTTGTGCTGAATGTAACTTCGCCATGTTAGGGTTTGTACCCTACTTAAGATAGGAACAAATGGATTAGAGTGATGTCACGAAATGACGTAACATAAAGTTAAGAAATTTAGGGTCCTGGCAAGAGGTGACCGTAGCTGAATGGCTAAAGCGGCTGCCCGGTGTGCAGAAGGTCGCAGATCCTGTCCCATAAATTATCAACTGTTTCATATAATATTTTCTAAGGTTTACGCGAATGTTATACATGACTAACACTTCAATTTTCGGATTTTATCGCGATATTTCACTTAAATTTCACTTACTTTGATTTCCCGACGTTTCAAATGCTATTTTTGAAATCAAAGTAAGTGAAATTTAAGTGAAATATCGCGATAAAATCCGAAAATTGAAGTGTTAGTCAACTGTTTCATAGTTTTGATCAGAAAAATCTACTATCAAAATCATGCCTATATTACCCAGTAGGGTGTGTCAGAGGTGTACAACACCCACATTTCACCTGTTATGTTTAGGTCCCATGGGATAGGAGGCGAGCCTATCGCCATCCACGGGGCACAATTCCAACTCTGTGCTGCTATTGTGAATTTCCTGACGGAAAGATCACAAATAACACTTTGCCCGCGGTGAGAGGCCCATACGCTAACCACTAGACCATCGAGGCTGTCTATTATTATTTGATTTGCCTACTAGCAGTGTATGTAAAAGATGCATGATATTGCACGGAGGCGTCAATTGAATTGAAACAAATAAGGCACTAAAAGATATTATTATACATCTTCTTCTTCTTCGTCGTGTCAATGGCGGAGTCAAATTTTATTAAAAAAAAAAAAATATTTTCAGACCAACAGATCCATTTTGACTTGCTCTCGTGGTGAAAGGATTAGCCAATTCGCTTTGGAGAACTCACGAATTGCCCAGGGTGTATGTCCTTTGGGAATCGTTGTGTACGTCACTCGGGGAGGCTCCTTTCACAATTATTATTTATTATTATACATAAAATACCTTTACCTAACTCAATACAGGTGTTATACAACTAGAATTAGCATAGCAAATCATCTAAAACGAATACACAACAAAAACAACTTTAATCTTCTACAAATTACCTGATTTACATAAATTACTTTTATCCTTACGAAATGACGCGCAAATTGTTTGCATTCGCATGATACGTCGAGAAAAAAAAAATGTCCTGCACTAAAGGGCCAAAATTCATACCAAACTTCATTATAATCGGTTCCGCTGTTAAGGTGTAAAAGCATACAAAGTTTTTTAAAAGGCAATGCCCAAAAACTGTATCTCCAAAACCCTTGTGTCACGAATATAAGATAGTAAGTAATTTCTAGTTTTGTGTATGACGATTATCTAGTAGAGATTAGAGTAGAGACATAACTTAAGCGGGATTTAATAAACAAAAGAGATTTTCTATTTAAACATGAAGAATGAACTAGAATCTAATTTTGTTTTGATAGAATTATCAGATCGGTTACTGCAGCTCATTCCCAGGTGGTAGATGTTCGGCCGGTATAAGAAAGTTGGGAGGTACAGGATGATTAGCCTTCAAAATTTTGCATCGTAGATTGGCTGGACCTTGGTCCGCTGATTTTGTCTATGACTTATGTACCAGGTTATAGTTGCTCCTTAGTCATTTACAAGAGCTCTACAATTCACAGAAGCTATGCTTGCTAAGTACTTAATATTTTCCTTACAGGAAGTGAAATATTATCATCTTAGTTATTATTGCAAGACTGTCTTTATTAACACAAGGTTTTACTTAATTGTATTGTTGGGCTAGTGTTTAGTATTTGCATCCTGACTGCGAGGTCTCAGGTTTGATTAACTGGTCAGACAAATTCTTTTTTTGTCTGGCAATTCTCAATAATATGGAGTTGGCATTGTGCTCAGTTGATAGCATATAACATGGTAGCAATGCATAATGCTAGCCCGGCCTGTTGACAATCTGTGTGGCACTACCCGCTTTGTAAAATCATAAACGCACTGGCCATGTAATTTATTTAATTCATGTTTATAAACCGAATTTTTTTTTTATGTATCTAGTTAAGATCTATCTAGATAAGATACATTGTGTATTAATAAATTGAAATGTAAGACCTAAGGTTTGCATATTATTTTTGCATAATAATTATAAAGTGTACCCACCATTGATAAACTTTAGTGCCAAAATATGTGTACTGTGTTTGTATAGACGTTTAAGTCTCAAAAACAGTGTTTCAACATGTTATATTTACATTCTGAATGAGATTGTGAGTATTTTTGTAAAAATTTTATGTAAATAAAGACATTGAAAAATCAAATCAATCAATGCATAACAGGTGAAATGTGGGTGTAATACACCTCTGCTAAGCCAGCCAGGTAATATAGCCATATTGTAGTTTTAACTGATTATAAAATAAAAGGAAAATTTTAATTATTTTCTTTACATTACTACTTTAATTTAATGTAATGAATGTGAGTTTGTGTGTGTATGTTTGATACTTCTTCATAATTGAATGGCTGGACCTATTTTGATAAAATTTTGTTCTATGATCATGCTCAAATGGATGGACTGATTTTAATTAAATTTGATATACAGGTAGCTAATGGCCTGGATTAATATGCAGGTTGTTTTTTATGAAGCCTGATCTATACTAATATTATAATGCAAAAGTTTTGTTAGTACCCAATAAGCTCTGAAATGACTAGACCAATATTGATGAAATTTAGATTAGAATCTGTTTAGACTCCAGGAAAAAAAATATTAGCTACATTTTATTGACAAACCAAAGCCACGGATAAAAGATAGTCTATGATACAATTATCTACTAAAACCTTTGTTAAAGTTTGTTTGAGGGTGTTGTACACCTCTGCCACACCTTTCTACATAGATAATAATTATAGGTGTGATGATACGTTTTAAAATTTGTTCGTCAATTTAAAGTTTAGTATTACAATTTTTTGCAGATCTAGCAGAGACACAGTATCTTCAAGCTTATTCACAGATTTCATGAATAAAGCATCAGATATTGTTAGAACACAGTGACCAGTTCATTTTAAGCATAATTTCAAGTTTTCAATGCAAGGGGCTTGCACAATAACATTCAAGTTTTATTAGAAGAATCACAACCAAATATGGTAATTTATTATTACTGATGAATAATAATACGGAGATTAATAACATAGTATAGTGGAACGAAAGTGAAAGGATCAAAAACTAATAAAAAATGCCGTTATAACATGTCGAGATGGCTTAAAGGCATGCAAAAAAAACATGACAAGTTTTGTGCATGTTTCCCTGTTTATTCTGAGATAGCGAGCGCATAAATATGCGACAGCCTTGTCCTTAATTGATAAGCACTGCAAACCAACACGGCCAAATACAATTCAAGGCTACAAAACCTGAAATAAAGCCTCAAAAATAAATTCGATCGTGCTAAATTTTTATACATATTTTTCACTTAGTTACAATTACTCTATAGGAATTTGAATGGTTACTTACATGTTTTTGGACTAAATAGAAGTAGAATAACACATGATAACAAACAATTCAACGACGAAAACATTTTTATTTACTTTTCACACATTTTCAATTATTGACATTCAACATATTACGCCATTTTTATTTCTTTAGGTATTCACGTTTCGATTCATGTAAGCATCCATTCCTTAAAATTAAATCTAGATATTTTGAAGTTAAAATGATATAAAAGCACTTAATTTATAATAAAACTTAACAAAATTAACAATTTTGAAAGTGGTGTTACCATTAAAGGTTTTGGTTTAATAGTAAACAAAACCATTTAATATTCTTATAATCTATTTGATCTGCATTAAGCGAAACACATTTATGGCACATTAGAAACTACAATACACGCAGAATTTAACAGGAACTAAGAAATAAAAGAGTAACGTTTTTACATTATTTAGTTTAAATTAGATAAATAAACATATGTGAAGTAAAAAAAATAATTTTCTTTTTTTGTCGTATATTTAAATTGGATAACTTACTAAATATTGGTCGCGTAAGTTCGGGTGTTAGATTGTTTGCTTGGTACGGAGCGGCATTTTTCAGTGACATTGACAGATGACACTTCGGATGGCATAACTTGCAACCTTTAGCATTTTTGTTTAGTTCGAAAGAGATAGCTAGTATAATAATTACGGTTTGTGTTACATGTACGAGAAAGAGACAACATAGCAGTGGCGTTAATTTGATTAAAATCCATATATTTTGGAATCTGAAATTTCATGGCTTAGTCACCAAAACAAGAAATAGAAGTAAAATTTATAGAAAAATCGTCTTAATTAATAAAAAATGGATTTAAATAGGCTACCTAACGATAAAAAACTGGAGCTATGTCGATGGTATTTCAAAGGTTAGTACAAAATACTTTCACATGAATTCGTGATAACATTACTTTCTTGATTCTACTTACAATAATAAAGCTTTAAAAGCCTGGTTTCTGCTTTAATACAGTTTTTTAGACACTAATGTGCTTCTCTGTTCCATATTCATCCAGTTTTTGTCAGTTTTCAAAAATCTTTGGTATGTTTTTTCAGTTGGATTCCTTTTATTGCCTTTTGCGTGGGCTGTGAACGCCGTGTGGTTCTTCAAAGAGGCTTTCGTGAAGCCTCCTTATGATGAACAGAAACAGATAAAAAAATGTGAGTAAAATATCTTTAAAAAAATGTTTTACATGACCAGATTCCTCATTGGTGATCTGAAATAACACATCACAAATTGTTAATAAACATATAGTTATCATTCTGTTATATATATAATTGAAATAAGAGAGAAGGGAAATAAAATTAAGCTAATTAAAATAATAAGAACTTATGGAGTACATAAGTTCTTATGCATCAAGGGTATTTTGAAAAGAAATTCTGATCATTCTGGGCAAATGATAAGTTTTAAAATAAAAAGTAAAAATGTAGTTAGGAAAAAAATTACTTCTGTACCAGTAACAGCTAGTCGCTTTGAACGTATGAGAGTTAACCTAGCTAATAACTTACCTTTCTTAGATAATGACATAGAGCCTAATGTAATGTATAATTCGTTTTTTGATTCATTTCTTCGCGCTTTTAACTCAATATTTACTTCCAAGGAGATTACTGTTACTAGTAGTCCTGTCTTTGGTGACTGGGCAACCGCAGGTATCCATAAGAGTAGGCAAACATTGTACATTTTATACTATGAAAGACAATTTAAAAGCAGTGAAGAGTTTAAAGAACATGTCAAATCATACTCAAAGATTTTTAAACGCGTTTGTAAAATTGCCAAATCTACATTTATTAAATCTAAAATCAAAAACAGTAGTAATAAAATTAAAGCCACATGGAAGGTTATTAATGAAGAGACTGGGAAGGTTAGATCAAAAAATTCAGACTTTAAGTTAAGTATCAATGGTCAAGTAACCAAGTCAGATTTAGAAGTTGCCAGTGCTTTTGAAGGATTTTTTACTGCTTTTCCTGTCTCTCTAACTAGTGCTTTAGGCTCTTCCTCCTCCGTTGCCGAGTCGTTACTTAAATATAATGTGCCTGAGTTTTACAATAATTTCGATTTTCACCATGTTAATTTGTCTGATTTTAAAGCCGCGTTTAAATCAATTAATATTAAGAAAACGGCTGATCTATGGGGCATTTCTGTACATATTATAAATTCGTTGATTGACATTATTGCACCTGATTTAATCGTGATAATTAATAGATGTATTGATTGTGGTGTGTTTCCTGACTTAATGAAATTAAGTAAAGTCATTCCATTGTTTAAATCAGGTAGTACATTAGACCCCACAAACTTCAGACCAATATTGGTGCTACCTACGTTTAGTAAAATTTTTGAAAAATTAATTCTCGCGCAGTTACTTAAATATTTTAATGAAAACAATCTGTTGCACACTAAACAATTCGGTTTCACTCGCGGACGGTCAACATGACAATGTGATGCTGGGTTAAAATTACTGGAATGCATATTTGAGGCTTGGGAAGAGTCGCTGGATGCCTATGGGGTGTTTTGTGACTTATCTAAGGCTTTTGATTGTGTGCAGCATGAAACTCTAGTCAAGAAGTTACACCACTACGGTATAAGAGGCATCGCTCTGGATCTTCTTACTTCATATCTAAGCGATAGGATTCAGAGAGTAGATGTCAATGGAAAGCGTTCGCATGGATCAGCTGTAGCAATGGGGGTGCCACAAGGCTCTATTTTAGGGCCTTTCCTGTTTCTCTTGTATATTAATGATTTACCTCAACTTGTTAAGGATAATCATGAGATAGTATTGTTTGCGGATGACACTTCTTTAGTTTTTAAGGTAAAAAGACAACAATCAGTAATTGACGATGTAAACAATGCTTTATCAAAGATAGTGAACTGGTTTAGTGCTAATAACTTGCTTTTAAATGGTAGTAAAACAAAATATATTAGATTTTTTACAAAAAATGTTAAGCAAGTCAAAACTAGTGTGGTGATGGACAATGAGGAATTGGAAATGGTCAATAAGGTTGTCTTTCTTGGTATAACATTAGACTCTAAATTACAATGGGGCCCACATATAGAAACGTTGTCTGGTAGACTCAGCTCAGCAGCTTACGCCGTAAAAACAATTCGTCAACTGACCGATGTTGACACTGCGCGTTTAGTTTATTTTAGCTATTTTCACAGTATAATGTCATATCATATGGTTTATTGCTTTGGGGTAGTGCCGCGGATATAGATTCAATATTTGTGCTCCAGAAACGAGCTATTCGAGCTATCTATATGATGAGTCCCAAGGAGACACTAAGAAATAAATTTAAAGAAATACATATTATGACGTTACATTCTCAATACATTTACGAAAATGTAATGTACGTTCACAAAAACCAAACGAAATTTAAGAAAAATAGTGATCTCCATAAATTAAATCTAAGGAACAAAAACAAACTCGCTGTGCCCACTACTAGGCTCCATAAAATCTCTAACTCGTTTCCAGGTCAATGTATACGCTTTTACAATAAACTTCCTTTAGACGCAATAGAATTATCAATAGGTAAATTTAAAAAATATGTTAAAACTAAATTATGTCAAAAAGCTTACTATAGTATTTCAGACTACATAAATGATAATAGTGTTTGGAAATGAATTGCTCTTCTTATGTGATTTTTTTATGTACTTTTATATTGTTATATTTTTCATTTTAAAAAAAGGTGCACATGAGTTTCTCACCAGCTCTTCTCATAATGCAATACCCATCGGAGCTGGTACTTAGATTGATTTTAATTCGATTCTAAACAGTTTGATTAAAATTAATCTGAGCCCCGGTTATTCAAATCATTGTAATTAGTATAATTTAGTATTATTTATTATTTACTTTTATATCATTTTTTGTAATGTTTTGACGTGTTCAAGCGCCTCCTGGGGCCTATGAAAATAAATGATTTGAATTTGAATTTGAATTTGAAATGAGGTTTCAACTTAAATAATATTTTGACAAAAGGAGTATGGCCTAAAGTTAGAAGATAGGGAATGTATATGATTGGGAAATAGTATCAAGAAGAAGGTCTTATAAGGAAATTAACAAGCTCAGTGCCCCTGACCCAAATTTTTGCAGGAAATAGTGGAGTACAAACGGAGAGGTGGCCAGTATTTTGATTTTCTTTTGAGAATATTATATTCCTAATTGCTTGGCCCACTGTACCCACTGTTTTACATGTTCATATTAGTTTTATATTATGTTGTCCAGAAGTTCTTATGCATGCCATTTTTTTTCAGATGTTGTAATGAGCGGCACTGGAGCAATAGTATGGGCGATAGTACTAGCCGTGTGGGTGACAGTATTCCAACTACAACGGGTATCGTGGGGACTAACGGGAGAAACTTTATCGTTCATCGTGCCGTTGGGACGGGCTTAGTGTTATTAGTTAATGCCAGTAATTATTATTAAAACACATATAAGCCTGTTTACATACTAATGATTAAAACGACAGGAGGCAAGAGGAGTGCCTTCGAAAACCTACTTCATGTAAAAGGGCCTTATAGGCTAGTATGTAAGCAATTTTTGGATCTATTAAACCTCTCATGAACAAAGTTGAGACTTAGCCATCCATAGAGCTCAAATAATACTTGAATGGGCCCCAAGCAGTCAGCAGGGGATTATAATTGGTGGAAAATCAAACAAGAGATGTTTATGACCATGACTGAACAATAACTTCGCAAAAGTAATGATATTGTGGCGGTATCGGCACATAATAAATGAAACATGATATTGACAATGTCACAACTGTCAAAGAGCGCTGAATCGCGATAACAAAATGTTTACATCAAGTATTTATAAATACTACTTCTAAAACGCTACTGTTGGACAGCTGTCCGCCTGGCAATACCACCGAGCCTGGAGGAACACTACACCCCATTCCTCTGCAATATTGAAAGAAATTAACCTTCTCCAAATTTATATTGTAATGAGCTGTTGATCTCTCTTTATAATGTTGCTCATATTATAAATGCGAAAGATGTGTGGATGTCTGCATGTTTGTTACACTTCCATGCAAGAACTACTGGGTCAATTTGGATGAAATTTTGCACACATGTAGCTTAAAGCCTGGATTAACAGCCTGACTCACAGAAAAAAAAACACTGATAAATTCTACTATGCATAGATAGATAAATAATAATATGATATCGCAAAATTCACGCCTATAGACCAGAACGGTGTTGCATAGGTTTTTAAAACCCACACTCCATAAATGTCACCCCTTATATTTAAATTATGAGATTAAATTTCACTTTAATAGAATATGAGTTGATATAATGACACCTAGAATATTTGCTTTTATACTGTAACATAATTAATTATAAGATTTAATTTGTAAAGGTTGAAAAATAAAAAAAGCATTTAAATTGAAAATTGTATATTTATTTAAAAAACATACACATTTGTACAGTATATACAATACTTTATTCTAATTAATACATTAATTTATAAATGCTAACATAGAACATAGTATTTTTTTTTACTACCAGTATTTTTTTTTATTACCAGAAATAAGATATACTTTTTTTTAAATACCAGAAATAAGAAAGATGAATCGATGATTTCACCAGTTCCGGTAAAGTTTTAAATATTTAATTACTGTTAAAAAGGCTCCAAGGCTGTGATACTGGTGACTGATACCCTTTAATATGATACCCTTTAATATGAAAAAATATGATATTATACTTCATATGTCAGTAATTTAGGGTAGATTTTACTATCAAATTAAAATATGGCAAGACCTAAAATTTTTGATTTTTTTTTTATGTCGAAAAAAAAAGAAATTTCTGGTATTTAAAATACATCCATTTGTCAATTAAGGGATTAATGGATTTCGGTCTTATGACAATTAGCAAATATTACCAAAATTACATTCCCATTTAAATAAAATATAATTATTAAAATGTCAAACACAAAAAAGATTCCTGTACAATTTCTTTAAAAAAATAAAACAGCTATTACATTATTTAAAAAAAAACTGACTTGAGTTTTAAACAATATTCAAATTATGAAATATAAGTAAAAAGAGCGACTTAGGCGCGACGTGTCGCACTCTCTTGAAGATGCCTAAATGTATAGGTGAAACCGCGGTCGACTAAATAGTACAACAACAAGTGAGTAACACCCGTATTTCATCATTTAAATAACAATTGTTTAATTTATTGTTGTATTTATTAATTAACCGAGTTCTAAAAGAACAATTTATAAATTTACTAAGAAATTTGACTTGACAAAATAGTAAAGAAATGACAATTATTTTTGTGTTTTCTGACGATATTGTCAAAGTTATAAACATTTCGAAGATTTTTATTGCGTTGATTCGTTTTTTTAAATGAATTTGTTTGTTGCCATACGAACGGCACAGTGTCGCCTCCAATTATTTCCTACACTTTCTTGTCATACTGTATAAGAAAATGAAAGAGATTCTCTTTTTTGAAGTCGGTTAGAAAGTTACACAATTTTCACAATAGGGTAACGCACAGGAATAACTTAAGTTAAAACACATGATTACGCTGGCGGTATCTCATTAATTCATAATTTTCTTTCACACACACGGTCTTTTTAAAAATACTTATTAATAAAGCTTATCTCAGCCGCTCGAAAAGGCGTTCGTTTGGTGAAACTAGTGGGCAAAACTCGATTTTTGCTCACTGTTTTCGCCTTTTCGAGCCGTTGAGGTGAAAAGTATTATGTGCAACATGAGATCAAAGATATTTACATCTCGAGCTTTTGAATCCCTCACTACGCTCAAGATTTTAAACTAGAATTACTCGCCACGCTCGTGATTCTATTATATAATATATCGCTTATTTGGGACTCAAATTTAGCATTCAAAGAAAATACAATTTCGTTCTCTTATTACACAAATAACTAAAACAGCTTGGCATAATAGTCAACGGACATAAACTAATTTGTTTGCTGGCAACATAATGACAAAGTTGTCAATGTAATGAATGATGTATCAAAGTTCATGATTGTTTTACCATTTTGTAGATGTTTAAATTGGGTTGTTCTGATTGGTTGATTTGTAATGAGGACTATCGCTTATGAATTCGTCGCTAGGGATGCTTTTGTAATGTGAGGTCTTCGAAATGACAAATGTCACTATTTGCGGGTTGGCTATGCGGTCAGAGTTTATAAGTGTATAGAAGCACTGTTCTTGAAGGGGTTCTGAAGAAAAACTTTTTACGAGCGACAGAGAACGCACTTGTGCATAAGGCACGTAAAAGAGCGAGAGAGACCGACGTTTTAATGTCCCCAATTGAAATTGGAACAAAAAATCCGTACTACTTAATATTTTTTGCTTCAAAATGTTCGGCTTCAAAACGCCCTAAAGAACTGCGCCTCTATAGACACTTATAAACTCAACGACCGCATAACCAACCAGTAAATAGTGACATTTGCGATTTCGGATAGACACATACAAACTCAATGATTGGGATAAATCGCTGTCTGTCAACAAACTGTGACAGACCTTACTCTACAGTGGCGCCACCTGGTGAGACAAAAAACGATAAGCCTCATTAGGGTAGCCATACGATAACCACAGTGGCGGTCCCAATTATTTATCTTATATGCCAAGCTATAAGTTATAAGTATTTTTAAAAAGACCGTACATTCAATACATATAGATTTACCTAAATCTTTACAAATGCTGTAGGAAAGTTAAGTTTAATAAAATAATGTAAGATGAACTTTAATAAACTAAAATATAAAAATATTGGCAACACAATACTACTAGCCCGGCGTTCGAACCTAAAACTTTATGAAAAAAAGTCAGTTCAACTTCAGTTTGACATCTGACAGAATAAGAGATAATTATGTTGTCTATTCCTCATCTTACTACTACTGCCTCGATGGTCTAGTGGTTAGCGTATGCGCCTTTCACCGCGAGATCTCGGGTTCGATACCCGGGTCGGGCAGTGTTATTTGTGAAATTCAGAGTAGCAGCATGGAGTTGGAATTGTCCCTGGTGGTTGGCGATAGGCTCACCCACTATCCCATGGGACCTAAACATTACAGGTGAAATGTGGGTGTTGTACACCTGTGCCAGACCCTTCTGAGTAATGTAGGCGTGATGGTATGGTATGTTGTTTCTCATCCTATTGGTAATTGACATTTATTTCTAGCTATTACTGTCGGAGATTCGGTGTTGCCATAATACTAAAATAATTTCATCTTACATTAGTCAATGTATTTAAATAACAAAACGTATGTAGCCGGTAGTTAATAAAGTTACACAGCCCTAATACTTTTTATTTAATTAATTAATAAATTCAATACTAATATTTTTGTCAAATATTGTTACATGGACCAAGTAACCAATAGACATTGCACTTCACAAAGTAAGCGTTTATGACAGATGATCAATTTAAACCTATCCCAATTCACTGTAATTTTTATCCGACTACGAATAAAGAACGTAATTGAATAGATTGATGTCAGCTTAAAGGCAATTTCGCTACGGCATTCTCTCTGTCCCGTACATGAGCTGAATAAAGACAGAAATGTGAATACCAGTTTAATAAACCGTAGATTAAGAAATTTGGTGAAATAGGGGCTTAGTTACGGACTGACTAACTCTACTCTTTATTTGCCCCTATCTCGCTTGAAGTGTGAGATCTTGCAGCCCGTACTAACATGCTTATTTAATATTCATTTTTAATTTTGCATTTGACAAATAATGTATATTCTTTCGCAATATGTAATATTATTTGTAATATTTAGTATCTGAAAAGATAGTGCACACGAGTTTCTCACCAGCTCTTCTCATGATGCAATACCCATCGGAGCTGGTACTTGGATTGATTTTAATCTGAACATAAACAGTTCGATTTAAATTTGATCTAAGCTTCGGTACCTACTTCAAATCATATATTATTATTTTGATTAGTAACATTTTAATTTATTTCATTCTTAAGATTATTTTAATTTACTCTATAATTACAATGCTTATTGACTTCTTCAAGCGCCCCTTGGAGTTTATGAAAATAAATGATTTGACTTTGAGTTAATGTTTATCCGAATACAGATAAAATCGTGTTATATGAATTGATATCAGTTTACAACGCTTAAATATCTAAAAATACTATTGTGTGAATCTATTGGGTAGTTGGTCCATGTATGATAACGTTATATTTTAAGTTACTCTATTCGAACGCGCGGGGGCGATGCTATTCGTCTCTCTTGCCGGAGTTTCGCTACCTCTGATCTTGCTATCCTGTAAACAAGTAATAATATATGAAGATAATGACTTTACGGTGCTTTATGTATACAAGGTGTAACTGCAGATATTATACGGGGTGATAGTGTATCGGGATTATTTTTTTTCTATCTATTTTTTATAGAAGCACACTAGTATATAAATAGTGCCTGAAATATTAATAGCGATCATATTTGTCATGTCCCATTTTCATCAGGTCACGATCTGATGATGGGATCCTAGAGAAGTCGAAGGCAACCATCATATTAGAAGCCTTTCAAATATGAGGGTTTTCGTATATTACCTAAAGCTACTCGAATATTTGCATCTAGCAGTCAGCATTTCATTTTGCTGAGCTGATGCTGCAAGGTACAACTCCTCAAAGTTTAGGAGTACGGGGATAATTCTTTTAAATATTACCTAAGGTCGTTTACTGTATTCTTTCAAGTTATACACAGATGAGGCGAGACGTTGAATATTACTTAAGTGTTAAAATATAATTGAAGTTGTTTTTTATTGTAAAATTGTCTTTCAGATACCCAACCACGAAGTAAATTATTTGTAGGTAGTTTTGTTACACCCTATGTTTCTTTATGAAAATTAACTTTTTTTTTTTTTTTTTTTTATTAGCCTGTACTGTCCCACTGCTGGGCAAAGGCCTCCCCCAAACGTTTCCACTCCTCTCTATCTCCTGCAGTTTCCCACCAGTTGTTCTTGTAGGCATCTAGGTTGTCCCGCCAGCGCCTTCTAGGTCTACCCCGACGACGGTGTCCTTCTTGGGAACTAAAAGTTAAAAAAGCTGTACAAACCTCAGTAACAAGAAGAGCGCCATGAAGTTGCACGCTATGAGCATATAAAACACATGCGTCCAAGAACGACTCGATACTATCCCCGCTAACATCGGACCTATGGCCGCGCCTGAAAAAAAGTACAGACTTTTAAAATAACTAGTAAGACACCGCACCAGCCGCGAGAGACAGACAGGGTAATTATACAAGTATTAAGTTTATTCACACCTATTCACCCCTTTGCACCTCAACTTATTTTTTTTATTGATTAATACTGAAGTATTTACGGAAAAAATATACATATTGGATCTTAAATTAAACTAGTCTAATAACTTAATCTAAACTGTCAGAAAAACTTAATTTAGTAGTCCTACAACGTTGTCCTATAATATTCAAATATTTTAAATGCAAGATTTAAGAAAATAAAATATGACGGCAATGAAATTGATGAAATCGCGGCCTAGAAGAGCTACGGGTTAACCCTTCTAGGCGCCGATTTCACCAATGTTCTTAATCACCGTTTAAACCCGTAGCATCTTTCTCTTTCATCCAATATTTCAACGGGATCAATATTTCACGGAGAATGAAAGTAAAAGCTAAGTGTTAAACTTAAGTTTAACACATTGAAATATTAGTAAAATTAAGTAAAATAAATATAAAGGTTGTAGAATAGAAACTATTTGTAAAACATTCACTAATATTAACTTACCAACACTGCCAGTCCCATCAATAATAGCAGTAACAGTAGCGAGCGCTTTAGAGTTCCCAGCAAGCGAGTGATGCATGCCCAGTTCAGCGCTCACCGCGGTCGTTATAAGCGCGTACGGACCATTTACTACAATCCCGAGTAGAATCAGTAGGATAACATTCACTAGGTAGGACGTAGCTCCCCACGTTTGGTAGACGAATAGCTGTGGAAAATAATATATTGGATTTATTTTTATTGCAAATAAGCCCATAGCAAATTGTAGTCAGGCGCACGAATTGCACTATCCCCGACGATATTACAAAAAATATACCAAATCTATTTATACTATTTCCAATCATGGTAATATGATTTTAATTTGACGACCGGATGGCGGAGTAGTATATCTGCCTGTGACGCTGAGGTCACGAGTTCCGATTCCCACTCAAGACAAATCTTTGTATGCATGAACATGGAGCTTTGTCTTGGTTTGGGTGTTCCTATGTATAATAAGTATGTATTTACAAAAGAAAAGTATATATGTATAAATATCAGTTATTTTAGTACCCATAGCATAGCTCTGCTTAGTTTCTAGGTGGCGTTGTGTGTATGTAGTGTGAGTGTGTGATATTTATTCAAATTTCAAATTAGTGTCACTTACAACTCATATTTCAGTTGTGCTGCATAAAAACTGTACCAATAGTGGATCATGATAAAGGGTATTGACAAAATACCAATGATGAAAATTATGGCGCAGATCTTGCATAAAACTTGTTTTCCCCAGAGTGTATTATAGATAAAACTTTAGACTAAACAAAAACATCGTTATTTTCATCCAAGCTAATAACATTTTCATCAGTTTTTTCAAATTATAAGAATTGCAAAAATGCGTATATAGACGACATTGTAATGACTTCCTAAGGTTTAGAGTCACACGTGTTTTTTTCAGCATTAAAATTACTGACCATGGGAGCACACACGGTGTAGAAGCTCACGCACACCAAGGCGGGGCATGCGGTGCAGTCAGCCACTAAGCCCGCAAGGATTGCTCCCACCACTCCTCCCACGTCGAACACTGTACTTAACTCGCCTGATTGCTTCGGAGTTAAGTAGGCTGGAATATAGAGAAACATAATTTATGTCAGTTTGCTAATGGATTGAGATACCGCACTCCCATTCACATCATTCGGTCCATTCGGCTTTATTCATTCGTGTCATGTACATCATTAATTTTATTCATTCCTGACTTTTGCTTCGTTCCTCCGTGTCATGTATTTCATTCATTCGTGTCTATCATTTCATTTTTCGTGTCATTGATTTCTATCATTTCTTTATTGACGCCTTTTATTTAATTAATTTCGTTTATTCAATAGTAAATATTATTATAATACACTCACAAGACGTATTATGTATGTAGGCTGGAAGCCAATACAGGAATGTGTAGCTGACGAGCTTCGCGAAAAACAGAGAAAGAGAGAACTCTAATACGCCGGGGATGGCCAGTGCGCGGGAAAGAGATATCGCACCCTCCACGCCGCGGTCGGAGGGGGAACGGAGAAGTGATGTTCGTTCTGTAGCTTCTTCTTGCTGGAAAAAGAAAAGTGATTGGCTCAATGGCTTTTAAAAGTCAAAGTAAGACTTGGAATTTGAAACCAGTGACTTGACTAGTCTTCGTAAAAGGTATTGAAGTTAGAAAATATCCGTTAAATATAAAAAAATCTGTATCCGACAACTGTACCGTGGATAGAGACAAAATATTTAATGATGATTTAAAAAATAAACAAACAAAATTTAAAAAGCGCTTCATACAAATAGTTTGTGTCATTAGTTAAAAAGCGTTATTTGTTGTTTTTTAAACACAATATTAAAAACGAAAACCATTATTTTTGTAGCAGTTAGAACTTGTTAATTACAAATCGTCACTACCCGTGCAAAACCACGTAACTACACTTTGCAATTAGGTCTAAAACTACATCTTCTGCGACCAAAAAAACGTATTAAGGGTAGTTACACGGATTCAAACGCGTAACGAATGATATAATTCATTATAAACATGAGTGTAAGTTTAGAAACATACCTTACGAGTTATTTTCTGTGAAATTGAGTAAATAAGAACATTAATAACAAAATTAACTACTATTAAAAGGTTAGACAAAATTATATCTACAGAGCATGCGTCTATACTACGTGCTAACCAGTGCCGGATATTAGTGATAGGTGAATTTAAATAACGAAACAAAGTCTTTTAAAATGAAATGAATCAGCCTCCCTAGCCCGACTCTTGACATTTGGACCCGACTATGACGTAGTTATCAACATAGAGAATTGCTATGTCAAGAGTGCCGTGCTAAGGGGGCAGGATACTAATATAATCTAGAATCAAACTCTATTAAGATATATTTTGAGAGGAAAATAGTTTTAAAGTATTTTTTTGATCTAGTCAAAATAGCATCAGACTAAATATCGCTTAAATATCGTACTCCCAGTAGAAATACGCCGTAAGTAAGAATATTTGCTATGGAATATTCCGCCTTACGGATGGTGTACGGACAACTGCACATAAGGCCAAAAATAGTTTAGCAAACATTCTCACTTATGGCGTTTTTCTACTGGGGGTGCGATATATCGACGTAAAACAAATGAAACGAGATTTAGAAAAAGATCTCAGTCAATGAGAAGTAACAAATAAAACAGACAAACATTTAAAAGTAGAAATATTGTTTCACCTTTTTAGCTCAAAAAGGAGTTCTTTGTTGAGCAAAACTCCATTTTAAATTGAGTCATTTTTCCTCACGCTCGCAGCAAAATCACTGCGGTGAAAAGTTGTATGTGCAACACGAGATCAAAGTTATTTATATCTCGTGCTTTTATCTCATTACTCTCAATATTCAAAACTATAGAATTTTTCGCTTATTCAAGACTTAAATTAGCACTCGAAGAAAATACGAACTTTGCTTTCTTGTTGCACAAATAACCTTTTTTTTATACTTACCGATGGCATATTCGCCGAATGCCTGTTCGGTCGTAAGCTTGCCGCCTGCAATGCAAAACCAATGGGATCTTTGACTTATATAGAAATACCCACATGGTTAACAATCCGGTAAAGTTGACAAATTTTGTATGGGAATTGGGACTGTAATTTTTTTTATAGAAAATTTTACATTGACAACGTGCCAGATAACCGTGTGGGTCTTTTTGTAATGTGATAAAAAATGAATTAAAAATTTGACATTAAATTTTAAAATATAAAAATCTCTATTATGTTTTTTAGAAACATCTACGATCAATATTTCACATTAATATAATCATGTAGTACGTAGACTTGTGCGCCGATCCAGCTGATGAAAGTACATACGCTCAAATGTAGAATGGATGTAGATAATTATTCTTACTATTTTAATTGAATGCAGATATTTTTTATTATATATATATTTATATATTTT
This sequence comes from Hypena proboscidalis, assembly GCA_905147285.1. Classification (NCBI taxonomy): domain Eukaryota; kingdom Metazoa; phylum Arthropoda; class Insecta; order Lepidoptera; family Erebidae; genus Hypena; species Hypena proboscidalis. Next base: position 10,233,105 of record LR990156.1, on the reverse strand, counting down.
TTTTATTTTAATGTTTATGTATTATCATATTGTAATATTGACTTGTAACGAGAAATTAGCAATAAATATGTCTATGTCTATGTATGGGCGCCAGGCGACTTTGAGTCGCTTTTTCGGTTGGCGCCATTGTATTGATGATGTGTAATGTACTACATACTACTATTTGTAGTATATTAGAGATGCTGCCACTAGCCTCCATAGCAGCAAGCTACATATTAGTCTACTTATATACTTGTACGTTGTTGTTCTATATTCCTGTATTGTCTACTTTTTTTGTCTTATTTCTTGTGCTTGTTATTGCAATAAATGCTGTATTTCTTTCTTTCTATTAAGCTTATTGTCTGGCGCGGCGAACACGTCTAGCTAGTTAACCTATAAGATCGTTTGGTGATTTAATTGACACGACCAAATGTATGTACTACTCGTTCATTTCGAATTGGCCAAATTTAACCGGCCCGCTTTTTCATACCCCACGTTTTGTAAGCTCATATATAACATGTCAAAAATGACACACTCAAAAGGGCCAGATTGAAGTGAACGGGTAGTATTTACTTGAAGTATTAAGTGAATGGTCTGATGTATGCACAATATCTGCTAAATGGTACATTTTGTATGTGACTGTTGAATTTGCTATTAATATTCGTGCCAAACATAAGCATGTTAATCGAATTATTTGTCCAAGTGCAATGTGACTTTGCTTGGGGTTAAATAATTTTGCTGTCGCTACAAATCGTCGTTGATAGTGCAACACAGCGTAACACGCAATTTTAAAAGTTACGTATTGCTAATTTCGGATTTATGGCATAATTTAGTTACGTGGTTTTGCACTAACATAGATGAAATGTCAAATCAGTAAAGCGCTAATACCTCCTATTTGACTTTATAAAATTTTACTTTAGTTTAGGCCAATTTTAAACCGACTTAAACAAAAAACGAGGAGGTTCTTAATTAGATTTTTTTTTCATGTTGATTTCTGTAAGAGGCCGGATCGATTTGAGAAATTCTTTTTCGTCTGAAAGAGTATACTTGTCATGTGGTCCCATGTTCGAAAAAAATCGAGGGCAATCCTCAAATTTTATAGACTTCTATATTGTTTTTCGTATATTACCTAAATCTACTCGGATATTTGCATCTAGCTGTCAGCGTTCCATGTTGCTGAGCTGATGCTAGAAGGTATAAGTACTCAGCAGTTAGGAGTACGGGGATTTTTTTTTAAATATAGGCACCTAAAGACCGCTTACTGTATTATTTCAAGTTATACACAGATGAAGTGATACGTTGAATATAACTTAAGTATTTCTTACTTTTAAGTACATTTTTCGTAATTGAAGTCGGTTTTTTTTCTTTAATTATTGAGCTTACAAGAGATGAGAATAGAGAGACGCTAAATTTGGCCATCTTAAAGCAAACGGGCAGTACTAAGTTAGAATATCAAATAGGATGTATATTAGCACTGTAGGAATGTTATGCATGTTATGTGTGTTACTACCCACATAAGTGATAGTGCATTCATATACCTCATTAATTTATTGATATACCTACTTAGAATAATTCAATTATGTTACCTGATCTCCAACAATGACGGATGAAGTGTCATCATCATCAGCTTCATCCTCTTCATCCGATTTCGTTGATTGTCTGCTTGGCTGAAAATTATTGGACTTGGTAAACAATGTTGATGCAAAAATGGGCACTTTTGGTCGCCAGTCATGATAGGGCACACATGAAGCTTATAGCCTGGATCAACATTTGGCTATTTTTTACCGACATACCACGTGAGCAGAGCCGCGGGTAACAGCTAGTAAATAATAGAATAGCCATGTTTCACTTACCGAAGCTCGATCATTCCCGACGCTGAGCCCCACCTGCCGTGGCTCCGCAGGCAGGAACAACCACACAACTCCCCCTACAGCCCCCATCACCAGTCCAGGGTATATGAAGGACAATGCCCAGTCTGAGTCCACGTATTCTGCGGCCATTACTGTACCTGTGGGCAAACATAAAACGTGGGAACAAAAGTGGACATTCAAAAGATAAACATATAGAGTGGACTAAGCGTGGTTAAAATTAAAGCGTGCGCAAAAAAGATGGGCAAATTGAGTTGCTCCAAGGATGAAGAAATTGCCGTAGTGTAGTAGATATGGTGGATAGGCACGAGTTTGACCACGATCTCACCTGATGGTAAGTGATGATGCGGTCTACGGTGGAGCACGCATTCCTATGAGATACCTATTTACTCTTGCTTTAAAGACACCCAGATTGAACTCATACGGAAACAGACTCGGGCAGGACGTCCCATTCTTTGGCAGTTGGCATAAGAAATGATGAAGCGAAACGCTTTCTGCGCCATTGCCTTTGCTGTGGTGTGATTGTGTCAATGAATGTGTGTATTTGGCCATGTCATTAGCACTATTGGATAGTGTAGTTGCTTCTGGCGTTTTATCTAAAGATACAAATGCTTGCATATCACATAAGATCTCAACGTGACAGGTGAAATGTGGGTATCCAACCTCTGTTACGGGTAATATCACCTATATTACTCGTAATTAGTGGGTGTTTTTATGTTTATCTTACCTAATATATTCCCTAGCGAAGTATGAGAGTTCCATATTCCAAAGATAAGTCCTTTCTTGCTATTGCCGAACCATTTGCCCACGATGGCCACTGTGCCCGGCCAGCCCGTCGTTTGGGCAATGCCGGCGCCTGCCTGGAATGCAAAAGGTGATAAACAATTAATTTATCACCTGGTAACTTAAACTGTCGATCGCCGTCAACCAATCCAATGTGATAGTACCTTAAGTAAGTCACAAAAATGTAAAGAAATACCCACCTGTACACACAAATAGTATGATATATTGTGTATACTATATGTCCTGCCGATACCGAATAAATAACAGAATATTGCTGAGAAAATCATTCCAAAGGACAGGAAGTAACGGAGGTCAACGCGCTCTGCTATCATTCCTGAAAAAAAAAAAAAGCATTATGGTTTCAACAAATATCAACATGAGGAGAGCTGAGGACTTCTTAAGATAAATCAAATGAGCCCAGGCATGAGGGGTTTACCAGTAATCATTGAAGAGTTCTGTTATTCATCTTCATCATCAGATCAGGTGGAACCAAAAGTATTGTATTGTCATTATGTAGTAAAAAATGTAGAGAAACGGGGTGTGATGTTCCTCCACCACAAAGGGAGGATCCTCCGACCACGCTAGGTGGTATTGCCTGGCGGAGAGCTGCCCAGCGGTAGTGTCTTGGAAGAAGTATATTAATTATGTACACTTGCTGTGAGCACTTCGCTATCGCGATTCAACGCTCTTTGACATTGCTGACTTATTGTGTCATGCGTCACTTCTTGACGTTATTATGTGCGGGTACCGCCACAAACATAACCAAAAGTAAATGGATGCTATGATTATAATTGTTAATCAAACGAGCAGGGTTAGACTGGCCATGTATTTAGGGTAGCAAGCCACACTCGCCACCCTTTTGGGGCCTCCTCAAACACTCGGCCCTCTGCTTAAAAACACATTTATTTGTTGGAAAAACCTCTTCCACAGCCAGTTCGGGTACCCTTCAAACGGTTAGTGATGAGAAGACTTAACTTTACCTGATACAAACATGGCTGCCGCATATGAGAACAGGAAGGCAGAGTCAAGCGCACCCAGTAACGTGTTCGCTTCTGTTGTGTCTGTAACAGAAAAAAATGTGTTAAATATAGCTGATATCATATTATTATTAAAACCAACGTGAGGTGAGGACATTATTATTGAGAATACGGTTACGCCGCGTGGAGTTGACGACACGCGAATAACAGCCCAGTTGATGAATCTACGTACTAGATTCGAAACTAGTCGGCATATCCCGGCTAAAGTAACGTGAGTAACCCGTATTCTCAATAATAATAGCTAATAGCTGATTCACGGTACCATAGATAAGATCAAAGATCGTTTCGCTGTTTTCAAGTTGATCGCAGATGCTGTTCGACCAATCGACGGGCGCCGCACCAGTAAATAAATAAATAATTATCTCACAACTTACACAACGCCATCTATTTAAATACTAAGCAGAGCTTGAACTATGGGTACTAGAATAACTGTTACTAATACATAATATATATATACTTTTCTTTTGTAAATACATAATTATTATAGATAGAAACACCCAGCCTAAGACAAACCCCCACGTTCATGCACACAAAAAATTGTCTTAAGCGGAAATCGAACCCGCGACCTCAGCGTCGCAGGCACGTACACTACCCACTTCGCTACCTGGTCATTTGTTTTTCACTGCTAAAATAGTCGACAGACGTCAACTCTTCGGTTGTCGATCGATTGGTATAATAACTGCATAAAATAGTTATTAAGTTGTATCAGTGAACCAGACGTCAATTCCAATCAATGCTGGCTGAAAGGCTAGGTACAGAGTGGAAGTTGACTATAATCTTATTTATTAAGATCATTATCAGCGTTATTTAGCATTTCATAGTTCACTGTTGGACATAGGCCTCTCCAAATAGCGCCACAACACCCGGTCTTGCACCTTCAAAATCTTGTTACCTCCAGCTACCTTTTAAATGTCGTCAGTCCATCTGCCGGGGGAGCATCCTATCTTATAGTTGCTGAGTCGCCTATAGTCCAGAACTCGTTTTCTCCAACGGCTGTCTTCGGTGCACGTGGCCAGCCCGTAGCTACTTCAAAAAGCTTTTTTAAGGCAAAAACTAGGTGTAAAATACTCACTGAAAGGTGCCCAGTTGCACCATTGGTCATCATTAGGATCAGTCCCTGGCGGTGGAGTAAGAGCTGAACAGTTCTGATGGAGAACATTCTTCACGACAGAGATGGGCTTCCGAGTCAGGTGATACGTCATATACGTGAAGAAAGTCAGGATTAGTATGCTGGCTTGGTAACTGTAACAATGGAAAGGAGATCACTTAAAAAAATGCCAAAATATGATTGAATTAGATTCTTGTGTAAAAATTAGTACCCAAACATTTTACAAGTATCAAATTCAAAATCTTTGTTTTGTTGAAATGTGGTTTTCACAGGTGTAGGGTAACATTTAGCCCTGCACATTTGCCATCTTACCAAGATGGCATACAAATATAAAATAAACTTATAAACTAACAATAATAATCAAAAATCTAAACATACACAACATAACAGACTACTCTTTGTGCCAGCGTCGTAGGTATATATAATAATATATACCTTAGCTAGACGAACCATTACTTGGTTTAAGCGCCACCTATGCTATATATTAGTTGAGAAATTTCGAGTCCGGCAGCATACGAATCCATAGCTGAATTGGCAAAGCACTTGGGGCGTATACCCAGGGGGTGCAGGTTCGAGTCCTGCTGGATTCTTAATTTTTCAACTTTAATATTTTATAAATTACAAAAAGGCATAGCAAAGCTAAAATTTGCTTTAAAATATTACAAATAACAGACTACATTGAAAAAAAAAAAGTCATTTGCTATTAATTCTTTAATACACTTAAAAACTACATCATATTTTTTAGCTTTAATACTCATTCACAGTATAAAAACATTTTTCATTAAAAAATCTAAATAATTGTTTTCTAAATATATGTATATTTATTTATGGCACTCCAACACATTCACATGTACATTTTAGTAAGATAATCTTATGCATTCATATGCTAGGTGAACTTGTCACTTAAAGGTGTGCACAGCACTTACAGTTTATTCTGCGATAACATTATAATTATATTAACTGTTTTAACTAACTATAATGCAATTGAATTTAATGAAAGTTAATGATAATAAAATGTATTACATTTACAAGGTACATGATTAAAAAAACCAAAATTACATAAAACATTGATACTTTACAAATTGCAACATTCGACAATGTGTATCTAAATAAAGTAATATTGCAAAGGCAAAGTTCTGGTACGGTAATATCATATTAATATCTTAGGTTTATGGTAATATACGAAAAGTGGAGGCTTTTCAAAAGCAATCTTTTCTTAAATTTATAAACTGTAATATTCATTTTTGTTATAAGACTGTAAAGCCTTTCTAAAAACAATAAAAAAAAAGAAAACAATATAGAATGCTTTAAAATTTGAGGATTGTCCTCGATGTCTCTAGGATCCCACCATCAGATCGTAACCTGATCAGAATGGGACCACGTGACACGTATACTCATTCAGACCAAAAAAAGAATTGCCTCAAACGGTCCAGGCGTTTTCGAGAAATCGGCGAACAAACATAAAAAATAGAAAAAATTAAATTGAGAACCTCCTCTTTTTTTTGAAGTCGGTTAATTAGGTAACCATTTTATTGTAATGAACATGGCTATACAATACGTGTAGCGAGTAGAATTTCCGGTGATAAGAATATACTTGTAAACAATAGGTTAAAAGTAGGTATGTGTGAATGAGCAACATTTTAGTTATTTTTAACACGCTTATATTAGCTTCACCTGTATGTATTTATGTATGTATGTATGTATGTATGTATGTAACCGACTCCTTTGGACTCGATCTTGACCCACTTTAAACGGACAGATTTCATTCAAATTTTGCACACCTGTCAAAGATCGATGACAATGCAATAATTCGAGAAATAAATTAAAAAATTTAAAAAAAAATTAAATAAAAAAATTAATAAAAAAACGCTCTTATAAATAAACCAAACTAAAAAGTAGAAAATAAATAATAGTTTAAAAAACTAAAAAACACGCTTTTAAAGTACTTCTAACTAAAAAGTGAAAAATAATTGCTAATATAAGCTGAAAATGGTAATGAACAAAAAATACTAGTATTATTGTGAAAAAGCGTGGGACGTTTTTTGTTCATTACCATTTTCAGCTTATAATATTAGGAATTATTTTTCACTTTTTAGTTTTTAATTCGTATTTCCCCTACAATACCCAAAAATCCAAAACGAAGTCGCTGGTAGAAGCTCGTCTACAACATTTAAGATACTCTGTATATAGCTGGATTCTTGCGTGACACGTTTATGTTTTTATACTGTGAATGAGTAAGCTATAAAATATGATGTTATTTTTAAGTGTATTTGTCTGCGCGTGTGGTGTAGTGGTTTAAGCGGTCGCCTCGCCGCTCTCCACTGCACTGGTGTTGTGGGTTCGATTCCCACATGGGACAAATCTTTGTGTGATTCGCTATGATTTTTTCTGAGACTTGTGTGAGTGAATGTGTATATATATGTATATACCATTGGATAGTGTAATTGCTTCTGGCGTTCTATATTATGTAAATAATCCAAATTTATCAAATTTATTTTGATCATTTGTGGCTGTGAACCAGGTATATTCTGTCATGTATGTACCAAGGATCTATTGTTTTAACAAAATTTCTCGGTTTGGCTACGAGCCTCTTTAAATAACTAATACCTACCACGAAATAGAAGTCTTTGTGTAACAAGATAACCTGACCAACATTTTTAAAACATGAAATGAAGTCTTTGTGTAACAAGATAACCTGACCAACATTTTTAAGGGAAAAAAGCGCGCATAGTTCCCATTTATAAAAAGGGAGAACAGAGTAATGTTAAAAATTATAGGCCGATCTCTATCTTATCCTGTTTCTCCAAATTGTTTGAGTCTCTCATTTGTCCTGTCATAACACAGCATACAAGTTGTACTATTATAAACTCTCAGCATGGCTTTAAAGCGGGTCGTTCTGTCCACACCAACTTAGTTTCATTCATGTCTGATTTATCGATGGATATTGACAAGGGAAAACAGATAGATGCAATATACACAGATTTCACCAGTGCGTTTGATAAGGTAGACCATGCCATTCTGTTGCACAAGCTGGAAGCATGCGGTATTTATGGTAATCTCTTGGATTGGTTTCAATCGTATCTCTCCAATAGACCTCAGACGGTGTCCGTTAAAGGATATGATTCTGACCTATACATTGCAGCGTCTGGTGTGCCGCAAGGGTCTCATCTTGGTCCAATATTGTTCTCTTTATTTATTAATGATATTGCTACTCAGATCAAACATTCAAAATTTTCCCTTTTTGCAGACGATCTTAAAATTTACCATACAGTACAATCGCAATCTGATGTCGAACTGATTCAGCGTGACTTAGACCACGTTACAGGGTGGTGTCAAAAGAATAATATGGTCCTCAACCCCTCTAAGTGTTTTCACATTAAGTACACAAGAAAAAAAGTACCTACCTTGTCAAACTACTAAATTAATGGGACAACGTTGCGGGAGGTAGACGAGATCAGGGATTTGGGAGTCACTCTAGATAGAAAATTGAGCTTTGTCGCACATGTCAACACAGTGGCTAAAAAAGCTTCGAGAATGCTCGGATTTATAAAAAGAAATACAAAAGACTTTCGTCGCATACAAACGAAAAAACTTTTGTATAATGCCTTTGTAAGAAGCCATCTCGAATTTGCTTCTGTGGTCTGGAACCCCTTGTATGCAATACAATCGCAGAGAATAGAAAGCGTTCAGCGTGCCTTTACCAGACACTTGGCTTACATCTCTACCGGAATCTCGCATAGGGCTCCATACAATCATAGGCTAAACTTCCTCAAAATGGACACATTACACCATCGGCGAAAGAATCATGACTTGATTTTCCTTTTCAAGCTTGTCAACGGTAATATAGACAGTAGTCATTTACTAAATGGCATCGCTCTCTCGGTACCAAACAGAATGCCTCGTCATCCTATCACCAGAACATTTAACATCCCGCTTTGTAAGACCAACATTGGCAAACAATCACCATTGGTACGGATCTGTTCCGAATACAACACTCTGTGTGGAGGTTTGGAAGATGTTGACATATCTGACGACAGCTTCTACGAGTTCAGGCGCAAACTTATACCGAAGTCAGCTCATTAAACAGCTCATGAAACAGATGTATAGATGATTATTCATTAGATAAAGCATGATAAATAGTCTGTATATTTACATTATTAGTTAAGATAAATTAAGTCACTGTTTTTTTAGAATTAAGATTTTTTTCCTTTTTTTGTAACCTTGAACAATGTTTACAGAGAGTGATGTGCACATCTATTATAGATATACATTTAAGAACATTTTTAGCAATAAGAAATTTTTACAAACGTGTACTATGTGTAGGGTAGACTGGGTACGGTTGAAACGGTGGACGGTTGAAACAAAGTGAATATCTCGTGAATAGTGCATGATGAGGTAAGGGGTACAAGGGGAGTACGAAGCGGACGACAAGTCGAAACTTGAATTTTAGTATTGCGTCGCTCTTCGGGCGCTGTGTTTGTCTGTAGGAGGCCCCATTGTGTTTTTTGACGGAAAAGTAAGTATTTTTGTACCTACATTTTTGCAATTATTAAGATTTCGTTAATATTTAGATGATTGAGCGTTTTGTTACAGTTGAATTGAAGCTTGTACAATATTGTAGTATGATAAGTTTTTATTTTAATTTACTATAATTCTTACTGTGAACCGTTTTATACTAATATGGGGGGGTGGGGACAGTTGAAACATTATTTTTGGGTACGGTTGAAACAGTTTATTAATTAAACTTTATTGCTTTTGAGATGCCAAGAGTACGCCAAAGACTAAAAGAAATACTACAAACAAGAAAAAAACTAACACGCGACAAGAATCATCATCAGAAGTAGAAGAGTGCTACTTTATTGTTTGTATGTCAGCATATTCAGAAAGCAGACCGAAGGAAAAATGGATACAATGTATAAGTATGTAAAATGTGGGCGCATGAAGAGTGCACGAAAGGTAGCCTTACTTATGTTTGCCACAATCGTGACTCCAAATGATCTCGTAACCATTGAAGTATTTTTGTTTAAAATTTTAATTTTCATTGAAAAAGTTAATGTCTTTGTTAGATTTTAAATAAAGCCAAAGACTTAAATATTACTTAATAAAAATATTTGTAATTGTCAAATGTGCCATTACCATTCGAAAAATGTTATTAGAAGATTAATAAAACATGATAATTGATTATATTTTGTATTATTTGCATGTGTTTCAATTGACCCTGGCATGGGGACGGTTGAAACAAATTACTGTTTTTTTTTTATTTGATTTTACACAGAAAATACTATACAGTGATCTTAAATAATATTGCCCTATAGTAGACAGATATAAGTTCTTTCATTTAGTATATTTCCGACATTGCTCGCTTAACAATTCCCGATGCTATGCATGATAAATGCTAAAATGTTTCAACCGTACCCAGTCTACCCTATATTGTTGAAGTGCCAAATAAATAAAAAAAAAAAAAAAAAAAAAAAAAAAATCTGTATACAATAAGTGGAGCAAACAATAGCAGACTGTGGCTATTCATACAAATATACGTAGTTTCTTGAATGGATGACATTCAATAACATATTTAAAGCAACACTGTTATGAGAAATAAAATTAGTTTACTTCAGATAAATTTCCAAAAAAATCTGACTTAAATTTAAAAAAAATGCACTTAAAAGTAAGAAATACTTAAGTAATATTCAACGTCTCGCCTCATCTGTGTATAACTTGAAAGAATACAGTAAGCGGCCTTAAGGCACAGTATAAATATGTACAAATAGTACGGAAACTGCCTACAACCGTGCGAAACGGCACGCACACATAAACATGCACACCGACGAGACCCCTAAGCGGTTATCGCGGTGCTCTTAGTAGCGAGTGCCGCTACTAGGCAGTTTCCGTACTGTTTGTACATATTTATACTGTGCTTAAGGTGCCTATATTTAAAAAATTATCCACGTACTCCTAAACGTTGAAGGCTTCCTTTGAAAAAATGTAATATCTAAATTGTAATACCTACATTCAATGCAATAAAATATATTCTATTCTATTTTATTCTGGTAATTGTTAATTAATATTGAACAAGTTCGCATAAGTAGCATGAGTAATATTATCACATTGCGCATGCGCAACTCCAAACCAAGGGCCGATATGATAGCTGTTACTATGCGGTAGAATAATAAATTATGAATATTATATTACTATTATATAGGTGTAGTTGTAGTTGTTTCTTAGTTATGTAATTTTGTTGTTTCTCTAAAATATTGTTTGTTTGTGACACAACAAATTATAATTTGTAATTATTTATTTTTTTGTAACACTGCTACTCAGTCACTGGGCGCATCAGAATTATCAGCGCTGCGGTGCTTTTAGCGCTGCAGTATTGTGCTGAGATGCGTACCATTTCTGGCATTATGAATTTAAAATTATTTAGTTTTAGCTTATGCTTCATAATGTTCTTTTTTTCTTATGCCAGAATAAATTATTCTTTTCTATATTAGCAACTAGCCTGAAAGAGCTCGTGAATAAGTTGCAGCCTCGCGGATCGATCGATCTTGAAGGTCCATCTTAACATAAAGAGCTCTCCTCCGTGCCTCGGAGAGCATCTTAAGTTGGTCCCGGTTGACATTTGAAGATCTATGGCAGTCGTTACGGGTAGTAGGAGGCCAGAAAGTCTGACAGTCTAACAAAGAGTATTGTATTACCTCGTACTGGGTTGTGAAGGTTCAAGAGTTTTTTAAGAACTAAATAATAATTTTGACATGACATTTATTTGATTTTGATTTTATAACAATGACTTTATGCAATTTTTGATATTTTATTTTTTAATTCTTATTATAATTATTGTTTGGTAATTTAATTGGTTTAATTTTTCTAATGCTACTAACTGTAATGACGTGTAAATATTATTACCAATAAATAAGTTTATGAGTTTATAAGTTTAATAAAATGAAATGATTTGACACCGGAGCTTAGATTAACTTTAATTCAACTTAGAAATTTGATTTTAAATCAATCCAAGAACCGCTCCGATAGGTATTGCATCATGAGAAGAGCTAGTGAGAAACTCATGTGCACCATCTTTTCCAATGAGGCAATCCCAGAAATGCCGGCCATCTGGCAGCCCCAATACAAAACCCGCATATGTAATAACAACAATAAAATATTGATCTAATAGGTCATAATGTCATATCCGATTAATATATTAATTATTACTATCATAAATGTGTGCACTTCTACAATAAATGATTGTTATGTCGATTTATTATATGGTTTATTTTGGTTCTGGTTGGTTACTTTTTATATTTTTTTATTTTCATTTTATTAATTATATTTGTTCTTGTATTTAGAGTTATTTCAATTTAATTGCTGTTATTTCGTTGTGTTTTAGATATAAGTAATTGTTAGTAATAAGAAGATTACAGTTTGTTACTTTTCTTACTTACCATTATATTTGCATGCTGTTTAATGGCTGAATATGCTAGAGTCTTTATACTATTGTACCATCTTAATGTACCATATTCTTGGCAAATAAAATATTTCATTTCATCTCGTCTTACAAAACGAAAATGCGAGTAAAGATTTTGAAAACATAACATCACGTCTTACACAGAAGGGTGTGGCAGAGGTGTACAACACCCACACTTCACCTGTTATGTTTAGGTCCCATGGAATAGGGGGTGAGTCTATCACCCGCGCACAATTGAGTACACGGTTAGCGTAGTGGTTGAAGCGGTCGCCTCGCCGCTTTCAACTACTCTGGTGTCGTCGGTTCGATCCCCACATGGGACAAATCTTTGTGTGATTCGCAAAGATTTGTTTCGACTCTGGGTGTGCTTTGCGTGTGTGAAATGTATGATTGTTAACACCCCCGCGGCACAGGAGTTATTCCTAGTGCGGGCGTCGTTTTTAAAAAAAAAATCTAACTCCGTGCTATTATTGTGAACTTTTCGTCAGGGAATAACATTTTGCCTGACCCGGGAATCGAACCCGAGACCTCGCGGTGAGAGCTACGCTAACCACTAGATCATCGAGGCAGTCCTCTATAATGCTTACGTAATACGTGAATGCTTGAAACTCCAGGAGAGCTTGTTCACAACAGCTCTTCCACCTCCGACCTCGTGAATAATACAAACAGTACTAATAATTTTATATAATATTGAAGTAGAAAATTTAAGAATCCAGTAGGACTCGAACCTGCACCCCCTGGGTATACGCCCCAAGAATTGGCAAAGCACTTGGGCCGTATACCCAAGGGGTACAGGCATACAAAAAGGCATAGCAAAGCTAAAATTTGCTTTACAATATTACAAGTACTGATAATGTTTATCGCCGGCCATTAATTGAATGTTCATGTTACTATAATCTGCCAAACTCGTGCTAGCGGTTATACAATGTGATGTCTATATATTTGTATCTATTAATTCCGTGTAATCTGATTATTTTTTATCTATATCTAAGTAAAAGCCGGTATTGAGCGATTGTCGTCGGTGGACGCAATAGGATGACAAATTTTCATTAACCAACTTCAAAAAAGGAGGAGGTTCTTAATTCGTCTTTATTTTTTATACGTTGAATCCAACGGTAGACGATGGCAAATTATCCCCTATATCTGCCATAAAAGTTTGACGGTGTTTGCGCACCCTGAAACAGAAGACGATGAACTGGCAACTCCCTGGACCATCAAAAACATCCAATGGAAGAAGATTGTACTAAATAATGTCTATGTGGGAAACCCCTTTAAAAAAAACACACTGCTTATCTACTTTATCTCAAGGCGATGTTGAAATAAATGATTCAGCGAAAACACATGTTTAATATCACTTTGCGGCACTCGTACGCCAAAACAAAAAAACGTTATCACACATATATTGTAGGAATTCGTTTCATTTTTTTATTCGTTTAATTATGTAGACTGCGCGTTTGCGCCTTTCACCGCGAGGTCTCGGGTTCGATTCCCGGGTCGGGCAAAGTGTTATTTGTGAACTTTCCCTCAGGAAATTCACAATAGTAACACGGAGTTGGAATTGTGCCCGATGAATGGCGATATGCTCACTGTATCCCATGGAACCTACACATAAGGCGCGTACAATAACGACTAGACAATCGAGGGAGTTATCTGTTACCGGCAATATTAACTGATTAAAAAAGAAAGGCGCATTGCAGACATTAAGTGATAATTATCTTTTGTAAATATGTAAAAAGATAATTTGCCAAATATTGAGTCACTACAACACAATATAACATCCCACACTTCACCTGTTAGGTTTGGATTGTTTTCTTATTCTTTGGTTAAGATCCCATGTGGGAGTGAGCCTGTCGCTATCCTCCGCACACAATTACCACTCTGTGCTGCTATTGAGAATCCTGACGAGAAAATCCCCAATAATAGTTATTTATGGTACAAGTGAGAAAAAGTTTACATTTCTGTTGTGAGTGCCAATTTTAAATCTCCATCTCAATCATCCATTAAACAATTAAACATAAACTGAAAAGAATTTATAGTTGCCCGCGATGACTGACAGACACAGACTTTTTTTTTTAAATGCGTTCGGAAATTCTTTTCGTAATATTTATTTATATATGTTTTTAAACTTTCGCGATTTGAGAACATTTTTCAAAAGTTAGACAACGGGTCTGAATCGCGTAATTATTATAAAGGTAAATAAATAACTATGCTCGACGGTATTTATTTACCTTTATAATAATTACGCGATTCAGACACCAAAAATATTTATTTATAGTCATTCATTTATATATTAAGTATGTACCTGATTTTAATTAATTTAATGGTCAATCACGAATATAAAAACATTAAAATACTAAATAAGCGTGTATTTTTATAATTTAAAATAATTAAAACGTATCGTTTGTACAATGCTTATGCTTTGTTTTTTTTCAGCGCCTTATTCATTGGAAGGATTTTGTGTTTCGAAATTTGAATCACTTTGCCTCACTAGTGAGTAAAAACGGTTTTTACTCACTGATTTCTGGCAAGCAAACAATCTTTTTCGTGCTGGTGTGGTGAAAACACTATTGCAATCTTCTTCTAACGTGTTAATGGCATTATGATTTCTCACAAAAAAAAACTCGCTGTGCCCACTACTAGGTGCCATAAAATCTCTAACTCGTTTCCAGGTCAATGTATACGCTTTTACAATAAACTTCCTTTAAACGCAATAGATTTATCGATAGGTAAATTTAAAAAATATGTTAAAATTAGATTATGTCAAAAAGCTTACTACAGTATTTCGGACTACATACTTAAATGATAATAGTATGTATTTGGAAATTAATTGCTCTTCTTATGCGACTTTTATTATGTATACCTACTTATTGTTATAGTTTTCATTTTAAAAGATGGTGCACATGAGTTTCTCACCAGCTCTTCTCATAATGCAAAACCCATCGGAGCTGGTACTTGGATTGATTTTAATTTGAATTTAAACAGTTTGATTAAAATTAATCTAAGCCCTGGTTATTAAAATCATTGCAATTAGTATAATTTAGTATTATTTATTATTTATTTTTATATCATTTTTTGTAATGTTTTGACGTGTTCAAGCGCCTCCTGGGGCCTATGAAAATAAATGATTTGAATTTTAATTTGAATTCATTTTTTATGAATATAGTATTTGGCCAGTAGACAGCAACTTCTAATACCTTGCTTGTGGCTTGCATTAGGTCTTCACGGGCACATGTAGAGGGAGACAACGGGCCCATGTAGAGGGAGACAACGGGCCCGAAAGCAGGTGAGCCATGTTTTGAATGGGGAAACCACAACTGCACGAGGTGTCATTAGTGTTTGTGATTTCATTTCATTTCATTTATTTCATAACAATATAATATTGTGTTGAAAATATAATACAAATTATCTTAATCTAGGTATGTCTAAAATTAAATTAAATTAAAACATTAAATAAAAAGGAATAAAATAAAAAAATAGCAATATAAAAAATAAAAAGTCATGCATAATTACTACATTAACAGAAATAAAATGTCATTTTAAATATTCTTCCATTGAGTAGAAACACCCACTGACAAGAAAAACCCTAAGTTTTGATTCAAACTCTTTATTGTACACAATACTCTTTAATTCTAGAGGAAGTTTATTGAATACTCTGACCGAGTTATAACAAGAGCTATGTTTCACCACATTCAGAACAGGTGCTATCATGGACGGCATATCTTTTCTACGCGTACTTTCACGTTGTGATCTTTGCTCGCTGTTTTCATAATTGTAAATATTTTTTGAAAAATTTGTTAATAAGACCATAATATACAAACTACAAGGTACCGTTAAAATATTTAATTCTTTAAAATAATTTATGCAGGATTCTTGTTGATCTATGCGACAAATTGTTCTAATAGCCCTTTTTTGTGCTATAAAAGCCCTTTGGATAATGCAGTTATAGCTGCCTCCCCAAAAAAAAAAAAATTCGCCATTTGGCCAGGCAATTGAGATAAAAGCAATGTAATTAATAAAATAAAAAAATGAGTGTTGTTGGCTATAGAAAGAAAGAAAGAAAGAAAGAAAGAAAGAAAGAAAAATCATTTATTCTGGCAAAATAAAATACATAATAGGGCGTCTAAAACTAAACAATTTAAAATATCATTCATAATGCCAGAAATGGTACGCATCTCAGCACAATACTGCAGCGCTAAAAAGCACCGCAGCGCTGATAATTCTGATGCGCCCAGAGAATAAGTAGAAAGCAGTGTGACAACAGAAAATAAATAAATAATATCTAATAATTACATTCACAATTTTTGTGTCACAATTAAAACAATATATTTTGTTACTATAAGCTATAAGGGAAGAAGAAGACCAAAAGAAAAGATGTACCGATTGTGTGAAAGATAACATGGCTGGCAAGAATGTGAGTACTGAGATGATGTCTGATAGAAAAATATGGAAGGACAAATCATAAGTCCCCAAGTAATTTAAGGGCTGGCGGATGATGAAAACTATTGTCCAATTCGGCAATCGAACTCGTGACCTCGATGAAAGGTATATATGCTAACCACTACACCAACGAAGCATCAAACGATTAACTACACACACAAAAAGCCTTGAGGAAAATTAAAAAGAAAAAAAAGTAACAACAAATCCAATGCAATAAACTACCGCAAATATCCATTCTATTATGTCCATCCTAAGGTTGGCTGGAAGAGATCGCGTCAAGCGATAAGGCCGCCCTTTGTACGTTATAGTTTTAAGTATCTATTTCTTTGTATGTTTGTTACAAATTTGATGTGCAAATAAAGTTTTCTCTATCTCTATCTATCTATCTAAAAACCTACACTTCTATTACTAAAGTATTTATAAGTTCATCTCAACACAGCCGTGACCTGTAGAGCATGACTCACAACCTTGGAGTATAAATGCAGGCTGTACTGGTTGGATACCTTTGCCTTATAAGATTTTGTTTTTTATGGCAGATATTTTAGCTCTTATCAATGATGCAATACCCATCGGGGCGCTTCAATAATTCAAATCATATAATTTTGATCAGTAAAATTCGTTAGATTATTACACGCTTTATATTAGCTTCACTTGTATGTTTGTATGTAACCGACTCCTTTGGACGCTACTTTGACCCACTTTAAACGTTTAGATTTCATTCAAATTTTGCACACCTGTCAAAGACCTTTTTTTCTTATATTACACTCTATTATAGCCCAGTGCCGTTAATTTTTAAGACCAAAAAAATGAATAGTAGGATGAAACCCATTAGAAAAGGAAAAATAATTTACGGGCGATCTGAGGTCGGGAAGAGGGGGAGGGGGGGGTTTTAAGGGTAAAAAACGGATTTTCTCGATTTCCGGCAAAACTAAAAGTCCTATGAAAAAAAGTTGAATGGCAAAGTTGTTGGTAATAAAAAGATCTAAAACTTTTGTATTTACACTTTTTTCATATAACCTCAAAATTTATGTGAAAAATTCAAAAAACCAAGTTTTTGGTTTTTTATTTTTATCTTTTACAAACAATAATTCTTTTTCACTTTTTGCCGTTCACTCTATTTTTTAGTTTGGTTTTCTATATGAAGCGTGTTTTTTAGTTTTTTTAAACTATTTTTTTATTTGCTCTGTAACTATAATGTTTGTTGACGAGTTCAAGCGCCCCTTGGGGTTAGTGAAAATAAATGATATTTGACTTTGATTTTGACTATGGTCAATAGTCACGCGTTTGACCACGATCTCACCTGATGATGCGGTCTACAGTGGAGCCCCGCAGAGATAACTATTTACTTTTGCTTTGAATACACCCATATTTGACGCGGCAACACGGACTAGGGCAGTTCAATTCTTTGGCAGTCCGTATAAGAATTGTTGAAGCAAAACTTGACCTTTAATTTATAGTAAGACTATCAAACACTAAAATAATCATTAAACTCAAATCAGTCCCTGATATTTGCGCTAACAAACAAACAAACTACATCAATAAAAAGTAGCCTATGTTATGTGCCTTGTAGTCAGTTACCCGCATCAAAAATTTTACCAAAATCGGAACAACCGTTTAGAAGATTAGCCGATACAAACAGACAGACAAAAACTTTAAGAACTGTATTTTAGTCATTGGTATCGTGCAAATAACTATATCAACTGAAAAAAAACTTTGTTATTTTGACATTAAAAACAGACTTCAATTTGATTTATTTGTATTGATAGAATTAAAATTATTCACAATATTTGCAGTCCGTTATCTCTTGAACTAATTAATGTTTGGTAGCATATGTTTTATAAAAAAAATAACTGTCACTGTGTTACTGACAGAGAGTAACATGGAATTTTAAACTTTATCTTTATTCAAATAGAGAACTATTCACTCTAGCAAGATCAAGTATAATAGCTGCACGGAGTTGAAATCGTGCCAGGTGGATGGGGATAGGCTGACACTCTATCCCTTGGAACCTTAACATAACAGGTGAAGTGTGGGTGTTGTGCACCTCTGCCAAACCCTTTTGGGTAACTATTTTACCCAGAAGGGAGGTATACAATAATGTTATGTTATGTATGTGATAGTATTAAATTTATTCACAATATTTGCAGTCTGTTATCTCTTGGACTAATTAATAATTGGTTGAAACATCTGTTAAATAAAATAAATAACTGTCACTGTGTTACTGACAGAGACAAACAGGTTTCTATTGCAACTAGCTGATGGCCAATTCACACTGGTTCGGCAGAAGCAGGGCACGCAGAATCAGTGTCATAGAATTTATTTTACATTTTGAATTATACAGAAATTGTTTACAAGGCAGACTTAAGTCTACTTTTGGGTGATGCAGAGATTAACAAGGCAGGTGAAGTTATAAAATATAGCGTTTTGATTTGAAATGAAAGGTAATAAAAATCAATACAATTAATGAATACATAATGAAAATATGTGCATATATAATAAATATGCATAATACCTATATAACAAAATACTTAAATAAAAGTTAATATTAAAAAAAAACTACAATTTAAAAAAAACCCACAAATATAACACCAGACGACATAACAAACTAGAACTCCAAAAACCCAGAACCAACTACGGGAAGAAGAATATACTATACGAAGGGGCGCAGCTATATAATAGATTACCTGAAGAGATAACCAGCAGTAAAACAATAACTTTATTTAAAAAACGTCTGGAGGAACACATTAAGAAACAGTTTTAAGCCACAATCATGTTATAAAATATTTTTAACAGTACCTATTACTCAAAAATTGTTTGTTTTTCTCTGTTAAGTGAACTATGTAGTTCTTTTGAGAAAATAAATTTCTTTGAACCGAATATTTTATAAATACTTGTTGAATCTTAAATTGAACTAGTCTAAAAACTTAATCTAAAATTTATAAGTCTCTGTTAGAAGGTCTCATACCCAAGATGCTGGTTGATACTAAGTTACTGACCAAAATATTTTTATGTTTCATATTATGCGCCATAATAAAACCCATTTGGACATATGGAATCCAGCTATGGTCGACAGCCAGCAAATCCAATATAATGTGCCTCCAGAGAGCGCAAAACAACATCCTAAGGGTCCTTTCATCGGCGCCATGGTATGCTCGCAACTCGGAAATCCACGAGTACCTGGAAATGCCAACCATCAAGCAAGAAATAACAAACTACTCGGACAACTATAGGGACCGTCTATCAACCCATCCAAACCCATTATCCAGAATGCTTTTGCAGTCAAATCCAATTGGAAGACTCAAGAGAGCCGACGTGCTGACACACTAGGGGGAGATGGGGCAATGGCTCTACCTCACCTAACGCTAACTTCTTGATTATAGTGTCCACGACTGATCGCAGGACATCAAAAGAAAAAAAAAAAAAAAAAAGCTTTATATTATGTCTAAATAAACTTTCCATCAAATACCCATGCTCTTATTACCATACATTACCACCAATTCATGAACAAAATTTAAAATTCATAATAGTTTATTTGTATGACATAATTATACATGGTGGTAATTTAGGAAAGTAAACATTGTTTTACTATGTTTGGCTTCGGTAGACATACAAATAGTTTTTTTAGTTGGTAAGTTTTAACTTATCACTAGCATTCTGAATGATATACCTATATATAATATGGAACTATGTCAGGTAGATAAAAAAATAATTAACAATCATTACCAATTTTTTTTTTCTGTTTATAAAAACAACACCCGCACTTGGAATTAGTCCTGTGTTGCAGGGGTGTTCACCAACATACATTTCAAACACACAGAGCACACCCAGAACATATAACTATATCAACTGAGAAAAACATTGTTATTTTGTCATTAAAAACAGACACTTCAATTTTATTTATTTGTATTTATATGTATCAGCAAAATAACAAACAAATTGTCTAGCCTACAGAAGGCTCCTGCTAGAAATCAGCGCTACAAGCCGCATCTAGCAGCATTTTGCTGCCTATTAAGCACACAGTGTTACTCTGAGTCTACACATCATTATAATTATGTTTGTATTGTGTAATTAAATATTAATATTTTTTATATTAATATTTATTCAATTACTTGGATTAATGTGGTCATTACTTTTTCAATAATTAACCATTGTTTTTATTATAATGTGTGTTTAATAAACTATATTTCAATTAATGCCAAAGTTATGAAAATATGTGAATGTCTTGATGCTTGTAACTTTGTCCTGCAAAAGCTACTGGATGGATTATGATGCAATTTGGCACAAAGGTAGCTTATAAATTAGCAGCCCTGTATCTAATACATGTCCCACTGCTGGGCTCGGGCCTCTTCTCATGCTGAGTAGGGTTAGGTCAGTCAACCACGCTGGCCAAGTGCGGATTGGTAGACTTCACATTACCCTCAAGCACTTTTTTAGGATCTCTCAGGCATGCAGGTTTCCCCACAATGTTTTTCTTTCACCGTTAGCGAGCAATAAATAAGATATATACACACATAACTCCGGAAAGACGAATCTTATCAATATATTGACAGAGGTGTGTGCCGTGGGTTCGAATCCGTGCTTAGGAGGTAGCTTATACCCTAGTTTAATATTATAGACTACTTTTATACACGTACTACGCGAGTGGAGCCACGGGCGGAACGTAAAGTGTCTATAAAAAAGTTATATCCAATCCTTATTAATAAATGAGAAAGTAACTCTGTCTGTCGGTCTGTTACACTTTCATGACTAAACTACTGAACCGATTTAGATAAAAATTGGTATGGAGATAGTTCAATTCCTAAGAAAGGACATAGGCTACTTTTTATCGGCATACCACGCAAACCGAGCCGAGAAGCTAGTCTTTTGTAATGATAAATATGGAAAAAAAAATATGCACAATTACCATAATTGGTTATGCATGAATGGACGTTAATTACTAATAAATAGCCTTGCTAATGACTCACCATCGCAATCGGTTGATTTGAAGTCGCGGACAGCAGCGAGCACTCAGTTTTTGTATGAACTGCACCCCTATAGGAGCATCTCTGCTTACTCCACTCATTCTACAATGTTTGAGCTTGAAAGTTCGCAAAATTTCGTCTAAAAAACGCATTCAAGCAAAAAATACCACACGCATTGTTTCAAAAGATCTTTTGTTTACGAAAACGATCGGTTAAACTTTGATCGTGTTTTCCAACAATTTTACGTAATATTCACTTATAATAATCAAGAAATATTAGATAATAACGTTTCAAGTTTAATTCACTCGCGATTCATATCGTATTTCGTAGGAATGATTATATTTTTAATATTAAATTAATAATTTTAAATCGTAAGGAAACGACACGTCTGCTTTGGGCACGTTCCGTCAGCAAGCGCATCTATGATCTTTAGCCTTGACCATTTCTTATTCATTTGAATGTGTACGGTAAAACAAGGTCGGGCAATACAAAATGCTAAAACTATTGTATCGCAATTTATTTACACCACTGACATTTCAAATGAGAACAGCTGTCAATATGAAATGTCAATTTGACATGAGCGTTTAGTTATTGCTGAAATTATACGTTTGCTCAGTTACACGTTCAATTAAAATCGCACGTTTGTTAATTACATGATAATTGTTATTTGAAAAAAATCAAAAATAATAACTTTAAGCGCAACGTTTCCAACCCAACAAAGGAATAAAAAGTGGTTAATATATTTGACGCCTAAATTTAGCGACAAAAATGAGCTGCAGAAGGTATCGCTGATATAAAGCTAAACTTACCATAAAAAAAGGAAGAAAGGTACTCTTGCGTTTATTTTACCCCTGCAATCAGGTCTTATCATTTTAATGCGATCCCTGTATCCTGTATTGATTTTTCAAACCAACAGAGCGCCAAAATGTTATTAAATAAAAGTATGCCCTTTTACTCTTTCGCAATTTGGTATTAAATTAATAAAAATAATAAAAATACATTCTCAGACTATACGAGGTGTCCCACGGACATGCCACATGGAGGCCAAGTGACATAATTAGGGTAGATCACGGAATAGGCTATTCCGTGGGGTAGATAGAAGATTTTACTGAAAGAAAACATTATGCTATTTTCGAAAAAAAGAAATAACAAATTTTATTTATCATCGCAGAATGGAATCTGCTATCAAATCGGGAAACAAGACATTCTGTATTTCTTGTATTAATCAGCAGCGTCGATCATAAGAATTAAATCTCTCTTACAAACATGGTAATTTATATAACGGGTGGCGCAAAAGTAAAGACCCTATTTGGTTCAGCTATAACATTTTTTCTAAATTAGAAAACTAGATTTAGATTTTTTTAAATGTATATTTGTGCCATTAAATTTCGTACCATTAGGATTTAAAGATGATGTCTTTTAAATGGTGACCTCCAGAGTTGATACACATTTGAGCCCTATTTATGACATTTTGCATAACTTGCCGTAACACTTCCTGCGATATGTTCGTTATTTCTTGACGAATGTTTTCTTTTAGAGCTGCGAGAGTCTGTGGCTTGTTCACATACACCCGAGATTTCAAAAAACCCCAAAGAAAGAAGTCTGGACTGGTCAGATCGGGTGATCTTGCAGGCCAAGGCAAATCGCCAAAACGAGAGATAACTCGGTCTGGAAAAGCGTCCCTCACTAAGTCCATAGTGTCGCGCGCTGTGTGTGCCGTAGCGCCGTCTTGTTGAAACCAGATGTGCTCCAGCCCCAATTCGTCCAAACTGGGTATCAAAAACTCACGTAACATGGTTCTGTAGCGTTCTCCAGTGACAGTTATCGCATTGCCTCCAGCGTCTTCGAAAAAATAGGGTCCGATCACTCTGTCAACACAGATGCCACACCATACAGTAACTTTTAGTGGGTGTAGAGGTGTTTCTTGAATAATGCGCGGATTATCAGTGCCCCAGAACCGAGTATTCTGCTTATTGACATGCCCTGAGAGATGGAAATGCGCTTCGTCACTCATAACCAATTTTGAAGGAAAATCATCCTCTTCAAGGTGTATCAACTCTGGAGGTCACCATTTAAAAGACATCATCTTTAAATCCTAATGGTACGAAATTTAATGGCACAAATATACATTTAAAAAAATCTAAATCTAGTTTTCTAATTTAGAAAAAATGTTATAGCTGAACCAAATAGGGTCTTTACTTTTGCGCCACCCGTTATAACGAAATGGTGACCATAAATTTAAAATTTTTAAAGTTCGATAACGACATTCTGTATTTCTTGTATTAATCAGCAGCGTCGATCATAAGAATTAAATCTCTCTTACAAACATGGTAATTTATATATAACGAAATGGTGACCATAAATTTAAAATTTTTAAAGTTCGATAGATTGTAAACCCACATGTAACTAGCACAACTATTGGATTACCCAATTTTATTATTTTAAGACACACATAAATATTAAAATTGTATTTTAGATTAATTTTCAAGTGATTTACTGGCTGCCTAGGAATGTTGTTCGTGTATTATTTTACAAATTGTTTGAATTCATGGGTTTACTTGCATTAAAGCTGCTCGATTGCTCGATTCCCGGTTAAGGTATCTAGCATATTTTCAAAAATATTTCAATGTAGTTTACGTTGATTTAAAAAAATAAATAACGTTTATACTACACCTACGTAGAAAGTACCTCTTTGCAGTATATCTAATACGGAGAATATCTATCAAAGAAAGTTAGTCTTTTCAGACGAGTTCTGAAAAGCAATATGTAATGTATGTTAGAGGTCTGAAATATTACTCCTAAATTCATTACTACCATGGGAGCAATGAACTTTTTTTAAAATTTCTTTTTTTTTTCATTTTGTTTTCTGTACTTTTTGGTAAACCATAAATAAAAAATAATATTAAAAGAATAAAATAACTACTTTTATAAAAATAAATAAATTAATGTAACTTAATTATATATCTAATAATTCCATAAATAAACCACTAAAATCACTATTATTACCTGTTACAAAATAATTACATACGTTTTTTCACAAATCAACTTCATAAAGTGTAGCTGGATGCATGAAAACTTGAAAATTTTTGCATTTCGCTCCAAATTCCTCATCATTTTAAAACTTTTGAATAAACAATTTGTTGCAAGAACTTAATATGTCGAGTGATAGTGATACTGACGATTTATTGACTCCGGAGGAATTGAAAGTAACTGCTCAAGCAGTGATTGAGGACCTCTTACCACAAAAGTCAAGGATCAGATATAATTTTCTGCAATGGAGAAGTGAGAAAAATGCACAATCTTTTATTTTCCTTGTAGGTGTAGTATAAAGCACTATGTATAACTCGGGCGAAAGTTTGATTTCTTTCGGGTGTATTAAGGCCCTCAGCTACGCTTCGGGCCTCAAACTACACCCTCAAAGAAATCAACTACTTTCATCCCTTGGTGTACAATATACTATTTATTTATGTTAAATCTAAATAGATAGAAATCTACAATATTTAAGATAATTTTTCTGCATGTGGCTGCCAGTGAAACATCCTGTATATATTAAGGGTAGGTACATGTAACGTATTTGAATGACTATATAATTAAATTATTTCTTATCTAAGCATTATAAAACGGTCATTATCACGCTAATACATTTTTAATTAAAATTCTATGGGAAGTTATTATTTTATAGCTAATAATATCAAACGACCATGGACCAAATGCACGTGCTTCTCTTATAAATACACTCATTAAAATGTTTTTAAATGTAAGTATGTAATTCAATTGGTTAAAAAAACGTGCTTATTATTTTAAACACACAAAATATTCATAATTAAACATATTATTTGAAAAAAAAAACTTTATCCTTAGTTCCGCTACTCACAGCTTAAGCGCCAGTGTCTGTGCGGGCGTCGCCACACTTGCTACGGCTTCACAAATTACAAATGACTCTAATAAGAAATTAATATCATTGACAGACTGATTAATGGTGGTAGAGCTTTTTACGAACGAGTTTTACAAACTGCCTGGTTGGCGTAGAGGTTAGAGTATGTGGTCATCACCTCCGCGAGGTCTCGGACACGATTTCAAACTTCAATATTTATATAAATATGATACATAGATGTTATAAAATAATAAAGACCACCATATTTTACCCTAAGGCATGCAATAACAGATTATACTAAAATCTATTCATCATTCTTTGTTTAAATACTATTTACCATCAAATTATAAAATTTACACAAGAATAAGAATAACAAAATTAAAATAATAGAGATTGTATAACACGAAGTAAGATAAATAACTAATTAAAACTATATTTTTTCTATCTACTAGTAATATTGCCACCAATATTATCATTTAAGTATTCTTTAACACTGTAATAAGCTTTACTAATAAACATGTTTTCCAAATTAATTTTAAATTTATCTGGTGGACTTATTTCAATAGTGTAAATATTTCAAATGTGGTAAATAGTGTAGTATTATGTTGTTGACACCTAATTTTATGGTTTTGTCTTTTACTATTATACCGAACAAAAAATTCCGGGTCGCGTCAGTGGTATTTGGGATTTTACTGTCAGGATAAATATTCTCAAAAGCAGCACGGTGTTGGAAATGTACCTGGAGGATGGCGATAGGCTTATCCCCATGTAACGGTGTAAGGGCAGATTTTAGCTCTCACCGTGAGGTCTCGGGTTCTACTCCCGGGTCGGGCAAAAATGTTATTTGGGATTTTTATGTCTTTAAGTTTTGCATTGTGGCCGGTGAATAGTGATTCGCCCTACATCGGATGGGACCTAACTTAGACAATTAAACTTAAAGGACTAGTCATTGTCTAGCATCCCCGCTGCCAAATGTGGAAGAGCATCGCTCTTGTACCTGACTGCACTTCATATAAAACATTTATGATTTGACAACTGCACGGAACAATCTCCCAATCTCAATATCATATTGATCAAGTGCTCTTTGAGACCTAAACAAAACAGGTGAAAGGGCGTTTTGTTATATAGGTCGCGTCATGTAAAAAGAACGCTGGCGGTCAAGCTGCGCACTAGGCGATTTTTCGATATTCGTTCTCAAAATACCATCGCGCACAAAAGTTTTTATTTACGAAATTGTTTTACACAGAAAAGTGAGAAAAATGATTTATGACGTATATTGTTTTACTAAGAAACAGTTGAAAAAGATATGGGACCGGCAGGATTTGAACCTGCCCATATCTTTTTCAACTGTTTCTTAGTATAATTTGCTAAGCATAGCTAAATGCTATAAAAATATTCAGAAGTATATTGTTTTATGAAGAGAGAGGCTGATAATAATGCAGTTGATAATTTAAAACAATGTATGAAACGGACCGCAGTGGCAACAAAATGTTCTGAGCCTACAGTGAGACGAATTGTAAAAGGTTCAAAAGATTCAGAATTCCTTACTGTCTTCGGAACTCCCGGCAAAAATAAAAGAATCAAACAAAAACCAATAACAGACATTGACAACTTTGACCAGGGTGTTATAAAAAGAATCATCTATAATTTCCACGTCACTGAAAAAGAATTGCCTACCATAGGCAAGTTGCGAAGACCGCGTCCTTATCTGGTTTTCACGTCACCAACGACGACTTAATGGAAGGAGTATCAATATTACTTAAATTTTTTGTAATTAGATTAAACATTTTAAACTAAATTAAACATCATTTAAATTCTATTTAATGATATTTTACCTAATAAATTTTGCAATGTACTTCCCGAAAACCAATATACGAAGCCTCGAGCGACAGCTAGTTCAAAAATAAAACAATAGGTAACAACACTCGCGTACGAAAGTACTAGCACTTTCGTGAGCGAGTGTACTAATGCGCAAACACCCCCCCCACCACTTTCTTCCAGCGTTCTTTTTACGTGACGCGACCTATACCACTGTGCAAGCCACTGTGTCATTTCGCTAGAGATCTTAGCGCCATGACATCGGCGATTGGTACTATGGCGATTGTTTTCAACAGTTCGACCGAATCGCGCGTTTCGGCGACTAAAGATATCACGTATGCTTTGGCTCTGAATAGGCCCATACTTTTCTTTTCACCTTAGCAGCTCGAAAAATCGTTCTTTGATGTATAAAAACAGAGAGCAAAACTCGATTTTACTTCGAGTCATTTCAATGAGCAAAACACGGTTTTGCTTCGAGATTTGCTCTCGCTTGAAGCAAAATTGAGTTTTGCTTACTGCTCGCCTTTTTTTACTGTCAACCACGTTAAAATATAGAATAATGTAATGTAATGTGCTGGATTAGAAAAGTGAAGAACTTGGAAAAGTCAAATGATGTAGGTAGTATAATCTTATTACAACTTTCACACCACACCTAGTCCTAAACTAGGCAGAACTTGTACTATAGCTACTATTTCGAGCTGCTGAGGTGAAAAGTTGTATGTGCGACACGAGATCAAAGTTATTTTCGTCTCGTGCTTATGAGGCCCTCACTTTGGTTAAGATTCTATATAGAATCACTCGATACACGGTCTTGGTTCTACGATAGCATCTTAAGCTTATTCAGGCCTCAAATTTAGCACTGGAAGCAAATACGAACTTCGCTCTCTGGTTGTACAAATAACTATTTCCCTACAGAAACTGCCTGTACCCGTGTTGCTGTTAACAACAGCATTCGCAGCAATTGACATCCGTCGAGGAGGATGGCTGGACCGCATGGTGCAGTACCATAAGGAGAGGTTCCTCAATGACGTGGAGGAGGTGGCTCCCGTCAAGATTAATGGTAAGGCTACACACTACATCCAATTCTTATCCGACCCGAGTCAGTCATCATCACTATTTTTTTACAACGCCCACAGCGAACGAACGTGTAGTCCACCTGATGGTAAGTGGAGTACAGGCCATGGACATCAACAATCCACAAAAGCAGATTATAGATGCGTCGCTGCATCTGAGGACTACGGTGTTATGCCTCATATGCCAGTAATTTCAGGACCTGATCGCACGGCCAAATCGCAACACAGTAATGCAAACACTTTTATTTGGCGGCAGATTAAATGTGAGACGGTGGTGCTGCCACCCTCGAGCTTATTCACAAAAGCTCTACCACCAGTATACATTCAGCGGCGTCCTTGACAAGAAACCAATACCAAATAGTTTAGAATATTATAATCTAAACAAGTATCTTATTCCTCTTCAGCCACGATTATTCCCAGGCCTCCAGGCTACAAAGACTCTCCGCAATGGGACTACGAATCAGTGATGCGTCTCTTGAAACTTATAAAAGAGAGCGAAGCCGCCGCGCCTGTTCACCGCGCGTTGAGAAGAATGATACGACCGAGCAGGAGGATTATGATGGGTTACAAAGATTCTTTCCAGTTCTTTCCTAGGTTTCCTAAGGTTAGTTTTTTTATACGACGTATCTTGCGCATTAGTGTGTAGTCCACTTGATATTAATTTATTTATTGGGCGCACAAAACAAATTACAATCATGGTTACATTTAAAGTAGATAATATATTGTTTAGATCTGGATCATAACATATGTGCACTCAGCAAAATCAATGTTTTAACGTGTTCAAGCGCTCCGTGAGGCCTGTGAAAATAAATGATTTGAATTTGAATTTGAAAGATCTAAAAACTCTAACAACTAAAAGTAATAAGGACTGCGGTCAATAGATAAATTAACAGCTTAGCATGATTATTATTTTGATTGGTATGTCTCAGACATTCCTACCCACCTATTATATATTATTTATTCTTAAACACCCAAACCAATACTTACATGGAGGATGTCTAGAAAATACTAGATATTTTCTTTTGTAATTTTTTATAGTAAGTGATAACTACAGGCCAGGACATCAACAATCCCAACAAGCTGATTTTAGATGCGTTAATTCATTAAAAATTAAGAGAGGATCGCAAGAACTGTTAGCCGCATTTATACTATAGATTGTAACTCAAGCAATGTGATAAGTATATATATTTGAGATGTGCTTGGCTGCTATTATTATATTTTTAACCATGTTGTCTTCAGGACAAGTTAATCAATATGTACTACGACACGGATTCGGAAGAGTACAGCAATGAAATTACTCGAACACCTCTTGAAGATGGAGTAATAGTTGTCAGCAACCCTGTGGAGTCACGACTGCCCAGCGCTAAGATCAGTGTCAAACTGTTGGAGTAAGTGGTTTCATCATACATTTTCATTTCATTCCATTTCCTTCTTACATGCCATTTATGTCCCACCATAGACGACCTGAGGACCGATAATGCCGTTCGTGTGGCTAATTTTTGGTCAAGAAAAATTTAAATATTTTGCATTTTCTATTGACACGTAAAGAAGAATAAGATTTCATCATCCATCTGCCTCTATCTCAATTTCTTGGGGTTGGGGTAATATGTTATATTCTTGTTAAGGGTTCGTTTCAATAATGAGACAAATCTTTGTGTGATTTGGGATGATTGTTCTGAGACTGGGTGTGCTTGTGTTAGTGAATGTGTGTATTTTGACATGTTATTGGGAGCATTGGATAGTGTTATTAATGATACTGATATAAAATATCCTTGAGTGTAATCACTTCCGGCGTTCTCTATGTAATGATAGAAATCCAATTTTTTTCTATCATTTTCTATTAGAGTTCTTCTCAGCACTTACCACTTATTCTTACTTCAGTCTTCTTCTAACTTTTTGTTAATATTAATGATATTTCTTTCATGTTTATTCTCTTTCTTAGTTGTATTCTTATCTTATTTACTCATTATTATCTGTCAGTATTTTATTCAACCGACGCAGATGTAGTATGATCGTATATTGCCCGGCTGATCTCACAATCTGTTTTAGCAAAATTGTCTTCTAAAAGTTTTAAAATCTTCTTTGACGACCGGGTGGCGGGGTGGATAGTGCACCTGCCTGCGAAGACGCGGGGTCGATTCCCACCCAAGACAAAGCTTTGACTGCTTCAACATTGAGGCTTGTCTTGGTCTGGGTGTTTCTATTTATAATAAGTATTTATTTACAAAAGAAAACTAAATATGTATTAGTATCATTTATTCTAGTACCCATAGTACAAGCTCTGCTTAGTTTAAAACTAGATGGCGTTGTGTGAATGTAGTGTTATTTTTATATAATACTTTCTGCCACATTTTCGTTTGTTTCAGAGAAATCATGGTGGCTCGCGCGATTGCTGCCAGAGCCACACCAAGTACTGCAAAGTATATCATGTAAGTACCTTAAGTAGACATTCGTACATAATAAATGGGTAAGTAATAGTAGTAAAAAGTATGTTTGTAAATTTTAACCACACGCTATTTTTGAAATAGTTTTTTTTTTATTTTTTTCTTTTTTTTTTTGCTCTGTATTCTGTGAATATGTTTCAGTCCTTGGACGCCGATGAATAAAACAACAACGTCAGCAAAAACGACAGGTACCTCTGCTAAAATTGCCACGCTTTGGGGTCGAGACGCTGGGTCCGTAGGGTCATTGCTCCCGTTCTCTTTTTAATGAATTAACTAAAAGATTAGTTGACTCTACATGTGACCAGAAGGCTGGCTTCTAATTTGGACAAAGGATCTGCATTGCCATACAACGTGACAATGCCGCCAGCCTTCTGGGCACGTTACCCGCAGTCGACATCGATGCGGACGTGTTAATTTGACATTTCATCTGACAAAAATCTGCCGACCTATTAATATTTAGGACTAATGGGACCGACAGGATTTGAAACTGTTACCTTCTGCACATAATTTATTTATTTATTTATAGGAAGATCAACAGCATGGAACAATTTGAATAGCTTAACATAAATAAGTGACAGAGAGCCAATAACAGATCTTCACGAATAAAAATAATAAGTTCAAATAACGTATGCGTTCATTCTTCACAACATTTGTGCCGAATGTAACTTCGCCATGTTGGTTTGTATCCTACTTAAGATAGGAGCAAATTGATGAACGTGACGTCACGAAATGACATGACATACAGTAAAGAAATTTAGGGCCCTGGCAAGAGGCGACCGTAGCTGGTTGGTTAAAGCGGCTGCCCGGTGTGCAAAAGGTCAAAGTTTTCTATTTTTCACCTGTTTCTTAGTTCAATTTTATAACATTCACTAAGACATTTAAGATTGTGACAAATTGTCCCTATACATAGTTAACATATCTAATAAAAGCACTTTTTTTAGTTACCACGGTTACACCTTCAAACGAAGAGGATAAAGAAGCAGAAGCAGAAGAAGAAGCTAAAGAGGAAACGGAAAAGGAAGAAGGAGAAGGAGAAAAGAAAGGGG
Source organism: Hypena proboscidalis (assembly GCA_905147285.1). Lineage (NCBI taxonomy): Eukaryota > Metazoa > Arthropoda > Insecta > Lepidoptera > Erebidae > Hypena > Hypena proboscidalis. Next base: position 10,201,221 of record LR990156.1, on the reverse strand, counting down.
AAGAGGAAGGAGAGGAGGAAGCACAAGAGGGAGCAGAAGAGAAAGCAGAAGAGGAATCAGAAAATGTAGCCGAAAAAGAGGAAGGAGAAGAGAAAGCAGAAGAGGAAGTAAAAGAGGAACAAGAAAAGGAAGGCGAAGGAGAAGAGGAAGGCGAAAAGGGAGCGGAAGAAGGTGCAGAAGAGAAAGCAGAAGATAAAGGAGAAATGGAAGAAGGTGCAGAAGAGAAAGTAGAAGAGGAGGCAGGAAAAGAAGGAGGAGAGGAACCTTAATAGTAGGCAGGAGAGGATGGTAAATGAGATAACTGAATAAAATAAACGAATTTAAAAATATTTTTTTTGGATTTTATTAAAATTTTAATTATCCTTATATTTGGCACCCACAACATCAGCGCAGTAGAGAGCGGCGAGGCAACCGCTTTAACCACTACACCACACGTGATATATCTACAAAAGATAGATACCCACACTGCAAGTTAAATAGAAGATTTTAATAAAAACAGAACGTGACATTACAAACAGTCATATAATAATAATGATATTTCTTTCTAACATTTTTTTTAAAAGCTTATTAGTAATTTGCAAATACAAATGACTAGTATTCTTGTTAACCCTCTCCAGCTAAGCTTAATTCGTTTGTGTTAGGAGGAAGTTCACGTCCGTGGTGTAATGGCCAGGATTCGAACCCACGACTTCTCTATCGTGAGACATTAGTGTTTATGACATATTCATCATTTAGTTGTCATGATGAATGGATGGTGTGTTCAGATATTTTTTTCAAATTAAAAAGAAAATATTCAATACCTTAAATAAATAAATTAATGTGCCGTACTCGCTTTTGACGCCACGCGTGCAAACTAAAAATGTCGCGCGCAGACCTATTTTCAGCGTTAAATTAAAATTATAAATAATGGAGATAGAGTTCCGGGAGTTAAAGGTTTTTATTGGAAATTTTCTCTTCTTTCAGAATCTTATTCTGAAATTTCTTTAATATTAATATTTATGAAATATTGGCAAAAAAGGAAATGCCATCTTTAATTGTTTATAACTTTTGCAATTTTTTATGTGCTAATACATGCTTTTGGCACATTTTCTAGGCGTCATTCCGGATCCAATGAGCAGCACATAATTTTAAAAGCAGTATCTCTAATTTGTACCATTTTCAACTTGTCGACTAGACTATCGTAGTCCACTGCTGGACATAGGTCTATCTCAATGTGCGCCACAACACCCGGTCCTGCGCCTTCCGCATCCAGTCCCCTCCAGCGACATTCTTCTGGTCGTCAGGTTCTTTATGACATAAGAACAGGGATGAATAGTAATAAAATTAAATGCTTTTTGATAAAATCGTGGCTTAAAAGAAAGACTTTTGAAAAATGTACCAGGTATAAAAATAACTCAACCATATTAACTTTCATCTGATATTACACCGAATTTTACAAACGAATTTTATTATGGTTTTCAGATTTTTATTTATACTTTTGAGTGCACTGTAGGCGGTTGGTTGCAATCTCTTTGTTCACGATAAAACTGAAACACAACATCTCTGAAATATCGAAATAACTCGCTACAACAAATATACATGGTAAATATCCCGTTATTACTATTTTTATCATACAATATTCAATAATTTTAATACAAAAGTTATAAAAAAATGGTCAAACAATTAAAAGTAATGAAATGTCAAGAAAAAAGAAAACAAAACCTTTACAATATTGTCAATTATTGAGGTACAAAACACTAAATACAATAGGCACGTTTAGTTCGTCATAGTTGAACATCTATCGCAAATATTGATATTGTAATTATCACTCATAAACAATGACACTTCAAGCTAATATTAACTTAACGAACAAACGGACTGTGATGCTCTAACTAGTCTAAGTGATATGACCTTGAGAAAAATAGTGACTCTTGTGAAGGGTTTGAGGACGCAAGCACCATCTTCTCACCTTCAACCTGTCGCCGAATAAATCAAATCAATATTTTTTTTGGGTATAATAACAGACCAGATCCAATGTGACTGCGATGCTCCCCAACAAACGATGCCACATCTGCTGAATTGCCAGCAGCTCTTTGCGCGATCTGTACGACGCTACAGAATGCGCAATTGGTGTGGCCACGCACTGGGCGGCAGTAATTTAAGTTTGTAGTACCATTGATAGGAAAGAAGAAGAATATGTTTTTATTAACACGTTCGCAGCGGCATTTCTTATCTGTACTTTCCATTATTGCGTTACGAGGCGTTTGAAACCTTGTCCTAAACCAGAGCTTGCGGCGGCACGAGGCTTATTAAACCCCACCGCGCGTAGGACCAAAATTATTTTGGCGTCAAATAAGACGAAATTTACGATTTATGTCGCGATTATTATTAACAATTAGTTGATTAACCTAAATCTGCCACCGCCTCTCGCAATCAATAGCACATCTCAGATATATAGCTATCTCTTTCTTAGACTGAAGAATCGCCACCCGCAGGACTGAGAAGATTAAGTTTTTCCTTACCGCTTTATATGCGAGACACGGACGAGGTGTTTTAAGCCCTGTTTCGCACGCAACGTGTTAAACTATTATTTTTCTCCTTATATTTAGTTTTGTCCTCCTGTAGATGTCCATGGGCTGTCACCTTTACCATCAGGTGGAGTATACAGTACACATTTGTTCGCTATATTACAAAACCGCTGCGATTGCCGCAAGATTAATAATGCCAACTTGTAGAACTACTCTCTTCCAAAACAATAGTTATATTAAGTAATGTGCATAAAAGTTTTTAACAAAATACCCAGGCACTTTAGAGAACTACCCCTCGTGAAAATGAGAAGGGTTTTAAAGTCATGGTTGGTGCAACATAGCTTTTACAATATTAATGAGTTTTTCGACGTTAGATTTTAATTGTGTTTTTTTTGATTGTGTGTTCTATTTTGTGTGTAATTGATTTTATTTTTATTTTACTGTTTCTGTACTTGTACCCTTATATTTGCATGCCAGATCTGGTGAATTGTGTAGAACTTTTATAAATGTATATAACACCTAAGTCGTACCACTTTTCTTGCGAATAAACAACTTTGACTTGACTTTGACTTGATTGAATCCTAACTTCCTTACTTACGAGTACGACGACTGTCTGTTCCGCTTTTCCACCTGAACAGCTAAACCGATTTTGATAAAAATGATTATGGAAATAGTTCAAGGAGGACAAAGATTAATTTGTATTGACGTACCACCCGAGTAAAACCACAGATAGAAGTTAGTTATTTATAAAACAGTAATTAACACGTCAATATAATTTTAATTGAAATTCAATAGCATGTGATTAGTAATCGCCATGTAACAACTACTTTTAGTGACTCTGTACGACGAGCGTGCTTCTTATATAAAATACATTATTTAAAATGTATGTTGTTGTAAGTATAATTCCACAATTGCTTGATACCATAACACTTATCGTAACATCACGCCTTTGTTATCCAGAAGAGCGGCAGAGGTGTATAATACCCACACTTCACTCCACAAGATGCATACATAATGCATACATGCTCTCAGTTCTCTCCTCTGCACTGGTGTTGTGGGTTCGATCCCCACATGGGACAAATCTTTGTGTGATTCGCTAAGATTTGTTCTGAGACTGGGTGTGCTTGTGTGAGTGAATGTGTGTATTTGGCCTTGTCATTGGGACCATTGGATACTGTAATTGCTTCTAGCGCTCTATCTTATGTAAAAAATCCAAATTTATCTTTATCTTTATTCATAAGCTAAAAGAATTGCTACTTGACAATAGTTATATTAACGACTATCTCAATGATTTTACTTTAAAATAAGTATATATATAAATACGAATAGTTTAAAATTTATTAGAACATAGTATTATATTACTATATTTAACGCTTCAATAAAAAAATTTTTTTCTTAATGGCCTGATGGACAAAATCTAAATAATATTTATTACCAATAGACAATTTTTTTTCTGAAAACATTGTTAAAAAAGCAAATAAAAGAAATAAATAAAGATGGTTAAAACGAAACGCAAAAAAATACAAAATCAAGATAAGTTAATCAAATTATTTAAATTATGAAAGAAAATATAATTATGAATGTATGGAATTTTAAAAGAGTGACGAATCGACAATGTGGCAAATTTACAATAACCCAATAAAAATTATATCCGAATTTTTACTTTAAAATTTTTCACTTTGTATGTAAACCTATTTTGGTCGTCATTTCAACTTCGCTTATCCTTCTAAGTGACGTCACTAAATAACGTAACATACAGTTGAGAAAATTAGGGTTCTGGCAAGAGGCGACCGTAGCTGGTTGGCTAAAGCGGCTGCCCGGTGTGCAGTTGGTCGCAGGTTCAAGTATCCTGCCGGTCCCATATATTTTTCAACTGTTTCTTAGCATTTACATTTAGTGCCAGCCGTTAGCAATGAGTAGCGGCGCGATTTTAACACCCTTATGTCACCAGAAAGTATCACTGCCAGTTCTTGTTACGACAGTAGTGGTCACCATTGACATCTGCCGAGGAGGATGGCTGAATCGCATGGTACAGCATCGGAAGGAGAAGCTCCTCAAAAACAAACAGGATATTAATGGTAATAATAAATATACAACAATCGAAAAAACCTTTATATAGCAGCCCTGTATCTAATGGGTGATTCCTGAGAGAAGCGTTCCTGGCGTAAGATCCATGGCAATTTTTATTTTTCAAGTTTTGTGAAAACAAAAAATATGTAGCAAAAGAGAGCTTAAAAACAAACTTTTCTGTCCATAAGGCACTCACGTAAACATAATAGTTTCGGAAATAAAAATATGTTTGTTTTGGGTCGCGAAACGTAAAGAATATTAAACGAAATTGTAAATAAAACATCATTTGTCTAGTAATAATATTTTTATTCACTTAATCAGCAAAAACAAAATCAACAAAAGTTAGAATAATTATAAAAACGTGTTTAATTTTAACCAATAATCTCCAGTCTTTAATAAAAGTCTTTAAAATACCCCATATTCACTTAAACGTATTGATAAGCAATTATTATAATAATTTTATATGATTCTTATTAAAAAATAGGAACATTGACCTGAAACGATCCAAAATCAAAAAATCTCTTTCATCCTCATATTTTATTTATTTTTAATTAATTTGATGTAAAGCCTGGAAATGTAAACCAAACTATCGCAAATTTTTATTTATATATGTTTTGGTATAATAGTATAATAAAAACAATAAAAGCTACATGAAATTTAAATCATATTTTAACAGTCTTTAAGTCTCTAAAACAACCATGATTACTTACTAGACAACAATCACAATTCTTATACGTAATTCTTTAAATAGCAACATCAATGGCGTAATCCTATCCTTAATCAACAAAAAACGATACATAACTCTCTATCAGCCTCATAATTACTCATAATTAATTTTACGTTAAACCTAGTAATCAATTTAAACTGGCTCAAACTTTTCTTTGTACCTTTTACTAACGCAAACATAGAGCGCGCAACGTATGTAGCATGTCTTCTGTACATACCGTATTCAGTAATACGACAGTAACGAATTATACTGTATTTCTTGAGCCAATTGTTTAGCTTTTAGAGGGGGAGGGCTATTTAAACAAAAAATACTATCCATGATTAAAAATATTTTTAGCAGATCTCAGAGTAAAAAATTACCTTTGCATACCCTTAATGCTTTTAAAAGACCTAATTAATGATACTCTACATTAAGAGGTACGTGAAAGAAAAAAAAACATTCCCCCTTTACTCTTAGCAAAAGTACCTACCCCAATTTTCTTTTTCTTCAAGATTTAATTTTATCACTTTGTAGCCATAGTTATCATACATATGTTTACAAAAATTCAGCTTACTGGCACTAACAGTCTAGATGCTAGGGCCCGGACAGACAAACATAGTGAAACTATATATGGCTTTCTAGTAGATAATACGGAACTCTAAAAAACACTTTCATTAATGGACATCATTAGTAAATAGATAAATATATATAGATAATATACAGTGTCAGTCTACAAGGTAGTACCTTTGGCAGAACTCGCCAGCGTACACGACAAACATCCATGGCCGAAAAGGGTGCGCTTTTTCTTACATAACTTTTTAACTCCTAACATCGAAAGTCCGAAAATGTGTTTCATACAATTTTATTTCATAATGATCACTCTTCATAATTTTTATTTCAATAAATATTAAAACGCCAAATGAATCGACTTCATAATTTTATTGTTCATACATTTATTTGTACTCATTTTTGCTTTCATATATTTCTTAATCAGAAGTGCTATTTATCCTATACATCAAAATTCATACTGTTAATAAACATACATTATGAAACACATTTTCGGACTTTCGATGTTAGGAGTTAAAAAGTTATGTAAGAAAAAGCGCACCCGTTCGTGCATTTGTTATTGTTTTCGTTCATTAGAGAAATATAACTTGCTCGAGTTTAAGTGGAAATTAGTTTATGAACTATATCTTTGTGCATCGTTTTAGTATATTACCTATAAAAGTACTAATAATAACTACTAATAAACTTGTAATATTTAAAGCAAATTTTAGCTTTGCTATGCATTTATTTTTATGTAATATTAAAGTTGAAAAATTAAGAATCCAGCAGGACTCGAACCTGCACCTCTTGGGTATACGCCCCAAGTGCTTTGCCAATTCAGCTATGGCACATATCAGCACTTGGGGCGTATACCCAAGAGGTGCAGGTTCGAGTCCTGCTGGATTCTTAATTTTTCAACTTTAATATTACATAAAAATAAATGCATAGCAAAGCTAAAATTTGCTTTAAATATTACAAGTATTGATAAAAATGCGTCATCTCTCGACAGTAATGAGTTGATCTTAATTCAAACGTACTGTATGCGATTATGTGAATAAGTAACGCATAGATGGCGCTAAAACCAAGTAATGGTTCGTCTAGCTTCGGCTGGCACAAAAGAGTTGAGAAATTTCGAGTCCGGCAGCATGCGAATCCATAGCTGAATTGGCAAAGCACTTGGGGCGTATACTAATAAACTGCTGTAAATAATATAAAAATAAAAGCTATAGTTATGGCATGGGTCAATCATGGGTAAAGTAGTAGGTTAGGTTAGGTTAGAACTGCGACCATAACATAGCACGAGCCGAGCGAGCGAAGCGAGCGTGCCGCGGCAGCGGTCGGCGAGTGCTAGAATCAATCTGTGTGATACTCCGACCACTTTTTGAATCCACCCATTAAATAAAATAATATTATACTACCTACCAATTTCTTATTATCATAGATCGTAACAGACGACAGTACGTGGCGCCACCTGCAGAAGCTAAAAATGTGCCTATTGGGCAAAAAAAGAAGCGTGGGAATTCGGTATTTAATTGCATAGAAAAAGGATATTTTATGATTTGCGTTTAAATACTACCTCAATAAAAATAAGATATTAAGTCAATAAAAGGCTATTTCCATACAACGTTATGTACACAAATAATATGAACATTGTCTCTTATGAAGAAAACTATTCTGAATAAAAAAAATATTAATTAAACACCTTCTTAATGAAAACATTATGAAATAAAAAAATATGATGACGGGGTGTTATGAGTTCGGATTATAGGAATATTAATGTATGAACATAAAGTTTATGAAGAAAAAATTTATGAAGAGTGATTATTATGAACTCCAATTCGTATTAAAATCGTAAATATGAATACAAATTTTATGAGAGCCGATATGGACCCGGCCGAAAACAAAGATCCATGGCTTAAAACCCACGGATCTGCGCCCACGGATCTCACGACAATTTAAATTTTAGGATATAACAATGAATCTATTAATAATATTATACATATTTTTACTTGAAAGTTTACTCAAGGATATAAGTATTCATGATCTTAAAGCATTAAGGTGAAACTATTTTCAACTACGTAGTAAAACAAGCTATCGAATGTATCAACCCTGTAGGACAAAAACGTGTAGTAGTCAAAGAACTCTCCTAACTTATTTTGAGCGAAACTGAGCGACACCACCTTTACGTCTGAGCACTGCCAGTAAACTGGCGATGTGTCGAACCAATCGCGAGATGCCTACCACGTTCGAACCGAATTTGGTTGCTATACTTACGTCGCAGGGTTGAAACGACGCCCGCCGCGTGACATGTTTTTGAATGACTATAGCTACTATAAGTTTTATTTTTTTATAACAGTTTGATTATAATAGGATAGCAGCACTTTCTAGGTATTCAAAAATATATGAATTAATATAAAGCTATAAGCGTAGACAAAATAAATCGTCATTACAAAGTACAGGTTACGCGTGTGACACGTAAAATTCAAGCAAAATCACCCCGTTTTTCAGTTTCAAATGGATTTTAAACCAATTTTCAGTTTTACATTGTATTTTAATCAATAGGCCTCATTACTATAATAGTCAAGGAATCGTATGAGTGCTAATTAAGTTATGTATGTCTATTATTATAGATAATATTACGATGTGACCGTCAAAATCAAGCTTCCCAGGAATCACCCTAATACATGTACCGTCCCACTGCAGGGCTCGGGTCTCTTCTCTTCTCATGATGAGAAGGGTTAGGCCATAGTCCACCACGCTGGCCAAGTGCGGATTGGTAGACTTCACACACCCTCGAGCACTTTTTAGGCACTCTTAGGCATGCAGGTTTCCTAACGATGTTTTTCCTTTACCGTTAGCGAGCGATAATTTATATGATAAATACACACTTATCTTCGAATCTTAACGATTTATTGACAGAGGTGTGTGCTGTAGGTTCGAAACCGAGACCTTTGACTTCGCAGTCCTACGGTCGCGCACTCGGCCATCGCTGCTTTTTTGAAAACCTTTACAGAAAAATATAATATTGGATCTTAAATTAAACTAGTCTGACTAACACTTCAATTTTACGGATTTTATCGCGATATTTCACTTATTATTGTTATTGAGTTAACTAAGACACTCTTCAAACAAAACACAGCTAGACTTAAAGACACAGTGAGTTCAGCCTGCGTAAATAAATAGAAACTCTCAACATTAGAAAAAGTGAAGAAATGGAGGGTACTGCGGCACAACTTCTTCCAGATGTCAAGACGACCAGCTCAGTCTACCCGCGACCATGAATGCTGAAATAGCATTTGAAACGTCGGGCAATCAAAGTAAGTGAAATTTAAGTGAAATATCGCGATAAAATCCGTAAAATTGAAGTGTTAGTCATGTATAACATTCGCGTAAACCTTAGAAAATATTATGTTACTAGTCTAATAACTTAATCTAAACTTAATAAGTCATTCAGAAGGCCTCATACCCAAAATGTTGGCAGCGTTACCGCGTTGTATTACGATACTAAGTCGCAGCCAGTATTTCTAGAACGAGTAGCCTCAGTTAGACGCGCTGACAACTCTTTGTACAGACTATGAGTGGTACAGCCCCAAGGCCCATATAACTACGAGTATATACGAAATCAGTAATTGGACTAATAGACCTAATAGCCAAGAGCCTCGTCCCACACCTCAAGAGTATCACATAATTAATTTTTGTTTTTTTTTTTAATATGACGCCCGCACTAGGAATAATTCCTGTGACGCGGGGGTGTTCACAAACATACATTTCACACACACAAAGCACTCCCACAAGTTAATATAACATAACATCACTCCTATATAAAATAAGGTGTACAGTGGGCCAAAGAGTTAGCTATGCAGGACAAAAACTTCTAAGTCATAGTAAAAACTTACTACACCAGTTATGGATAATTAAGATACATATTTAAGTTGTAGGTATATTACACTGATTAAATATGTAATTCACACATGCATATATATATATTATCAGTTTTCACTATGGCGTAGAAGTTTTTGCCCTGCATATCTAATTGCTTGGCCCACTACAATACTCACACTTCACCTGTTACGTTTATGGTCCCATGGGATAAGGAATAAGGCTATCGCCAGCCACTGGCACAGTTCCATCTCCGTGCTATTGATGATTTCTTGAAGGAAAAATCCGAAATAACACTTCCGACCCGAGATCTCGCGGCGAACGGTACCTACACAAATTATACCGCTATAGACCAGGGTGTATGCAGGTCAAAAATGTGACAGGTGTATAATCTGAAAAAACTCAACTACGACACTTTGATATTCAGTCAGGTTGCAAATTATTAGATGTATAACTTTAATCCAGCGATTGAAAAGTTGGTCCTTAATAGGTAAATTTTCATTGAGAATACGGGCTATTCACATTACGTAACGTACGTTCACGCGACGGCGACGAAACGCGTTTATCACCCAGTTAATGAATCTACGTAATAGATTCGAAACTAGTCGGCATATCATCGGCTAAAATAACGTGAGTAACCCGTATTCTCTATAAAAATGTCTTCACCACACGTCCGTTTTAATATATTGATCGCCCAGTTGACGAATCCACGTAATAGATTCGAAACTAGTCGGCATATCCCGGCTAAAATAACGTGAGGAACCCGTATTCTCAATAATAATGTCTTCACTTCACGTCAGATTTAATAAATTGATCGCCTAGTTGATGAATCTACGTCATAGATTTGATACTATAGGCTGACCGTTTAACTGAGTCCTCGCCTACGCGGTACAGGGGCGCGGGGTATGACGACAAAGGGGACTGAAACCGCTGCGGGCGGTGGGCAAATTTTTGTGATTGTTCATTTCGTTCGCTACATGGGTAGCGATCGCACGTGTTAACTGTTACAGACACCTTATGAGAGGTGCACATGTAATAACAATCTCAAGATAAATCGAAAAATCTTTAGACATAAAGTTAACAGTCAGTGCAAGCAAATGGCTTTTAACGTATACATAAATTTTAGAAAAAAGAAACTGGACCAAAAAAAGTTTTGACTTTCTTACGATTTCTAGTTTAAATATTTAAGAGCATCTGTAAAAACTTATGTTGTGAAAAATAAACTTTATTATTATTATTATTATAATATTAAGGTATATTAAGGTAAATTTTCTCTTCAGCCACGATAATCCCCAAGCCTCCAGGATACCAAGATTCCCCAGACTGGAACTACGAGTCAGTGGAGCGACTTCTGGAGCTGTTAAAAGATAGCGAAGCCGCGGCACCAGTTCTACTCCAGTTGAGACGAGTATTGAAACCAACCCGACGTATCATGATGAGCTGGAAAGATAGCTTTCAATTCTTTCCAAGTTTGGCATGGGTATGTATTTTTTATCATATTTTCTATGTATAATAACTATAATAAGTATGTATTTACAAAAGAAAAGTATATATATGTATTAGTATCTATCAGTTATTCTAGTACCCATATTACAAGCTCTGCTTAGTTTGGGACTAGATGGCGTTGTGTGTGAGTTGTGAAATATTTATATTTATATTTATTATGTACATAACGTAAAATGACTACATAAGATCACACCTATATTATCCAGAAGGGTGTGGCAGAGGTGTACAATACCCACATTTCACTCGTTATGTTTAAGTCCCATGGGATAGAGGGTGAGCCTATCGCCATCCACCGGGCACAATTTCAACTCCGTACAATTGTGAATTTTTTGGCGGAAAGTTCACAATTTTTTTTATTTTTATTTTTAAATGACACCCGCACTAGGTATAACTCCTGTGTCGCGGGGGTGTTCACAAACATACATTTCACACATACAATGCACACCCAGAGTCAGAACAAATATTTGCGAATCACACAAAGATTTGTTCCATGTGGGGATCGAACCCACAACACCAGCGCAGTTGATAGTGGCAAGGCGACCACATCAACCATTACGCCAACCGTGCAATCAAAAAAATAACATTTATTTAGCAATAGCAACAGTGGCAAGCGTATGCGCCTCTTACCACTAGTTCTCGGGTTCGATTGCCGTCTAGTGCAAAGTGTTATTTGTGAACTTACAGTCAGTGTTTGACTGCTGAGCTCCAGTTGAGATGCTGGGGGTCTCGGCTAAATAAAATACTGCTTCTTCTAGTAGTACTGTATTCATAGGCTGCTGATATACAAAGATTGCCGCGGTGCGTGCGAGTACATATTATTATGACGTTCGCGTGAGCGCGCTGTATGGTTGCGACTGGTCTGGTAGGCGCCGGATCGCCGCCGCGCCGCGCCGGCGCGGACCGGTTGGCGGCGCGCGGCGATGAGACGCAGGAACAGTCAGGAAATAAAAAATTGTACGGAGTTGGATTTGTGTTCGGTGGATGGCGATAGGCTCACCCCCTATCCCATGAGACATAAACATAACAGGTGAAGTGTGAGTTTTGTTCACCACACTTCTGGGTAATATGGGCAATTTTTTTTTAATGTTTTTTTACATTAGATAGAACGCCAGAAGCAATTACGCTATCCAATGGTCCCAATGACAAGGTCAAATACACACATTCACTTACACAAGCACGCCCAGTCTCAGAACTAATCAACATAGTAAAAATAAATAAGTACGCCAACTCCCGGCGTTTAGGAGCGCACGATACCTAAACTTGCTCGAGGCGTAGGGTTGGCACTTGTCAGATTGATATTTAAATTACCTGTACAGAAATCATTTTTTTAATTATAAAAAAAACGTGTTTTTTCAAAAAAAAGCATTTATTTATGTCAAGTCAAAGTCAAATCATTTATTTCCATGGGCCCTAAAAGGTGCTTGAACACGTCAAAACAAACATCAACGTTCAAATAAATAAAATTTAAATAAAACTTAAGCTAATTAAATTATAATATTAATTGCAACAAAATGATTTGAATCACCGGAGCTTAGATTGATTTCAATTCAACTTTGAGGTTTGAATTAAAATCAATCCAAGTACCAGCTCCGATGGGTATTGCATCATGAGAAGAGCTGGCGAGAAACTCATGATCACCATCTTTTCAAATAATTCATACAATTTTGTTTGTTTATTGGCAATAATTGTTATGTGTAAGTTATACCAACCAAAATACAATGACTAGAAATGGTTATGGAGAGAATAATACTATGAAATTAAATTCTTTGTCAAATAGACCAATAAAATTATCCGTAGTATATAAGGTTGCAATCTCTTACACTTAAAGCAGAAAGGAAAAGGAGTAAAAACAATGTGTGCATACATACTGGTACTAGAACAGACATAGAAAAATGAAAAAAAATCTAAACTGTAAAATTAAATGCTAATTATTTATGCTACTAATGAAAACAAGCATAAAAAAATTACAAATTTGTGACAGAAAAATATTTTTATTATTATTATTACTATTAAATAGATTAACACAGTACAAATAAAACAAAAACTCTAACTTAATATCTTATAAGTACATACAGGTTAACATATAGGTTCTCTTCTGAAAACTACATTAAAACCAGCCAAATGCGAGATAATCGCAGACCAACATACATACAGACTATGAGAACTTCCTTTTTAATATCGGTTAAAATAAAAATAATTTAATAACACATCACAAAATTGCGCATCATATTCATAATGTAACATCAATTTTGTGAAATAAATAAACCAAAGAGGCAATGGCACGGCGGCGTTTAAAAAACATACCTACATTATTATTAAGTATTTAGTAGTTATTACCAAATACGTATTTTATTAACTCACCTTTTGTGTTCAGAGGGTACCTTAAAGAACGTTAATTCTGGGTTTGAAATAGTGTCGTTTGAACAACCATAAACTTCACAATAATATCTATAGACTCGCGAAGACATTTTGCAGTGCAGCGCGTAACCGTACCTAATTTTTTAAACAAACAGCGACCGCTCACAGTAATGGCACGGCCCGCACTATCGCTGACCGAGAAACTGGCCGAGCGGCGTAGTGTGCGTGCGTACGTACATGAACCCGGGGCGTGGCAAGCGCTACGCGTACATACAAACGGCGCGATGTACCTTTGTTCGAAGATAACTTACTATTTATACTATGTAATCAATGCGAATCACACAAAGATTTGTCCCATGTGGGGATCGAACCCACATCACCAGTGCAGTGGAGAGCGGCGAGGCGACCGCTTTAACCACTACACCACACGTGCAGACAGACATGATATTATGTTATGTTATAATTTTGATTACGCTTGCTGCGTGCCTCCATCTGTAAACGACCTTCTGCAATATATTTGTTCCTCATCATATTATAAGTATTTCCTTCCCTTTCATAGTTATCTTCATTGCTTGTTCTCAGGACTCTGCAAACCATTTTTACTACGACATTGACTCGGAAGAAGATATCCCTCAGAAGCCGTTAGAAGATGGTGTTATTGTCGTCAGCAACCCTGTAGAGTCTATGCTCCCTAGTGCGCAGATCAGCATCAATATGCTGAAGTAAGTCTTAAGTTAATCTTCTAAATCGCCTACGTTATAATAATGTTCTACGTAAAACGTAAAGAAAAACAAACGAAATATTCTTAAAGACATAAAAATAGATTAAACCTACCGACTTCACGATTAAACATGCATTCATCCAGTACATTAGATATAGGCACTAAGTTATTATAATATTAAATTAAATTATTATTATTATTTTAAATTATTATTTTTAATGTTAAATTTTTATAGAATGCTATCTGTTAATGACTATTTTAATGACTTATTTATTTCAACTATACATCTCAATTTTAATTTCTATTTCTACTTCCAATTATAATGTAATAATAATATGACATGTTGTGTAGATTTTAAGTTTGTCTTTTTTTGCATGCATTTTAGTACTATTTTATTAATTTCAAATTTTATTTCTGTTCTCATAGATGTAGACGCTTTGGTCGTGTGTGGACGCTAATTGAGGAAACACATAATTTAAATATTGTGAATGTTATTATTAATAATGTGTTGTGTATTTCTTGTTGGAGATCCTGTAAATAAATAAATAAATATACAACAAGCTACCGGAAAATCTTAAAAATTAAGAAAAGCCACACATATTAGTTAAAAAACTAAAGGAAATACTAGTCCACAAAGGCTATTATTGCATTGATGAATACCTAAATGATAAGACTCTAATGTAAAAGTATTACACACATACAAAGTATATATTTTATCATTAATAATAACTAGTTACAATTATAGTGTTTATAAAACTCTGCCGTTCTCTCTCCTGAGTTGCTTTGCCCGATAGGGTCCACGATGATCTGTATTTATTATCTATATATTATAAGACCTGTAAATCATTGTGGAATGCAATAAATATATTGAGTATTGAGTATTGAGTATTCCTTGCCAAATTTCAGGGCAATATCGGGAATTCATTGTAGGGCAGACAGTACTGCATGGTGGTTCAGGAAACGAAAAGAAAGAACGACTTAAGGATACCCTCCAGCCTCTAATATCAAGACATAAATAATAATAATAGCAGCCCCGTATTTAATACATGTCCCACTGCTGGGCTCGGGCCTCTTATCATGATGAGAAGGGTTAGGCCATAGTCCACCACGCTGGCCAAATGCGGATTGGTAGACTTCACACACCCTCGAGCACATTTTAGGCACTCTCAGGCATGCAGGTTTCCTCACGATGTTTTCCTTCACCGTTAGCGAGCGATAATTAATATGTGGCGGCAATAGCAAACACACCACTCCCATTACTGAACAGTCGGTTAAGTACCGTTACGTGCAGCGGCTGAGCGATCGCCGAGTGATATCGACGAAGCCACCCGAACGTAGATAGGCCGCGCTCGGGCGCGCTCGGTTTTCCCTGCCTCGCTAGTCGTTCTTGAGCTCTGACGCCGGGAGGCTGCGCGCGCGTTCCGCATTCGGCTATATACGTTTTCCGTTTCTTAATCGCGTGTGCGTCTGTGAACTTGCTTTGTTTATAATACTTTTCTTTTCTGTGCTTGAACTATTAATATAGACTCAATATAACTTTCTATTATCTTTAATTTCTCTCTGCTTAAATAACCCATAAGTGGTGACTTCCGATCGTGTAAATAATTGTACAGTGTTGTGTGGGACAGTGATTATTGCGCTACGAACATTTTTGCGAGATGACGACTAGCACAGGCGTTAAAGACGTTCCCGACGAGGTGTGCCGCGTTGGCGTCAAAGTGCCGCCATTTTGGCCGAACGAGCCTGCGTTGTGGTTCGTCCAATTAGAGGGCCAGTTCGCGTTATCAAATATAACGGCCGATGCCACGAGATTCTATCATGTGATCGCGAATTTGGACTATAAATACGTTTGTGAGGTGAAAGATATTATAACGAGCCCGCCGGCTGAAAATAAATATAATAAAATTAAAGCCGAGTTGATTTCGCGATTGTCGGCTTCAAAAGAACAGCGTGTAAGACAATTGTTGACACACGAAGAGCTCGGCGATAGGAAGCCGTCTCAGTTCCTACGGCATTTACGGAGCTTGGCTGGCACTGAGGTACCCGATGATTTTATTCGGTCGTTGTGGACTAGCCGTCTGCCCAGTCACGTTCAAGCGATCATAGCGACTCAGGTGGACCTTCCTCTCGACACAGTTGCCCAAATTGTGGACAAGATTCACGAGATCGCCCTGCAGCCCGTCACACAAGTAGCTGCGGCGTCTACGGCGACGTCCTCGCCGGC
The DNA here is from genome assembly GCA_905147285.1 of Hypena proboscidalis. Lineage (NCBI taxonomy): Eukaryota > Metazoa > Arthropoda > Insecta > Lepidoptera > Erebidae > Hypena > Hypena proboscidalis. The sequence goes on along the minus strand of LR990156.1, from coordinate 10,184,704 downwards.
AGTGGCGTGCCCGACGGACGCGATCGAGCAACTTACACGGCGCCTGGATGAGTTGTCGCGACAGATGGCTGAGCTGTCAGCTGTTTCCCATTCGCGCTCAAGGACTCGAGCGCGGTCTCCGCACTGGCGTCAACGATCTCGGAGCCGCTCTAGTGCTGGCCCGGGATACTGCTGGTATCATCAACGTTTTGGTAAAAAGTCGACCAAGTGCCGCGATCCGTGTACGTACAAGCAGGGAAACGGGAAAAGCAGTCAGTGAAAGCGCCAACTCGTGACTGCGATACTGTTGGTGGCCGTGTTTTTGTTACAGACCATAAGACAAAAGTGCAATACTTAGTTGATACCGGTTCTGACCTTTGTGTTTACCCGTTAAAATTTGTGCGCGATAGACAGTGCGTCAAAACTGACTATATACTGTACGCGGCTAACGGTTCAGTGATAAATACTTACGGATGGGTAAACTTATCGTTGGACTTTGGACTACGGCGCGAATTTATATGGCGTTTCGTTATCGCCGACGTCACAAAACCTATCATAGGCATTGATTTTTTATCGCGCTATAATTTATTAGTGGACGCTAGGCATCATCGCTTAATAGACAATATTACATCGCTTACAGCTTTCGCTCAGCCTGCAACATCTGTTTTATGCCATATTAAAGCTATTGCCGGTACTACGCAGTATCATGATTTGCTCTCACAGTTCCCGGACATCACGCGCCCTGCTGGAGACCTATCTACGCGTAAGAGTAAGCATAACACCCTTCATTACATCCGAACAACTCCAGGGCCTCCGGCATTCAGCCGCCCTCGCCGTTTGGCACCGGATCGACTTCTAATCGCCAAGCGGGAGTTTGAAGATATGGTAAGAGTGGGTATAGCGAGAAGATCTGATAGCCCGTGGTCGTCCCCATTACACCTCGTCCCGAAGAAGAATAATGAGTGGCGATTGTGCGGTGATTATCGCGCACTTAATGCGCGAACAATACCCGATCGATACCCAATTCGACACATAGGTGATTTTGCACATAACCTTTTCGGGTGTACTGTGTTCAGTAAAATAGACCTAGTCCGTGCATACAATCAGCTGAAGGTTAACCCAGACGATGTAGCGAAGACTGCGATTACAACCCCTTTTGGAATGTTTGAGTTCCCATTTATGAGTTTCGGACTTCGCAACGCGGCTCAAACATTCCAAAGATTTATGGATGAAATCTTGAGGGGACTAGAGTACTGCTATCCATATATTGACGATGTTTTGGTAGCTTCGGAGTCCAAAGAACTCCATAAGGAGCACCTGAAAGAAATATTTCAGCGTCTGTCAGACCATGGAGTTGTGCTAAATCCATCGAAGTGCGTTTTTGGTGAGTCCGAAGTGGAATTTTTAGGCTATATGGTGTCTTCTTCAGGCACGCGCCCTCTCCCAGCGAAAGTGGAGGCTATCCAGAGCTTCCCGCAGCCGAAGACCATAAAAGAACTTCGTCGATTTCTAGGTATGACTAATTATTACCGACGTTTCATATCAAAGGCAGCGATCATTCAAGCTCCACTTCACAAGCTCTTGTCTGGTCCAGCTATTAAGCCAAGCACTCCTATAACCTGGTCAACAGAACTACAAGAAGCTTTCGCTACTTGTAAAGCAAGCTTAGTCGAAGCTACACTTTTAGTGCATCCAAACCCTTCAGCACATTTGTTACTCTGTACGGACGCCTCAGATATAGCAATCGGCGCCGTACTTCAGCAGAAGATGGATACTGGATGGCAACCTTTAGGATTTTTCACAAAGAAGCTTAGCCCAGCTCAGAAAAAATACAGCCCGTTCGACAGAGAGTTGTTGGCGATCTATGAAGCCGTAAAGTATTTCAGGCACATGGTGGAAGGTAAGACCTTTACTATACTTACCGATCATAAGCCTATAGTTTCTGCTTTTCAAAAAGCTTCTGAGAACTGCTCTCCCCGTCAGTTCCGCTATTTTGATTTTGTGTCCCAATTTACAACAGATGTACGACACATATCAGGTCAGGATAACTTGGTTGCAGATGCTCTTTCTCGAACAGAATCAATTGCAAGCCCAATTGACATGCAAGCTTTAGCATCTTCACAGAAAGAAGACGAGGAACTTCAACAACTGTTACAAGGCAACTCTTCACTAGATCTACAGAAAGTTTGCATTTCCGGCTGTAGTGAACAGTTATATTGCGATGTTTCCAGTCCATCACCTCGACTTTACCTGACACCACCATTCCGTAGACAAGCATTTGAGTGCATTCACGGATTGAGTCATCCCGGAACTAGACCCACGGTGAAACTGATGAGACAAAGGTACGTGTGGCCTAACATTAAGAAGGACTGCAGCAACTGGTCGCGCAACTGTCTCGCCTGTCAACGCTCGAAAGTTACTCGACACACTCGTTCTCAAGTACATGCATTTGTTCCTCCGTCGAACAGATTTAGTCATGTACACATAGACCTTATAGGACCTCTCCCAATGTCACATGATTATAAATACTGTCTCACCGCAGTGGACAGATATACTCGTTGGCCAGAAGTTATGCCACTATATGACATCAAAGCTGACACAGTGGCTACTGCTTTTGTCACTGGCTGGATATCACGCTTTGGTTGTCCAGAGAAGATTACGACAGATAGAGGTAAACAGTTCGAGGCGCATTTGTTTAAGGAACTTGCAAGGCTGATCGGTTCTAATCACCTGCAAACGACGGCATATCACCCGGCCGCAAATGGAATGGTAGAGCGTTTCCATCGTCAGTTAAAATCTGCCATCATGTGTCATGCTAACGACGAATGGTACGAAGTTCTCCCGTTTGTTCTTCTTGGGATACGTTCGGCTTGGAAAGAAGATCTTAACTCATCACCAGCTGAGTTGGTATATGGAGAGACGTTGCGTTTGCCAGGAGCTTTCTTCCAGACCTCTCCGGTAGAAGTAGTAGATCACACAGATTTCCTTTCCCGACTACGAGCTAACTTACGGAAAATCAAACCTACTACAGTAGTTCATCACGGTTCGGCTCCAGTTTTTGTTAGCAAACAATTGTCAACGTCAGAGCAAGTATTTCTGCGGCAAGATGCGGTAAGAAAGGCAATGCAGCCACCGTACACTGGACCATACAAGGTCATCGAACGTGGTGAGAAATATTTCAAAATTGAAGTTAAAGGGAAACCCACGACAGTGTCGATTGACAGATTGAAGCCAGCGTACATACTCAACGATTCTGCACCATCTAGCAAATCAGAGCCACCTTCTACGTACCACAGAAAAACACGATCTGGACGACAAGTACGATTTCCCGACTTTTATCGACCTAACGGTCTCCGGGGGGGCTGATGTGGCGGCAATAGCAAACACACCACTCCCATTACTGAACAGTCGGTTAAGTACCGTTACGTGCAGCGGCTGAGCGATCGCCGAGTGATATCGACGAAGCCACCCGAACGTAGATAGGCCGCGCTCGGGCGCGCTCGGTTTTCCCTGCCTCGCTAGTCGTTCTTGAGCTCTGACGCCGGGAGGCTGCGCGCGCGTTCCGCATTCGGCTATATACGTTTTCCGTTTCTTAATCGCGTGTGCGTCTGTGAACTTGCTTTGTTTATAATACTTTTCTTTTCTGTGCTTGAACTATTAATATAGACTCAATATAACTTTCTATTATCTTTAATTTCTCTCTGCTTAAATAACCCATAAATATGATAAATACACACATATCTTCGAAAAGACGAGAGGTGTGTGCCGTGGGTTCGAACCTGAGACCTTTAACTTCGCAGTCCTACGGTCTCCCACTTGGCTATTGCTGCTCTTAATATCAAGACATGTTTACTCACAAAATTGTCCGCCTCCTTTGTAGGCCCAAACCGCCACACCTTAAAGCTAACCCTGATAACTATACGTATTTATTTCAAAGATATCATGGTTGCTCGCGCCATTGCTGCCAGGTCCATGGTGCCGACCCCTCGGTCTACCATGTGAGTACAACTGCAACTTCTTATTGTATTTTTATGGTGTTTAGCTATGCTTGGATAATTATACTAAGAAATAGTTGAAAAAAAAGGGATGCCATGCGATGAAGGGTCCAGTATGCAGTGCTGGCAGAGGGTTGGTATCCCACAAAAGGTAGGAGGGAAGGTAAAAGAAATGGACATACATATACACACACATACATACGCTTGAAAAACTTAACCCTCCTTCGTGTAAAATACGTAAGTTGTCGCTGAAAATTTCAAGTTTATTATACCGAAAGTATGAGAATATAGTAACAAAGTTTACAGTTCAGGCTATTGGAAGGTTTATGTACCATATCCTGTATTTTATCCTACTTCTTAATTGAAGACAGATCAAATACTTTCTGTTCAACTTTCTTTTAACAATGACGGAAATAGGAATAAAGTGTCGGAAGCGCCTACTTTTTTATGCATTTTCTTCAAGTATCTATGATGCATCTTTGACTATCTATGCCACGAGCAGTAAGGAAGCGCTGAGAACGCAGTTTATGTTTATGTTATTTCATTTCATGGCCACCGAAGTATCTTAGCCACCAACATTAAGGAAGCGCTGAAGAAGCAGTCTTTTTTTACGCATTTTCATTAAATATTTTCAATACAATCACGGCCACAAGGATTATACCCGTAGGTCGCACGGAGGACCCTCGAGGGCGGCCTGTTGCCTACCGATGCTTTGCTCCGAGGTAGAATGATAATGAATGTTTTGATATATCTACAATTGTACAATTATTTTTTTTCAGTCCTTGGATGCCAATGAATAAAACAACACGAAGAAACATCACAACTACAGCACAAAAAACAACGACTACAAAAACAAAAATGAGAATAACAACAACTGGAAAAAAAAGGCTCAAGTATAGGATGAGACGAATGAACTTCCTTGATTAATCACGCCTATATTACCCAGAAGGGTGTGGCAGAGGTGTATACCATCCACACTTCACCTGTTATGTTTATAGTTATACATATATTTTTAATTCAAGTTTACTTGTATGTGTAGTCTCTTTTGTGTTGTTTTTCGATTTGATTTGAAATCAAAATCAAATCAAATCATTAATTTCCATGGGCCCCAAAAGGCGCTTGAACACATGAAAATATATTATACTAGCTGACCCGGCGAACTTCGTACCACCTTAGCGTAAATTTGATGCACTACTTTATTTTGTATAGCTGACCTATCTTATGTATGCGTACCTATTCAATTTGAACTGGAATCTATAATATCCCCCATATAAAAATGAAAACTTTTTTTTTTTTTTTTGCCGTAACAACCTTGTACAGAGTATTAGAAAACTACAAAAAAAAATATCAGCCAAATCGGTCAAGCCGTTTTCATGCCAAGTCGTGACAACGGAAAACGGGTTTCATTTTTATATTATATAGATCAGTGGTTCCCAGTTAGTTTTTTCTACGTACCACTTTAAGAAAGACCTCGAACTTGCGTACCCCTTTATAGACCAGGGTCGATAATTTTGGAGGGAGGGGGGAGGGAATTTAGGGTAAAAAAAAAAACTTTTTTTTTCGATTTCCGGCAAAACTAAAAGTCCTATGGAAAAAAGTTGAATGGCAAAGTTGTTGGTAATAAAAAGATCTAAAACTTTTGTATGTACATTTTTTTATATAACCTCAAAATTTATGTGAAAAATTCAACAAACCAAGTTTTTGGTTTTTATTTTTATTTTTCACAACAACTACTGCCGTTTAATTAAAAAGAATATTTTTTTGGCAATTGTAGAAATAAAAATAGAGATTCTTTATTTGTCAATATTTTTTTTTGAGGATTTAAGTTTAGAAATTGCTGCGCGTACCCCTTGATGCAATCTCGCGTACCCCTGGGGGTACGCGTACCACTAATTGGGAACCACTGATATAGATAATATAAAAATAAAACATAACTAATTCAATAATAAAACTTAATGCATTAAAAGCTTAGATTGACTTTATTACAAATAAGAAAAAAAAAAAAAAAAATGTAAATTCTTTGTAGGTAAGTTATCAAAAATATATATAAAAAAAAAATGTGGTAATTTGACTTAAAATCAATCCAAGTAATATATCATGTTATTAAATAAATGATATATTACTTGGATGTAATATTTTAGTAACATAGTTTCTAAAAATACAAAGTTTTAAAATTGTACATTGCCGCGTACTGACAGGGTATTCTTCTTCACAGGTCATGAGATTATTATTATTGTTGGGACGAGGCTTTGGGTGTTCACGTCGACTTCCGTGGGTTTATTGTGATTGTAGCCTCATTATAGACTCTCCTTCAGGCCAATAGCCTCCATCAATTGACAGCATCCAAGATATGGCGTCCCAGAATGATGCTGCGACTATGGATCAGTGCCTCGCAGTCGCAAAAGAGGTGCAGTTGTGTTTCCGGTAACTACTTAAAATACTAGAATAACTGATACTAATACATATATACTTTTATTTTGTAAATACATACTTATTATACATAGAAACACCCAGACTAAGACAAACCCCCATGTTCATACACACAAAGTTTTGTCATAAGCGAAAATCGAACCCACGACCTCGGCGTCGCAGGCAGGTACACTACCCACTCCGCCATCCGGTCGTACAATAGAAGCACGGAGTTGGAATTCTGCCCGGAAGGTTTTATTTTTTATAAAAAGCTTACTATAAAAAAAAATACTAATATTCTTCCTAACACCCTCCAGCTAAGCTTAATTCGCTTGTGTTAGGAGTCACGTCCGTGGTGTAATGGCCAGGATTCGAACCCACGACCTCTCGATCGCAAAACCGGTACACAATTTCATACGTGTACAGATTCAAGTTCAATGCAAGTATAGCCCAACTGCTTTCGTGAGATGCATGAACTATACTCGTCATTCGAAAAAAGTCACGTATACTGTTTATGTACACAAGCCTACATATATCAAACTATACATTTCCAGTGTTAGCTGGTCTCGCATTGCACGGGAAGTCTGTACGACGCTAGACCAGCTTATACTGGTAATGTATGGGTTGTTCTGTAGCCGTGTGTGTACAGTCACGTTCTAAAATGTTCTTCTTCTTTTATTTAATGGCAACTGAGTCTCCTTGCGGTGACCATTTCTGCCAGTGTCAAGTGTAAAATATAATTAAAATTATTGTAAGATTGTAAGCGTCCAAAATGGCGGGCGATATACTCGGACTCTGACGATGGCGGCGCAGGCGAACACGCGCTGTCAACGTGCACTCACCCACGCCGCCACCGCCAAAGTCCTTCTAAAATGTTTATCTGATTTCGAATGTGATTATCTATCAAAGTCAACGGTGTTAATAATCAAATCATTTATTGTGCATTTATGAGTCCACGGTTGGCGTAGCGGTTAAAGCAGTCGCCTCGCCGCTTTCAACTACGCTGGTGTTGTGGGTTCGATCCCCACATGGGACAAATCTTTGTGGGATTCGCAAAGATTTGTTCTGACTCTGGATGTGATCTGTGTGTGTGAAATGTATGTTTGTGAATACCCCCGCGACAAAGGAGTTATTCCTAGTGCGGGCGTCGTTAAATATCTAAAGACCTTTATTGACAGTTATACTATTAAACACAAAAATGAATAATACAATTCGACCAGTAGTTCTAGATATTACTGCTATCAAACAAACAAACTAACTTTCTCCCGCGGTTTCGTCTGCGTGGTAGGTACATCAATAAAAGTAGCCTATGTTACGCGTCTGGTATTCAGTTACCTGCATCTAAAATTTTATTAAAATCGGTCAAACCGTTTAGAAGATTAGCCGATACAAACAGACAGACAGACAGACACAAATTTTAACAACTGTATTTTAGGAAAAAGTAGTGTGCAAACAACTATACGAGCTTTTAAAAACATTGTTATATTGATATTAAAACATACACTTTAATTTTATTTATTTGCACTGATGATAATTTTAGGCGCTGATTTCCACCCACCAACGTGTTTATCTAAAGTTTAAGACTAAACTACAGGTTAAGATCTGTCTGTTTTCTACTTAATTTATTAAATTATTATTTATTTATTTAAACTTTATGTACTAAAATGTACAAAGGCGGACTTAAAACAAAAAGTATTCTCTACCAGTCTACCTTTGGCTTATGCAAAGATGAAAATAGTAGGTGCAGATTTAAACACGTGTGAGGCAGACACTTAGATAATAAATTAATAGCAATAAAAAGCATTTAATATATTATACTAACATAATTATTGTCACAAAAAATATATGTAAACAAAATTTATATTATATATTTTATATATATTTTTTTTATTATTACTTAATTCTTTAATGTTCAAACACTTTTCGACCTCGACTGTACATCACTTGTTTGCTTTGAAATAAGTAATAGCTTGACACGTCGTGTGTTAAATCAAATCATTTGAGTTGTGAATTCCGTGTAGTGAGGACCAGAGTTTAGTTAAATTTAACCAGTTTTATTTCTGGTGAGTACGTATTCTATCTTTTTTTAGGGTTCCTTAAATATATATTTTTTTATTATTGCCTCTTGAGGTTGTAACCACCTCAAGAGGGAGTTAATTTCTCTGCTATTTGATACAGAGTAAATTTGTATTTATCAAAATTTAAAAAAAAATTAAAATATAAATTAAAGTTAAAATAATTATCCTTTATCATTAAATTAAAGGGTTCCTTACAGTGGCGTAGCGTGCCTTGGAGTGGCTCGCGTTAAAGGGCCCGTATAAAAATATATTTGGGGCCCTCATGAAGAGTAAAGATTTTTCACAAAAGAAAAACTTCTAATTGATTATTTTTATAGCATTTAGCTATGCTTAGCAAATTATACTAAGAAACAGTTGAAAAAGATATGGGACCGGCAGGATTTTAACCTGCGACCTTACTGCACACCGGGCAGCCGCTTTAGCCATCCAGCTACGGTCGCCTCTTACCAGAACCCTAAATTTCTCAACTGTATGATACGTGATTTCGTGACGTCACGTTCATCCATTTGTTCCTATCTTAAGTAGGATACAAACCAACATGGCGAAGTTACATTCGGCACAAATGTTGTAAAGAATGAACGCGTACGTTATTTTAACTTCTAATTGATTATTTTTATAGCATTTAGCTATGCTTAGCAAATTATACTAAGAAACAGTTGAAAAAGATATGGGACCGGCAGTATTTGAACCTGCGACCTACTGCACACCGGGCAGTCGCTTTAGCCATCCAGCTACGGTCGCCTCTTACCAGAACCCTAAACCCTAAATCTTAGTAAAAGAAAAAGTTTGCTTGAAACTAAATTTCTTTATTAAAATTATCTATTACTCTGTCGCTTTTACCATATCTTTTACAAACAATTTAAATAAAATGTACACTATTCTTGCCTTTTTTTGAAACTGATTTATTAAATAATATATAGCTGATGATGACTTTAGTTTTTCTAAAGTCTAAGTCTCCCTCCATGGACAATACTGAGGTCTGACAGGCGTTCATGTCCCATCGGAGTTCTTCGGTAAGTTTTTACTTTGTTACTTCCGCACTTTGGGGGCCCTCGGGGGGCGCTCGTATTTCCTCTGTCACCACACAGAGGAAAGACAGACAGACCGACAGTGTATACAATAGTGTCCTGTTCTTACCCTTTAAGTACGGAACCAGGGGCGTAGCTACCGCCGTATCTGCCGTATCAATTATACGGGGCCCCCGGCATACGAGGGCCCCTAAAGTGCCTAAGTAACAAAGTAAAAAAATTACCTAATGTGTAATATGTATATATACAGTGTGATAGCTACAGGTTTATTTTCACTGATGATTTATAACTGTTTCTTTAACAACAAATACTAAAAATATTTTTTTCATACAAGATACGTGATTTTTGGTCAATATTTATAACGCCAACCTTTTTGAAATATTCACAGAATATTTAATTATATATATTTACTTTAAAACTCAACAGTTAAATTAAAACAAACACTTCGCAATATCGCATCTGCTAACCACTAGTCCATCGAGGAAGTCAATCCAATTCTATATTTAAAAAAAAACTATATATTTTACACACAGGTAGTACACACAAGCGTTTTATTTAAACGACACGCTCACACTAGTAATAATTCTTGTATCGCGGGGGTCTTCACACAGTGAAAGTTCACAAGGGTGTTCGCATTCCAGATAAAATACATGATAAATACACACATATCTTCGAAAAGACGAATCTTAACGATTTATTGACAGAGGGGTGCCGTGGGTTCGAACCCGAGACCTTTGACTTCGCAGTCCCATGGTCTCCCACTAGGCGATCGCTGATCACTCTCTCTGCTTACTCCAATATAGATCATCATTTTGAGCATTCTTCGGGGTCAGCTTCTATTAGTAATTAATGTAATAATCTTCTAATTGATTATTTTCATAACATTTAACTATGCTTAGCAAATTATACTAAGAAACAGTTGAAAAATATATGGGACCGGCAGGATTTGAACCTGCGACCTTACCTACTGCACACCGGGCAGCCGCTTTAGCCATCTAGCTACGGTCGCCTCTTACCAGAACCCTAAATATAGATAGGAACAAATGGATGAACGTGACGTCACGAAATGACGTATCATACAGTTGAGAAATTTAGGGTTCTGGTAAGAGGCGACCGTCGCAGGTTCAAATCCTGCCGGTCCCATATCTTTTTCAACTGTTTCTTAATGTAATAATGACAAAAACCCTATTGTGCTAAAAACCTGCGACATTATAAATAGGTAATTACCAGACGCGACAATTAACACGATTATTACTCTAATTATCGATTAAATTACTGCCGCAATAATTTAGTTTTTTACCGACGAAAAAAAACGGAGAAGGTTCTCAGTTCTACGTGTTTTTTTTTTGTATGTTGTGTCAGTTGTGTCGAAAGGACGTACAGTACGGACGACCTGATGGCGGAGTGGATAGCATACCTGCCAGCCCGAGGACGCGGGTTCAAGCCCTGCTTAACAGTAAGACAAATCTAAACATGGAAGTGTCTATGACACATCCAGACAAAGATAATAATTATGTATTTACAAAACAAAAGTATATATATTATGTACTAGTATCAGTTATTCTAGTACCCATAGTAAAAGCTCTGCTTAGTTTGGGACTAGATGGCGTTGTGAGAAAATTATTTATTTATAATTTAAGAAATAAAATAATATGGGCCTGCAGTCAAAAGTGTCCGAACTGAAAGACAACTGGTAAGACCTGTTGTTTTTTATTAAATCTCCGAAATGTTTCTAGATTCTCTGCAATTTTATATCGGTCAGTAGATATATTAATACGTCACGAGTTTGTTAAACTAATACATATTAATATTGTTTAACCATGTTGTATGTATTGCACCTTTTATATTATATTATATTCTTTGCACAAGCGCAGGCCATGTTGACATGAACCATTGTTTGATGACAAAGGTCTATGTACCATAGTGTAAGTCCATAACGTCGTTTACCTGTGCAGTTTTACAATAATATTGATAAAAGATGTGTTTATTTTAGTTGAATGTATTTGTGATTATTTTTAACCGATTTTTTTTTATGTTTATGTTTTTTTTTCTCTTTATTTATTTGTAGGGACTTTAATACAGAAGTACATGGCAGTCCCATCGGACCATACACTAATAATAACTAAATCGTATTGGTCTTCTTCACTAAGAAGCCAAACTTATTGAGCGGCACATGTCCAGATCTCAATCTGTGAGCGATGACGACAAGATTTCTACTGAGCTCATTACTACTAAAAAACCACGGTATACGAGGAGGCTCCGATGCAATTGTTTTATACCAAATCCCTTTATTTCTAGATATTGCGCAGTGATTTTAATGATTCTTTTTTTATTAAATTTGAAAGCTGGTGCTTTCCGTGTGGTTCAATTTCAATTTGGTCCAGTTCTGACAATGGCACCCATTCGAAAACCATGTTAAGTCTAAAATTGTTGTAATTAAAGTAGGTTTTTTTTTGAAAATTATTATGGAACGAGATTGACCACCTGACACACCTGATGGTAAGTGATGATGCGGTCTACGGTGGAGCACGCGCCCCGCAGAGATACCTATTTACTCTTGCTTTGAAGAGATCTAGGTTGTACTCATGCGGTAACATAGACAATTTTTTTAAATTTAGTTTTCACCACACCAGCACGAAAAAGATCGTTTGCTTGCCAGCATTCAGTGAGTACAAACCATTTTTACACACTAGTGAGCCAAAGTGATTCAAATTTCGAACATTGACATAAATTTTATTAAATAACTACAAACGGACGTGTTTGAAAGCAGGCCCTAAAACGCATTCTGAATCGGTATTACTGTCGTATTTCATGGAATTATCCCAGGTCAAGCAATCGAGTAGGAGTTTAATTTTATTAAGTCTTAATGTTTTCTCACTGGAAGAGGTGAAAAGTTTTGTATGTAACACGTGAGAAAAATTTAATTTCCAGTTCGTGACCTCTTAAAATCTTTGGCTTGCGAAGTAGTCTTTATTAGAATCACTCGCAACCCTCGTGATTCAATTCAAGACTACTTCGCAAGCTCAAGATTTAAAATTGGCACTCACAACAGAAATATAAACTTTTTCTCACTTGTACCATAAATAACTATTTTTAATTTCTTTATTGCGTTCCACAAAGTATTCTTAGGTAGTTAGTATGGTTTAGCATATAAGTATCGGGCGGTCGAGCATAGCAAAAATAGGAAAGGAGAAAGATAATCTTATTAATATAAAATTGGAATAGCCATTTAACATTATTGTGATTAGTGATTACCTATATTATTGACGTTCCACTCTTTGGCAATTTGTATAAGGAATGTTGAAGCTAAACGCTTCGTGCGTATTTGTCGAATATCTAGTTACTGTGAAGGATGCTGGAGTGCCATTTGTCTAGTTGTCCGATGATAAATTGTGTAAGGATAGGCTATCGGACCGTAACTGTTCAATAATAAGTCGAAAAAATTCGCGAAAAACTATTATTTATCGGCAAATTCTTGAATATTTCGGTGAATGAGATCGACAATCAAACTCTACACCATCACCAAATTAAATTGCTGATCTTCTCAATAAGTAGATGTCTTCTCAATAACTGCATTCGATTTATATTTAATCTTCGAAAGTATGACCACGTGTCTGCTTACCGTTCACAAATAAATTGGTTGCCCATCCATCAGCGTCGGAATTTACGTGCTCTCACCACTCTGTACAGTTTCCTTAATTCTCCATCTCCTCCTAGTTACTTAGCTCCTTATTTCCAATTTCTATGCTCCAATCACGAGCGTAATCTTCGCTCGTCAAATAATTTACTCCTTCTATGTCCATCTCACACTTCTGGGTTTTAAGTTTTAAATAAATAAATAATAAACAAATAAATTACAAAGATCTGTCACGTATAATGATATATTTATGTACTTACTTAATACTAAAGTATTAAGAAAATCAATGTAAAGAAAATGTAAACATCTAGTCGCTTAAAAATTTAGTTTTTATTTTATTTTTATTTTTGTTTGCAAGAATTTCCTTACAATCCTTCAAATATTGAGTAAGGCTGCTTTTTGTAGCCTTTTATAGATAGATGTCATTATTAGTTTTTTATTTCGCATGATAATTTTAAATCTCCTCATGTATTTTAATATAAACAATGGCAGAAAAGCGTTTATGATGGCCAATAAAAATCAAGTATTTATTTTAACCTCTTCTATAAAAAAGCAATGACTTTTTTTATAATTTCTTACAGATGATTATTTAAATGAGTATATTTTAGAATTGCGTGCGTGGTACGTCAATAAAAAGCCTTTTTAGGGTTCCGTAGTACCTACAAGGAACCCTTATAATTTCGCCATGTCTGTCTGTCTGTCCACGGCATAGCGACGAAACCGTTGGTGCTAGAAAACTGAAATTTTGCATAAACATGTATGTTAACTAAACAAAGAAAGTCGTAGAGTAAAATTTGGAAAATATTTTTTTTTCAGGTAGCTCCCCTACATGTAAAGTAGGGATGTTTTTTTTTTTTGTCGCCTACCCCATAGTGTGGGGTATTTTTAGATAGGACTTTTAAAAACGTTTAGGGGTTGCTAAGACAGTTTTTTGATTTAGGGATCCGGTTGCGAGATAATTAACTTTAAAGAGCAAATTTTTGTTCGAGTAGGGCGTCCCCCCCCCTCTAAAAGCTAAACTACTGGATCCTAAAATCTGAAAAAAATTGTGTCGGTAGTACATGTAATGAACTTTAAAGGAAAACTATAGCGGATAAGTTCACTTCATTAGTTCAAGAGGAATAGGGGTCCGAAATGTCAGATGCAGTTACTCAGAATATTTCGTTCAAAATTCTTGAAACATAAATAAACATACATAATACATATATAAAATCACGCCTTTATCCCACGGGGGTAGGCAGAGACGATGGAACGCCATGTGCTTCGCTCCTTACATACTTCTTTCGCTTCCTTAACATTCATACATCTCGTCATACGTGCTAGCTGGTTTCGTGTATTACAAACATTTCCTATCTGAAGGACGCTATTTATCTGGTTACTTTAACTTAATTAGTTCTAGAGTAATTGGGGTCCAAAGTGTAAAATGCAGTTACTTAGAATAATTCGTGCAAATTACAAAAACCTATGAAAGTAATGACTTGTATGAAGATGTTACTTGTTTAATACAGATAGTAAATCCCTTTTAAGTCGAAATATGTTGTTACGACTAGCTACGGAAGCCTACTGCGCGTGGCCCGACACGCACTTGGCCGGTTTTTTTTCTTAAGCTATCTAAACACCTATTTTATTAAGATCGGTGCGATTCGAAGATGTTTAGGTTACTTGTAATATTTTAAAGCAAATTTTAAAAAAGCTTTGCTATGCCTTTTTGTATTTTCTATAATATTAAAGTTGAAAAACTAAGAATCCAGCAGGACTCGATCCTGCACCCCCTGGGTATACGCCCCGAGTGCTTTGCCAATTCAGCTATGGATTCGTATGCTGCTAGGCTCGAAATTTCTCAACTCTTTTGTGTCAGCGTCATAGGTATATATATAAACCAAGTAAGGTTCGTCTAGCTTAGGTACCTATTATATTGTCATAACCCATACATTTCTAAACTTTGACGTGAACTTTATCTGGAACGCGCAGTGGGAATAATCTCATTTAAACCATATAGTTCTCTCTAGTTAAATGCATGCCAACTCATCACACAATGTTCAACTATTCCGACAGCTAAAAATATCATCATCAAAATATCTGTTAAACACTTTATTATTTACTCTTTATATCGCCACCCCCGGAGAACAAAATGATAACCGTCATTACCATAGTTTTAGTGTTATGTCATATTTGAGGTCTACGGTGCCTAATACATCTACACAATTTTTTTCGTGAATGTCCTGCCTGTATTTAAAAAGTTATAAAATATTGCAATAATATTCATCATCAATTTTCTACCCGAAAAATAATGTATCATAGTATTGGTAAAAAAGTTTCTTCATAAAATATATGCCAAATACTTTTACAATAGGATTCTCGGAAAATAAATAGATAAAATAAATTGTTAACGCTATTACCATTTTGTTCTCGTAATAATACATTTAGGCTCGGTGACTAACATGTCCTTAGTAAAAAGTACTGAGAAAAGTAAACACGGAAACATCTTGCCATTCTTTTCGGTCATAGGTGCATAGGTGCATTAGAGAGTGATAGCACGATAATTCATTGCGTGCGGCGCTCGGCACGTGGCAATGTTTGTTTACCTACTCGACCTTCTCTAGTGCACTTGTAACCGTCATTGCGTGAGCGTAATTTCTTTTTAGCTGCGGTTGTTTCTATTATTTTTGTGTAAATTCAGTGTTTTTTTAAAGTGAAAAGTGGTAAACCTAATTGCAATAATAAAATGAATAAACGGAATCCTCGTTTAGACGTTATTATGAGTATGGTGTCTAAAATAAGTGACGATTCCAAACATCTTACTAATGATGGTGAGTACCGACTGTGCCTTTTACACAGTATCATTGTCTTTTAATTAGTGATAGGTAGATAGAATGGCCATAGAATCTTATTTAAGTAAGTAGGTACTCGATCTGTGACCCGATGTTGATAGCTGCAAATTCGACACACCTACCTACCTAGATACCAACTTGCTTATTTTTAAATAGGTACCTACTTCGAGTGAAACAGTTGATCTTCCTTGGAACCTACCTAATGCTCATTACCTACAATGAAGTTTCTTTGCGTTAACTAATCTATATGCATGTCAATTTGTCATCACTGTTTGTTATTATCTAGGTATTAATTCAATGTCATTAAATCGTATCGTTTAAATGTTTTAGATCACAACCCACCCCAAAATGGTACTACAGATCAAGACAAAATAACGAAACATGAATATAATTTACGCGGTAAGTGTTAAATATTATTTTATGTTTTTGGTAGGTAGGTAAGTAGTAATTTTTGCCTGTATTTAAAATAATTATACTAAAAATAAACTCCTGCCTCGATGGTCGAGTGGCCGCAAGCGCGGGTCCTAACCTCGAGGTCCTGGGTTCGATTCCCGGGTCGGGCAAAGTGTTATTGGGTTTTTCCATTAAGTTGGAACTTCTCAGTAGCAGCACGGAGTCTGGATTTGTGCCCGGTAGATGACAATAGGCTCGCCCCCTATTACATGGGACTTAAAACATAACTGGCGAAACGTGGGTGTATTACACACCTCTGCCTAACCCTTCGGGGAATACAGGTGTGATTGTTATGTCATGTTATGGTTATGTTAAAATAAACAAAAAGCTATCGTATTATGGGTACCTACCTACCTCATTTTTTTCTAGCTTAACCTAGCTTCTTATATTTTTTGCTTTTTTATTTAATGTAAGTATAAAAAAGCAAAAAATATAAGAAGCTAGGTTCACCAAACTAATCTATATTTCTATATTAATATTATAAAGCAAAATAGTTTGGTTGGTTGAACGTGGTAATCTCAGGAACCACTGGTTTGAGTTGAAAAAATATTTTTGTGTTAGATAGTTACTTAGTTCATTTATTGAGGAAGGCTATAATAATATCTATATTATATAATATTATAAAGAGGTAATATTTTTGTTTGTAAGTTTGTATGTAAGGGCTAATCTCAGAAACTACTGGTTCGAATTAAAAACTCTTTTGTTCTGGTCTGCAGAATTAACAAAGAAAACGTACTACAATCCAAATGATAAACAAGGGAATGAAGACTTCTCTCCGAGTTCATCCGGTGAATATCTGCCAAGTCCAGAGAGACTCCAAATTCTAAGACAGCGGAGTCAAAGCTCATTAAGTTTTGGAGGAGATTCGGACTATTTAACATCAGCTGCTAATAATATTACAAAATCACCATCGAGCATATCAAACATATCTTCCATTTTTAATGAAGTAGATTTTGTAGCATCACCTTTGATAGTGTATGAAAATAGACCATTGTCAGATACAAAAAAAATGCTCGGTAATGAAAATATTAATAGAAAAACTTTATCAAGACGTAGTTTAAACTTTTCTGCTATCGCTGAGGAAGACAATAATATGGTCGACGCATCTTCCAGTTTTGCAAGCATTATCTACCCAGGGGAAGTTGAACAGAAAGACTTAAATATTTCTATGGGCAGTGAACTTACTGTAAATAAGGAAAATTTTATTTCTATTACTTTTGAATTAGAAGAGACTTTGCAACCATGTGACTCTTCCAACGGTAAATTGACTGAGTGCACCTTAGTTAGTTACCAAAATGTGCCATCAAGCTCAAAAGATTTCGATTTGACAAATGTTTCTCAGTCAGAGGTAGAGGTTAACCATTCAGCAATTAATTATAATATTATTAGTTTTAATGAAGATGATTACCAAAGAAATAACATAGACAGTTCCGGTGAAGTGATAACTCAAGCTGAAACTGCTGCTGCAAGCTTAGAACAGGTATTGTGTGCTACTAACGCGAAAAAATTGACAAGAAAACGGGTTCGAAATGAAAGAGAAAAACAAGACAATAAGAGTAAAAGGTTAAAGAATTCAGGAGAAGCTTACGTAGGTTGCAGGTCAAAGAAAGAGTTTAAGAAAAAAACGATAAAGGCTGAATGCAAGTGTCAAAAAAAATGTGGAGACAAGATCAACCAACAGCAAAGAGAAACTATAATGCAGCAATACTATCAACTCGCTGATCATGAGTTACAATGGCAATTCATCGCTAAGCATATAATAGCTGAAGACATAAAAAAAGTGACAATAATCCGAAAGAACAACCGCACTCAGACTATTAAATACTATTTTTATTTTTAACATTCTTCATTAATACTCTATCTATATCACATCAAACAGTTTATACAGCCTTAGAAAAGGTAAAATCTGATAAAGGTTTGAGTGACAATAGAGGTTGTCATGATAATAGACCTCGCAAAATGTCACTTGAAACCGAAGACAATATTAAAGAGCACATTCAATTATTTCCTACTGTGGAGAGTCATTATACTCGGAAGAATTCGGCCAGACAATATCTGTCCGAATTACTTAATATATCTAAAATGTACCGGTTGTACGAGGCTTGGTATACTGAAGGGCACTATTCTTGCCGCATGGCATCTAAAAGACAGTACGAAACTATTTTTAACACCAGATTTAATTACTCCTTTCATCGCCCCAAAAAAGACCAATGTGGTCAATGTGCACTTTACCGACAAGCTGATCCTCGTACAGAAGAAACTCTGCGAGAGAAATTTAACCAGCACCAGAAGAATAAAGAACGCGTGCGTCAAATAAAAAACGAAGAAAAACAATCAGCTGACCTTTCAGATACAACTGTTGCAATCTTTGATTTAGAGAAGGTGTTGAATATTCCTCAATCTCAAGTGGGAATATTTCACTATAAGAGGAAATACCCTGTGTATAACTTCACAATATTTGACAGTACTCGACTGAAAGGTTACTGCTATGTTTGGCACTACGCAATCGCAAAAAGAGGAGCAATAGAAATTGGTAGCTGTTTATGGCAATTTCTCATGGGTGAAGCAGGAAGAGGTATCAAAAACATCTCATTTTACTCTGACGGTTGCGGAGGTCAAAATAAAAATAGATTTATCTTTGCATTCTATATTTTTGCCGCTCAGAAACTGAAAATCAATATCACACACCGATTTTTCGAAACGGGGCATGGTCAAAGCGAAGGTGACTCAATGCACTCTAATATAGAACGAGAGCTAAAACATCAAGTTGTTTATACACCTGAACAGATTTACGCAATTATTTTGAATGCAAAAGTTAATGGTGAGAAGTACACTGTGAAGGAAATGACACAAAATGAGTTTAAAGACATAAAAGAATTAATCAAGAATAAGAACTGGGCCAAAGATGAAGAGGGACATAAAGTAGCATGGTCTAAAATAATGGAAGTAAGTGTCTTGCATTCACAGCCTACAGTTCTACGTTTCAAGTATGATTATGATGCAGATTATTCTCGGTTGAATGTCGAACCGCTTCCAAGAATTGCGCCAAGAAACAAGCGGGGTAAACATAATGCTTCAACCTCTCTTACAGAGATACAATTATTGAAACCAGCTTACAACAAACCCCTTTCAATAAGTAAGGCTTTACACGGCGACCTTATGAGTCTCTGTAGGGCAGAAGCAATCCCTAGCTACTACCATGCCTTTTATAACTCCCTCACATTTGCTAATTGCTCTGAAGAACTTAATCATGAGGATTCCGATGAAGTTCACGAAGACTGATTTTTTTCTTATGGTTTTTTTCTATACTTATTAATTAAAATAATAGTTTATTAGAATAACGTTGTTTCATTTTAAACCCTAGAAAAAAAGTTTAAGTTTCTGTTACCTAATTATGCAAATTGAAAATTAACTAGAATAAAATTGCAAATGATCTTGTTTTCCATTAATCTGGCATCCATTTTTCAATGAATATTATTGTAATGTAATATTGCAATATTCATAGGTTCTGGTAATTGCCGCGATTAAAATTGTAAGTGTATATTAATAAACTAAAACAGTACAAGAATTTTAGTATCTTTTTAAATTCGAAATATCTTTAGTTCAAATAACCTTAGTAAAACTTCTTTAAAAGCATTATAAAGCATAAAAAATTAGCTACCATTGTCCTATTTCTCGTTTCTCTACACAAATTAGTTGGCAAGATATAGTCGAAAATCAGTTTTTTATTTTTCCTGAAAAGTAGTGATTTTGCTATTACCATTTTATTCTCCGGGGGTGGCGATATCAAACACGTGACATAAACTGTTAATTGGACGTGTCAGTAACTCGCGAATAAACATTTTTTTTGGCAATCGTATTAGTCTAAGAGCCGGATGCAAGATCATTACATTCATCATTACTACATAATATAATAATAATAACTTTATTGCCAAAAAAGTACAGATTAAAGTACATCTACACAAACAATGATACCCTGTTTCTTAAACTAGGTAAAAAAACCTGTATCTTCAGAGACAGTGTTCAGCCATAATTGTCATAATTAGTTAACATACTATGACAGTCGTGTCAAAGCTAGGGGGGCTACTATTTTTATAGTTATTACAAGCAAAATAAATAAAATAAAACAAAGTACAAAGTCGTTGCCCGCTGTCTTTCTGTCCATGTGATCTTTAAAACTACACAACGGATTTTGATGGCGTTTTTAAGGTTCCGTAGCCGAATGGCAAAAAACGGAACCCTTATAAATTCGTCATGTCTCTTCCGAAACTATTAGAACTACACAATTGAAACTAAGTAGGTAGATGTATTCTGTTAACCGCTTTACGATTTTACACAAAAAAAAATATATTAATATAAGAGGGGGGCTCCATACATTGAACTGAAACAATTTTATTTTTTTTTCATTCTACCTATACGTGTGGGGTGTCTATAGATAGGTCTTTAAAAATTACATTGAGGTTTCTAGAACCATTTTTTTTCAATGTCAATCGTTCCAAAGATAGACACTTTCAAAGTGCTATAATAAGGGTTCGCCCCCTCTAACTTTTAAACTACAGGAGTGAAAAATCTAAAAAAAATATATATTATAGATCTTAATAAAAACTTTCAACCAAAATTGTTTTGAATGAGATACAGTCAGCAGTTTTTGATATATACACTTTTTCAGCAACCGCAAATTATAACTTTGCTATTGATACAAATTCCATAAAACACTATGAAAAACAAAGTTATTTTTGCTGGCGAAAAAATGTTGGTATTTTGGCTATTTGTCGGTAATCGGTACGTTTATTTATGTCTAAATATGTTGTTACGACAAGCTACGGAACCCTAATGCGCGTGGCCCGACACGCACTTGGCCGGTTTTTTAATAGATAGAATCATTCAAAATAAATCATGTATATTATAGTATTACCACATATAATAGTATGTAGGCTGTGATACTACATAGTACCCGGACCGAATCCAGGATTCGTGTTGCTGTTGTTGATGTAGGTAATAAAAATGAAATCTATATAATAATTAGACATAGGGAATATTTGTTTGCTAGATAGGGCCACGGGCAGAAGCGAGTTAAACATGAAAATAGAATTATGATTGTTTAAATGAGGAACGTAATGATTTTTCTGCCGGATCTCAGTCTATATTCTAAGATACATACATTTCTAAATATAGCCTCAATTTGCTGGTACTGTGTCAAAGTAAATAAACTCAGATTGCTTCCGTGCTAAGGTTATTTAATTGCAAGACTTGCTTACGTAGACTTCGTCCGCGTGGTTTCATAACATAACATCACGCCTATATTACCCAGAAGGGTGTGGCAGAGGTGTACAACACCCACATCCCAAATGTTATGTTTAAGTTCCATGGATAGGGGTTGAGCCTATCGCCATCCACTGAGCACAATTTTATTTCAACGCTGAGCTGCTATTGAGAATTTTCTGACAAAAAAATCTCAAATAACACTTTTGCTTGACCCGGGAATCGAACTCGAGACCTCGCGGTGAGCGATACACAATTTTTTTTTAAATCTTACTAGTAATTTGCATATAAAAATTACTAATATTCATGTATAGCTATTCATGTAAGCTCATATTGACAAGACATGTAGCAAACTAGGGAGTGCATGTTTTGCTCTGGCCAGAATTGCTCGTGTAGTTAAGGCAAGCGAAGTGCGTGCATGTTACTTTGCAACGGTGCATTCATTGCTGCAATACGGCGCGGAGTTGTGGGGACGCTCTGCCGACTGGGAGCGCGCCTTCAGAATGCAAAAGCGTGCCGTGAGAGCACTTGTCGGTGTACAGCAGGACACGTCTGCTCGACCTTATTTTAAAAAACTCGGTGTGCTTACTCTTCCTGCTATAGTGATATATCAGGTCGCAGTATTCGTCAGGCAGAACGCGGATGAGTACAAAATGATCGGAAGTGGGCATACGTACCAAACCCGGAATCGGGACAAGCTTTCTGCCGTGTCCCACACTTTAACAAACACTTCAAAAACAACGTATGTCATGGGTCCGGCAGTGTATAATAAGTTACCATCCCTAATAAGACACGCCCCAACGGAGGCCAGCTTTAAAAGCCGACTAAAGCGATGGCTCGCCGAACAAGCGTTATATTCGGTAGACGAGTATTTTAAGAATTAATAATTAATAATAATTAAATGAAATTTATTTGACTTATATATATATTATTTTTCCTATCTAATAACAATGACTTCGTGCACTAATTGCAATAATTATGATTATTATTTATTAATTGATATTTAATTATTCTATTCTAATCTTATTCTATTTTATTACTATTATTGTTTTGAAATTTAATTGTGCTTTTTCTATTGATTTATATTGTAATGACGTGTAATTGTAATTACCAATAAAGAAGTTTATGAGTTTATGAGTTTATGAGTTTATATGTTTTTTTTTTTTTTTAAACGACACCCGCACTAGGAATAACTCCTGTGTCGCGGGGATGTTCACAAACATACATTTCACACACACAAAGCACACCCAGAGTCAGAACAAATCTTTGCGAATCACACAAAGATTTGTCCCATGTGGGAATCGAACCCACAACACCAGCGTAGTTGAAAGCGGCGAGGCGACCGCTTTAACCACTACGCCAATCGTGCACTCAGTTTAATTCGCTTGTGCTAGGAGAAAGATCACGTCTGTGGTGTAATTGCCAGTATTTGAACCTACGACCTCTCAACCGTAAGACCGATGCCTAATCTACTGCGCTACGGCCGCTATTGAGAATTTCCTGACGAAAAAGAACCATACACTTTTGCTTGACCCGGGAATCGAACTCGAGACACAAATTATACCAATATAATAAGCAGTCGAGGCCTATTAAAGTTAGTATAAAATATATGTGTTTCAAAGTCATTGAATTAACCTTAGTACCACTTAACAAATGTTTGTATATTTGTATGTAGTTCTGTAGGTCACTCCGTAATGGCAGTCATTGGGAAATATTTACAACAAACAAACACACAGCGAACACACGGTTTTTTGCATTATATACTACGTACTTATATACTTCACCCTGGCTTCTCTCCGGGTACTATATTATGCATGTTTTATACACAATAACTTGCCCAAAAAGAAAAAGACTTCAATTACAAAAAATGCACTAAAAAGTAAGATACTTAAGTAATATTCAACGTCTCGCCTCATCTGTGTATAACTTGAAATAATACAGTAAGCGGCCTTAAGGTGCTTATATCTAAAGAATATACCCGTACTCCTAACCGTTGACGAGTTGTACCTTCCAGCATCAGCTGAACAACATGAAATGCTGACTGCTAGATGCAAATAACCGAGTAGCTTTAGGTAATATACGAAAAACAATACAGAAGCCTTTAAAATTTGAGTAGCTTTAGGTAATCCTAAAGCTACTCGCATTTCATGTTGTTGAGCTGATGCTGGAAGGATAATTCTTAAAAAAAGATAAGGCGAGACGTTAGTTTTTTTTGGCAAATTATATAACATGTGGTGATGATAATGTAGCTTACGACGTATGACGTTTTTGTAGTCCCCCTGATGATAAGTGATAACTACAGCCCATGGATATCAACAATCCACAAAAGCAGATTGTAGATGCGTCACTTCATCCAAGGACTACGGTGTTATCTCACCACCAAACCGGAACACAGTAATGCAAGCACTACTATTTGGCGGCAGGTTAAAGGTGAGCCGGCTGCGCTTCCACTCTCAAACTCGTTCGAAAAAGCTTTGTGGCGGTATCTGCACATAAGAAATGACAGATGACAATGACAACGTCAATATGTCAAAGAGCGCTGAATCGCGATAACGATGTGTTCACAGAGAGTGTACATAATATATATACCACTTCCAATACGCTACCGTTGGACAGCTGTCCGCGAGGCAATATTACCGAGCCTGGTCGGAGGATCCTTCCTTTGTGGTGGAGGAACATCACACCCTGTTCCTCTACAGCTCTAAACCTGTCTGTCAGTCAATTACGCCTTACATCACTGTATCGATCTTGGTGAAAATTGGTATAAAGATATTTTTTTTCCCTTTATTGTACACAAAAAATTAATAAATAGACATATTACAGCAGCATATAAAAATAATAAATAGACATATTACAGCTAGAGTTTACAAATGGCGAGCTTAACTCAGTGCTTGAGTTTTCTTCCAGCAAACCTAGAGCAATAGAGGAGACGATGATGGTGCCATAGAGGGCAAGGTAGGTGTACAACTTAACTATCTAGCGATACATCATTTAAATACAAGAAACAAGCATTAATTAGTTTTACCTGCCACTAGGCTCCAAAAAATAAAAAAATCATTTAGAGGTCAATGTTTGCGATTTTATAATAAAATCCCAAGCAAAATTAAGAAATTGAAAGTTTCAATAAATTTAAGTCTATAATAAGACGAAAACTGTCTTCGAAGGGCTATTATTCCATTAAAGACTATATGGAAGATAATCATGCTTGGGATTAGATTACCGTTTCTCAGATTCATGTATTTAGTTAAGTTTTGTTTGTACATTTTGATTGACAATTTCAAATACTATGTTATAATAGTTTACGAAATAAATGAATATGAATTATGAATTTGAATATCTTAAGAAAGGCACGTGCTTATTTATCGACGGTACACGCGGGTGAAGGAGCTTGTGTTTATATGTTTATGTGTAGTTCTGTAGGTCACTCAGAGAACCTCAATGTCGGCCATTGTGAAATGTGTACACACGTGCCGATCCACCTATACATTTCCAGT
Organism: Hypena proboscidalis; assembly: GCA_905147285.1. Lineage (NCBI taxonomy): Eukaryota > Metazoa > Arthropoda > Insecta > Lepidoptera > Erebidae > Hypena > Hypena proboscidalis. Next base: position 10,159,538 of record LR990156.1, on the reverse strand, counting down.
ATAGCTGGTCTTGCATTGCTCCTGAAGTCTATACAGCGCGACACCAGCTTATACTGGCAATGTATTGGTTGATTGTAGCATGTGTACGTTACGGTGAAGACGAAACATAAATAAAGAAGGTGATATTTAATATTATTACTGTAAACAAAACAATACTGATTTATTTGTTTTAAGGAATAAGTGTTATGGTAAAGCGATTGTGAACGAGCTCGAGGGTAGCATAGCAACACCTTTTCACCTTTAACCTGCCGCCAAATAGTAACATAGCAATATTGACATAGTAAAAATAAATAAGTACGCCAACTCCCGGCGTTTAGGAGCGCACGATACCTAAACTTGCTCGAGGCGTAGGGTTGGCACTTGTCAGATTGATATTTTAAATTACCTGTACAGAAATATTTTTTTTAATTATAAAAAAAACGTGTTTTTTCAAAACAAAGCATTTATTTATGTCAAGTCAAAGTCAAATCATTTATTTCCATGGGCCCTAAAAGGTGCTTGAACACGTCAAAACAAACATCAACGTTCAAATAAATAAAATTTAAATAAAACTTAAGCTAATTAAATTATAATATTAATTGCAACAAAATGATTTGAATCACCGGAGCTTAGATTGATTTCAATTCAACTTTGAGGTTTGAATTAAAATCAATCCAAGTACCAGCTCCGATGGGTATTGCATCATGAGAAGAGCTGGTGAGACTCATGATCACCATCTTTTCAAATAATTCATACAATTTTGTTTGTTTATTGGCAATAATTGTTATGTGTAAGTTATACCAACCAAAATACAATGACTAGAAATGGTTATGGAGAGAATAATACTATAAAATTAAATTCTTTGTCAAATAGACCAATAAAATTATCCGTAGTATATAAGGTTGCAATCTCTTACACTTAAAGCAGAAAGGAAAAGGAGTAAAAACAATGTGTGCATACATACTGGTACTAGAACAGACATAGAAAAATGAAAAAAAATCTAAACTGTAAAATTAAATGCTAATTATTTATGCTACTAATGAAAACAAGCATAAAAAAATTACAAATTTGTGACAGAAAAATATTTTTATTATTATTATTACTATTAAATAGATTAACACAGTACAAATAAAACAAAAACTCTAACTTAATATCTTATAAGTACATACAGGTTAACATATAGGTTCTCTTCTGAAAACTACATTAAAACCAGCCAAATGCGAGATAATCGCAGACCAACATACATACAGACTATGAGAACTTCCTTTTTAATATCGGTTAAAATAAAAATAATTTAATAACACATCACAAAATTGCGCATCATATTCATAATGTAACATCAATTTTGTGAAATAAATAAACCAAAGAGGCAATGGCACGGCGGCGTTTAAAAAACATACCTACATTATTATTAAGTATTTAGTAGTTATTACCAAATACGTATTTTATTAACTCACCTTTTGTGTTCAGAGGGTACCTTAAAGAACGTTAATTCTGGGTTTGAAATAGTGTCGTTTAAACAACCATAAACTTCACAATAATATCTATTGACTCGCGAAGACATTTTGCAGTGCAGCGCGTAACCGTACCTAATTTTTTAAACAAACAGCGACCGCTCACAGTAATGGCACGGCCCGCACTACCGCTGACCGAGAAACTGGCCGAGCGGCGTAGTGTGCGTGCGTACGTACATGAACCCGGGGCGTGGCAAGCGCTACGCGTACATACAAACGGCGCGATGTACCTTTGTTCGAAGATAACTTACTATTTATACTATGATATTGATTTTTTTTTTCTATTCCACTGAGGTGGCAAACAAGCATACGGCCCGCCTGATGGTAAGCATGGACACTTGCAACGCCAGAGGCATCACACGTGCGTTGTCGACCCTTTAATAGTTATTTATGCAACTGTTCTATAATGAGGGGTATTAAAACACGAGTGTGATAATAGTATCACACGAGTGTTTTAATACCTAATTATAACAGTTGCATACAAGACTTTATCTACACCCATGATATTAATCCTCTATAAATGTTCTGAAACCATAGGGTGTACAGTGTTGTAAGAACTCTATGTAAATTCATGGAAAGTTTAATTAGTGAGTATCTAATACAAACAATATGTATAGGTAATAATACTATTATTGAACAAAAATGGCGGGATACGACGTCAATTCAAAAAATCGAATAAGTTTTTATTTAAATTACGGCGCTGTGGTAGTGAAACGCGCGTGCATGACATGTTCTTTTTTTGAAATTCATAAAGATGCCATGAGAATGTGGCTGTTCGATGAGTAAAAAACCGGCCAAGTGCGTGTCGGGCCACGCGCAGTAGGCTTCCGTAGCTAGTCGTAACAACATATTTCGACTTAAAAGGGATTTACTATCTGTATTAAACAAGTAACATCTTCATACAAGTCATTACTTTCAAAGGTTTTTGTAATTTGCACGAATTATTCTAAGTAACTGCATTTTACATTTTGGACCTCAATTACTCTAGAACTAATTAAGTTAAAGTAACCAGATAAATGGCGTCCTTCAGAAAGGAAATGTTTGTAGTACACGAAACCAGCTAGTACGTATGACGAGATGTATGAATGTTGAGGAAGCGAAAGAAGTATGTAAGGAGCGAAGCACATGGCGTTCCATCGTCTCTGCCTACCTCCGTGGGATAAAGGCGTGATTTTATATATGTATTATGTATGTTTATTTATGTTTCAAGAATTTTGAACGAAATATTCTGAGTAACTGCATCTGACATTTCGGACCCCTATTCCTCTTGAACTAATGAAGTGAACTTATCCGCTATAGTTTTCCTTTAAAGTTCATTACATGTACTACCGACACAATTTTTTTCAGATTTTAGGATCCACTAGTTTAGCTTTTAGAGGGGTGGGGACGCCCTACTCGAACAAAAATTTGCTCTTTAAAGTTAATTATCTCGCAAACGGATCCCTAAATCAAAAAACTGTCTTAGCAACCCCTGGACGTTTTTAAAAGTCCTATCTAACAATACCCCACACTATGGGGTAGGCGACAAAAAAAAAAACATCCCTACTTTACATGTAGGGGAGCTACCTGAAAAAAAATATTTTTCCAAATTTTACTCTACGACTTTCTTTGTTTAGTTAACATACATGTTTATGCAAAATTTCAGTTTTCTAGCACCAACGGTTTCGTCGCTATGCCGTGGACAGACGGACAGACGGACATGGCGAAACTATAAGGGTTCCTTGTAGGTACTACGGAACCCTAAAAAAGGAGTTGCATAATGAATTTCAGTACAACATTAGTACACCCGTTTGGGTGTTATAATGGTTATTATGACACTGGCTGTTTTAATGTTGGCAATAAGCTAACTGTTTCAAGAACGTTTATAGAGGATTTATAGCATGGGTGTAGATAAAAACCTATTTATACGTCTACACCTACGTAGAAAGTACCTCTTTGCAGTATCTAATACGGAGAATATCTATCAAAGAAAGTTAGTCTTTTCAGACGAGTTCTGAAAAGCAACATGTAATGTATGTTAGAGGTCTGAAATATTACACCTAAATTCATCAGTCATCAGTTAAAATTTTTAAAATTTTTAAATTTCTTTCGGGTGTATTAAGGCCAGCTCAAACTACACCCTCAATGAAATCAACTACTTTCATCCCTTGGTGTACAATGTACTTGCACTCTTTTTAGAGAACCCCATGCTGTATGTATTTTCATGAAGAATTTAATAAGTTTATTTTAAAACTATTTTCTAGGTTACTTTTATTCTATTAAATGTTCCCTTATATTACGTATAAGCGAATATAAATACAAATATATATTTATATATTTTTTCCCAAATGGTTCAAATTGTAATATTTATTATTTATCTGTGCGATTAATTAAGCCGTCGAGTGTAATTTTATTATTAGAAACTTTATTGGTGACAGTGTATTATGTGTGTTTTGGTAATTGTTCTTGATTATAATACTGTTTATCTACACCCATGCTATAAATCCTCTATAAACGTTCTTGAAACAGTTAGCTAATTGCCAACATTAAAACAGCCAGTGTCATAATAACCATTATAACACCCAAACGGGTGTTATAATGTTGTACTGAAATTCATTATGCAACTCCTTTTTTACTCATCGAACAGCCACATTCTCATGGCATCTTTATGAATTTCAAAAAAAGAACATGTCATGCACGCGCGTTTCACTACCACAGCGCCGTAATTTAAATAAAAACTTATTTGACTTTTTGAATTGACGTCGTATCCCGCCATTTTTGTTCAATAGTATTGAAAAAATACTTTTTAATAATTGTACGATCCAAAATGTAAATAATTATTACAATAAATAATTATATTATTACTTATACATAGTTTTTTGTATTAGATACTCACTAATTAAACTTTCCATGAATTTAGATAGAGTTCTTACAAAACTGTACCCTAATACCCTATGGTTTCAGAACATTTATAGAGGATTCATATCATGGGTGTAGATAAAGTCTTGTATGCAACTGTTATAATTAGGTATTAAAACACTCATGTGATACTATTATCACACTTGGCTTCGCCTCGTGTGATAAACCCACACTCGTGTTTTAATACCCCTCATTATAGAACAGTTGCATAAATAACTATTAATCTATACTAATACTAATACTAATAATTAATAATTTAATAATAATATTATAAAGAGGTAAAGTTTGTGTGTTTGTTAAATTGTCAGGGGTAATCTCGGAATCTACTGCACCGATTTTAAAAATTCTTTCACTAATAGAAAGCCACATTATCGCTGAGTGTCATAGGCTATATAAAAAACCGAAAAATTAAAAGGTTTTTACGTGGTAGTCCGTTTTGTAAAGAGAATCGGAGAAAAACTCATCGTTATACGTGAAGGCCACAGCAGCGCGGCAGCGGCGCGCGATGGTTTCGGCTTATTTCGGTTCGCGTTCGTGCTCACTTCGGAAGAAGGAGGCGTGACCTTCCTTTTACATCTGAGAGGTAGGTACCCGCGCGGCTCATTCATTTCATTCGCGCGGTCGGCTCTTTACGCAGCGGACGTCCCCAAAATTGAATTTTTCGTAACACACTTTCGACATTCATTAATTTTATTTTCGGTACATTAAAAAAAAATCTTTTATGTTTATATAGTTTTCATTTAATTTAGGTTATAGATAGGCATTAAGTTTGTTTCATGTACCTAGATATTAAATTAGGTTATAGGTATTAAGTTAGTTTCATGTAGATATTAATTTAGGTTATAGGTAGGTATTAAGTTTGTTTTGTGTAGATATTAATTTAGGTTATAGGTAGGTATTAAGTTTGTTTCGTGTAGATATTAATTTAGGTTATAGGTATTAAGTTAGTTTCATGTAGATATTAATTTAGGTTATAGGTATTTAGTTTTTTGCAATTAGGTTAGGTTAGCTGAGAAGTTTTGAACAATTAAAATTATCCTGCGACTTGGTACTCATGGAATTCGTTAATCGGAAACTCCGAATTCGTTAATCGGAATCTCGGGAATCTTCTTTCACGAATAGAAAGACACATTATTGCTGAGTGTCATAGGTTATACATATAAAAAACCGAAAAATAAAAAGGCTTTTACATGGTAGTCCGTTTTGCAAAGTGAATCGGCGAAAAAACATTCGAATGAAAACGTTTCTTACGAACGCTGCCTTAACGCCTTAACTATGAAAGATATATATTTTTGAACATTATGCCCAACGAAGTGGGCACGGGTCAGCTAGTACCACAATAAATAAATAAATAAATAACATAACAGAAGGGTGTGGCGAAGGTGTACAAAACCCACACTTCACCTGTTATGTTGAGGTCCTTTAGGATAGGTGAACCTATCGCAAAAGACCGGGCACAATTTGCAACTCCGTGCTGCTAAGTGACGGAAAGTTCACAAATAACAAATTCAATTTATAATCTTATAAAAATATTGTCTACTGGGTCGAAAGATACTGGACTCTACGACACAGGTTATCCTAGTGTGGAGCCCAGGGAACGAACACAACTGTATTGATTTTTGAGACAATATTTTTTTTTTTTTTATACTACGCCCACAGCGAACGAACGTGTAGTCCACCTGATGGTAAGTGGAGTACAGCCCATGGACTTCAACAATCCACAAAAGCAGATTATAGATGCGTCGCTGCAGCTGAGGACTACGGTATTATGCCTCATGTGCCAGTAATTTCAGGGCCTGATCTCACCACCAAACCGGAACACAGTAATAGAAGCACTTCTATTTGGCGGCAGGTTAAAGGTGAGACGGTGGTGCTGCCGCCCTCGAGCTCATTCACAAGAGCTCTACCACCAGTGAAATGATTTTTAAATGATTTTTTTTTAACACTATGCCCGACCCGGAAATCGAACCCGAGACCTCGCTAGAATAGACTATAGAGGCAGTTAGTAATGGTGTTCCAGCTCAATGGTGAGATCGGGCCTTGAAATTACTGACACATGAGGTATAACACCGTAGTAATAAAGGTTCGGTTCGGCTGACAAGTGGAAACAACTGTATAGCTTGAAGTACGGCTTATTAGTGATTACTTTCTTATATTTAATACATAGATTGCTTATAATAACATAGCCTAAATCTAGGGAAGAGCGTGACATCATCATCACATGACATTACACTATAGATTACTTTAGAATTAGATGAAGCGACGCATCTACAATCTGCTTTTGTGTATTGATGTCCATGGGCCGTAGTTATCACTTACCATCAGTTGGAAATAAATTATACAATGATAATTAGTTACACAAACTATACCTACGGAAACAAATGTATATTTACTTTGACACTATACCGTCAACTTAACATAACATCACGCCTATATTACCAAGAAGGGTTTGGCAGAGGTGTACAACACCTACATTTCACCTGTTAAATTGTGGCTATATTTAAATAAAATTTAAATAAATAATTAAAGTTATGTTAAATATGTTTTATGTCGAAAATTCAGAAACTAGAAAATATATATATTATTAATGATTTTTTTAAACAATTATCTGACTAGTCTAGATATAATGTACTTTATTTTAAATCAAAATACATTTCTATTAAGTCTAGATATAAAATTAGAGACTTATAAGTAATTTAATTTTGATCTAAGCTACTAAACCAATTTATGCTAAGAATGTGTCCATTAACACCGATCTTATTGTCTCTATTATCGAAAATGACACTATGTTCGCATAGGTGGCGTTAAAACCAAGTAAGGTTCGTCTAGCTAAGGTATATTTGTATATTTATATTCCTATGACGCTGGCACAAAAGAGTTGAGAAATTTGGAGTCTAGCATACGAATTCATAGCTGAATTGGTAAAGCACTTGGGGCGTATACCTAGGGGGTGCAGGTTCGAGTCCTGCTGGATTCTTAATTTTTCGACTTAAATATTATATACCTAAAATGACACTATGTTCTTGTGTTCTTTTAAAGTAGCTCTAAACCACTTGAAGCTTGGCTGCAAATATTGCGTAGTTTGAATACTTGTCTATGAAACCAATATCTACTTCGAGGCAAATTTCAATTTTGCCCGATATTATAAAGATGACATCAGCAATACCTTTAATCTCGTGCGGTAATTATAAGGACCTGTATAACAACCGTCAAGTAAACATTAATCAAAGTTAACACGTGTACTTACCGATAAGTTGTATGTATTTTATGTATTGATTTGTACTCGTTTCTCCCAAATATATTTATATATATTCACATCAGCACTGTAACTTCAGTTCTTTTTGTCATATTGCACCTACCCTTGCTTTTCTCAGGACCAACCTTTTTTTTTTTTTTTTCGCGGTGAAATGCTATTACGCATACCCACAAAAACCCCGCGGTGTGCCCTCGTCGCCGAAAGATGGTGGGTCGGCGAGCCCCGGACTCTGGACCACCCTAGGTTGACTGTAAGAGAATGCCACAAGGCATTTAATCCGCCTATGTACTTTTATATGTGCAAAAGTTAAATAAATAAGTTTGCACTAAAAAGTTTTGAGAAGTTTCGAATCTGTCTGCATACGAATCCATGGCTTAATTGGCAAAGCACGTGGGGTATTCCTGCTGGATTATACATTTTTCAACCTTAATCTATACAAATAATATTGTATAGAATATAAAAGGCATAGCAAAGCTATAATCTGCCTGTCTGTACGTGTGGTGCAGTGGTTTAAGCGGTCGCCTTGCCGCTCTCCACTGCACTGGTGTTCTGGGTTCGATCCCCACATGGGACTTATCTTTGTGTAATTCGCAAAGATTTGTTCTTAGACTGGGTGTGGTAGTCGATACAAACAGACAAAAATTTTAAAAACTGTATTTTAGTCAAAGGTATTGTGCAAATAACTAATCTACTGGAAAAAACATTGTTATTTTGATATTAAAAACAGACACTTTAATTTTATTTATTTGTATTGATAGTTTTACTTTACAAGTGTCAAGTTATAACTTATCTAACAGTTATCTTACTGGACGATTGTTAAACAGGCCCTAAATGTAACTTAAATTGTTCAAGGTAGTGTACAGCGGATGGCATGAGGATGTACAACACATAAATACGTAGAAACAATACATTACGAGTAATGAGTTACTAAAACACTTAGTGGACAAGAAAATAATGAATGTAAAGTTAAAGGTGACAATATTGGTTTACTTGAGACGTCAGTATTTCTTGCTATTGTGTCATTATGGAAATTCCCCACAAGGATATGTAGACACACTTTTTACTATTAAATAAATATCACACTACATACACACAACACCATCTATAGGCTGACCGTTTAACTGAGTCCTAGCCTGCGCGGTACAGGGTTTCTTTTTTCCTATGATGTCACATATCTTAGGAAATATCTTGGTGCATTTCATCTCCTGTATATTTCATTAAGTGCCCCCACCGCCCGCACCTGTCTCCGTCCCCTTTGTCGTCATACCCCCGCGCCCCTGTACCGCGTAGGCGAGGACTCAGTTAAACGGTCAGCCTATAGATCCAAGCTAAGTAGAGCTTGTTCTAGAATAACTGATACTAATACATGTATACTTTTCTTTTGTAAATAATTCAGATTCTGATTTCAGATTCAGATTCATATTCAATATAAATAGGGTACACACATAATGGTCTTAAAAACCATTTTGGCCAACCTATTCTGCCATAAGTAGACGTGTGAAATTTGATTTCAAAGTCATAAATAGATACGAAGCTTACAATAAAATCAGATTAACAATTAACATCATAGTAGGTATGTACACACAATTATTATTATGTTTCCATAACACGGGACTATGGAGTCCCGGTACTTTGAAAGGCATGCGTGGGGCCGAAGCAAACAGCGCAGAGGTCTTATAAACATTTTAAACTTAAAGTGAAATGGGAAACAAATCGACGACTATCCCTGTTCACACTATATATGCACCCAAGGACAGTCCCCGGTTCGTGTAGAACTATTGCTGAAAATATAGTTTAAAAAAATAATAGTTTAAAAAAACTAAAAAACACGCTTTTAAAGTACTTCTAACTAAAAAGTGAAAAATAATTCCTAATATAAGCTGAAAAAAGCGTGGGTTGCTCGATAGACGAAAAATATGGCACAGAGCGCCCCACGCTTTTTTCAGCTTATATTAGGAATTATTTTTCACTTTTTAGTTAGAAGTACTTTAAAAGCGTGTTTTTTAGTTTTTTTAAACTATTATTTATTTTCTACTTTTTAGTTTGGTTTATTTATAAGAGCGTTTTTTTTTTTTTTTTTTTTATTTTTATTTTTTTATATATTTTTAATTTTTTTTATCGAATTTTTGCATTGTCATCGATCTTTGACAGGTGTGCAAAATTTGAATGAAATCTGTCCGTTTAAAGTGGGTCAAAATCGAGTCCAAAGGAGTCGGTTACATACAAACAAACAAACAAACAAACAAACAAACATACAGGTGAAGCAATATAAGCGTGTTAAAAACTAAAAAACACGCTTTTAAAGTACTTCTAAGGCACAGAGCGCCCCACGCTTTTTCACAATAATACTAGTATTTTTTGTTCAGTAAGTAAGAGTAATAACTTTTGTTTGTAAGAAATTTGTGGAGCTCTCTTTCAAATAGTAGTCGTCCATTTATGTTTCTAATAGATGCTGGCAGTTTGTTATATATCTTAAATACTGCCTCGTGTGTAACATGTACACGAATACTTTAAAAAACATTTTTTTATATATTATATACATATTTTCTTAATCTGTCTTGCCTTGTTTGTTTATTATAAATTTTGTTTAGTAATAATAATACGCATGTTTGTCAAATTTTGTACTCGCAATAACTAAAGTTACAATGTGAATGCTATGCACACCTATTATTTGTAAAATTACATATAATTTAAGCAGATTAATGTTAATATTAAGTATCTCTGTAATTTTACTGATGGTAGTGCTTATAAATAAATATAAGGGATGCTCCTAACAGTATACTTCTTTTCATCATTGAAATGTTCTTGCACACATAGATTTGTCTTGAGCGGGAATCGAACCGGATTAATAGGATTAATTATTAAAATAATAGGATCAGAATGGTGACTGATCCATAGATAGCATAATTTTGCAAAAAAGAACCGACTCCAATTACATATCTACAGATAGTAAATCCCAGTCCAAATGTAGTTTGTAACGACTAACTACGGAACCCTATTGCACGTGGCCCGACAATCACTTGACCGGTTTTTAGGTATCCATACCTATCCAAAAGGGTAAAAACGGAACCCTATTACTGAGACTTCGCTGTCCGTCTGTCCGTCTGTCACCAGGCTATATCTCATGTTCCGTTATAGCTGGACGGTTGAAATTTTCAGAAGATTTTTTTTACATAAGATAGAACGCCAGAAGCAATTACACTATCACACAAGCACACCCAGTCTCAAAACAAAACTTTGCGAATCACACAAAGATTTGTCCCGTGTGGGGATCGAAACCACAACACTAGTGAAGGGGAGAGCGGCGAGGCGACCATTTAAACCACTACACCACACGTGCAGACAAAACAGACGATGTTAAACTGTTACCGCTACCGCTTACAACAAATCGATACCTTAAATCTCAAATGGCGTAATCACCATTTTGGACAAAATGACTTTTGAATGCTGTGTTACTCAATTTTTTTTCTCTATCGATCTGTCTTATCAGAGTTTCAAAATTCACTAAAAAGTGGTGATTACAGCCCACGTATTTAGCATCGATAAACAAGGATTTTCTTTTTTTTTAGCTGTACATACCTTTAAGAATACAATTCTTAAGATTTTGGTCGATACACCAGTTAAAATTATAATGATATTTATAAAAAATACTGACTATCGAGTTAGACGTATCGGACTAATATACTTAACAGTGGCGTTTACGACTCAAAATAGTTTAAGACTTGAAATAAAATAATTAACTGTTAGGGGGTATCCACCTTTTTGGTGTTTGTAATCCATGGAATCATAAAAATATGTTATTTGTTTTTGTCGTATCAACCATGTTTCAAGAAATGTGTAGTATAGAATACCCCATGAAAGATGATTTAAAATAAGTTTATTTTACATTATGTGAAAAAGAAAACGTCAAGCATAAAGAGAAAAGTAAAGATAAGGGAAAAGGAAAAGGCAAGGGTAATTAACGTGTTACTTTTTTGCCTAATAGTACTCGTATTGAAGATTGTTTGACTTAAAAAAATTAACGTTTGTTTTACTCCTTTACACACAACTTGTACTCGACAATTAAAGGTTTAGGCACTAAGTAAGATGCCTGTCAGTGCTCTTACTTAACAAACATCTCATATCTTACTTAAAGTAACAATTAAACTTTATTTTTATTTTCCTCAAAGTGTTTTATTTATAAAAACCTAAAATAGTTATTTTAAATGCGTTCACTCTAAGCCAACTAGGCTGTTACACCGTAAGTTTTTGCAGAACAGCGTTTTTTTTGGGTCGTAAACGCCAACATATCAATTTATTTTTGGCGTAATCACAAATCATTTTTGTAATTATTGGTTGAAATTTGAATTCCACAGAACTGTGTTATAAAGCTGCCAATGCCGTATAATTATATCCAAGTTTCATTTAAATAACATTATTAGTATAAAAGATATGAATTTTAATCTTTTTTTTTTTTGTTTTGGCTCTCCTAAAAAGTGACGATTTGGTGATTACGCCATTTAAGATTTAAGGTATCGAAATACAAACCTAATAAGATAAACAATTAAGCGGGGGCTTCCATACAACAAACGTGATATGTTTGCTCGTTTCAGCTTGATATTGATCACGGTAACAGCTTGAAATAATCATAAAGCATTTAATAATATATATATTAACTTTAATTACAATGAAATAAAATAAATAAGGGGTTGATCACAACAGACATGAATAATTTCGCCGATTTTAATAGATAAAGGTACGGAACCCTTCAAAATCAAATCAAATCAAATCATTTACTTCCCCAAGGGGCGCTTGAACACGTCAAAATATATAAAATATAAAATAAAACTTATCTAATAAAATTATAAAACTTATTGCAATAAAATGATTTGACACCGGAGCTTAGCTTGACTTTAATTCAACTTAAAAATTGAATTATAATTAATCCAAGCACCAGCTCCGATGGGTATTGCATCATGAGAAGAGCTGGTAAGAAACTCATGTGTGGCACACATGAGTTTCTCACCAGCTCTTTTCAAATAATTCATACAATATTTGTTTGTTTTTTGACAATAGTTCTCTATTGTAAGTTAAAGCAAACATAACAACATTATAGCTAAAGATGGTTATGGAGAGAAAAATAAACTTAAATATCTTCGTGCGCGGGACTTTCTCGCACTTGGCTGGTTTTTTATATTTTCAAAAACCACCGCGATCTTTTATAAAATGTCTTTAGTCAGTTGCCCACGGTCTCTGTTTGTGTGAGTAAATATGAAAAAATAATTTCTTCTACAGATATTTCCACACGATGGTTCCCCGCCCCGCGCCGCAGTCACCTTCCCCGCAGCTGATTCCTCAATGGTTCGCTGGGAGAGAGATTTTCATCACTGGAGCGACTGGGTTTATGGGAAAGGTATGTGTACACGGCCTTTTTTCCAATCCCGGGATTTAAGAAAAGCGATCCCATGTTTGACGAAATATAACAAAGCAAACACCGTAAAAATTGTTTTCCTGCAGACAACGCAATAATTATAATTTAACTTAATTGAAACAAACTTCCGTAACAAACTATTAATTTACTTAAACATAAACACCATTTTTTTAAGTCAATATAGCGGTATGTTGTTTTTTACTATAACATAGTTCCATGACATTCTAATTACACATTTTTTTTCAGATTACTGTAGCAATTTTTTATTATTTTTTATTTTTGATTTATTTATTATTACAACCAATGATAGTTGTACTATCATTACAGGCCTTAAACCTAATGCGACACTACAGCTATCAACTTAACCTAAAATCACTTATTTTTTACACTTACACGCATTTTAGTGTTCTAAATATATCTATACTTACATAATTGTTCGCCCGACTGACTGATTCATCAACGCAGGGCCTAAACCACTAGGCCTAGGAACTTGAAATTTGGTACAAAGCTTCCTTCCATGACGTAGGCGCGCACTAAGAAGGGGTTTTTGGAAATTCGGCCTCTAACAGGGTGAAAAGTGGGACGAAAGTTTGTATGGAAGTCCGTCATTTTTGAAGTTACAAGCATAAAATCTCGTATAGTTCAACTTGAATAAAAATAAATGAATTTTTGTACCGGGGTTTTTCTAAATTTTATTCCCAAGAGGGAGAATTTAGGGTTTTTTCAGTAAGAAGCGAGTTGACGCAAAAATTCAATAGATGGCGTTGTTAATATTTTGTAACTTGCGGGCACCGGCCAGAATAACGTTTGACGCGGATGAAACCGCGCAGGGCATTTAATGATTCTATATAATTAGATAAAAACTTAATTATGTAATATTAAAGTTATACCTATATAACGTTAGTTTGAAAACACGGCGCTCGAGAGTCTACCCTTAATAACTTTAACTTCCAGGTGCTAGTAGAACGTTTGCTATGGACATGTCCTGAGATATCACGTCTTCATCTACTGATGAGGAAGAAGAAGGATATACCGGCAGAGAAGCGGTTGAAGCAATTGAAACAGTCACAGGTTTGTACCATTTATAATATATATTAAAAAACTGTTGAAAAAGATATGGGACCGGCAGGATTTTAACCTGCGACCTACTGCACACCGGGCAGTCGCTTTAACCATCCAGCTACGGTCGCCTCTTGCCAGTACCCTAAATTTCTCAACTGTATGTTACGTAATTTCGTGACGTCACGTTCATCCATTTGTTCCTATCTTTAGTAGGATACAAATGTGGTGTGCAGTAGGTCGCAGGTTCAAATCCTGCCGGTCCCATATGTTTTTCAACTGTTTCTTAGTATAATTTGCTAAGCATAGCTAAATGCTATAAAAAAAACAATCAGAAGTTTATATTTATATATTGCCGTAAGTGTGATAAATTGAAACATTATTAATAATTACAACATGTCTGATAGATGTGATTATAATATTTATATCGCCGAACACTGCCGGGGCACGCTCGCTACGTTCGCTCGGCTCGTGCGATGTTGGTCACACACAATCAAACCTAACCTAAACTATTTATAGGACTAACCTACCTACATAATCTATCTTTTCTCTGTTGCTTGATTGATCGGGAATACGCTTACGTTATTTTTTTAAATGTTTTACATTTTGGTACTGTTTGTAATATTTTTAATAATCACCGATAAATGCACGATAAATGTGATTAATTTATTACTTTCACCACGCCTTTTGGCATTTTTTTATAATCATCGGTAATTATTAATAATTTTAAATTTATGACATTTATCGTATATTATATATGTAAAAAAAGTTAATTTAATGCATTATATCAGCCTATTTCTTTTAAAATGTTTCTCAGCATGCATTTTACACTTAATTTTTATACAGTCGCCATCAACCGAATCGATGGTGACTGGCCGACAGTAACTATTCGTAATGGCACTCAGGACTCAGCCAAGGTCAAAATAAAGTGCTTCACGAGTAGTTTTACACACATTTCAAACGAATTCCATGCCACAGTCGCAAAAAATAATTGTATTTCACTTAATTGACACTAGCATCCGTAACAAACAAAAATATTACTTGAACATACACAACCTTTTTATTTCAAGTCATCATAATTACCATAACGTGGTTCTGTGACATTCTAATCAGTAATAACATATAATAATAATATAATAATAATTACACATATAATTTTAATCAGTTTACTGAAGTTCGTTTAAAAAAACATTTTATTTCTCAAAAACACAAACGTCGCTTACATGAGAAAACAAATTAAACTAAACAAAGTACAAATTGATAAATAGCCTGGTTTGGGTATATTTACAAAACATATTTCACTTATTAGTTTTAACCTTAACATATAATATAAACCTTAACATACATTTAATTATATATTATAGACACCTAAATGTCATGTGCATAGAATTGTGTAAAGCCCGTGTATTGTTAAACATAGCCATATAAAAAGAAAAACGTTGAAAGATTTAAAACAAATATTACCTTCCAGGTTTTTGACGTGATCAGAGAGAACTGCCCCAACCAGCTGGAGAAGCTAAGCATTGTGGCTGGGGACGTCACGAAACCGAAGCTTGGCATCGATAGAGAGACATTGATGAAGTTGACACAGGTGGGCTACCAAACATATAAGCATCAGTTTAATCAATAAAAATAATAACGTTCTTCTACAAACCTTCAATTGTACGCCCGACTGACTGATTCTTCACGCAGGGCCTAAACCTAGGCCTAGAATCTTGAAATTTGGTACAAAACTTCCTTCCATGACGTAGGCGCGCACTAAGAAGGGATTTTTGGAAATTCGGCGGTGAAAAGTCGGACGAAAGTTTGTATGGAAGTCCGTCATTTATAAATGAAGTTACAAGCAAAATTTCGTATAGTTAAACTTGAATAAAAATAAATAAATTGCCGTACCGGGGTTTTATCAAAATTTTATTCCTAAGAGAATAAAATTTTAAGGGTTTTTCAGTTAGGAATATGAGATGATACAAAAAAAAACTTTTAATCAACAAATCCAATGCAATAAACTACAATGCAAATATCCATTCTATTATGTCCATCCCCATCCTAAGGTTGCCTGGAAGAGATCGCGTCAAGCGAGAAGGCCGTCCTTTGTACGTTATAGATTTAAGTACCTATTTCTTTGTATGTTTGTTACAAATCTTATGTGCAAATAAAGTTTTCTCTATCTATCTCTATCATCTTGTCACCCCCTCGAACTCGTTCTACCACCAGCTCTTCTGTTTCCAGGTATCAGTGGTGTTCCACTCCGCAGCCACGTTGAAGTTTGACGAGCCTCTCGGCGTGGCGGTGGAACAGAATCTAAGATCTGTAATGACGCTGATGGATATTTGTGATCAACTGCCGCAAATGCAGGTACGTGTATTTTTATACTATGTATGTAGAGAACGGGTGCGTAGTCCTGATGGTATGTGGAAGTTAAACTACAGAATTGTTTTTCGAATATTACCTAAAGCTACTCGAATATTTTATTTCAGCAGTCAGTATTTCGAAATGAAATGAAATGAAATATTTAATTGCTCAAAATACATTAATAGGAATTTTATGTAATATTAAAGTTGAAAAATTAAGAATCCAGCAGGACTCGAACCTGCACCTCTTGGGTATACGCGGTTAATATTACATAAAAATAAATGCATAGCAAAGCTAAAATTTGCTTTAAATATTACAAATAGGAATTTTGTTTTCTTTTTTTTTTATTTCCTAAAATATTGTTGTACCTAACCAAAATATAGAAAATTGCTCAAATATGGTATGTACATTACGGTCTTACAGGTATAAATAATAGTTCCACATATTCTACCACAATGTGGCGTGCAAATACATTTATCAATTTATTTAAAATCAGTTTCTATTATAAATTCTTAACATATTATTCTATATATATTTTCTTACTATTCTATATATATTTTATTACTATTCTTATATATATTTTCATGTTGCTGAGCTGATGCTGAAAGGTACAACTTAGAAGTACGGGGATATTTCTTCACAAATAGGCAACTGAAGGCCGTTAACTGTATTCTTTCAAGTTATGCACAGATGATAATATAAATTTTTTCTTTTACATATTATGTAAAAGAAAAATTTTTATATACAAGTTAATAAAAAATAACAAATAACTATTTACAAATTGACAGGTAAGGTGTCATAGAATTCCTCCGTATCGACCTCGACAGCAGGGAACGTGTTCAGAAGGCTGACGGCATTGCCACGTTGAATGGCAATGTTGATTCATTGAGCCAAGTAAAAGCCAGCCTTCTGATCATGTGAAGCGTCGATTAACCGCTTAGAAATATCTTTAAATAATAGACGAGCACTCGGAGTCCATGAACTATTAACTATTTATTAATACCTATTTCTAATTTAATTTATCTACACCCATGCTATAAATCCTCTATAAACGTTCTTGAAACAGTTAGCTTATTGCCAACATTAAAACAGCCAGTGTCATAATAACCATTATAACACCCAAACGGGTGTACTAATGTTGTACTGAAATTCATTATGCAACTCCTTTTTTACTCATTGAACAGCCACATTCTCATGGCATCTTTATGAATTTCAAAAAAAGAACATGTCATGCACGCGCGTTTCACTACCACAGCGCCGTAATTTAAATAAAATCTTATTCCAATTTTTGAATTGACGTCGTATCCCGCCATTTTTGTTCAATAATAGTATTGAAAAGAAAAATATATTTTGTTGTTTACAAAAATGAGTGATACAAGCTTTGATAACACACCACCAGATAAGGTGCAAATATTCAAATACATTTTAATAATTGTACGATCCAAAATGTAAATAATTATTACAATAAATAATGGTTTTATTACCTATACATAGTTTGTTTGTATTAGATACTCACTAATTAAACTTTCCATGAATTTACATAGAGTTCTTACAACACTGTACAATACCCTATGGTTTCAGAACATTTATAGAGGATTCATATCATGGGTGTAGATAAAGTCTTGTGCAACTGTTATAATTAGGTATTAAAACACTCATGTGATACAATTATCAAAACCCACACTCGTGTTTTAATACCCCTCATTATAGAACAGTTGCATAAATAACTATTAAAGTGCATTTTTTGTAATTGCAGTAAATTTTTTCCATACATATCACGCATTATGTACACTTCTCCAAATACATACTTTGTTTACATAAGAACCTTTACTTTTACAGGTGCTAGTGTACGTATCAACAGCGTACAGCAATGCAGATCTCTCCTCAGTAGAAGAACGAGTGTATCCGGCTCCAGCTTCTCTGCATCAACTACTGACCATGGTGGATAACCTGCCTGAAGACGTGCTGGCGGAAGTCACTCCTAAGTAAGAGAGCTTTTCAAATACCAGTGACCTATATTTTTTATAGGATCTCGAAGAGCTGAGGAACTGCACAAACTTATATTACCATATATATTTCTTCTATTTCCCAATTGCATTCGGTTTTATATAACGGATTTGGCTGAATTATCGGTATTATACGTGGAGCTATCGTATTATACCTTCCCAACCCAGCACGGGGTCATACAATATCTTTGTAGACTAGATGTCAGAGTCAAACATCTACCATTAGACCTTCACGCGTCTGCACGTGTGGTGTAGTGGTTTAAGCGGTCGCCTCGCCGCTCTCCACTGCACTGGTGTTGTGGGTTCGATCCCCACATGGGACAAATCTTTGTGTAATTCGTAAATATTAGTTCTGAGACTGGGTGTGCTTGTTTGAGTGAATGTGTGTATTTGGCCTTGTCATTGGGACCATTGGATAGTGTAATTGCTTCTGGCGTTCTATCTAATGTAAAAAATCCAAATTTATTCACAACCAGGCATAGGTGATTAGATATTATATAAATATTACTATTACACAACGGCGGGACTTCGCTGGATAAATATACATCTGTTTTTTTATACGATACTTTCTGTTAAACTAGTAGTCTGTAAACCCGTAATCACTGCCATAGATCTTCAAATGGCAACCGGGATCGACGGCTTAACACGTTGCGTGCGAAACAGGGCTTAAAACACCTCGTCCGCGTCTCGCCTTTATAGCGGTAAGGAAAAACATAAACTTCTCTGTCGTATGGGAGGCGTATCTTCCATCTGATTCAGACTAGGAAAGAGATAGCTATATATCTGAGATGTGCTATTGATTGCGGGAGGCGGTGGCAGATTTAGGTTAATCAACTCATTGTTAATAATAATCGCGACAAAAATCGTAAAATTCGTCTTATTTGGCGCCAAAAACAGGATTTTGGTCCAACGCGCGGTGGGGTTTAATAAGCGTCGTGCCGCCCGCCGCAACCTCTGGTTTAGGACAAGGTTTCAAACGCCTCGTAACGCATTAATGGAAAGTACAGATATATCAGTGCCGCTGCGAACGTGTTAATTCGCTTTGTTAACATGGTCTCCTTAATCATGTCCATCTTCGACTCCTAGGTGAAAGAAGATAAAGATGTGCTGGCGGAAGTCACTCCTAAATACTCCTAAGACTTGTAGACCAGCACAGATAAAGCCAACTTATTGGCAAAACAATGTATTTGTATTTAACGCGGCAGCGACACCGTCTGACCTTTAACCTGCTGCTGGTTAAATTCAAATTTTCAAATTCAAATTCAAATTCAAATCATTTATTTTCATAGGACCCAGGAGGCGTTTGAACACGTCAAAACATTACAAAAAATGATATAAAAATAAATAATTATACTAATTACAATGATTTGAATAACCGGGGCTCAGATTAATTTTAATCAAACTGTTTAGAATCGAATTAAAATCAATCCAAGTACCAGCTCCGATGGGTATTGCATTATGAGAAGAGCTGGTGAGAAACTCATGTGCACCATCTTTTAAAATGAAAAAAGAGATATTTAGATAAGCCATTAAATAACTGGCATATGTGTGGCGATTGCACGGTTGGTGTAGCAGTTTAAGCGGTTGCCTCGCCGCTCTGCCCTGCGCTGGTGTTGTGGGTTCGATCCCCACATAGGACAAATCGTCGTGTAATCCGCAAAGATTTTTGACTCTAGTTTGTGAAAGACACCGCAATACAGGAATTTATCCTAATGCGGGCATCAGAATCAGAATCAGAATCAGAATCAGAATCATTTATTCGCATAAAATGTAGTTAACAAAGATGGTTAGTAGTTATTCATGTCCACAATACATTTTGCCATTTTTCAGCATGCAAATATACAATCTTAGAATTAATTATTATCTATAAATTACAATGATTATGATTTAATATAGCAAATTTATTATTAAAATACAATCATTATTATAAAACACTGTGAATTAATTATCAATACAAAATACAATTACAATATTACATAATAATTAAAATCAATTAGAATACTACATAATTATATAAATATAACTTAGTAAAATAGAGCTTAATTTAAGCTCTATTTTACTAAGTTATATTCATATAATTATCTAGTACTCGAAGTAAGTATTGCTTATCCTATTATTTAATAAAATCTAACACAGAGTAGAAGCACTTCTCAAGTACCCATACTTTAACATTTTTAGAGAATTTGCTAATAAGTAAGCTTTGTATTTCTCTCAGTATTTTATTATATACTAGCTGACCCGGCAAACTTCGTACCGCCTTAGCGTAAATTTGATGCACTACTTTATTTTGTGTATAGCTGACCTATCTTATGTATGCGTTCCTATTCAATTTGAAATGGAATCTATAAAAATGAATATTTTTTTTAAATTTTTTTTTTAGAGTATTAGAAAACTACAAAAAACATATCAGCCAAATCGGTCAAGCCGTTTTCATGCCAAGTCGTGACAACGGAAAACGGGTTTCATTTTTATATATTATTATATACCTAGATTATTATGCGTCCACACATGACATATAAGCGTTTCTTAAATACATAGTAGACCGTGGTGTGTAGTTCTGTCTGGATCTCTTTTGTTTCTAGGATATACCTCTTTGGCTGTTTTATACATATTAAGATGTAATTTCACAAATTTGACTGCTTCTAAAATGTACATACAAGGTAAAGTCAGTATTTGTAAACTTTTAAATAGTGGCCTACATGATTCCTAAGGTGGAATTCCGGCAATGGCTCTAATGCATTTTTTTGTGATAAGAATGCCCTATGGACCTCTGTTGAGTTACTCCACAAGACCAGGCCATAATTTAGTACCCATGACACATGGAATGCTGAAAGTACAGTTTCTTGGGAAGAGGTGATTTGCAGTTTGTACAGAACATAGACATATTTATTAAGTTTGGTGCACAGATAAGAGGTGCATCGTTTGAAATGAAGTGTCGTATCTAAATACAATTTGGGATTCTGCCCTCTTTTGTTGGTTCATCATGGGCTGTAGTGGTCACTTATCTACCATCAGGCAGACTATACATCCACGTCGTATGTTTAATTTTCAGGCTGATATCTCCGAAACCAAACACATACACATTCACAAAGGCGATGGCAGAGAGTGCTGTGTCAGACAGAGCTAACGCCGCGACCTACGCCATTGCTATATTCAGACCTTCTATTGGTAAGATATTATACTCACTTACTATAGTCATACAGTTAGGGCCAGCTTCAATAGTTCTGAGTCCCTAATAGGCTATTAAGAACTTTTTTTATAAATGAACTGGACAAGATTAACTGTATAAAATTAATTTATAAAAATGAACGAATGTATAAAATTAACTGTTGTTTAGCTATCTAAACTATGTCAGCAGCTGTTGATATTGGACCTAAGATTTTTTTATTTATTTCAATATAATATATACCTACATAATTTCTTTTACATAGCAAGACAACCAATGACTTTATATCTAGGATAGTATACACATTACAATTGTGTGTTGTTATGTGGATGCCTACTCTAGGAAAACCTGTGTTGTAGGTCACCCAACATTTTATTTGACAAGATGGATGTGGACGTGTAGGTACATTCCAGAGAAAACAAGAATCATGCTCCATGCTCAAGTATAACTATACTTATGGTCATTTTTTAAAGCATATGAGTTATACTTTAAAAAATGGCCATAATTATACTTAAGTATCTGAACTACATTTTTTTTTTACCAAGAGCGCCGTTTTGTTTCTAACACTGCCATCTAGCGAGCAGTAGCAATAACATAGTTTACTTCTATTCGACACTAGATGTCGTGAGTTGTTAACATAACATTGTTTTGGAATTTTAAATAACCTTTCGATTTCAATCAATTTCTTATTTATGAAATTGTGATTAAAAATATTTATTTAATTAACTGATTTCACTTTGCTTTAGGCCCAATTTCACCTGTCTACGATCAACGCTAGTGTTCGCTTTACCGTTCATATATTGAACCGAGTTTAGCACTAACCGCGAGTTAAGAAACAAAGATTTAACGGGAAAGAAATGGCTCTCTATTGCTTTGCATATTTTTATTTGGCATAATTTAACTTTGCGTACCTTCATTTGGCATAATGATAGTTACGCATAATATTAATTTGGCATAACTTCTTTCGCATATTTTTTAAGCATAACTACTTTATGAGATGAGAAAAATAGCCAATCCGAAAGAAATATTATAAAACCGTAGTTAAACGTTGAACTTGTGGGCAAAATAAATGTCCATACTATTATACTCTAACAGTGTTATTTTCAATACTCTCTTTCTGTCTTTCCAGTAATCTCCTCGCTCCAGAATCCCTTTCCAGGCTGGATAGAAAACCTCAACGGTCCCAGCGGCGTGATGGTGGGGGTAGGAAAAGGCATGCTTCATGTTTTGAATTGTAAAGGGGAGAAACAAGCGGACATGATACCCGTGGACATCGCTATCGATACCATGATTGCTGTGGCGTGGGAGACGGGCGTCGATGAGTAAGTACATATATATATATACTACATGAAGCGTTCTCAAACCCGTGTGGATGTACGGCATTCAACTTTGGGGTAGTGCCAGCAATACAAATATATGCATGCTCCAGCGCCTGCAAAATACTATACTGAGAAGTATAAGCCACGCCCATTGGTTCACCAGGAATAACGAGATTCACGAATACCTGCACGTTGCCACAGTGAAAGAAGAAATTCGAGCAGCTGCAGAAAAATACAAACACCGTTTGTCAAACCACCCAAATGAATTAGCACTCCAACTCTTAAGAGCGTGTATTCCTTTTCAAAATGTAACTGTCAATTTTTGTAGTGTTTTGGGAATATTTCGTAAAAACTGAATGAAAGTATGATTTTATTCAACTAACTTTTTAGAATGTGGCCTTTAAAAGGTAAATATGACAATTACATTTAATAACTAAAGCATACTTTTCTATTTTATCAGTTGAAAGAGTATTAACTGTTAAGTTGATAAATTACAAAATTATGCTTTATTTACGAATGAAATTGTTATATTTACCTTTCAAAACTTGCATTCTAAAAAGTTAGTTGAATAAAATCATACTTTCATTCAGTTTTTACGAAATATTCCCAAAACACTACAAAAATTGACAGTTACATTTTGAAAAGGAATACACGCTCTTAAGCCAAGCTACTCTAATCGCTTAAAACGACCTGACATACTCAAGCTACATAACAGATCGTAGCTGAAATGAATATGAGTGGCTATCCTCATTGGAGGCAGCACTCGACAAAATAATGGACGCTCAACGCATCTGATTATAGTCTAAAACGACATTTTTTTTTATAAGAAATCAATTATAAAAATTATGATATCTTATTTACATTACAATCTAGCCTATCAAGACTAATAAGTAATATTATGTTAACCTAAATTGCTACGTTATAATATAATCTAAGAATGTGTCCATTCACACTTTTCTTAGTTTTTGTTAAGGGGAAGTCACTTTGTTCATGTGTTCTTTATAACGACACTTATCGCACTAATTTATTTGTCACTTATCACTACACTAACTCGAAAGGTTTCGTTCGTTTTAGTCTTTTCACTAGTTCCGTGTGATTGCAGATAAATCTGAAACAAAAAAAAATTAATAAAAGAAATATATTTACTACATCAGATAGAACGCCAGAAGCAATTACACTATTCCATGGTCTCAACGACATGGCCAAATACACACATTCACTCACACAAGCACACCCAGTCTCAGAACAAATCTTTGCGAATCACATAAAGATTTGTCCCATTCGGGGATCGAACCCACAACACAAGTGCAGTAGAGAGCGGTGACTGGTGAGGCGACCGCTTAAAGCACTACACCACACGTGCAGACAATTATAATTATACAATACTAGCTGACCCGGTGAACTTCGTACCGCCTCAGCGTTAATTTGATGCACTACTTTATTTTGTATAGCTGACCTATCTTATGTATGCGTACCTATTCAATTTGAACTGGAATCTATAATATCCTCCATATAAAAATGAATACCTATTTCCCTGGTCTCGTCATACCGGAGAAGGACTTTACTAATTTTATTAAAAGAAAAACAAAATATATATTTTCATAATAGTGTTTATTCCGTAGGGTTCAATAATTTCACTTATATTATTACAGAAAATTTATTAATATATATTTTTTTTTTCCGTAAGAACCTTGTACAAAGTATTAAAAAACTAAAAAAATAATCAGCCAAATCGGTCAAGCCGTTTTCATGCTATGTCGTGACAACGGAAAATGGGTTTCATTTGTATATATATAGATTATAGTTGAAAATTAAGAATCCAGCAGGACTTGAACCTGCACCCCCTGGGTAAACACCCCAGGTGCTTTACCAATTCAGCCATGGATTCGTAAGCTGCTAGAGTCGAAATTTCTAATATCTTTTCGTGCCAGCGTCATAGGTAGACGACCTTACTTGGTTTTAGCGCCACCTATGCGATGAGAGATAAGTCACTCAGTCACGTACAGGACACTATTATATAAAAGGCATAGCAAAGCTATAATTTGTTTTTAAATATTACAAGTAAATATATCATCATAATCATCTCCAATCGTCATTATCCTTAACAATCATATTTTTTTTCCACTCATCATCTGTATCTTCACAAAATGTCATTATCTAAAACAATCGTCATTTATCGCAGCAATATTCATTTTCATTCATTGCACCAATCGTCATTCATCGTAACAATTGTCCTCAGTACAAGAAACTTCATTCATCGGAATAATTATCATTCATCGCAACAATCATCATTTATCACAACAATCTTTATTAATTGCAACAATCTTCTTATTCATTCATCGAATCAATCTTCATTTATCGAAACAATCATCATTCATCGCAACATTATTCTTTCAACCCATTTATCGTTATTAAAGTAATAACCTCATTCATAGCAACACTCACCATCCAACACAAAAATAGTTATTCAACGCATTAACAGCCTTTCTATTCAAGAATATTAATTCATCGCAACCATCTTTATTCAACGCAACAATCGCCATTCGGTATAAGAAACTTCAATCATCGCAACAATCTTCATTCATCGTAACCATTTTCATTCATCGCAACAATCGTCATTCGGCATAAGAAACTTTAATCATCGCAACCAACTTCATTTATCGCAACCATCTGTATTCAACGCAACAATCGTCGTTTCTTATAATACTGAATTACGATTGTTGCGATTAATGAAAATGGTTACATAATGGTTGAATAAAGATGGTTGCGATGAATGAAATTATTGCGATTAATGAAGTTTCTTATACCGAATGACGATTGTTGCGCTGAATAAAGATGGTTGCGATAAATAAAGATGGTTGCGATTAATGAAGTTGGTTGCGATGATTGAAGTTTCTTATACCGAATGACGATTGTTGCGTTGAATAAAGATGGTTGCGTTCAATAAAGATGGTTGCAATGAATGAAGATTGTTGCGTTGAATAAAGATGGTTGCGATGAATAAAGATGGTTATGATTAATAAAGATGGTTGCGATTAATGAAGTTGGTTGCGATGAATGAAGTTTCTTATACCGAATGACGATTGTTGCGTTGAATAAAGATGGTTGCGATGAATAAAGATGGTTGCGATGAATGAAGTTGGTTGCGATACTTAAAGTTTCTTATACCGAATGACGATTGTTGCGTTGAATAAAGATGGTTGCGATGAATGAAGATTGTTGCGACGAATGAAGTTTCTTATACCGAATGACGATTGTTGCGTTGAATAAAGATGGTTGCTATGAATAAAATTATTGCGATTAATGAAGTTTCTTATACCGAATAACGATTGTTGCGCTGAATAAAGATGGTTGCGATGAATAAAGATGGTTGCGATGAATGAAGTTGGTTGCGATGATTGAAGTTTCTTATACCGAATGACGATTGTTGCGTTAAATAAAGATGGTTGCGATGAATAAAGATGGTTGCGATGAATAAAGTTGGTTGCGATGAATGAAGTTTCTTATACTGAATGACGATTGTTGCGCTGAATAAAGATGGTTGCGATGAATGAAGATGGTTGCGATGAATGAAGATTGTTGCGATGAATGAAGTTTCTTATACCGAATGACGATTGTTGCGTTGAATAAAGATGGTTGCGATGAATGAAGATTGGTGCGATGAATGAAGTTGGTTGCGATGAATGAAGTTTCTTATACCGAATGACGATTGTTGCGTTGAATAAAGATGGTTGCGATGAATAAAGATGGTTGCGATTAAAGATTGTTGCGATGAATGAAGTTTCTTATATCAAATGACGATTGCTGCGTTGAATAAAGATGGTTGCGATGAATGAAGATTGTTGCGACGAATGAAGTTTCTTATACCGAATGACTATTGTTGCGTTGAATAAAGATGGTTGCGATGAATAAAATTATTGCGATTAATGAAGTTTCATATACCGAATGACGATTGTTGCGCTGAATAAAGATGGTTGCGATGAATAAAGATAGTTGTGATTGAAGTTTCTTATACCGAATGACGATGGTTGCGATGCATAATGATGGTTGCGATGAATAAAGATGGTTGTGATGAATGAAGTTGGTTGCGATGAATGAAGTTTCTTATACCGAATGACGATTGTTGCGTTGAATAAAGATGGTTGCGTTCAATAAAGATGGTTGCGTACAATAAAGATGGTTGCGTTGAATGAAGATTGTTGCGATGAATGAAATTTCTTATACCGAATGACGATTGTTGCGTTGAATAAAGATGGTTGCGATGAATGAAGATTGGTGCGATGAATGAGGTTGGTTGCGATAATTAAAGTTTCTTATACCGAATGACGATTGTTGCGTTGAATAAAGATGGTTGCGATGAATAAAGATGGTTGCGATTAAAGATTGTTGCGATGAATGAAGTTTCTTATATCAAATGACGATTGCTGTGTTGAATAAAGATGGTTGCGATGAATGAAGATTGTTACGACGAATAAAGTTTCTTATACCGAATGACTATTGTTGCGTTGAATAAAGATGGTTGCGATGAATAAAGATGGTTGCGATGAATGAGGTTGGTTGCGATAATTAAAGTTTCTTATACCGAATGACGATTGTTGCGTTGAATAAAGATTGTTGCGTTCAATAAAGATGGTTGCGATGAATGAAGATTGTTGCGTTGAATAAAGATGGTTGCGATGAATAAAGATGGTTATGATTAATAAAGATGGTTGCGACGAATGAAGTTGGTTGCGATGAATGAAGTTTCTTATACCGAATGACGATTGTTGCGTTGAATAAAGATGGTTGCGATGAATAAAGATGGTTGCGATGAATGAAGTTGGTTGCGATAATTAAAGTTTCTTATACCGAATGACGATTGTTGCGTTGAATAAAGATGGTTGCGATGAATGAAGATTGTTGCGATGAATGAAGTTTCTTATACCGAATGATGATTGTTGCGTTGAATAAAGATGGTTGCTATGAATAAAATTTTTGCGATTAATGAAGTTTCTTATACCGAATGACGATTGTTGCGCTGAATAAAGATTGTTGCGATGAATAAAGATGGTTGCGATGAATGAAGTTGGTTGCGATGATTGAAGTTTCTTATACCGAATGACGATTGTTGCGTTAAATAAAGATGGTTGCGATGAATAAAGATGGTTGCGATGAATAAAGTTGGTTGCGATGAATGAAGTTTCTTATACTGAATGACGATTGTTGCGCTGAATAAAGATGGTTGCGATGAATGAAGATGGTTGCGATGAATGAAGATTGTTGCGATGAATGAAGTTTCTTATACCGAATGACGATTGTTGCGTTGAATAAAGATGGTTGCGATGAATGAAGATTGGTGCGATGAATGAAGTTGGTTGCGATGAATGAAGTTTCTTATACCGAATGACGATTGTTGCGTTGAATAAAGATGGTTGCGATGAATAAAGATGGTTGCGATGAATGAAGTTAGTTGCGATAATTAAAGTTTCTTATACCGAATGACGATTGTTGCGTTGAATAAAGATAGTTGCGATGAATGAAGATTGTTGCAACGAATGAAGTTTCTTATACCGAATGACTATTGTTGCGTTGAATAAAGATGATTGCGATGAATAAAATTATTGCGATTAATGAAGTTTCATATACCGAATGACGATTGTTGCGCTGAATAAAGATGGTTGCGATGAATAAAGATAGTTGCGATGAATGATGTTGATTGCGGTGATTGAAGTTTCTTATACCGAATGACGATGGTTGCGATGCATAATGATGGTTGCGATGAATAAAGATGGTTGTGATGAATGAAGTTGGTTGCGATGAATGAAGTTTCTTATACCGAATGACGATTGTTGCGTTGAATAAAGATGGTTGCGTTCAATAAAGATGGTTGCGTTCAATAAAGATGGTTGCGATGAATGAAGATTGTTGCGTTGAATAAAGATGGTTGCGTTCAATAAATATGGTTGCGATGAATGAAGATTGTTGCGTTGAATAAAGATGGTTGCGTTCAATAAAGATGGTTGCGTTGAATGAAGATTGTTGCGATGAATGAAATTTCTTATACCGAATGACGATTGTTGCGTTGAATAAAGATGGTTGCGATGAATGAAGATTGGTGCGATGAATGAGGTTGGTTGCGATAATTAAAGTTTCTTATACCGAATGACGATTGTTGCGTTGAATAAAGATGGTTGCGATGAATAAAGATGGTTGCGATTAAAGATTGTTGCGATGAATGAAGTTTCTTATATCAAATGACGATTGCTGTGTTGAATAAAGATGGTTGCGATGAATGAAGATTGTTACGACGAATAAAGTTTCTTATACCGAATGACTATTGTTGCGTTGAATAAAGATGGTTGCGATGAATAAAGATGGTTGCGATGAATGAGGTTGGTTGCGATAATTAAAGTTTCTTATACCGAATGACGATTGTTGCGTTGAATAAAGATGGTTGCGATGAA
Source organism: Hypena proboscidalis (assembly GCA_905147285.1). Lineage (NCBI taxonomy): Eukaryota > Metazoa > Arthropoda > Insecta > Lepidoptera > Erebidae > Hypena > Hypena proboscidalis. The sequence continues at coordinate 10,130,136 of LR990156.1, read as the reverse complement.
TAAAGATGGTTGCGATTAAAGATTGTTACGATGAATGAAGTTTCTTATATCAAATGACGTTTGCAGCGTTGAATAAAGATGGTTGCGATGAATGAAGATTGTTGCGACGAATGAAGTTTCTTATACTGAATGACTATTGTTGCGTTGAATAAAGATGGTTGCGATGAATAAAATTATTGCGATTAATGAAGTTTCATATACCGAATGACGATTGTTGCGCTGAATAAAGATGGTTGCGATGATTAAAGATATTTGCGATGAATGAAGTTGGTTGCGGTGATTGAAGTTTCTTATACCGAATGACGATGGTTGCGATGCATAAAGATGGTTGCGTTCAATAAAGATGGTTGCGATGAATGAAGATTGTTGCGTTGAATAAAGATGGTTGCGTTCAATAAAGATGGTTGCGATGAATGAAGATTGTTGCGTTGAATAAAGATGGTTGCGTTGAATGAAGTTGGTTGCGATGAATGAAGTTTCTTATACCGAATGACGATTGTTGCGTTGAATAAAGATGGTTGCGATTAATGAAGATTGGTGCGATGAATGAGGTTGGTTGCGATGATTAAAGTTTCTTATACCGAATGACGATGGTTGCGATGCATAAATCAAATCAAATCAAATCAAATCAATCATTTATTTGCTAAAATATGGTACATAAATTGGTGTTATAATGTAGTTTGTCCTCATATTCTGCCAAATAATGGCGTGCAAATGTTTATATAATTTCAAATTATAAGTAATAAATGGTACAAGTTAAACATTAACAAAATTAAATTACCGCAATTATTATATATATACAGAATTAAATTTATATGTCGTTATCCTCTAAATATTCTTTAATGTCATAGTATGTCTTATTTAATAAAAATGTATGAAGTGTCCGTTTGAATGATAATAATGGTAAATTCCTGATATTATGTGGTAGATTATTGAAAGCTTTAATACACATGCAATATGAATTTATTTTAAATAATTCTAAATTTATTTGTGGTAATCTTAGTCTATCTTTGTGTCGAGTTCTGCTATTTGGCATGTCACTGAAATTTTGAAATAGTTCTGAATTCTTTTTAGCAAATATACATAATTCCTCAAACATTAAGCATGGAAGTGATAAAATATTAAGTTTTTTGAATAATGGCTTAAATGAGTCTAAAAAGTCGGCATCGCAAATTGCCCGGACACATTTTTTTGTGCTATAAAAGCTTTTTCGAAAACCACTGAATTGCCCCATATTAAGAGACCGTATTTAAGTGTGGATGCGACATAGGCATGGTATGTAACCATTGCGGTTTCTATGTTGACGGTTTGTCTTATTCTTTTCAGAACATAAATATAACAATCAATTTTGTTAACAATTTTTTCTATGTGGGGTTTCCAGTTACAATACTTGTCTATAGTTATACCTAAAAATACGCATTGATCTGAATTGATTAAATGAGTGTTTCTGTGGCAAATTTCAAGAATTCATGTGTTTGCGTTATACGTTTGAAACTGAATTATGTTGGTTTTAGTCATATTAATTTTCAGATTGTTTTGTTCGAGCCAGCAAACAGCTTTATCTAGAGCTTTACTGATGTCGTTTTGCAGTTGTTCATGGCTGTCACTTTTGACGATCAATGTTGTATCATCAGCAAATAAAAGGCAGTCTACAGGGATTGTATCAGGAAGATCATTTATATATAGTAAAAAAAGTAGTGGGGATAATATGCCACGTAGTGGGGATAATATGCCACCTTGTGGCCTTAAAGATGGTTGCGATGAATAAAGATGGTTGCGATTAAAGATTGTTGCGATGAATGAAGTTTTTTATACCGAATGACGATTGTTGCGTTGAATAAAGATGGTTTCGTTCAATAAAGATGGTTGCGATGAATGAAGATTGTTGCGTTGAATAAAGATGGTTGCGATGAATAAAGATGGTTGCGATGAATGAAGTTGGTTGCGATGAATGAAGTTTCTTATACCGAATGACTATTGTTGCGTTGAATAAAGATGGTTGCGATGAATAAAATTATTGCGATTAATGAAGTTTCATATACCGAATGACGATTGTTGCGCTGAATAAAGATGGTTGCGATGAATAAAGATTGTTGCGATGATTGAAGTTTCTTATACCAAATGACGATTGCTGCGTTGAATAAAGATGGTTGCGATGAATGAAGATTGTTGCGACGAATGAAGTTTCTTATACCAAATGACTATTGTTGCGTTGAATAAAGATGGTTGCGATAAATAAAATTATTGCGATTAATGAAGTTTCATATACCGCATGACGATTGTTGCGCTGAATAAAGATGGTTGCGATGAATAAAGATAGTTGCGATGAATGAAGTTGGTTGCGGTGATTGAAGTTTCTTATACCGAATGACGATTGCTGCGTTGAATAAAGATGGTTGCGATGAATGAAGATTGGTGCGATGAATGAGGTTGGTTGCGATGGTTAAAGTTTCTTATAACGAATGACGATGGTTGCGATGCATAAAGATGGTTGCGATGAATAAAGATGGTTGCGATGAATGAAGTTTCTTATACCAAATGACGATTGCTGCGTTGAATTAAGTTTTGCACCTGACAATTATCGTCGCAATCGTCAACACGTACTATTTGCTGTGCCAACGTGCCGCACCGTTGCGCGCGCTAAGGTACCCATACCACGCACCCTTTCTGCATTCAACGCTCTCCTGGATGCCTACCCTGATTGTGATTTGTTTGCAGATGGATGGCCAAATGTGTTTACAGTGTGTTTGCGGTTTTGTGAAAGAGATGGATGAATTATTTATGTTTTTATGTTCTTTTTAATTATAATTATTGTATGATCTTTATCCTTAATTTAATTATGTTAATCTGTCTTTAATTATTGTAATTGGTGTAACAGCCGTTGTAATTAACAGCCGTTGTAATTAAAGTAAAATAAATAAATTAATTAATTAATAAAAAAGTTGGTTGCGATGAATGAAGATGGCTGCGATGAATAATGATGGTTGCGATGAATGAAGTTACTGTCCATAATAAAAAGGTAAACATGTACAGATTTTGCCTCTGTTGTTTCAGTTCTCGTTCTGCCAGGGTGTACAACTGCTGCTCTTACGACAATCCCACCACCTGGGAGCAGTTCAAGAACCACATGGTGCCAGCGGTCAGAGAGCACCCCTTTGATACCGTTTTATGGTACCCTTGCGGGTTTTATACCAAGAGCGAGTAAGTTAATTCTGTAGTTTGGGGTCAAAAAATCAAGCGGGTTTTTTTTTTATTCGCGTTCCACCTTACTCCGCTTCCGTGGAGTTTAGCGTAATGTTTAATATCTTAACACCTTTATAGAAAGTTAGACTATCAAACACAAAAATAGTTATTAAAATTCGACCAGTAGTTCTTGAGATTAGCGCTATGAAACAAATAAACTAACTTTCAACCGCTGTTTCGTCTGCGAGGAAGGACATCAATAAAAAATTGATATAATATATTATATAACAATGCTTGTTAAATATAAACAGCAAATCATTTCTAATTATAAGCATAAACTACCGCTTTATTTTCTCTTTCCGAAATGTCCATCCTAAGGTTGCCTGGAAGAAATCGCTTTAAGCGATAAGGCTGCCCTTTGTACATTTTTTCTGTTACTTTCCTTTTTTGTTACCTCTTAAGATTTTCATGTGAAATTATGTACAAATAAAGTATTTTCTATCTATCTATGTTACGCGCCTTGTAATCGGTTACCTGCATCTAAAATTTAAATTAAATCCGTTCAGCCGTCTAGAAATTAGGCGATACAAACAGACAGACAGACAAACAAATTAAAAACTGTATTTTAGGCAAAGATATCGTGCAAACAACTGTACCAGCTTGAAAAACTTAGTTATTAACCGACTTCCCAAAAAGGAGGAGGTTCTAAGATAAGATAAAGATAAAGATCATTTTATTCACACAAAATAGAGTTACAATGGTTCTTAAAATATGTAATATATAGTCCATCTATTTTGCCAGTCTGTGGGCATGCGAACATTTAAACATGCATTATAGTTAACAAATTAGGATATTATTATATTCAATTTTAAATAACAATATTCTCAATTCGGCCGGTATGTTTTTTTTCTATGTATGTACATCGATTACGCCGCGGTTAATGGACCGATACGCGTGAGTCTTTTGTTCGACGCGAAATAGCTGCCAGGTGGTTCCATCAAAATTTCTTTCAGTTTGGTTAAGTAGTTTTTATTTTATAAATAAATAATAATAAATATTTCACAACTCACACACAACGCCATCTAGTCCTAAACTAAGCAGAGCTTGTACTATGGGTACTAGAATAACTGATACTAATACATATATACTTTTCTTTTGTAAATACATACATTTTATAAATAGAAACACCCAGACCAAGACAGACCCCCATGTTCATGCACACAAAGGTTTGTCTTAAGTGGGAATCGAACCCACGACCTCGGCGTCGCAGGCAGGTACACTACCCACACCGCCATTCGGTCAATAAGCATTATTAGTAAAATTGAAGTCGGTTTTTTTATTGAAAATTAAGTTTGACATTAAAACCAGACACTTTATTTATTGATATGTTGATATGCAATAAATGCAAACTAAGCTAACAATATCTTTTAATATTATAAGTAATTCAATGTTGTTTACAGGTTGGTTATGAACGTCACGGAGTGGCTTTTGCAGATAGCACCGTTACATGCCGTCGGCATGATTTATAATTTGTTTGGAGTTAAATTACGGTAAGATCCTTTATAAATTGCTTTATGCACGGTTGCCGTACCTACGCTATACAATCGACTCCACAAAATTAACAATTCTTTTATGGGCCAATGTATACGCTTCTACAACAAACTTCCTAATAGTATTAGAGTACTGTCTAAGACAGTTGTTAAAGTAAAATTATGTAAGAAAGCATTCCATATAATCTCGGACTACTTAAATGACAAGACAGCGTGGGAGTGAGTTGCTCTGGACCACACAATCACAACAACAAGGAAAAATATGGACGCATCATAAGAACATAATTTATAATAAAGATATGAATAAAGATTATTTGAATTTGAATTTGTAGTGGTTTAAGCGGTCGTCTCGCCGCTCTCCACTGCACTGGTGTTGTGGGTTCGATCCCCACATGGGACAAATCTTTGTGTGATTCGCTAAGATTAGTTCTGAGACTAGGTGTGCTTGTGTGAGTGAATGTGTGTATTTGGCCTTGTCATTGGGACCATTTGATAGTGTAATTGCTTCTGGCGTTCTATCTAATGTAAAAATTTCATATTTCGTACAATTACCTTATGTGAGAATCACCATCGTTTCAGCCGCTTAACATCCATTGCCTTTTTCACGCCGAGCTTACCAACAGTATCTCATGGCCAACGCGCAATGAACGACGTTCATAAATGCCACACCACCCTACATTGACACCAAAGGTGTTTTTATCGAAAATCTCATTTACTTAACAATCCATTGCTCCTTCTAGCCCGAGCTTGCCAACAGTATGCAACCGCCTGCGCGCAATGAACGACGCCTTAAAGTTCTTCACGATGCACGAGTGGATATTCAGTACGGAGAATGTTAAGAGATTGAAGGAGAGACTCGCGCCCGCCGATGCTGCCGTCTATAATGTTGATGTCATGACTATTAAGTAAGTAGAAGACTTAATTATTAGCTGCTTTAGAAATTATAGGAAACTTGATTCCGCCCGCGACGTCGTCCGCGTGGAATTGTCGCTTTGGGCTAGCGCTAACTTTAACCGGCGAATTATTTTGCTGTGTTGATATTCTATAACTGCGATATATCTAAATCAAATACTATTACTTACAGCTAAATTTACAGTATTGTATGTAGTAGTAAAGAAATCTGGCAGCCAATTACAAGTCTTCACTTATTAAAACTGACATGAGTTTGTAACATTATTAAAATTATGAAAATACGGGTGTTACTACGGCGCGCGTCGCTGCCCGCAGTGCAAGACTGGCTGCGACTCAGGCACGACGTATCGCGCTCTCTTGATAATGCCTAGACATATAGGTGAAACCGCGGTCGACTAAATAGACCAACATTACGTGAGTAACACCCGTATTTTCATAATTTTAATAAAGTCTTCACTTATATATAACAGAATAAAAACAAACGTAAACAGTAAAAAAATCAGAACAAAAAAAAACTACTGAGGTGTCAAGGGACACCCGGATGGAACGAAGTTAATTAGTAAAGAAATTTTTATTTTTCTAAGTTATAAAAAAAATCTTAATGTGGTTCACCGAATACTCACTCTGTGTGTCTGATGATGTAGCACCGTAGCTGTAACGTAGCATGTAATTACTACACCGCTACGAGAATTGCTACGAAATGTGTCGTTACACTTTTCGTAGCAATTTTTCCGTCTAGCCCCCTTTCGCAACGCGCGATAAGGAACTTCGTTCCAATAAATCTAAAGCTAAATTTGTAAGTACCAATATAAACACACTAATGTTACCATGCTACCATACAGACCAATCACGCCTCCACTGCACTCTTAAAAAAGTCAAGGCTAAAACACCTTCGCACTTTTGACACACTACTATTGAAAGGATCAATATCGTGCTGTTTACACATATTATTGAAGCTTCTGCTTGCACGGATCAAGAAAGAGTTTTGGGTTTTAAATTACATGTGCACGTGCACGGTTGGCGTAGCGGTTAAAGCGGTCGCCTCGCCGCTTTCAACTGCGCTGGTGTTGTGGGTTCGATCCCCACTATGGGACAAATCTTTGTGTGATTCGCAATGATTTGTTCTGACTCTGGGTGTGCTTTGTGTGTGTGAAATGTATGTTTGACAACACCCCTGCGACACAGGAGTTATTCCTAGTGCCGGCGTCGTTTTAAAAAAAAAAAAAAAATCAGAAAAAAAAATACTTGGACAACAATCGAATGGAAAGCCTCCACCTATTTTAAGTCGGTTCATAATGACCTTATAGAATAGAATAGAATAGAAAAAAACTTTATTTGCATACATACCATTTTCACAAAAAAACAAAGACAACACAATAAAGACAACAACAATATGCAAAGGGCGGCCTTATCGCTTGAAGCGATCTCTTCCAAGCAACCTGGATAGTTAGGAAAGAGAAAGTGTGGTAGTTTATTAATCTAAGGCATGAAAGGAGCCTCCTCGAGTGACGTACACAACGATTCCCTACGTCCGGCGCAACCTGGGCAATTCGCGAGTTCTCCAAAGCAAATTGGCTAATCCTTTCACCACGAGCGATGGCAAGTCAAAATAAAATTTAAAAAAAGAAGAGAAAGTGTGGTAACTAGTTTAATAATCTAAGGAAACTCAATTTTTTTGTTAATTATTGTAAAATAGTGCATAAATTTAAAAGTTGATAGGTTAAGACCATACCTAATATAAATAAATAAAAATATGTGTATATAAATATAATAATACAAGTTTAATAAATAAATATAGATATAAATAAATGATACATTACATACTCAAACATATAAGATCAATAATAAATAATGCTATTTATAACTAAAGTGACAGATAATGGTCGTTCAACATCCGTTTAAATGTGGTGAAGGATTTGGCTATTCTATCTCCACAGGTAATGCATTCCACAACCTTATGACTTCCACAGTAAAAGACTGTATGCGGAAGTATTTTTTGACGCATAACTTTTAAAAAATTTTAGTTCTATTTTTCTTACAGCTGTACATAGTTAGGTATTCAATTTTGTTTTTTTTTAATTAGTTATTAGAATATTTAAATGTACATAATATGTTTGAAAATGAATAAAATTATCTACGAGTGTTTGTAAAAAAAAAAAAAAAAAAATTCCTTTTGACCTTAGAATCTTTGTATGTGAGTCATGTACGTTTTTTAAGATACCATATGTGTTTCAGTTGGGCAGACCACTGCATAGACTTCGTGAAAGGGGCTCGCAAATATCTGCTCAAAGAGAATGACAAAGATTTGGAAAAAGCACAAAACAGAGTGAAAGTGTAAGTTTCATTTTGACGTTTGTAGGCACGGGTGTGTAGTCCACCTGATGGTAAGTGTACAGCCCATGGACATCAACAATCCACAAAAGCAGGTTGTAATATGCGTAGCTTCATCTACAATCTGCGACAACACTTAAACACACACTGCAAGTGCGGTGTAGTGGTTTAAACGGTCGGCTGGCCGCTCTGCACTGCAATTCTTCTTCTTTCATATCAATGGTACTACAAATTGATATTACGTCCGCCCCCGTGGCCACACCAATTATTGCGCATTCTGTAGCGTCGTACAGATCATGCACAGAGCAGCTGTAAGGGCAATTAGGGCAATTCATCGTTCTTTGGGGAGCACCGCAGTCACATTGGGTCTGGTCTGTTAATATCTCCCATTTCTCTAGATTGTGTCTGCAGCGGCCTACTTGAGTTCTCAAGTGATTTAGCGATTTCCAAACAGGCCACTGCAGATTTGACTCAGAGGGCAGATGCTCCTTAATCTTCACAAAAACTGCCGCTCTACACTGCACAGGTGTTGTGGGTTCGATCCCCACATGGTACAAATCTTTGTGTGATTCGCAAAGATTTATTCTGAGACTGGGCGTGCTTGAGTGAGTGAATGTGTGTATTTGGCCTCGTCATTGGGACCATTGGATAGTGTAATTGCTTCTGGCGTTCTATCTTATGTAAAAAAATCCAATATTTCATATTTCGAACAATTAGAACCACCTTATGTGAGGATACATACCATCGTTTCGGTCACTTACCATCCATAGCCTTTTTCACGCCGAGCGAACAGTATCTTATCGCCAGCACGCGATCAACGGTCATAAAATAAATAAATCTAAGTACTACGGTGATATGCCTCATGTCTTATCCAAAACACAAGCACTATTTGGCGGCAGATTAAAGGTGAGACGGTGGTGCTGCGGTCGAGCTCGTTCACAATCGCTCTAATCATCATCTTCCGAGCCCAATTACATTGGAGTCGGCATCTAGTCTATCAGATTTAGCTGAATATCAGTATTTTACGTGGAGCGACAGCCATCAAACCTTCACAACCCAGTACGAGGTAATACAATACTCTTTGTTAGACTACATGTAAGGCCTCTGACTACGCGTAACGACTGCCATAGATGTTCAAATGGCAACCGGGACCTACGAGCGACGGCTTAAAGTGCTTTTCGAGGCATTGGTATGTTAACAAGAGCTCTACCACCACCAATTAACTAAGTTCTAATGCCACCAATATGCTAATCCGACGTTTGACGCTGAACGAACGTTTTTGATATCTCTGTCCTGTAAAATGAGAGAGAGAAAGATCGAATCCGGCTTCAAAGTTAACTGCGGATAAAGATGCGGATTTAAGCGGCCGAGCCAATGGATAAGGCATCGGTCTTACGATCGAGAGGTCGTGGGTTCGAATCCTGGCCATTACACCACGGACGTAAACTTCCTCCTAACACAACATGTAAATGAATTAAGCTTAGCTAGAGGGGGTAAACAAGAATACTAGTAATTTGTATTTTTGCAAATTGCTAGTAAGAAAAAAAAAAAAAAGTTGTGTAATCAGGGTTAAAATTAACAGATTTTTTTATTTTTCCGTTAGTCTGTACGGCTCTCAATGCCAGGTCTCGAGTTCGATTCCCGAGACTTTTGCTATCAGTAAATTCCCAATAGCAGCACGGAGTTAGATTCGAGTGTTGTATAACATGAGACCTAACTATAACAGGTGAAGTGTGGATGTTATACATCTGCCACACTTCTGGGTTGTAAAGGCGAGATGTTATGTTATTTCACCGTTTTCCAGGTTCCACGTAGTCCATAGAGGGTTGCAGTGCATTCTCGCGTTGTTCGTGTGTCGTGTAGCCATGATGACTGCGCCCGCCATCTTGCGGGCGATAGCCGCACTAATGAACCTCAGGAAGAAGTCGCAAATGTTCTCGTAATTGTTTGTATTGTTAGTTAATTTAATTACCTGTTCGCAAGAACTTGGCAGGAACTTCAGAGCCCGCTTCCTCATATCCCACTCCTGTTGATATTTATCTTTAAACTAGAGAGCATGCATTTAACAAGAGAGAACTATAAGTTTCAAATGTTTGTTTGTTTTTAAACTTTTTATTGTACCATAAACAATTTTTAAAGACAATACATAACACACAATACAATAAAGGCGAGCTTAATTCAAATTTGAGTTCTCTTCCAGCAAACCTTAGAGTTATTGAGGAGAAGAGGATGCAAAAAGAGGGCAAAAACAAGTGTAGAACTAAGTAAAAGGAAAAATAAAAATTACCATTATTATGGTAAAAATATTATTAAAAAGTAACATAAATAAATATATTATTATCCTAACTATAAAATAAAATACCTATATAAACTAATTTACCTATATATATACCTAAATACACAGTTAAATAAACATACTCATTATTCTCACTGCGCGTTCACATCAAAGTTTACAAATGTATGGGTTTTGACAGCTATTACCCGGCCCGGGGAAAATATTCTATGAAATTTTACAGTCCAATTGTTGCAAAAGTTATGCTTTTGTACCGTAAATTTATTATTTTTAATTTTGACATCTATCTACATCTGATCTTGACTAAACTAGCCGAGCGTTTTGACAGCTATACGTCACTATTTTGAGGTCTTAGTGTGACACTGTGTCATAGAATACGTCAAAAGGCTTGAACTGATCAGAGAGCATAGATAAATAGATAGAGAAAACTTTATTTGCACATCAAATTTGTAACAAACATACAAAGAAATAGGTACTTAAAACTATAATGTACTAAGAGCATGTATTTAACTAGAGACAACTATAAGTTAAAAATGACATTATTTCCACTGCGCAAACGGAGCTGCGCGTTCCAGATAAAATTCACCTCAACCTTTAGAATGTATGGGTTTTGACAACTTTTATCCGGCCCGGGGAAAATTTTCTATGACATTTGACAGTCCAATTGTGGCAATAGCATAACCGTCAATTCTTCATGTTTCTTTTTGACATCTATTATCTCTGATCTTGACTAAACTAGCCGAGCGTTTTGACAGCTTTATGTCACTATTTTAGGGTCATAATGTGACATTGTGTCGTAGAATACGTCAACAGGCTCAAACTGACAAATTATCGTGTATTTGCGGGGTATGAGGGGGGGAGATTAGCTGCCACGACAATGCGAACAGGTAATAGAAGATATTTATTCCAATTTTTAAAGCGTAACATGGACTATGGCCTAACTCTTCTCATCATTAGAAGAGGCCCGAGCCCAGCAGTGGGACATGTATTAGATATAGGGCTGTTATTATTATTATTATTAACATGTTATCAGTGGCGTAGCGTGCCTTGACGGGGCCCCATATAAAACATATTTGGGGTCCTTATGGGTTGAGATTTTTCACAAAAGACCATTTTTTTTATTTAAAAAAATATTTAACATTTTTTTTTTTTTATATAAATACAGAGCCATCATTACAGGTACCTAATATTGCATGTATAACAATAATATGCTTTATGATCTAGTTTAATCTAAGTGTTCACATAAGAGTAACCCAGTACAAAAAACAAAAACTTTAACTTAATAACTTATAAGTGGCCTCTGTGAACACACTCATAAAATATCTGTCACTTTTACCATATTTTTTACAAACAATTCATATTAAACATACACTCTCTTTGCGTTTTATTTAGCAATTTGATTTATTAAAACATTTATAGCTAATGATGACTTTAGTTTTTCAAAAGTTTCTCCCTCTATGGACAATACTGAGAGGTCTGACAGGCGTTCGTGTCTCATCGAAGTTCTTAGGTAATTTTTACTTTCTAACTTACGCACTTTGGGGGCCCTCGTATGCCGGGGGCCCCGTATAATTGATACGGCTGATACTGTGGTAGCTACGCTCTGCGTGGATATTACCTTTTTATTTATTTTATATAATATCAAAGTTGAAAAATTATGAATCCAGCAGGACTCGAACCTGCACCCCCTGGGTATACGCCCCAAGTGCTTTGCCAATTCAGCTATGGATTCGTATGCTGCTAGACTCGAAATTTCTCAACTCTTTTGTGCCAGCGTCATAGGTATATATATACCTTAGCTAGACGAACCTTACTTGGTTTTATTTATTGTTCACAATGTGGTACGCATAATATTATTATTGTACTTAAAAATGTTTTTATCATTAACATTAGGTTACACGTACAATCTATTGTTAACATACTTCAAAAAAGGAGAAAGTTCTCAATTCGACTGTATTTTGAATTTTTTATTTTTATGTTTGTTACCTCATAACTTTTGACTGGACAAAGCAATTTTAATAATTATTTTTTTATTCGAAAGCTGGTGTTTCCTGTGTGGTCCCATTTCAAGTTGGTCCAGTTCTGACAATGGCACCCATGAGAAAACCATATAAGTCTAAAAGTATTGTAATTAAAGACGGTTTTTTGAAAATTGTTAGTAATGTATTTGTTTTTGTAGCGTCAAGATCTATGGTATCATGTTACCTTTTTCTATGTATAAGTTGGTAAATGAGTAGATTGATTTCAGAACTAATACTTTGTTAGGTCCTTTCTATTTTATAATGTTCTCTAATCGTGTGTCGTGGTGATGATGTCTGCGCCCGCCATCTTGTAGGCGATAGCCGTACTAATGGCGATCAAGAAAAACTCGCAAAGCAAAGGAATTGGAATTTTGATTTTGTATGAAGTTCAATTCGTCTAATTTTTTATGTAATTATTTCGTATCGATATAATGAGATAAAAAATTATAATTATATTTTTAATCTTGTTTGAGTATATAATCATAGAAAGGCTGTATTATAAATGGAGATTTTTAAATTATTATGTGATTTTTATAAATATTAATTTATTAACTGCCTCGATGGTCTAGTGGTTAGCGTTAAGCCCTCACTGCGAGGCCTCGGGTTCGATTCCCAGGTTGCGAAAAGTGTGAACTTTCCGTCAGAATATTCACATTAGCAGCACGGAGTTGGAATTGTGCCCGGTGGATGATGATAGGCTCAACCCCTATCCCTTGGGACCTAAACACAACAGGTGAAATGTGGGTACTATTACTAATCTATTAGTTTAATCTTAAATCTGCGTACTTTAATATGGTAGTAAATTATTTTTTTTAAGTTTGGGCTAGTTCCTGAGGTTTTGGATAGATCTTATTCGACCCATCAAATATTTAACCTGGCTGAATTCTTTTATTGTTGTTGTTTATACTTTTATTGTATGTATGTATTTATATGTAGCCTTGCATGTAATTAGTATGTTTTATTTTTTTATAATATTTTATTGTACCTATAGTTATGTACCACCAAATATGTATTTGTTAGAAGTAGTTTTTTAATGTATTTATTCCTTTCTTCTTCATTCAAACTTCATGCTAGTACACCTTTTACTTCCCTTTCGTGTCTCTTGCCTACTTTTCCATCCAATGGTTGTCTGTAAGAGATTGCCTTTGCAGCGATAAGACCGCCATTAAATTTGTACTTTTTTTTATTTACATATTCTTCTGTTTATTTTTTCCTTGGTGTGCAATAAAGTTTATTATTATAATTCCAAAGTGACACAAGTTACAATTGAAAAAAGGACAGCTGTCACTTTTATTTATGTGTGTTATATTCGTATCATGCCAATAAGGTTTATCTGTCACCTGTGAAATTGGGATTTGGCCTAGATTTATTCTATTATTAAATTAGACTAACTTTTTAACTGACTTCCCAAAAAGGAGGAGGTTTTTTTTCCTATGTAGGTATGTACATCGATTACGTCGCGGTTAATGGACCGATTCGCGTGATTCTTTTGTTCGACGCGAAATAGCTGCCAGGTGGTCCCATAAAAATTTCTTTCAGTTTGGTTTAGTAGTTTTTATTTTATATGCATTATTAGTATCTAATTGAAGTCGGTTTTTTTAGTGCAAAATTATTTTTATATAGTAGAATCATGAAACCTAGACCAATCGACGCAGACCAATTTTCAAATTAAAAAATATGTAAAAAACGTATCTTTGATTTTTTTAGGGTTACAGCATTTATGGTTTCCATCGTCGAATATAGAGATAGATACGGCCAGTGTACGTATCTACTTCATTCATGTGTGAATCTTTAGCGCAGGGTGCCAACTTTTCTAATACTGAAAAGTTGACGCTTGACGTAATGTTATTTTTACATTATTTTGATAGCAAAAATAATCTGCTTGGTTTCCATACAGTTGGACGGACTTACCTTATCTATTTCTATAATTCTATATTCATGTAGCTAAAGAGCCAGTGGACGCCCGACCTACGTTATTCTATATAAGCTAATAATTTCCCTGTTTGTGCCTCTAATAGTGGTTAAAACAAATACTACCTTTTAATTTAAATCGTGGTGGCTTAGGGAGATATAAACAAATGAAAAAAAAGTTACCTTATACTATATAAAGCGATTTTTTTTAATATGTTGACCTAGGTGATGGTAGAAATCATGCCTCACCATTGGCAGCACTTAGTATGGTGCAAAACCCACTTTCACCCTTCAAGTTTGAAGTTTGTTTTTTATTTTATTTTATTGAATTAATAATATTTGATAAGCTTACCAACTATATAATTACACAGAGCCAATAACATTAACTATTATAAATAATATACAGTTAAATCATAAAGTGGTTACACAAATCACAGGCATGCATTACATTCAACCAATTTCTCTTTAGGTGACTACAAAACTACAAATATTATATTAATTATTATAATTTACTATTTAATTAGAAACCATTAATAATAATATTTAAGTAACATGTTTAATTAAATTATTGAAATACCTAACTATGTACCAAAAAAATGTAAAAAAATAATATCCGCATCTATGTCAGCCGCGGGTTACGTGCCCAGGAGGCTGGGTTATTTATTTATTTTTATTTACTTATATTAAAATTACCATGACCTACGGTGCCGAAACATGGTCATTAACGGTTGCACTAGTCCACAAATTTAAAGTCGCGCAGCGGGCTATGGAGCGAGCTATGCTCGGAGTTTCTTTGAAGGATAAAATTCGTAATGAGGTCATCCGACAAAAAACTAAAGTATCCGACATAGCTCGCAAAATAAGCTCGTTGAAGTGGCAATGGGCTGGTCACGTTTGCGGAAGGACCGAAAGCCGTTGCAACAAACGAGTCCTGGAATAGAGACCGCGACTCAGCAACCGTAAGGTACGACGCCCCCCTGCCAGGTGGACTGGCGGCCTGGAGAAGGTCGCTGTAGGGGACTGGATGCGGAAGGCGCAGGACCGGGTGTTGTGGCGCAAATTGGGAGAGTCCTATGTCTAGCAGTGGACTACGAGCGGCTGAATAATGATGAAAATTACCATCACCAAGGTCTACCTATCCACAAACAGGAAAACTTTCAGCTTGTATAAAATGACGTAATTAGGGTGGCCACTGGCTCTTAGGCTAAGGTCTACTGTCTTTAATATAACTTAGTACGATGTTAGTTTTAGTATACGACTTTTTGTGATACTTTCTATAAAGTGCAATAAATTATAGCTCATTTTATGCATAAAAGCTCAAATTTTAATAATGTAATATTTATATTTTTTGATAATAAAGATGGCTTATTGGTGAATATAACTTTCATTTATTTCCTCTGTAGTGTTTCGGTAAGTGACAAAAGCCTGGCTGCGACTCAGGCGCGACGTATCGCACTCTCTTGATAATGCCTAGACGTATAGGCGAAACCGCGGTCGACTAAATAGACCAACATTACGTGAGTAACACCCGTATTTCATAATTTTAATAATGTTACAAACTCACGTCAGTTTTAATAAGTGATAAATTGAGAAATATTTAATAATATAATAATATATTGTTTATTTCAGGTTAAGAACCGATATAAAATTACATTTTCATTTGTTGGCATAAACAATTAGTAATAGAAATCTGATTAAAGTAAATATATAATTGATTACGAATAAATTAAATTAAATTAAATTAAAATTACATTAAAGAAAATTAAATAATATTAATCAAAATAAGTTAAAATTACAAAATAAAACAGAACTTAAATTAATAACTACCACATGATCTGCTAAATGTGATTATAATATTAAAAAAATCACTTTTACCGCATCCGATTAATTCCTTTTTATATGAAACTAGCTGCCCCGCGCGGCTTCGCCCTCGATAAAATTTTGTCCCTCGAAAATATTTTAAAAGTATCCTATGTCCTACTCCCGGTTCTAAGCTACCTCCCCACTAATTTTCAGCCAAATCGGTTCAGCTGTTCTTGAGTTATAAATGGTGTAACTAACACGACTTTCTTTTATATAATATAGATATGTCAAAATGTTATTGTCACACGATGGCTTAGCACAGTTCCATTTTTGAAATTCGTTTGTTGATTGATTGATTGACACTATTACTACAAACGCTTTTTCATACATACTTTTGTCCTACTTTTCACAGTCACAATTAAGCTGCCCTGCGGTTTGTGTGCTCTTTATCGATATTTAGAAATATTTTTTGTTTATATTAAAAGATAATACCTAATATGCCTTATCGTTAGCGTTATTCTCATGGTGAGGTTACGACTATCCCAGAGGGGGGAATTTTTATTAAAATTATCCCTAAAAAACCTCAATAAAATCATGTCTGATTCATTAAAAACAACAACATAACTAACCTGGGAAATTCAAAAAAATATTTACTGTTTATTGCATTGATTCATCTTTTATCGTTTCGGGCGATTCAGTTAGTTAATGTTTTTTTCCATAAGGAAAATTTACTTCGAATTGTTGTGACTTCGAGGAGCTTGTGTCTTAGTCAGTGACGTGCGGACTGATTGATCTTACAGGTTAAGCAATTTTAACCGCGGCCGGCCGAGGGATGGGTGACCATCTTAACATAACGGGTTTGCCAGCGTGTCTTGAAGAGCAAGTTAAGCTGTCGGTCCCGGTTGCCATTTGACGATCGACTGTGAAAGTCCGAAGGCAGTCGCTAATATCAGTATTTTATACTGATATTCGGCAAAGTAACGGAATGGAAAATAGTGTTTTATTGAAAATCCTCACACATTCTAAACAATATTTGTCACGTAAAACACTATCTAGATTACTTTTTAGGTATAAATCACTCAATACCTCACTCCGGAGCATGGGCGCCGGCAGAAATAATTTCCAGGTGGTGCAGATTTCAGTATTCTTAAAATCTTTGCCGTATAAGATAATTAATAAAAAGATGAAATTTTAGTCCGAATGTTCGAGACATTTACAAATTTCGTCGTCACGGCTCACACACAATTTGTTCACGACGATCGAAATTTAAAAATTGTTGGTGGGCCAGGAGTACCGTGATCGATATTAATCGATTTCTATTACTTCTCCGAACGCACCCTCTAAAGTACCGCTACTCCACACCAGATGGCACCAGCATAAATGGGATGAAGTTAACAGAAAAACGAGCAAAACAGTTTCTAAACAGGTGACGAGCGACTGTCTGGATTATGCTTGTTAGGTGTCCACCGAGGCAAGATAACCAAGGACAATAAAGATAACTTTATAGAAAACGTCATTAATACGTTCGGTCAAAATCCCCGCCGGCTTAGAATTGTGTAATTACTGCCTACTAATTGTTGTGAATAAAAAATCCAACAGACAGCTTTTTATTTCAATAATTCCTGTTGATCCCGAGATTCCCAAGTGCAAGTTCACCACCTGGCACACTCCTACCGGCGCCCATGCTCCGGAGTGAATCACCTTTGACCAGAGCAAGCGCATACGGGCGAGTCGACAGCCGTGTACAAGGTCTGCGGTGACAATGCGGTCTTCCCCTTCTACATAATATGCCACTTCTTCATCGTCGTGTCGATGGCTGAGTCAGATTTTATTTTGACTTGCCATCGTGGTGTAAGGATTACCTAATTCGCTTTGGAGAACTCGCGAATTGTCCAGGGTGCGCCGGACGTAGGAAACGTTGTGTAGATCACTCGGGGAGGCTCCTTTCATGCACCCCACTTGAACAAACAGTGACATAGTCTATCTGAATGAATGTAATGAACCCCATAAACATACAACTCAATCCACAAAGGCAAAAAGCAATTAATAAATATATTATATACTAAACTTTGTATAAGGGAATAAAGAAATAAATAAATATTTCACAACTTACACACAACGTCATCTCGTCCCAAACTAAGCAGAGCTTGTACTGTGGGTACTAGAATAACTGATACTAATACATATTGCTATAATTAATACATACTTATTATACATAGAAACACCCAGACTAAGACAAACCCCCATGTTCATGCACACAAAGATTTATCGAACCCGCGATCTTGGCGTCGCAGGCAGGTACACTACCCTGTCAGCGTCTATGCGCGAGCGATACCTGGCACCCCGGCAAAAGGGCGTCTTGTAGACGGAACACATTGATTTTACAACTCGGACATAACCACTGACTCTGTCCAGATCAGTGGTATGCGTCAGGTATTTTCCAGTAAAACAAAAGGCAGGTACACTACCCACTCCGCATCCGGTCATGGCCAAAAACAGTATGGCCATAACCCTTGTGTTACGAATATAAATAATTTCTAGTTTAGTGTTTGACGATTATCTAGTAATAAAAGACATAACTTAAGCGGGATTTAATAAACAAAAGTGATTTTCTATTTAAATATGAAGGCTAAGCGTGTTTTTACATTTGTTTACAAACTTTTTGATGAAACCCGGCGTACTATTAAAAAATAGTAGTTTAAAAGAACTAAAAAACACGCTTTATATATAAAACCAAACTAAAAAAAAAACCGGCCAAGTGCGAGTCAGACTCGCGCACCGAGGGTTCCGTACAAACCTGTAGGTATATAAGTAAAAGTTATGGTTTTGTGTGCATATCGGGTAGGTCTGAGAATCGGCCAACATCTGTTTTTTTTTTTTAATCGCTGAACAACGTTTGCTGGGTCAGCTAGTAAGTTTATGATTATTAAAAAAAATATACTATGTGATGTAACTAAAAATTTAAGATTTTCGGAATTTTTCCTATATGTGTACTTTATAACGTTGCTACATGCCAAATTTCAAGATTCCAGGTCGTCTGGAAGTATCCTTTAGGTTTTGATTCCCTTGCGAGTTTCAAAATATGCGGCTTTAATTGCTGTATCTTTTGATTGCGTTGACGTAGAAGTTTGATTTTGTTACAGCTTAAAGATATTATAGACTTGAGTATTTGTTAAGAATTTCAATATAATACCACTACGCGTTCATGAGTAAAGGGGTAATAAGTTTAAAATTATTAAAAATATTTTTATTATATGATGTAACTAAAAATTTATGCTTTTCGCAATTTTTCCTTTATCTGTGTTATAAGACGTTAACTCGTACCAAATTTCAAGATTCTGAGTTCACGGGAAGTACCCTGTAGGTTTTGATTCCCTTGCGAGTGTCGAAAATTTGCGGCATAAACGGGAGTATCTTTTGATCGCGTTGACTTAGAAGTTTGATTTTTTCACAGCTCCAAGAGACCATAGACTTGAGTATTTGATATGAATTTCAGCTTGATACCTCCACGCGTTCCTGAGAAAAAAGGTCTTGACAGACAGACAGACAGACAGACAGACGGACAACAAAGTGATCCTATAAGGGTTCCGTTTTTACCTTTTGAGGTACGGAATCCTAAAAATAGAAAATAAATTTTAATAATTTTGAATTAAGAATAGTGTCAGAAATTTTAATAAAATATTAATGAATAATAGTGTAAATAAGAAAAAAAAATTAAAAAAAAGCGTGGGGCGCTCGTAATCTATTACGTAGATTCATCAACTGGGCGATTAATCCTAAGTTGATGAATCTGGTGAGTAACCCGTATCCTCAATAATAATATATGTACTAATTTGCAGCCAGCCTTTCTACAGCATAGAGGTTTTATATTTCCGTATTTAGTATATACTGTACTCAGGATATAACATATTACATAATATGTTATAAGAACTATAAACTTAAATACATAATTACAAATACACTAATTTTAGCATTTAATTAAACTACATACTCAAAATACTGTGTTATATAATACATAAGGACTGTAGATTTGCTTGTAGATTTTGCCAATTGTATGAGAATCGACATAACGAGTACAACATTGTTATGTGCATTGTACAATCTTAGCTCTTCATTACATTTAAATTACTAAATAACTTGTAAACAGAAGAGAACTCTTTGCCGACAAACTGCTAAGCAGTTTGGCAGAAAAATTGTAGACCTACAAAATGTAACCCTTTTTGATAATAAATAAATACAATACAATACAATACTTAAAATATTTTTTTTTCATTCCAACTGTAAGGAAGTAATAATTTTTTCTATTTTTTTTTTTTTTTTATTTTTACTCAGGATAGTGAATCACCTGTGTCCAGTAGCGAGCGTATACGGGCCGAGTCTACAACTGTACAAGGTCCATCGCGCTGGTGACGCGGTGACTGTGCGGTGTTCCCCTGTCTACGAAGACAATTTATATTTATTGTGGTTTTAAAGTACCGATTAATCTGCAGGGTGACCAGCTTAATTTCACTAGCTAATTGAATCATTGGCTTGCAAACTTTTTGGGCGACAGATCTCTTTTTAATAGATTTCAGAACAAAAGGAGTTCTTAATTCAATTGTATTTTATACACAGATGAAGCGAGGCGTTGAATATTACTTAGGTATTTCTTACTTTTTAGTGCATTTTTGTAATTAAAGTAGTTTTTTTTTTCTAAAATTAGGATAAAAAAATATGTGAAGGAAAACGACCGGGGATTTAGATGCTAGCGGGGGTATTTTTAGAATTAATTAAATTAAATAGTTTAATAAAATATAATAATCCGCCAACGCCGGTATCCGATCTCTACACCATCCGAATGTGCCAACTCCATCCTTTCTGCCATTCATATCCCTGACCCTGATGCAATAATTCCAAACTACACTTACCCGACCCGAAAACAAAACCCGTGACCTCACGGTGAGAGATCGCAAACGCTAACTAATCCAATGAGGCAAAAAAAACTGATTAATTATTAAAAATTAGTAAGTATTGTGGTCAATATCTTCCGCTTAGGTCTTCCAAGAAGCAAGGCAAGGTGATCAATGACGCGACGCAATAGAATGCGTCAGACTATAGGTAACTCAACAAAAAGGTTTTATTTATTCACAGAATAAAAAAAAAATACGTCCGTGAATATTGCAATCTTTAATTTAAAATATAAATAAATTGAATTATAAATATACGGGTTGTACGACGACTGTTGACGCTACAAATTGTACTTAGGCGCAAATGCGCAGTTGCTCGGCTCGGCAGTTGAGTAGTCTCTCCACATTGACGTCGCGCCGTTGCATTAGGTCATTACATTAGGTTTAGTTAATAACATAAGTATGTATTTCTGGTACCAGTTAATAAAATATATAATTAACAAGCAACCTCTATCAATTCACATAGATCTACATGAAGAAATCCCTACACGCACGGGTAACGATTAGATTCTTTATCTTATAGAATTGTATGATTAACATTCCTTGTGCGAACTGCCAAAGAGTGGAACGGCCTGCCCGGGTCTGTGTTTCCGCATGAGTACAATCTAGGAGTCTTCAAAGCAAGAGTAATTAGGTATCTCATAGATCAGCGTGCTCCACCGTAGACCACATCATCACTTACCATCAGCTGAGATCGGGGGTCAAACGCGTGATTTACCAGTATATAAATCAAATTTTATTAAATTTGCTAACTCTGTTTGTTGTAATTTAATTAGGGTTTGCTTGTAGTCCAACGAATTCAGCACTCCGTGCTAAATACTGATATTCAGCTGTGTGTGTGTTCAGCAGTGTGCATCAGACCAGTCATCCACAACCCAGTACGAGCCGATAAGATGATTTGTTTTAGTTAGACTATTTGTCGTGCTTTCTGACATCCAACTACCCGTGACACCAGTTAAGATCTCCAAATGGCAACGGGACCGACGGCTAAAAGTGCAAGGTATGGAGGAAAAATCAAGTTAAAATGGTAACCCTCCCAACGGCTGACGGCGTTTAGCATTGCTTTACAAGTTGAATGATGGATATCGTCTTGACCACTAGTTAAGATTTTGTTTTTCCTTAAGAATTGCATGGTAGGTGCACTCACCAATACTAAGTAGGTAACTACAATCTGCAAATTACAGTTATCGACCGACAAAATAAATAAGCACAGTGTGGGTTAGGTAAAAATGTAGATTGGGCTGGTATTTTGAAATCTTTTTCCTGCTCAGAATTGTCAGAATCTCACTTTTTTTACTCCTGAATATTAATATTGTTAGCTATAGGTATCAAATACCTAGAAATTTCAAGGGAGAGTGAGAAAACAAAAACATTAAATTAAAAGTTAGACTATCAAACACATAGATAATTAATAAAATCCGATTATTAGCTGCCGAGATTAGCGCTAACAAACAAACAAACTAACGTTCTGCCGCAGTTTCGATTATGTGGTAGGTGCATCACTATAAAGAAGACTATGTTACGCGCTTTGTAAACAGTTACCTGCATCGCTTCGGAATTCGAAGCCGCACAGCCTATCGCTTTATCACTTAACCATCCAATACCAAATCCACGAATCTTTTGACTGCATGCATCTATTGTACCTACATAAAAGTAGTAACAAACATGTCTGATGTTACAATCAAAACAAATGCCGTATCGATGAACACGATTTACTAATTGATGTATATATAGCATTTAGCCATGCATAGCAGTCTAAAACTAAGATCATTAAAAAAAACTCAAGATTCAAATCCCGCTGCTAAACTTTAAATATAAGATTGCTAAGCATGCTTTTTTATCCACTTTCGCATTAGCAATAACACCTGTGTCGCGGATGTGTTCACAAACATACATTTCACACACAAAAAGCACGCCCAGAGACAGAACAAATCTTTGCGGATCACTCAAAGATTTGTCCCGTGTGGGAATCGAACCAACAACACCAGCGTAGTTGAAAGCGCAGCTATATAATATATAATAGGCACTTGATAGTGTAATTATATGCTGCAGACCCTGAACTGTACAATGACCTATACATTTAATATCTACTATGTATTTGTAGTATCATCATAAATATGCAATTCTTAAGAGCTAATGATTCATATTACATTATGAAACATAAGGAAATGTGTAAAATAAACTGCATTTATCTCCTCTATGGCCTAGTGGTTAGCGAATGCATCTCACCGCGAGGTCTAGAGTTTGATTCCCGGGTTCAAAGTGTTATTTGTAAACATTCCGTCAGGAAATTCACAATAGCAGCTCGGAGTTGGAGTTCTGCCGGGTAGATGGCGATAGGTTTAACTATGAGACTTAAACCTTATTTGCTGTTACTTCATGTCGTACTAATGCCGGCTTCCGAGCCCCGCTTCGTCGTCTCATGAATAATAATAATAAGTACTTGTCGCGGCAATTCGACATAAATGAAAGAAGGATGGTTGCAACAAACTTGGTTTATTACAAACTAACTTAAAATAACGTACAATGTTGTATATTCGTGAGCTCGAAGGAAGAGAGATTAAGAGAAAGAAGGTTCGATTGAAGATCGCAAGCTTTATATAATGAAATCTTGACAACCGTTTGACAGTTGTCAAGTATCTGTCAAAGTGACTTAGGAAACTGGCCCTTTGGCCTATTATGTTTAGGGAGCGTTGACACGGGCAATGTTAATGGCGTGATTGGCGCCAACATCCTCCCGGGCGTTGAAAACCAGGTTTCAACGTTGTTCTTCCTCTAGAGGCAGAGCGCATAGGCGATTGAGGGCCCTGCGCACTATGCCCTGTGATGTGGAGATGTCTGCCACCCTAGGCACACCATCAGGTCCAGGGAAGACCTTGGAGACGCGCCCCAACCGCCAGCAGAGAGGAGGCACGCTGTCCTCCTTTACGAGAACCAGGTCGTTGAGCTTCAGATCACGACACCTGGTGCGCCATTTTGTCCTTTGTTGCAGTTCAGCGATGTATTCTGCAGCCCATCGCTGCCAGAAGTGCTGCTTGACTTGCTGAAGACGCCTGTAGCGGTCGAGACTGTTGGTGCTACAGTCCACGTAGCTCGGTGAAGGTAGCGTTGTTAGTTGCCTACCAATCAAAAAGTGAGCGGGGGTGAGGGACTGTAGGTCATTTGGTGACGGGCTGAGAGGACAGAGGGGTCGGCTATTAAGGATGGCCTCTATTTGTGCAAAAAGCGAAGAAAGTTCTTCGAACGTTAAATGCGAATTGCCAAGAATACGTTTTATATGGAATTTAGCCGACTTGACCCCGGCCTCTGCCAGCCCGTTGTACTGAGGAGCGTACACTGGAGAAAATTTAAATTCTATGCCTTGGCGTACTCCAAACTCACAAATAGAATCGCTATTGGATTTGAGAAAATTAGATATCTCTTTGGCTGCTGCAACAAAATTGCGGCCATTGTCACAATATATGGTTTGAGGTAGACCACGGCGTGCTATGAAACGCCTTAAAGTTAATATAAATGCATCCCTGGAAAGCTCACTAACAGCTTCCAAATGAATGCATTTGAAACGACAGCAAATGAAGACACACATGTAACATTTGGATATTTTACATCCTCGACCTTTGCGGTCGGCGATATAAAACGGTCCAGCAAAATCAGTTGCTACTGAATAGAAAGGGTAATTAATTTCAACTCTATCATTAGGTAAATCTCCCATCATATTTGTTAAGGTTTGGCCCTTAATACGACGACACCTAAAGCAGCTGCGAGCCACCTTTCTAGCTAAAATACGGCCCCCAATTGGCCAGTAGCGTTCTCTAACTGAAGCTAGTAGTTGCTGAGGACCAGCATGTAGCAGACGCTCATGTTCTGCCTGGAATATTAATTTAGTAAATATGTGATTAGATTTTAACAAAATTGGATGCCTCTTATCATATGGATGATTAGAGCTGTCAATGCGACCACCTACTCTTAACAATCCTACTGAGTCTATGAAAGGATTTAATGAAATTAAAGTAGATTTATTTGATAAGCCTTTTTTATTTGTTAAGTGATTTATTTCCTCAGAAAAAGATTCTTTCTGAGCTATTTTTGTGATAACTTCATGTGAATAATTAAGTTCAGACACTTGTAAAGTACCTGTGTATTTATTTTTGGGGTTTTTACAGTTATGAATAAACCTAAAAACCATTGTGTAAACTCTATGCAATTTGATGAGTTTAGAAAATTTATCAAACTTTAAAATAATGGAGACCGAAGGTGTAACTTCCGCCGCCAAAACGGACACCGTTTTTAATTCAGGGATATCCTCTAGATCTGACTTAGTCAGAGGCCAGCACTCCTCCAACAACTTAAGATATGGAGGCCCATGCCACCATAGCGAGTGCTGATCAGCTGATGTATCTTGCAAACTAACACCTCGTGAAGCGAGATCTGCAGGGTTTTGAGATGTGGGCACATAACGCCATGAATTACTGTCTGTGAGCTCATGGATAGAGGCAACTCTATTGGCCACAAACGTTTTAAGTTTCTTAGACGTGCGAATCCAACTCAAAACTACCTGGGAGTCGGTCCAGTAGAATGACCTATCGATATTACAGCGTAGAGCTTTACTCACGGCAGAGCTTAATTGAGCCCCTAAAAGAGAGGCACACAGTTCTAAGCGTGGGATACTAGTAGCTTTTAAAGGAGATACTCGCGACTTGGCACACAGCAAGTGCACTTCAGATGCACCTGTTGCGTCTATGGACTTTAGAAATATACAAGAAGCATATGCTTGCTGTGAAGCATCACTAAAACAATGTAACTCTATAAATTTTGCATTATTTATAAGAGTTAACCTAGGTATCTTTAAATTTAAAAGTTTAGGCATGTTACTAGCAAAACTTAGCCATTGAGATTTAATGTTATCAGGAACTGGTTGATCCCATCCATTAACTGATGGATGAGTCCATAAGGATTGAAGCAAAATCTTTAGTCTAATTATATAAATTGATAATAACCCTAAGGGATCAAACACTTGAGAAATTGACGATAATATGGATCGTTTAGTTATTTTAGACTCACTAGGAGTTTTGATTATGAAATTTAATTGATCTGAGTCAGGTGACCAGCCTATGCCTAATGTGCTAGTTGCATTACTAATGATTAAATTATCTAACTCAGGCTTTATTTCATCGATTGAAAAAAGATTTGGAATGTTAGACCTATATTTCCGTAGGTTAAAACAGCCTTTAGCCAGCTGATCGGCAACCGAACGTTGAATGTAGCGTAATTCTGATTCTGATTCACTACCACTAAGAAAATCATCACAATACATATCTTTTTGAATAATATTTTTAATTTTGGGATCACTACATTCCTCGCCCAATTGCCAGATGCACCTAGTGCTTAGAAAACTTGAACTAGAGAGCCCGTAGGTCACAGTGTTCAGTCGTAGAGATCTGAGAGGCTCACTTTCATTGTCACGCCACAATATTAATTGTAGGTCGCGGTCAGCCTCTCTGACTTCCACCTGGCGGTACATTTTCTCAATGTCGCCTGTAATGACATATTTGTACTGACGAAATCGAATTAATAAATTAAATAGTGATTCCTGAATAGTTGGACCTACCATTAGAAGGTCATTTATGGATAGCCCCGATGAGGTACGGCTGCTACCATCAAATACTACGCGTATGCGAGTAGACTCGCTGTGCTCTCGCATCACAGGATGATGAGGCAGAAAAAATGAATTAATAGGCCTTTCAGAAGGAGATTCTGAAAGGTGACCGAGTTCAGCATACTCGTGTATGAAATTAGTGTAAGCTATCTTAAGCTCTGGCTGTTTTTTAAAGCGTGCTTCTAGAGACAAGAACCTTTTCTTGGCTGACCGGTATGAATCACCTAAGCAATTGCGAGAGTCACGAAGAGGTAGTCCTACACAAAAACGACCATTATCTAGGCGGATAGTGTTGGTGAGGAAGTGTTTCTCACACAACTGTTCCTCCCTTGTAAAGGGTGAAGTAGGTGGGACATTTTCTAATTCCCAGAATTGAGTTACCTGGTGCTCAAGGGTGGATAATTGATCTTCCTTTAAAGCAACATGACAGGCATTTATGGATTTACATTTATTAGGAAATGTAGTTTGTGGGTTGATGGGAATCGAACCCGCCACTAACCATCCGAGTTTAGAGCCGCGAAGCACAAGGGAGTTACTTCCTAAGGAGCGCTGCTCTGAGCCAATGAGGTCCCAGAACAAATCAGCACCTATTAGCATATCAATAGGGGATGGTTCATGGAAATTAGGATCCGCTAGATCAAATCTAGACAGATTTGCAAATGTGGAATCAAATGCTAACCGTGGTAGATCATCTGATATTTTAGGTAAAACTAGGCAAAACATATCTACATTATATGTTTTATTGTTAGATTGCAAATTTATCATGCAACGCTTAGTTTTGTATTTGATTTGATTGCTTCCAATGGCAAAAATATTGACATTAGATGGTTCACAAGACACATCTAGTTGGGTTTTAACAGATTCAGTTATGAATGAACATTGACTGCCACAGTCAAGCAAAGCTCTAACGTTTATAGTTTTGTTAGTTAAACAATTAGAAAGTTGAACTCTAGCTGTACATAATAAGACTTGAGAACTATGAGACAAAGCAGCAGATAAAACAACAGTTTCAGAATTACTGTTAGGCGTTATAGCATCATGTAATAAACTATTATGTCTTTGCTTGCATACACGGCAGTGACCTGTAAGTCGGCATTGATCCACAACATGACCCTTTCGCAGGCAATTTTCGCACAATTGCTGAGAAGTTACGAAGAGCTTTCGCTCCTCAGGAAGCTTCGCCTTGAACTTCGCACACTCATACAAACGGTGTGACTCTTTGCAAAAAACACATTTAAATTCTACCTTCCTACTATTAGGGGCAGAGTCATCTTTAGCTGTTGCTACTAATGCTCTTGTATGAAACTTGTTAGGAGGATTACTGGCCACTGGCTTTGGCTTGTCTAATCTTTTAAGTTCGACAGACTCAGATATCTTTGACCGAGACTTGAGAAAATCAAATAATTCCTTTAAAGTAGGGACATCGGATAAAGTTATCTTATGTTCTTCCCACTTGTAGCTAGACCTATTTTCTAATTTAGAGGTTATCATTAGAACAAGTGGGGCATCCCATTGCTCAGTGGGTAAACCTAATGTATGAAGAGCCCTTAAGTTTTTAGTTACATGATCTATAACAAATAGAAAAGACTTAGAGTTTTCCTTGATAGGTTCAAAGTTAAATAAAGATTTTAAGTGATTATCTATAAGTTTGCGCTTATCATCATAGCGAGAACAGAGAAGTTCCCATGCTGTAAGGTAATTCTCATCAGTTGCATCTAAATTGCTAAGTACATTTGCAGCTTCACCTTCCAAATATGAATTTAAATAGTAAAATTTGTGAATATTTTGTATTTTGCTATTGCTATGTATAAGAGAGCTAAAAGTTTTTTTGAAAAGCAACCATTTTGAACATGAACCATCATACTTATTTATTTGAATTGTGGGCAGCTTAAAACCCAAACTATTAGGACTAATATGGCTACAGCATGAGTGTACAGATGATTCATCAGACTTAGTGCTAGTGTTAAGCTCTGATGGAGAGAATTTAATTATTAAACGTTTAGCTAATGCAATATAATGATCAAAATCTTGTTCACAAGCCTCACGGATATCCAACTCATCCTCCATAGATGGAGATAGCAATTCTATCCGTGAATTTAAGCCGTCAAATTCTTTAAATAAATTTTCAATTCTGGACAACCTCAATTCCAACTTATTGATTTCCAACTCGGATACAGTTTCTAATTTAATTAACACATCCATGTGGTTTTTAAATTTGGTTAAACGGCCTTTAATGTTGCTGCGCTTAACACACAAATCTTTGTAACTATTTTCCTCTGAGCTGGAAGTCATTGTGGGTAGATGAAATTAACCAGAAAGAATATTCTAGAATTTAAAAGAATAAATAATTCAATGTACGAACGATACGCTCCTTAGTCCAACGGCAGTGCTGGCAGTAGGCAGGCAGGCAGTGATCAGCGAAGCGTGCACTCTTAAGCAAGCAGATGGTGGGTGAACGTCTCGTACCAGGCGGCAACTGGAATTAATATTTGTAGGCGCTAAATATATTGCTTATGTAGCAAATTAAAGCGGATTGTATCAGCACAAGGCTTGTGAAATGTTAGTTTTGTAATGGGAAGGTTGAATTCCAATTAAAAAAAGTGATACTATGCAGATAGCACACTTAAATTGTTATATTTTAATATAAATTGCTTATAGTCTGATGCAGAATTATGTTGAATTGGATGACATGGCAAAATTTGAAAATAAAGTATGATGATGTGGCTAATTATTTAGCCAAAATTTAAGAAAATATTGAATTTAAATTGTTGAAAATTACTGAATCTACAATGAAATTAGCTAATTGCACAAAATTGAGTAGGAAATATGAAGGAATAAGAAAATGGAACGAGCTCACATGTGGTAGGTGCAATCAGGCATGCTTGAGGCACACAAAATTAGCGTGCACCCGCTTTAGGCGCCTGATGCGTTGGAGTTGGTGGATGCGCAGCCACGTGGCGCATGCGCGTGGCTAGGGGCCACAAAATGGCTGCGGGCACGGCGGCGATGTCACGGGGATGGCGTGCAGGCGGAATGCCACACGTTGGCCGCAGGTACTGATGGCTTCGCCGGGACGGCAAGCTAGCAGCCTTCAGCTTGATCCTTGACCTGGGTGACTTGTAGGCAGCACGCTGGATCTCCTCACCGCTGTCGCCGTGGCACATCCACAGAAGAACCGCGTTGTATAGCGAGGTCCTGTCACGGTCGCCAATTTATGTCGCGGCAATTCGACATAAATGAAAGAAGGATGTTTGCAACGTATTTGGTTTATTACAAACTAACTTAAAGTAACGTACAATGTTGTATATTCGTGAGCTCGAAGGAAGAGAAAATAAGAGAAAGAAGGTTCGATTGAAGATCGCAAGCTTTATATAATGAAATCTTGACAACCGTTTGACAGTTGTCAAGTATCTGTCAAAGTGACTTAGGAAACTGGCCCTTTGGCCTATTATGTTTAGGGAGCGTTGACACGGGCAATGTTAATGGCGTGATTGGCGCCAACAGTACTTTCTTGGATTAGATATTTTCTCTTTGTCTCCTGGACAATTTCGCAAACTTGCTTTACAAAAAACAAGGGAGTTAGTTGTTCCCACCTAAGCTTAAAATATAAAATATATTTTGGACTTTTGTATGTTCACTGTACAAATTTGTTCCTATTCATAATAATAATTTTTAGTGTTATTAATATAAGTCGTGTTACTATAAAAGCATGTACGACTATTTTCATATATGTTTCAATGTATTTTGCGAATAACGTTGTTGATTACACAATTGTCATTATTTTAAGTACTCTAAATGTTATGTATCATTTATTGTGTAATTGTTTGTTGTTCAACATAACAGGTGAAATGTGGGTGTTGTACTCTGCTACACCCTTCTAGGTAATATAGGCGTGATGTTATGTTATCTTAAGAGCTCGTGATTCATATTACTTTGTAAAACACAAGGAAATGTGTAAAATAAACTGCATTTAATTTATGATTTTGCATGATATGATAAAACGAGTAGTAAACGCGTGTAAAGTTCATCGAATACAATAACTTACACTTACTTAAAATATTGAAGTAAACACACAAATATAATTAAAAACAAATACTTAAGTAATATTCATTGTCTCACCTCATCTGTGTATAACTTGAAAGAATACAGTAAACGGTCGTAAGGTGTCTATATTTAAAGAATTATCCCCGTACTTCTAACCGTTGAGAAGTTGTGTCTTCCAGCATCAGATCATGAAATGCTGACTGCTACATGCAAATACCTATGTAGCTTTAGGTAATTTACTTAATTTACATGCGAAACATGGGGGTTTGTCTTAGTCTGGGTGTTTCTATGTATAATAAGTATGTATTTACAAAATAAAAGTATATTTGTATTGGTATCAGTTACTCTAGTACCCATAGTACAAGCTCTGCGACTAGATGGCGTTGTGTATAAGTTGTGAGATATTTGTTATTATTATTATTTGTACCACAATATTGCAATAAAGATATTTTGTATTTGTGTTTGTATATTTGTTATGTTTGTTTGACGAGTTCAGGCTCCTCTCCTCGGGCCTATGAAATAAATTATTTAAATCGATGAAATCAATTGCGATAATTATTTGTTAACTACACGATTAATCGAGTAGTTCCTGATATCACTTAGCATAACTATTGATTCATGCAAATATATTCATAGACAAGACAAGCTGTTGCCCGCGACTTCGTCCGCGTGAATTTCGTTGTATTAAGTAGTAGCTGATCCCGCGTTCAACCTTACTGCTCAGCTCCCGTGGAAAATGTGTATTTAGGTATATAGACAGGTAAATTAGTTTTTTAGGTATTGTATTCTATAGATAGCATTATAATATGTGTATTTGTTTGTGTTTATGTATTGTAACTTTAGTTACTTTTTATGATTATTTTTTTTTACCATAAAAATGGAAATTCCGTTTTTCCTTTGAGTTTGTTTTGTTTTTGCCCTCTTTTTGCATCCTCTTCTCCTCTATTTTCTAAGGTTTGCTGGAAAAGAGAAATTTGAGTTAAGCTCGCCTTTATTGTATTTTGTGTTATATATTGTTTTATAAATTGTTTCATTGTTTAAAAACAAAACAAAAACAAAAGTCGTTTAGAAGATTAGCCGATACCGAAACGTGCCGAAACAGAGAGACAAAAAATTTAAACTGTATCGGGTATCGTGCAAACAACTATACCAGCTTGAAAAAACATTATTATTTATTTGACATTAAAAACAGACACTACAATTTTATTTATTATTATTGAAGATATTATTAGGTACCATTGTTATTTTCATGCAAATATATTCTGAAATAGATCAAGTTATAGATCAATTGCAATAATTTACATAAAAAATCATCCTTGGGCGTTTTCCTGATTTATCGGTGTACTGCCCCGATGGCCTAGTGGTTAGAGTATGCGACTCTCACAGCGTGATCTTGGATTCGATTCCCGGGTCAGGCAAAGTGTTATTGTCAACTTTCCGTCAAGAAATTTACAATAGCAGCACGGAGTTGGAATTGTGCCCTGTGGATGGCGATAGGCTCTCCCCCTATCCCATGGGACTAATTATTTAAACTGTCATTATCATGACTTTTCATTTTATACTTTTATTTCTTTTTTCTTTAATTAACGCACCAACAACTGCCCGTAACTTTGCTCATTACTTACTTGTCCATCCTAAGGTTGCCTGTAAGAAATTGCTTATAGCGATAAGGCCGCCCGTTGTGCAACATAATTTTTAAGTGCAATTGTTGTCAACATATTTTTTTCTTTGTTAATATTGGTGTACAATAAAGATTACTCTATCTATCTATCTAATGTTAGTAATTAAATATTGTTACTATTACTAGGTATATACAACATTATATATATTGCATACCGATTATCCGGTGAAACATGTGTTGTTTTCTATTTCTATTTATAAACATAACAGGTGAAATGTGGGCGTTGTACACCTCTGCCCCTTAGGTAATATAGGCGTGAAGCTATGTTATGTTATGTTAATTAACAATTTTAACTCACATTTTTGAAGAGTTCATTGACTTTAAATTTTTACGATCAGTTACGCTGCATACATTTGAACAATTAAATGTATACAAAATGCATTTTATTACACATTTCCTTGTTCTAAAAAACAGTTGATAAAGATATGGAACCGGCAGGATTTGAACCTGCGACCTTCTACAGCAGTGCAGTCTCTTTAACCAACCAGCTCCGGTCGCCTCTTGCCAGGACCTTAAATCTCTCAACTGTATGTTACGTGATTATGAAAGTTGCAGATTCAAATCCTGCCGGTCCCATATTTATTTATTTAATTTATTGCACATAAAAATAGTACATAGGCGGACTTAATGCCTTATGGCATTCTCTAACAGTCAACCTAGGGTGGTGCAGAGATAAGCATAGGTAGGTGCAGATTAGACAAAGGAATAATTATTGATATGTAAATAGAAGAAGTTCATATTATATAAAATACGTAATAGAGATACATAATATTGAAAATAATAAATAAAATAATTTATAACATATTAAATACATACTTTTATAAATAAAATATAATAATAATATATACATAATTATACAGCCTTACAGAAGGAGTTGATAATTATATAAGATAAATAAGATATATAAGTATTATGATAATAAGATGATTCTGCCAATTGCTCAGTTAACAGTTTACGCACGTTAATCTTAAAACTGTAACGTGTTGTTGCCATCCTGATTTCCAGAGGTAGCGCATGCCACAGAAGAACGGATTATCACATCTTTTTTCCATAGCTAAATGTGGTAGAGGAACAAGGTGTGATGTTCCTCCACCACAAAGCGAGGGTCCTCCGACCAGGCTCGGTGGTATTGCATCGCGGACAGCTGTTCAACAGTAGTGTTTTGGAAGTGGTATATATGTATACTCTCTGTGAAGTACTGTGAACACTTCGTTATCGCGATTCAGCGCTCTTTGACTTAAGTGACGTGTGTGTCAGTTCTTGACGTTGTCAATGTCATCCGTCAATTGTTATGTGCGGATACCACCTCAAATGCTATACAGGGTGGATGCGACATAGCGACATTTATTGAAACCACAGCTTCTATACATGGTAAGTATCAAATTCCACCGGATAAAAATTCTCTGGCGAAAAAAAAAATCACGTTCTCCGAACAATTTGAACATTGCGATCGTGCAATTTGTTCGGAAGACGTGGATTTTTTTTTTCACCAGAGAATTTTTTATCCGGTGGAAATGCATACCTACTGGCCATGTATAGAAGCTGTGGTTTCAATAAATGTCGCTATGTCGCATCCACCCCGTATATGAACAAAAAATACTAGTTAGTATTATTGTGAAAAAGCGTGGGGCGCTCTGTAACATATTTTTCGTCTATCGAGCAACCCACGCTTTTCACAATAATATTAGTATTTTTTGTTCATTACCATTTTCAGCTTATTATTAGGAATTATTTTTCACTTTTTAGTTAGTACTTTAAAAAGGTGTTTTTCAGTTTTTTTAAACTATTATTTATTTTCTACTTTTTAGTTTGGTTTATTTATAAGAGCGTTTTTTTTTTTAAAAAAAAATTTAATTTTTAATTTTTTTTATCGATTTATTGCATTGTCATCGATCTTTGACAGGTGTGCAAAATTTGAATGAAATCTGTCCGTTTAAAGTGGGTCAAAATCGAGTCCAAATTGCATAATTATGTATTTTGTATAATATATAATAGCGTCATTGACATTTGTTATGTAATATTCACGTGGTTTTTACCAACCATATTAATCATCATAAATAGATCAACTAATGATTGGTGCTCTATTTAATAATTTTCCAAAAAAAACCGACATCAATTACAATAATTAGACAACGGTTCCCTACTTGAAATTGGAACAAAAAATCCGTTAAGACAAAAAAAAAAAACAAAAAATTAACCGTTGTTGCCGCGTTAGGTGTTGCATCGACCCTATATATGGCCAGTCCATAAATAAATAAATAAAACAGAAGTTCATTGTCAAAAATATTAATCTTTTGTTCTCCAATATAATTGTTTTAATTTTAGGATTCAGGTAGAGCAAAATTTTTTTTTAAGTTGCAGATCGACTGGGTTTAAGGTGCCCCCTTATGGCATCAGAGCCCGGATCCCAGTGATAGGCATAGGAAATGGGTTTTTTCCACCGGCAAACCTACGCAAGCCAGGCTCAAGGATGACCTGCACAGCCCTTCACAGAGAAGGCACAGCAGCTGGCGATTGCCATCCTCACTATATAGGTACAGGTAGTATGCGACTATAAACAGTATGCAATATATACGTTATTTATAATTTGTTCGCATTTCCCGAACAACTAATAAATAACATAATGCTCAAATTTGAATGTGTAACATCACTTTACACGCGAATGCTCGCCGTCTGGGAGAACCTTTACGTTTTCCTCCCTACTAAATGACTGGGTATCCCGCAATGTTCGACCCCGCATAACTCGTTCTGCGTCAATCACAGTAATCTGCGTTACCATTTATCTTAGCACACTAATATTATACAAAACTTACTATTGCCCGCCACTTCGTCTGTGTGAAATTGCCTATACAAAAAGAAACAAGTGGGAATGAACTCCAGAGAGCAGGCATTTAAGTAGAGAGAACTACAAGTTTTAAATTACATTATTCTCCTAATTGATTATTTTTATAGCATTTAGCTATGCTTAGAAAATTATACAATTTTTTTTTTCCTACTTAAGAAATTTGTATCCTACTTATGATAGGAACAAATGGATGAACGTGACGTCACGAAATGACGTATCATAACAGTAGAAAAATTTAGGGCTCCGGCGACCGTAGCTGGACGGCTAAAGCGGCTGCCCGGTCTTCTTCGTCGTGTCGATGGCAGAGTCAAATTTATTGGTCCAATAAGTGGCCACTGCTGTTCAGTTATGGCACAGTATAAATATGTACAAACAGTACGGAAACTGCCTACAAACGTGCGAAACGGCACGCACACATAAACATGCACACCGACGAGACCCCTAAGCGATTGTCGCGGTGCTCTCAGTAGCGAGTGCCGCTTAGGGGTCTCGTCGGTGTGCATGTTTATGTGTGCGTGCCGTTTCGCACGTTTGTAGGCAGTTTCCGTACTGTTTGTACATATTTATACTGTGGTTATGGCGCTCTCATCGGTGTTCATGAGCGCCTCTCTTGTGCAGGTTCAAATCCTGCCGGTCCCATATCTTTTTCAACTGTTTCTTAGTATACATTATTCTCACTGTGCGAGCAGAGCTGCGCGTTCCAGATAAAATTCTCGTCAAAGTTTAGAATTGTATGAGTTTTGACAGATTTACCCGGCCCGGGTAAAATTTGCTACGGAATTTGACAGTACCATTGTTTCTATTTGGCTTAAAGTATAAGCATACAACAATTCAGCCTTCTGGGCACGATGTCGCTCTTTGACATCGATGCGGAGGAGTTTTTTGATGCTCTCTAAAGTTTTGTAAACATCATATTGTAAGTTATTGTAGGTGTGTATATTATTGTATTATATAAATATTTCATTAAATCATTGTTGAAATTTAAATAAAATTATTGCAAAAGTAAACCGTAAAAGGCAATGCCCAAAAACTGTATCGCCAAAACCCTTGTGTCACGAATATAAGATAGTAAATAATTTCTAGTTTTGTGTTTAACGATTATCTAGTAATAAGAGACATAACTTAAGTGGGATTTAATAAACAAAAGAGATTTTCTTTTTAAACATGAAGGATGAACTAGAATCTAATTTTGTTTTGATAGAATTATCACGTTTTTTGTACTTGTTTACTAAATTTTTTCATGACATCCCAGCTTACTATGCAAATATCCGGCTTAAAATTAACCTTTCATATTATTCTACATACAATTCAGCAGTTTTTATCTTGACAAATCCACGGAATAGATAGCACAGCAGCGATAAACAATCCCATAATCGATTGGTCAAACCCTTATGTATCATGTTACATTTTGACATCTTTAAGCTAGGATTCGAGTTTCAGAATTTCTTTTAGCGCGCTAATATATGGGTTAAGACACTATACGTTGTTTATTTATGTATTATTTATATTTTATAATCTCCATTATCATTATCATGACGTTTCATTTTACTTTATTTTTCTTTTTTTTCATTATTAACGCACCAATAACTGCCCATAACTTTGTTCATTACTTACTTGTCCATCCTAAGGTTGCCTGTAAGAAATTGCTTATAGCGATAAGGCCGTCCATAGTGCAACATAATTTTTAAGTGCATTTGTTTACAAAATAAACTTTGTTAATATTGGTGTACAATGAAGATTACCCTATCTATCTATAGTCGATTCATTTAGACTTGGCAAAAACAGTAAACAAACCCCCCCCAATTACAAATTACGATATTGCGAAAGAATAACACACTGTACGTTACCACATTGAGTTGTATAAACTAGTGCACACACCAACACACTAATATTCACATATATTCATTGTAAATTCACTGTACAAATGTATTATTTTTGCAAATTTCGTTATTCCAAGGAGACTTCAAACCACAGATTAAAACAACGACATGGAAGTTTGACATTTGATTTAGGGACGGGAACAAGTGAACGAAAGAACGATTGGGATTGATTTACGTTTTTGTCAGTGATGATGAATTAAAATTGTTCAAAACATTCTTAAATTTATTGAAAGCTGTACTTATATTAAATTAAATTTTATTTAATTTATATAACGTGAATAACAAATCGTAACGAATTAATCCTTTTCTACAACTAAAGTGACCCATTCGATTGTGCGGTTCGCGCGACTCGGTTCTTTAGATTCGTTCAATCGCGAACGACACATAACTATTCAAAGTCCATTTTTAACCGACTTAAGCGACTTTTAATTAATTAATATCATTTAATGAATGAATGTTGAAGCGCCATTTTGAGTAGTTCACAACAGTTCATTAAATGATTCACATCACTATTTTTTTTCGTCAGCCATTATTGTTTATCTTTTTTGCCAAGTCTATATGAATAGACTATATATATCTATCTATCTCTATCTATCTATCTAATATCAATATTGTTAGCGACTCGGACCTCAGCTATTATGTCGCATGGACCCTGTTTAAGCCACGGTTTACCCGCGTCATAGCTCATAGATACTTTATAAATAAATAAATATAAAACACAACATACCCACAACGCCACCTAGTCCCAAACTAAGCAGAGCTTGTACTAGTGGTACTAGAATTACTGATACAAATACATATATACTTTTCTTTTGTAAATACATACATATTATAGAAACACCCAGACTAAGACAAACCCCCATGTTCATGCACACAAAAATTTGTCTTGAGCGAAAATCGAACCTATTGCTGCTACGCTCCTATTAGTTGAAGCATTAGCGTGATGTTAGCCTTTCTTAATAAATGGGCTAGCCGCAATAGTTATTTGTGCAAAAAGAGAGCAAAGTATGTGTCACCTTCTGGGAAAACGGCTAGCTTAGGTATATATTTATATACCTATAACGCGGGCACAAAGGGTTGAGAATCCATGGCTGAATTGGCAAAGCACCTGGGGCGATTACCCGGGGGGTGCAGGTTCGAATCCTACTGGTTTCTTAATTTTTTAACCTTAGTTCTTAATGTATATATTGAATACATACTTAGATTTATTTTAGTTTGAACCGATAAGTTCGATTAAAATTGATCTAAGCTTTGGTAATTCAAATCAAATTCAAAATTTTGATTGTTAGTAAAAATTTTTTTTTTGTTCTGTCCCTATAATATCTGTTGACGTGTTCAAGCACCCCTTAGGGCTTTTGAAAATAAATTAATTTGACTTTGACTTTGAATATATATTTTTTTATAATATATATCTTTATTTTGCTATTAAATTAGCCTAAAAACTTAATCTTTAAAGTGCCTGTCAGAAGGCCTCGTTCCCAAAATGCTGGCAGAATTACTGCGTTGTATTGCGATACTCAGTCGCTAGCCGAAATATAAGCCAGCATTTCGAGAACAAATTGAATACTTGTATATTTCTTCCTTTTTTTTTCTTTTTTTTTTCTACCGAAATAAAAGAGAAAGAGATAAAAGAACTAATGTATTTCACATTTTGGCTAAGCTTGTAATAGACCCCACGTACGCTGAAATGACACACAACAAAGAAAGCTTTTGCAAACTGCTGAGGCAAAAAAAAAATCCAATTCGTTTAATGCGCGCGTTCATCAGAGCGTTTAACCACACAAACAAACTCCACAGTTTCAATATACATAAAAGTATTAATTGCAGTATACATTATACGTACGGGGAACCCCATCGAACGGTGACAGATTGCAAAGTTACCAGTACTTGTGCGATTTCCTTCTCAGATACACTATGTGCGTACTTCTACGCAGAATCGTAATTTTTATACGTCGCAGGAAAGTGACTCATGGTGTGAAATGTCCTCCTTTGTCCTTATTTTGAGGAGATAAACATTATCTGAAGAAGATATGGGACCGGCAGGATTTGAACCTGCGACCATCTGCACACAAGGCAGTCGCTTGTATCGTTTGTATCTTACTAAGATAGGAACCAATGAATGAACGTGACGTCACAAAATGACGTATCACACAGTTGAGTAATTTAGGGTCCTGGCAAGAGGCGACCCATGCTGCTTGGTTAAAGTGACTGCCCGGTGTGCAGAAGGTCGCAGGTTCAAATCCTGCCGGTCCCATATCTTTTTCAACTGTTTCTTAGTATAAATAGATCTTCTTTGGGTTCATTAGGTACTATTTAGAATGATACAAATACAATTATAATTTTCTTTTGTAATAACATATTTATTATACATAGAATAATAATAAATAATAAAATAATACTTATTATTATTATAAAAGGATCTATATTATTTTAATGACAATTCTTTTTAGTTTTGATGAAACATTGGTAATAAAAAATGGATGTGCTCATTTTAAGTATATTTTTCTCTTCAAAACAAGCTTTAGCCATTGTGTTTTGGTTGCTATAACTTACACATAGAATTATTAACAAAAAACAAACAAATATTGTATGAATTATTTGAAAAGATGGTGCACATGAGTTTCTCACCAGCTCTTCTCATGATGCAATATTACAATGGTACCTACTGGTATTTAGATTTATTTATTTATTGAGCTGGAGCTGGTACTTAGATTTATTTACTATTAATGTACTACTAATAATAGTGTAATCTTTGTACTTACTGCAAGATTTTTTACGTAAATAAATTATTATTATTATTATTATTTATTTAACACAACTGCTCACTGTAATTACAGTTGCCTAATGCGCACAGAGAAAATATCTAAGTTGAATTAAAGTCAATCTGGTGATTCAAATAATTTCAATGCAATAAGTATAATAATTTAATTAGTTAAGTTTTATTTTAATTGTACATCTTTTATATATTATATCTTGATATATGTATATTTGTCTTGACGTGTTCAAGCGCCCTTTGGGACCCATGGCCCAATAAATGATTTCTGATTTCTGGAGAAACCAAAATAAGCACATGATCCAATGACCGCAGCTGATGCTATTGGGTAATATATGGTGGTGGAGCTCTTGTGAACGAGCTCGAGGCTGGCACCACCGTCTCACCTTTAACCTGCCACCAAATAGAAGTGAAGGCCTTAAATTACTGACACATGAGGCGTAACATCGTAGTTCTTAGATTATTATTATTATTATTTTGGGAAGAGGCTTAGGGTGTTCACGTCGACCTCCGTGGGTCTATTGTGATTATAGCCTCATTATAGACTCTCCTTTAGGCCAATAGCCTCCATAAACTGGAGCAGTCGGCCGATCGGGAGTGACTTGACATCATCCGGATCCAAGATATGGCGTCCCAGGATGATGCTTCGTCTATGGATCAGTGGCTCGCAGTCGCAAAAGAGGTGCAGCGGTGTTTCCGGTTCCTCTTTACAGAATCTGCAGTAGTCATCGTCCGCATAGCCCATACGGGATAAGTGCCTATTTAGCTTGCAGTGTCCTGTGAGGGATCTAACGGCAAGGGACACCTTGTTCCTACTAAGTGCCAGCAGCTCAGTAGAAAATTTGTTCGAGAAGCCTTCGATAAGGCTTTTGCTGTGATCCATCCCTTGACTCTGTTGCCAGAGTCGTGATGAATCCTCGAATAGCTTTCCCTTGAGGAATTGGTAAGCCTGGTTTTTTGAGTCCTCAGATACACCTTGACCACCTTTTTGTGGAATATCAGGAAGGCGCTGATGTGATAAAACCTAACCCTTCTCATCATGAGAAGAGGTCCGAGCCCAGCAGTGGGACATGTATTTGATACAGGGCTGCTATTAATTTTCACACATCGGAAAAACGGTTCTAGAAATTTTGGTCACGAAATAAAAAATCGTAAATGTATGAGAATATGCTTGCAAAAACACTTTAGTGATTAAGAACATGATTTTGAAACTAGAAATAATTTTATTCGGCAAATTCTGCAAATGGACAAAATTTTCATCAGAAAATCCTAAAGTCGACCGAAAATGTACAGGATAATCTTAAGTAACGTTACTTGTTCGTTGATCTTTTTTACACTCAGGGTCTCAGAATACTGTTCCTACTGAATCACTTGGCTCCGTCACTATGTCATTTACACCCCGTAGAGTTAATTCGTCAAGAATATCAGAGGAATTAGTTCACCATATAACATAAAATACCATAACTGTAGAAGATTTTTAAAAGCAATCTTTTCTTAAATTTATGTATTTTTATATTCACATTTTGTTATTAGACTGTGAGCCTAAAAAAAGAAGAAAAATACAACGTAGTTTCACAAAAACACGGGTCGGGCTACAAACACGACTGTGTGGATTTTTGATGTCCATGCTGTAGTGACAACTTGAGTAGTTTTTTTACTTTAAATAATTCCCGACTGCCTACTTACGAAAACCGCAAAAAGTTTTCAAGAACAAATTAAATTCTATAAAATAACCGCGCTGCGGATAAGTCGATTAGTCAGTCGAGTCTTGCCCGCGAGCCGCGACGCGTGTGCGCGCGTCAGTGAAAAAAAGAACAAACCTCTTTGGTCGCGGGCAAAAGCGCGGGAATTTAAATTGACAGTGACAGTTATT
This sequence comes from Hypena proboscidalis, assembly GCA_905147285.1. Lineage (NCBI taxonomy): Eukaryota > Metazoa > Arthropoda > Insecta > Lepidoptera > Erebidae > Hypena > Hypena proboscidalis. The sequence goes on along the minus strand of LR990156.1, from coordinate 10,088,434 downwards.
TATTTTAGTGATGAAGGGCCAATGTAAAAGGTTCGTGAGCCATAAGGGCAAGGCGTATGATATACATGTGGAGAAGAAAAAGGAAAACGAAAATGTTGGATTTTTGTCTTTGGTAAGTCTATGCTTAGTGCGTTTTATTTAATGATAGAAAATAATATGTGTGATTAGTTTTTTGTGGCAGGTTTAAATAATAGGTGATCTATTGCAAAATAATGACGCCTTGTTTTCTTGAATGTAAACTTTGTGGTTTTTTTTTGTGTTTATATTGCTGTTTGTTTTTTCGTTTAAATTCTATCCGTTTTATAAATTTTACGTTTAATTAAATGAAATCGTTTTTGTGTTTATAAAAAGATTAAAAATATAAATCCTTCAATAGTTGAGTCATTTTAAAATTCTACGTTTACCAACATAATTGAGTGATTTTCAACTTGGACTTGAATATTTCAATTCAAGTCCAAATTAAAAAGTTAAGAGTCCAGCCAGTGTCAATACCAAATAATGCCTAAGGTGTTGGTCGTACTGAACCTTAATTTTTTAACCCCTAATAGTTATTTATGCAACTGTTCTATAATGAGGGGTATTAAAACACGAGTGTGGGTTTATCACACGAGGCGAAGCCGAGTGTGATAATAGTATCACATGAGTGTTTTAATACCCAATTATAACAGTTGCATACAAGACTTTATCTACACCCATGCACAGTGTACGCTCTAGAACAAGCCAAGTGGACAAAAATATTTTTTAATGGTTTTGCAACTTCAACTATAAATTTGTTATTTATGTAGCACAATTTTTTTATTTTTTTATAAAACGCATATTAATTGTGTATATATATTTTATTTCATGTATACATGATTATTATACAAAAAATAAGGAATAAAGTTACCTTAATCGCTACAAATACCAATGCTAATTATATATTATAATTATACAATCTTAGACTAACATCTAAAACAAAAAAATATATAAACCTAACTCTACTTCTCAATATCAGAATCATCAAATTCAGAATCCGATTGATCCGATAGAAGATTGTCTTCCTGAGTTTGTGGAGGTCTTGGATGCAGTTGAAGTCAAGGCTCTATAGTGGGAGCTATGATGAGCTTAATGACCTCCGCGCACAATTTATTAGATTTTTTTTTCGGTACTCCCCGGAGGCTGTTGATCAGACGGTCAGAGAAAAAAAATACATGTTGTACTTAAGTGTGCTACATAAATTATATATCATAATCATCTATAGCCATGTAGCTAAAACATATCAAAAATTTAGAGTGGATACAAGAGGATACATGGCTTTTTCAAGCCTGATAAGTTCGAAAACAAAGAAAAACATTGTAATTTTTTGTGTATTCATAGACAGTTTATTTTATGAATGTGTGTGACACATTAAAAGATTCTAATAAGTAAATAATATAGAAAATACCTTCAGAAGTAAAATCCATCACTAAAACTTTCCACAAAATCAAAACTACCACTATGAGATGTTAGTGCAAGTGTCGCGAAAATGCAACTGACTTAATCATTTAACTGCACTTACCTCATCAGCTTACTTTGATAAACAATGACTCATTAGTATGGAATGTTAGATTTAAACAATTCTTGAAATTATTAGTAAATAAATTATTATTATTATTATTATTATTAAATTAGAGGTTTAGGGGTGTTGTTTACACGTAGAAAGTACAAATTGCCGGGAATTAGATGATGACTTTTGTCCACTTGGCTTGTTCTAGGGCGTACACTGTGCCATGATATGAATCCTCTATAAATGTTCTGAAACCATAGGGTATTAGGGTACAGTGTTGTAAGAACTCTATGTAAATTCATGGAAAGTTTAATTAGTGAGTATCTAATACAAAAAACTATGTATATGTATAATATAATTATTTATTGTAATAATTATTTACATTTTGGATCGTACAATTATTAAAAAGTATTTTTTCAATACTATTATTGAACAAAAATGGCGGGATACGACGTCAACTCAAAAATTCGAATAAGTTTTTATTTAAATTACGGCGCTGTGGTAGTGAAACGCGCGTGCATGACATGTTCTTTTTTTGAAATTCATAAAGATAGATGCCATGAGAATGTGGCTGTTCGATGAGTAAAAAAGGAGTTGCATAATGAATTTCAGTACAACATTATAACACCCGTTTGGGTGTTATAATTGTTATTATGACACTGGCTGTTTTAATGTTGGCAATTAGCTAACTGTTTCAAGAACGTTTATAGAGGATTTATAGCATGGGTGTAGATAATAGTTATTTATGGTACAAGTGAGAAAAAGTTTATATTTCTGTTGTGAGTGCCAATTTTAAATCTTGAGCTTGCGAAGTAGTCTTGAATTAAATCACGAGCGTAGCGAGTGATTCTAATAAAGACTACTTCGCAAGTGAGAGATTTAAGAGGTCACGAACTGGAAATTAAATTTTTCTTAAAGTTACATACAAAACTTTTCACCTCTTCCAGTGAGAAAATATTAAGATTTAAATAAACTCGTACTCGATTGCTTAACTTTGGATAATTCTATGTAATACGACAGTAGAGAATACCGATTCAGAATGCGTTTTAGCGCCTTCTGAAAGTCGCCACTTATTAAATATGTCGTATGCTTTCAAAAACTTCTGCCGTGATTTCTGGTAAAAAGCAAACTTCTGTGTACTAGCTTCGTGGATGCGTTTGGAAGTTTGTTCCTTAACATTTATGTATGGAGTCTAATATTAAATAGTTAATTTTTATTAAATTTAATGGTTAATCACGAATATAAAAACATTAAAATACTATTGTAGCTGTTTTGTTTTTATTAGCGCCTATTCATTGGAAGGATTTAGTGTTTCGAAATTTAAATCACTTTGCCTCACTAGTGAGTAATAAGCGTTATTACTCACTGTATTCTCGCAAGCAAACGATCTTTTTCGTGCTGGTGTGGTGAAAATAATATTAATCAATTGCATTTTTTTTTAATACAAATTTTTAAACCTTGGACAAAAAATTGCAATGATGTAATTTTTTTAATATCGATACAATAGATTTTATGACAGATATTACCTTGATAAAAAAGAAAGATTCTTATGATTATTAATAATTGTGTAACACTGGTTAGCAAATAATACGCCCACGTGTTATTTTTTACATAATTATTAAAAAATTGGGTTAATCCCAAGGTTTATAAACTTAATCTGTCATTTTTAATAACTTAAACTTGACACCGTATATAAAACTAGCTACTGCCTGTGGCTGCAGCCGCGTGGTCCATAAAAAATAGCTTAAGGTCTGCCATAAGGTCCCATTGAAATTGGTAAAGCCGTTTAGGCGTGAAAACGTAACAGACACACAAAATCTTTCATTTATAATATTAGTATTAAAAGTTAGGATTAGGATTTATAGCATAATGCCAAAACACCATTATATTATTATATATTTTTTATCTAACTTTCGCCCACGACTTCAGTCTTCTTCTTCTTCGTTGTGTCGATGGCTGAGTCAAATTTTATTGGTCCAATAAGTGGGGCGGCCACTGTTATGGCGCTCTCGTCGGCGTTTATGAACGCCTCTCTTGTGCAGTGCATTTTGGACAGTCAGTAAGGTGGTCAAGGTTTTGACTTGCCATCGTGGTGAAAGGATTAGCCAATTCGCTTTGGAGAACTCGCGAATTGTCCAGGGTGCGCCGGACGTAGGGAATTGTTGTGTACGTCACTCGAGAAGGCTCCTTTCATGCACGACTTCGGTGTAAGGATGTTACTAGACCTAAATCGATTAACATCGAGCGATCGTCAAAAAGCCCAATTTTTAGCTTTTATTGGTTCTTTATAGTCAAATTTATCGATCGACATCGATCGATGTAGTTGTCATAACACCCTTACGTCGATATGTGTGTGCCAAATTTTATCAAAATTCATCAATTCATTCATCCAGTAGTTTTCGCGTGAAACATAAACAGTTTTGCAGCTTTTTATATTGATCAACGGTCTAAGTTTCAGATCTCATTCTGTCAAGTTCAACAAACTGGTAAACCACAGTTAAGGTCAGGCAGTTCTACGAAATTTATTCTTTATTTATACTAAAACTTGCTGCTCTATTAGTATAGTTGATTATTGCTTGATTTTTAATTCTCACTCAAGACTTCAGTTTACGAGCAAAATCGTTACTTTGTGGTACATTTTAATATATTTTTGTAAAATTGGGTGCAGTATAAAAAATCATTGTTTATGATTATGTTTGTAACATTTATTATTAATTAAATATTTACAATACTAACCTAACTATAATTTAAAATTTTAAACTAATGAAATAAATACATAACTATACACATTGAATAAAAGAATAATATAAAATTATTAAATAAAACAAAACTCGTAAAAATTCAGGTGTCAAAAAATACGTCCGCATCGATGTCGACCGCAGGTAAACGGTTTAGGTTTTATTGTTTTATTGTTTTAAAACTAAATAATCTATCTATTGCCCTCAAAAAATCATATAATTCTCGCTGAAAATCACTTAATAAGTAACATAAGAGTTCATTTTGATGATAATATTTAGGATTTTTACAGTATGGCTAAGACCATTTATTCAATTATTCTGTTCGATTATTGGTTTTCTTTGTTTCTCCTTCTGTTTCCTTTAATAGCATCTTTCTTATTTTTCTTCACACTAGAAGCTTAAACATCTGACTTTCCGACAAATGACGAACTGCCTAGTCTTAAGTAGACTAATGATTGTTTTTGTTTATGAATAAAGAATGATGACACTATAATTGTGTTATGTAAGTGATTTTGTTACAAAATATTATTATGATCTAGCGGGCTTATTTTTGTTAAAACATTTATAATAACGTTTATTAGTGATATACTTAGAGTAAAGGATTACTAGTTACTGCCAGACCACTTGTCATGTCACATTACAGATTCAAATATCACACCAGTGTGTTACAACCTGGAACTATATATTATATAATATTAAACGTCTCGCCTCATCTGTGAATAACTTGAAAGAATACAGTAAACAGCCTTAAGGTACATATATTATATTTACTAACCGTTGCGGAGTTGTGCCTTCCAGCATCAGCTCAGCAACATGAAATGCTGACTGCTAGATGCAAATATCCGAGTAGCTTTAGGTAATATACGAAAAACAATAAAGACGCCTTTAAAATTTGAGGGTAACCCTTGATTTCTCAAGGATCCCATCATCAAATCGTGACCTGATGAGGATGGGACATTATTAGTATTTTCATTCAGACATTAGAAGTATATTCATTCAGACAAAAAAAGAATTTCCAAAATCAGTGCAAATCCAAAAAAAAACAGTCGAATTTAAATCCTCCTCCTTTTTTTGTCGTTTAAAAAAGTTACATTACAGGCAAATGCCACCTGGAAGCACCTTTATGGCATTCGCTTTTTTTCAAAAGTAAATCAAAATCGACCCGGAAGTTTTAGCGTAAAAAAGTAACAAACAAATCAACACTAACTTTGGCAAATCAAATCAAATCAAATCATTTATTTCCATGGGCCCCAAGGGGCACTTGAACACGTCAAAACAAACATCAATTTTTATTTTATTTTATTTATTTTCTTTTACGTTTACAGACTAATAACATTAACATAATAAATATACCTAGTACATATAACTAGAGAAACATATTGCTTATTACAAGCCTCCACAATTAAGAAATACTATTACACAATTAATTAATAATACTTAACTAATTAAATTATAATACTTATTGTAATATAATGATTGGACACCGCAGCTTAGATTGACTTTAATTCAACTTAGAGATATGAATTAAAATCAATGTTGGCATGGTTGGCATCTACAATATTAGTAGGATTAATCTTAAGTTCCCAAATAACATGGGGTTTGTCTTAGTCTGGGTGTTTCTATGTATAATAAGTATTTATTTACAAAACTATTAGTATCAGTTATTCTAGTACCCATAGTACAAGCTCTGCTTAGTCTGGGACAAGATGACGTTGTGTGAATGCTGTATGTTATTTAGTAATTTATAAATACTGGTGGAAGCTCTAGTGAATGAGCTCGAGGGCGGCAGCACCACCGTCTCACCTATAACCTGCCGCCAAATAGTAGTGCTTCCATTACTGTGTTTCGGTTTGGTGGTGAGATCAGGCCCTGAAATTACTGGCACATGAGGCATAACACCGTAGTCCTCAGCTGCAGCGACGCATCTATAATCTGCTTTTGTGGATTGTTCATGTCCATAGGCTGTACTCCACTTACTATCAGGTGGACTACACGTTCGTTCGCTGTGGGCGTAGTATTAAAAAAAACTCTTCCACGAAATTGACGTCATTTATAACTGTTAAAGGAAGGTAATAATATTAACAATATTCTTTATTGTAATGTTAATTAATGTTATAACTATGATGCTCTTCTGGGAACCAATCAGTGAATAGTATAGAACTGTGTTAATTAATATTGTTGATGATTTTTATAATATTAGTTAATGTTGTGTTTTCATAGTTTTACTTTTTGATCCAACTTATGTAACATAACTTACATAACATCACGCCTATATTACCCAGAAGGGTGTGGCAGAGGTATACAACACCCACACTTCACCTGTTATGTTTAGGTCCCATATGTTAGAGAGTGAGTCTATTGTCATCGAGCACAATTCCAACTCCGTGTTATTTGTGAATTTCCTGACGGGAAGTTGCCCGGCCCGGGCATCGAACCCGAGACCACTAGACTATTAAGGCATCGTAATATTTTAATAAAAATCGTTTAACCACTAATCTAGTCAAATGTATAGAAATTTAAGAAAAACTTTCCTTTTTAACTGACGTCAATACGTTTAAAAAGTTATTCAAAGAAATGAATGAACTTTGAGATTTGGCATTGTTGTAGTAATTAATAACATTTGCTTGCTAATTGTAAGTTTCTCTTGCCATTGTTGATTGTAAAAAATAACGTAGTTGTGCGAGTAGCCCTCTGAAAATATTCTTTAATGATACCAAAAATAGGAACAAATGTATGAACGTGACGTCACGAAATGACGTAACATGTAGTTGAGAAATTTAGGGTCTTGCCATGAGGCGACCGTAGCTGGTTGGTTAAAGCGACTGCCTCGTGTGCAGTAAGGTCGCAGGTTCAAATCCTGCCGGTCCCATATTTTTTCAACTGTTTCATAGTATAATTTGCTAAGCATAGCTAAATACTAGAATATAATTATTAAGAAATTTTATTAGAATTTACCCCGTAGTTTTTGAGACCCCGTATAGATCTTATACGACCTATAAAATATTAACTGACCGAATTTAAAAGTGATACAAGTAACACTTGAACAAAGAACACGATTGTCAGTTTTATTTATGTGTGTTATAAGCTTATGAGCTTATCCTACCAATACGTTTATCTAACACGATATAAGGTTGAAAAATTAAGAAACCAGCAGTATTTATACCAGTGGATTCTAATAAATATAGTTTAAAAAAACTAAAAAAACACGCTTTTAAAGCACATCAAACTAAAAAGTGAAAAATAATTCTTATTATAACCTGAAAATAATAATAAACGAAAAATACTAGTACTATTGTGAAAAAAAGCGTGGGTCGCTCGATAGACGAAAAATATGGCACAGAGCGCCCCACGCTTTTTTTTTTCACAATAGTACTAGTATTTTTCGTTTATTATTATTTTCAGGTTATAATAACAATTATTTTTCACTTTTTAGTTTGATGTGCTTTAAAAGCGTGTTTTTTTAGTTTTTTTAAACTATATTTATTTTTCACTTTTTAGTTTAGTTTTTTTTTAATCCTGGCGATCCTAATCAGGATAATGAGATAAATTTATGAAATTATTATATTGTCGCTGATTCTTTACAAGTGTAGAAAGTTTGAATTAAATCTGTCCGTTTAAAGTGGGTCAAAATCGAGTCCAAAGGAGTCGGTTACATACAAACAAACAAACAAACAAACAAACAAACAAACAAACATACAGGTGAAGCTAATATAAGCGTGTTAAAAAGGGTTGAGAAATTTAAAATCTAGCAGCATAGTAATCCATGGCTTAATTGGCATAGCACGTTTACCCGGGGGCTGCTGGCACGAGTACTGCTGGATTTTAAATTTTTCAACTTTAGTATTGTAGATATAAAATAAAAAAGGCATCGCAAATAATAATAATAATAAATCTTCATTTCGGACAGTATCCATAATTTTGTTAGTAACACGATAAATCTTAAAAAACTAGTGTTAGTAAACATTAATTAACTAAACAATAAATAATAACATAAGAACTCTGCCCAATGCGACTTCCCACAAGTTTGGTATGCACTATCATTTGATGGCATGCAATTTCACGCATCGTCTGAGCAGCGGGGAGTCCCATCGGTCAGCTAATACGCACAGGATGCTGTGTTGGTACCTGATCTCAGCCGTACAAGCTTGGAAGCGCAACGCTTACGCATTATTGCAGCAAAACTGTCAATGTTAGCCTCCGCAAACATGCCCGACGCACTTCAGAACCTTGGTAACCCCATCAGCACCCTGTACGCATTGTTGTACTGGACTCGCAAGTCGCTGTATGCCCGCTGCGTATAGCCAATCCATAAGCTGCACGTATAGAGCACGTAATGATAGCAAAGCTATCATTTGCTTTACAATATAACAAGAATTTATCTAACACCTGTAAAATTGGGGTTATGAGTTACAAATATCGATATACACTTCCTTTCTAACTTTCAATTTTACAATATTTTTGTTTCATTTACCAATTAACACTAATGAGGCTTGCTAACTACCTCGCTTGTTTAGTGGTTAGCGTAAGCAGCCTTTCATCACAAAGTGTCAAGTTCGATTTCCGGGACAGCAAAAGAGTAATGTGGATTTTTTTGTCAGAAAAAAAATTGCAGCCCGATGTATGGCGATAGACACAACCCATATCGCATCAAACCCATATATAACAGGTGAAGTGTGGGTGTTGTACACCTCTACCACACCGTTAAATAAATAAATAATATTTCACAACATAAACACAACGCCTTCTAGCCCCAAACTAAGCAGAGCTTGTACTATGGGTACTAGAATAACTGATACTAATACACATGTACTTTTCTTTTGTATATACATACTGATTTTATATATAGAAACACCCAGCCTAAGACAAACCCCCATGTTCATGCTCACAAAGATTTGTCTTAAACGGAAATCGAACCCGCGACCTTGGCGTCACTGGCATGTAAACTACCCACTCCGACATTATGTCGTCCTTTTGGGTAAATAGACGTGATGTTATAATCTTCACAATGGTATTAGCTAGAGTAATCACGTTAGAGACGTCCGCATACATACACCCGCACTAGGAATAACTCCTGTGTTCACAAACATACATTTCACACACACAAAGCACACCCAGAGTCGTAACAAATCTTTGCAGATCACTTTGTCCCGTGTTGAACCCACAACACCAGCGCACTTGAAGCGCAGAAACGACCACTTCAACCACTACGCCAACCGTGCACTCACCATTGGGGTTCCCTCTGCACATAATGTGAAATGTCTAATCTGAATAAAATGATGGCTTTTCCAAGTGAAAGGTATACTGCGTCGGGACTGTTATTAAGAACGGTATGTACACATCGCTACTCATCGAGCTATACATGTCCAGCATAAGCTGGTCTCGCGTTGCACGGGAAGTCTGTACAACGCGAGACTGTTTTATACTGGCAATGTATAACTTGGTCGGTAGCCGTGTCTTGTAGGTACCATAGTGGAGGAAAATAATGGTGAAAAACTGCACGTTAATGAATAAGGTGATGTGTAATAAACGGAAAAAGTGCAGTTTAATAATAATAATAATAAGTTTATAGATGTTGAAAAGATCTAACAGGATAAACCCGAGCTGTGCTCACCGCGGTCAACCACTGGATAAAAATTTAATGGACGTTCACAAAAATCAAACGAAATTTAAGAAAATTAGTCATCTTCATAAGGGAACACAAACTAACTCGCTGTGCATAGGCTCCATAAAATCTCTAACTCGTTTCCAGGTCAATGGATACGCTTCTACAATAAACTTCCATTACCCGCAGTAGAATTATCGATTGGTAAATTCAAGAAATATATTAAAATCAGATTTTGTCAAAAAGCTTACTACTGTATTTTAGACTACATAAATGATTATAGTATTTGGAAATGGATTGCTCTTCTTATGTGACTTTTAATATGCCCAATGATTTTTATATTTTGCATTTTAAAAGATGGTGCACATAAGTTTATCACCAGCTCTTCTCATAATGCAATACCCATCGGAGCTGGTACTGAGATTGATTTTAATCAGATTCTAAACAGTTTGATTAAAATAATCTAAGCCCCGGTTATTCAAATCATTGTAATTAGTTTAATTTAGTTTACTTATAATCTATTTTATATCATCGTTTGTAATGTTTTAACGTGTTCAAGCGCCTCCTGGGGCCTATGGAAATAAATGATTTGAATTTCTTTGATAGGTGACCATCTTAACAAAACGATTCTGCCTATGTGCCTCGAAAAGCCGTCAGCCGACTGCTGTGGCGGTATCCGCACATAATAAAATGACACGTGACATATGTCGACGAGTGCTGAATCGCGATATCTAAATGTTCACAGCAAGTGACTATATATACCACTTCCAATACGCTACCATCGGACAGCGCGAGGCAATACCACCGAGCCTGGTCGGAGGATCCTCCCTTTGCGGTGGAGGAACATCACACCCTGTTCCTCTACAACTGCCATCAAACCTTCACAACCCAGTATGCGGTGATACAATACTATATGTTAGACATATATAACATAACATAAAATCACGCCTATATTAACCAAAAGGGTGTCGCAGAGGTGTACACGCATACTTCACCTGTTTAGGTCCCACGGGGTAGGGGGCGAACCTATCGCCATCCACCGAGCACAATTCCAACTCCGTGCTGCTATTGTGTACATCCTGACGGAAAGTTTGCTGACCCGGGAATCGAACCCAAGACCTTGCAGTGAGAGGCGCATAAGCTAACCACTGAACCAACGAGGCATTCAAAAAAACTTCGCGATAATAAAGCTGTAGAGGTCGCAGTTCGAGTCCCGGTATACAATTCGTCAAATAGTGAAAGGCAATACAGATACATTTTATATATAGATTTCGCGGAAACTGACTGATTTATAAATAGATAAAAAACTAACTTTGTAGTGTGTTTTTTGACAAGCTATTTTTTGGTTGTTTTTAATCTAAATAGAGTTTGTGTTCTATTCGTGTTAAATTAATAAAATATAACATCTAGATTTGGATTGTACGACCGGATGGCAGAGTGGTTAGTGCACCTGTCTGTGACGCCGAGGTCACTGGTTCGATTCCCGCTCAAGACAAATCTTTGTGTGCTTGAACATGAAGGTTTGTCTTAGCCTGGGTATTTCTATGTATAATAAGTATGTAATTACAAAAGAAAAGTATATTTGTATTAGTATCAGTTATTCTAGTACCTACCCATAGTACAAGCTCTGCTAACTAATTAAAACGCGAATAAATTATTTCTAAATTTCTATTTCTAATTATTAGATATAACGGGATATTTACCATGTACATACATTTGTTGTAGCGAGCTATTTCGATATTTCAGAGATGTTACAATCTCTTTGTTCAAAAAAAATAATATTAAAATTACTCGCTACAACAATTGGTAAATAGCCCGTTATAACTAATAATTAGTAAGAAAATAACTATGTTTAGTCTCAAGAAAAAAAAAGCTCTGCTTAGTTTGGGACTAGATGGCGTTGTGTGTATGTAGTGTGATATTTAATTTAATTTATGCTATATAGCATTTCTTTAGAGAAGAATACCAAACACTTTGTCTACACGACTACAAGAATCGTAGGTACCCGAGTCCCCGTAGTGTCCGGTAGCATACACGCTAACCACAAGATCTAGGCAGTTAGGGTTAAAAAAATATTCAACACTCACCTCTGTCAATAAATCGTTAAGATTCGTGTTTTCGAAGATATGTGTGTATTTATCGTATAAATCGCTCGCTAACGGTGAAGGAAAACATCGTGAGGAAACCTGCATGCCTGAGAGTGCCTAAAAAAGTACTCAAGTTCGTGTGAAATCTATCAATCCGCACTTGGCCAGCGTGGTGGACTATGGCCTAACCCTTCTCATCATGAGAAGAGGCCCGAGCCCAGGGGACATGTATTGGATACAGGGCTGTTTATTTATTTATTATATTTATAAAAAAATATTTGCTATTCTGTGATATTATGACTACATCCAATATGTACCTACATTAAATATTATTTATTACCAGAGCTAACCACAATACAACGGAATACAACCACGTTTAGCTATTGTTATCTGTTGCTACTCGCAAGCCTCGATAGTCGAGTGGTTAGAGTATCCACCTCTCATCGCGGGGTATCTGGCTTGATACGACATTTAACCTGTTATGTTTAGGACACATGAGATGGGGAAATAAGTCTATCGCCATCCACCGGGCACAATTCCATCTCCGTGCTGCTATTTAGAAATCTCTTATGGAAAGTTCACAACTAACACGCGGTGGGAAGTGCATTCGCTAACTACTAGAACGAGACAGAAGCTGTTAAATAAGGAGCTAAGGAGATATATCCGAGAAACACTCGAAATCCGGATAGAATCGTCTTACCGCGAGTTCCAAAAACAACCCTTTACCAGAAGAACTGCTTTGTGATGTGTGGTCGTATTTATAATGCTATTCCACATGACCTGAAGCAACTCCCAATTTCTATGTTTCACAGAAAGCTGAAGGTTTGGTTAATGGATAAATGTTTTTATACCGTTGAGGAATTTTATAAATAGTATATAAAAGAATAAACTTGATGAATTTTAGTAGTATTAAATTTTAATATATTGTATAACTCAATTAATTCACCGATTGTAATATAATTATGTACCTGTGTTAATGACATAGTAAAGTTTAATAATATTGTATAAGTTGGATTTATAATAAATTAATTAATGATCTAGTGAATTAAAATTCATGATGAATAATGAAGTATAGTTGTGACTGATGCTATAATCGACTTGGTTTTAACAATTATTGTAACATTACTATTTGCATGTCAATATTACTAGACAAAGATGTGTTGATCGCTAATCGTATTTGTAACATCTAATGTACCTACCACATTTTACTGCAAATAAAGATTCTATTCTATTCTATTCTATTCTAATACAAGTATAAATAGTTATATGTTTAATGAATTAGTAAGACTGTACTATATTTCTCACAAATGACATCATAAATTAAACTATTGATTATATTCTATACAGACAATACAGAAGACACGGCACATTGTTTTTAAATAGCTGGATAACTTATTTATAACAAAAACAACATTAATAATGTTTGGCTTTGACGTGTTTTTGAGAACCCCGCTCTTCTCCGAATTTCTTTGTTGACAAAATTATTGTTTATGGTTGACAAATGCGTATGGGTGCGTTCCATGTTTCACATTTTTATTTAACAATATTTCTGTCATCAATTGGAAATGGTATTAATTTGTTAATTTTGAAATTGAGTTATGTTTTGTGTAATGCTTTAATATTGTATAGGTTTAGTTGTGGTTGTCTCATCTTAATGTAATTTAGTTGTTTCACTATAAATGTATTGTATATGTATAATGTATTTATTTTTTTATTCTTTGTGGCACAAAAAATAGTAACATGTAATTATTACTATTATTATTTTTTATTTTATTTTTTCTTTTGTCACACTACTTTTTTACTCATTTACTGGGCGCATCAGAATATGCGGTGCTTTTAGCGCTGCAGTATTGTGCTGAGATGCGTACCATTTCTGGCATTATGAATGGTATTTTAAATTATTTAGTTTTAGACGCTTTATAATGATTTTTCTTTCTTTCTTACAATTAGATGACTTGCAATTTAACTTTTTTTTATATATTTTTTACAATGATATGTTTACAAAATACATTTCACACGCACAAAGCACACCTAGAGTCGGAACAAATCTTTGCGGATCACACAAATATTTGTCTCGGGTAGGGATGGATGGAACCCACAACACCAGCGTAGTTGATTACGGCTTGGCGACCGTGCACTCAAGTTGTGTTACGTTAGGTTAGCCATTATTCCATTTTCCCACACTATATTGATTCGAGAAATTATCAAGGACTATTAATAATATAATGAAGACCTTCAATGTTATTTTACACGCTTTATATTAGCTTCACTTGTATGTTTAACTTTTATGTCTGCACGTGTGGTGTAGTGGTTTTAGCGGTCGCCTCGCCGCTCTCCACTGCACTGGTGTTGTGGGTTCGATCCCCACATGGGACAAAAATGTTTGTGTAATTCGCAATTTGACCCACTTTAAACGTTCAGATTTCATTCAAATTTTGCACACCTGTCAAAGACCGAAGAAAAAGCAATGATTCGTTTTTTTTTAATTGAAAAAAACGCTCTTATAAATAAACGAAACTAAAAAGTAGAAAATAAAAAATAGTTTAAAAAAATAAAAAAACCCGCTTATTACACAGGCGTTATTCCTATTCCCGGCGTCGTTATTTTTTTTAACTGAAACTTAACTAAACCACTCCCTCTTTATTACCTAGAAGGGAGTGGCGAGTTGTAGAACACCCACACTTCACCTGTTATGTTTAGCTCTTATGTGAAAGCAGCCTATCGCCATCCACCGGTCACATTTCTAAATAAGTGCTGCAATAAAAAAAAATCCAATGAAAACAGTCAAAAAACACTTTTGGCTGGGAACCGTATCCGAAACCTCGCGGTAAGAGCGCATACGACAACACAAACAACAAGACCAACAAGGCAATATGTAGTTGAAATACATAGACCTTGATTATTTCTTGAATCAATATAGTGTGGGAAATTGGGACAATAGCTGACCGTAACTTCTATTATTATAACTAGCGCTATACACGGCTACACCCACGTGGTACCTACGTCGATAAAATGTAGCCTTCAGGTCTTGTCTAATTTTTTTTTTTATTTATTGATACAATACAAAAGAGTAAGTAAATACAGTAGTTCTGAGGTAGACAGTATCACCATAGCTATGGTATCACTGAGCCCCACACTAGGATACCAGCTGTGTTGTGGGGTACAGTCTCCTTTCATCCTATTAAATTAATGTATTAACATTTAAAAATTGCATGCATTAGAATTCTTAATAATACGTTGTTTAAACAGCAAAAAAAATATTTCGTTACTTTAACATATAGTTCTACAAAACCGAATTAACATTGATTATATCTAAATTAGGTTAATCCAGTCTTAAAGCTTAGCAAATTATACTCTTCTTCTTCGTCGTGTCGATGGCTGAGTCAAATTTTATTTTGACTTGCCATCGTGGTGAAAGGATTAGCCAATTCGCTTTGGAGAACTCGCGAATTGTCCAGGGTGCGCCGGACGTAGGGAATCGTTGTGTACGTCACTCGGGGAGGCTCCTTTCATGCACCCAATTATACTAAGAAACAGTTAAAGAAATTATGGGTCCGGCAGGATTTGAACCTGCAACCTCTGCATACCGGACAGCCACTTTAACCACTAAGCTACGGTCGCCTCTTCGTTAGGACTCTAACGACGGAACTTCAAGAAGTGACGTAACAACGTAATTAAGAAATTTCTTTTTTACACAAAAAGCTACTACATGTATTTTAATGAAATTTGGCACACGTATGTACAAATACAAATACAAAAAAATAATAATAATAATACAAAGCCTTATTAGGCACGTTACCCGCATTTGACATTGATGCGGAAGTATTTTTTGACGCATAACTTTTAAAAATTTTAGTTCTATTTTTCTTTCAGCTGTACATAGTATGATTTTGTTTTTTATTATTGAATTTTTGATGTCTATAAAATAAATTTTCTTGTTAAATGTAAGTTATTAAATAAATATTTCAATACAATTAATCTTTATTTTGTTCTCTTACACACTACATAGGAAAACAAATCGAGACAATACAAGCAATAATTTTATACCAATTCTCTACTCAATCTAAATATGTGTAGGAAACTGGCATCTCTACTAGGAGACCTGTATGACACTCTAGACAAATAGCTTATATACTAAGAAACAGTTCATATTTTTATTAGAAAATTATACTAAGAAGCAGTTGAACAAATTATGGCAACGGCAGGCAGAACACATCCACGCATGAAATTCATACAAAATTGTCCAATTTATGATTCTAGCTTCCGATCGCTTTACGTAAAATACTATTTTTCAGCCAACTTTGTTAAACTAAAAGCTGACACACAATTTATTGGGAATAGGCTCGGCGAATGTGGTCGAAACAAGGTCGAACTCAAATCAATGACAAGAACCCTTGAAGTAAGGTTTTGTTATTTTAAAAATAGCATTAGCGGTGCTCAATTGAGATATTATTTTTATGAAGGTCTGTGTTCTCCCAGACCGCGAGCATTCGCTTGTATTGTCGTATTTGTTCAAGTGTTCAAGCACTCTTTGGGGCCTATGGAAATAAATGATTTGATTTGATTTGATTTATTTTATTCGGTTTATCTTATACAGGGTGTATTTTTGAAACGGGGCAGTAAGGGCAAGTACCTTAACCGTTGCAGTTACAGCAAAACGTTCTTAAAAGACCTTCCCTAACTTTTTAGGACATTTTGAACTGCATTCACAGATTTTTTAAAAAACTTACAGTTAGCAAAAAAAATGCAAAAAGTTCAAAATTTTTTTTTTTATGCCAATCGATTCTATTTAATGTGGGGATCAAAAAACTCTATGGGACCATTTTAGCTTTCAGTACTAGAAAAGACAGAAATCGCCAATAACGTTTCCCATACATTTCGGCAACAGAAACGAATTTCTACGATGGTCTAACTTTTTGTTATGGCCTGGAAGTGGGTAGAATTGACTGTAAAGTAAATAAAAAGAATTTTTACCCTCAAATTTCGAATTTGATTCGAAAATCTGTGTGTTATACTTAGTTTCAGCTGAGAAACTTCGTATGAGTTATTAATTAAGGATTTTCGCTAAAATGTCTTCTAATCGTGAAAAAATTGACTTTTAGAAGCGTATTTTGAAAGAACCCTGCAATTCTAGGTTTTTCAAAAGATTTGTAATAACCTTTCTTGTTGGCACATGCCGCAACGGATACTTATTGCGGTACCACACTAATGCAGCTCTCGCATTTCGATTATTGACAAAATACGCTTCTAATAAGTCAATTTTTTCACGATTAGAAGACATTTTAGCGAAAATCCTTAATTAATAATTCATACGAAGTTTCTCAGCTAAAACTAAGTATAACACACAGATTTTCGAATCAAATTCGAAATTTGAGGGTAAAAATTCTTTTTATTTACTTTACAGTCAATTCTACCCACTTCCAGGCCATAACAAAAAGTTAGACCATCGTAGAAATTCGTTTCTGTTGCCGAAATGTATGGGAAACGTTTTTGACGATTTCTGTCTTTTCTAGAACTGAAAGCTAAAATGGTCCCATAGAGTTTTTTGATCCCCACATGAAATAGAATCGATTGGCATAAAAAAAAATTTTTTGAACTTTTTGCATTTTTTTTGCTAACTGTAAGTTTTTTACAAAATCTGTGAATGCAGTTCAAAATGTCCCAAAAAGTTAGGGAAGGTCTTTTAAGAACGTTTTGCTGTAACTGCAACGGTTAAGGTACTTGCCCTTACTGCCCCGTTTCAAAAATACACCCTGTATATAAAATTCTCGTGTCACAATGTTAGTAACCTTACTCCTCTGAAACGGCTTAACTGATTTTTACCAAATTTTATATGCATATTCAGTAGGTCTGAGAATCGGCTACTATCTATTTTTATACCCCTAAGTGATAAGGGTTGTTCACCCTTAACATTTTTTTTTTAATTTTTGGTTAATTTTTTTGTTTTTATTTTCTATAATGTAATGTGGCATTAAAAAATACATACAACCCAAAATTTTTACCCTTTTATCACCAACCCCTATTTTTTAAAAGCCATTTTAGTAACCTTAGCGCTTTTGACAATCTGTCGAGTCAGATTGTTTTATATATTTTATTCGAATTATTTTATTTTATTTTCAATTTTTCGGGATATTTCCAGCCAGAACATGCATTCGTTGTTCGTATTTGTTGTTAGTATTTGTTGTTAAATCAGCCACAGTTAACAACATCTGTGAAATTTTGGCTGTCTAGCTATCACGTTTCACGAGATACAGCCTGGTGACAGATGGACTGCGTAGTCTTTATAATAATAATAATAATAGAGTGCCGCTTTTACCCTTTGGTTACGGTACCCTAAAAACACACGACTTCTGACTAATAAGGATAAGGAATATACAAAATATTCTTCATCCTATTGGTCGACTATCAAACTGACACCCGCACTGAATCTTTATTATTCCACTAAGGTGGCAAACAAGCATATAGCCCACCTGATGGTATGCAATTTACCGCAAGAATTATGTATTTATAGTAATTAAATAAACTATTTTTTGCCGTATATTATATTAAATAACAACCTATGGATCTGAGACGTGGTCGCTTAAGATGGGTGCCTTCGATGGTGATGGAAGCTCAGATTCACACAGCGAGCCATTGCTCGCTGTGTGAATCAAAAAAAAGAGCTATACCTGGTGTTTCCCTGATCGAACCAGAAAAGAGGAGATCTGTAGGCGAACTAAAGTTACCGACATAACTTACCAGATTGTAAAGCTGTAGTGGCAATGGTCAGGACACATAGCTCGCAAAACAGATGACCGTTAGGGCAGAAAAGTTCTTGATTGGCAGCCACGAACCGGCAGGCGCAGCGTGGGTCGCCCCTAGGCAAATGGACGGATGATATAGAGATCACGGGGAGTCGCTGGCTTCAGGCGGCCCAAAACCCGGCGTTGTTGTAGCGGCAATTAGGTGAGGCCTATGTCCAACAGTGGACAACGTTAGGCTGAGATGTTGATGATGATATGAAATAATGATGAATTACGAACACATAAGACCAGTTATCTATATATAATATATTAAGCAAACGTTAGTTAAGGTCATTGAGGAGTCAATATTTAAAAACTTCAATATTTGTAGATAGATGACGCTAGAAAATTACAACGATAGAATCCAAAGAGTACTTAATCAATATAGAGAGGAAATGAAAGGAAATAGCTATGCAAATAAATCTGCCTAAAACTCTCAGGTGATTTGACAACTTGTTTTTAATAATAAATATAAAAATTAATTCTTTATTTCGGACAACAAAAATCCATTGGGTTAGTTTACAAATCTTACATGCTAGTGTTAGTTACATTTTCCTATTTGGTATTTTCTTTTTAGAAGGACACGCAATGGAGAAGTCGCAGTTGATAGTCCTTTTATATGACGTGCAAAGCCGGCGCTCTTTCATATTGGCCGCGAGGGAGGCCTGACAAAGACGCCTCCGGTTGGTTCATTGCTCTGAAATATAATCCTTGCCGACATGTAAATGGTACCACCATTAACCATTTTAGTGCTGATTTACGACTAAAGTACAGCTAGAGATAATTATGCAAATACGGTTGTAATATGACTGTAGTTTAAGAAATGGTGAAATCGAGGCTTAGTTCCGACAGTGACACATTACATAACACCACGCCTATATTACCTAGCTGGGTGCGGCAGAGGTGTACAACACCCACACTTCACTTGTTAAGTTTTGGTCCCATGGGATATGGCTGAGCCTATTATTGCCATCCTCCGGGCACAATTCCAACTCCTTCTGACGGGAATATCCCAAATAACACTACTCCCAACTCGGAAATCGAACCACGTATGAAATAAAATTACGCCTAAATGTCGCACTACGATATTTCTTTCTTCCTACGTCAACAGTAACGACAGATCAGTTACGTACGCGTAAAAGACTAGATTCTACGTATGCCTACTGCGCCAATGATTTCAGGACCACCAAACCGATAGTAGACGAAATATACAAACAAAGTAGCGGGTGAAAGTTGGTCTCCAATCAGACGACCTTGACGTTTCGACGCCAAACATCTTTCTCAAACCTGTTTCAACCATTCATCCAAATAAAAATAAGTAAAACAATGATTGCAGTGAAACCTGTTTTTGTACGAGTTTTTGGTAAGCTATTGTGACCGAGCTGGATGGCGGCACCACCGTCTCACCTTTAACCTGCCGCCAAATAGAAGTGCTTGTACTGTGTTTCAGTTTGGTGGTGAGATCAGGCCCTGAAATTACTGGCATATGAGGCATAACACCGTAGTCCTTAGAAGCGATGCATCTACAATCTGCTTATTAACACGCTTATCTATCGCTTATCTTGGAATCTAATAAACCGGTTTTAATGAAAATTGGTGTTGGTATAGATCAATATCCTAGGAATAACATAGTTTATCGACGTACGATACGTTCGGAGCCGTGAAACAAAGCTAGTTTCGTCGTAAGAAAATTAAAAAAACTAGAAAAATATAGAAAACCAAACTAAAAAATTGAAAACAAATTTTAATTATTTTGAATTAGGAATAGCGTAAAAAATTCTAACAAATATAAATGAATAATAGTGTTACGAAAAAAAATACGAAAAAAATTAATAATACGAAAAAAAATATTTCAAAAAAGCGTGGGGTGCTTTTTAAGATATTATCGAAATGATAATCCTTCTTCTCATGTCTGTCAATGAAATATTTTTAACTATTGACCCATGCACCCAACGCTTTTTTTAAAATATTTTTTTTTTCTTACACTATTTATTAGATTTTTTTACACTATTCTTAATTTTCAAATTGTAATAATTTTTACAATTTATTTCTATTTTTTAGTTGGGTTGCATTGTCATCGGCCTTTGACAGGAGTGCAAAATTTGAATGAAATCTGAACGTTTAAAGTGGATGAAAATAAGTAGCGTCCAAAGGAGTCGGTTACATACAAACATACAAGTGAAGCTAATATAAAGTAAAAAGTACAAGAATCCGTCAAAATAAAAAGGGACAAAAAACAATGCAGTAAGATCTGGTTTGGTATGAAACTATGAATCACGAAACTGGCTCTGCCGTGTTGTACCTTGATCTTGAACGGTTCAAGCCGATGATGGCCGGACAAGGCCGAATGAGTGTTATTTCCAAGTTGAGGGTAGATTGCCGAGCGCTGCGTTTTCATCCTAACGTAACGGTTTAACGTTAATATTATTAAGTTTGTATCTATCTTGTCTATCAAAAATTAGACAACGGGTTTAAATCGCGTAATTATTATTAAGGTAAATAAATAACTACTAGAAAATCTAGAATGATACCATAGCATTTTAAAATATTAAAATTGCTAGCACAAAGGCTGCATTTTGTGAAACCTCAAATGACGTCCAAAATGACGAATCGATGATTAAAGTAATTATAAATCGATTAGCACTGATCGATTTGATTCGTAGAACGATTTGAATCGGCCAATTGTATTGCTATCAAATAATAATGGTTGGTTAGGATGAAATAAAGGATGAGAATTTTAGAAAAAAAACCGGCTTCAATTATAAAAAATGCACTAAAAGTGAGAAATACTTAAGTAATATTCAACGTCTCGCCTCATCCGTGTATAACTTGAAAGAATACAGTATACGGCCTTAAGGTGCCTATATTTAAAGAATTATCCCCGTACTTCTAACCGCTCAGGAGTTGTACCTTCCAACGTCAAAAGTCAAAAGTCAAAAGTCTTTATTTGCTTACTAAGTGTACAGTTAGGTCTTAAATATTAGAATACAGATCTTGATAACTTAGTAGCCCTTTTCAGGCGTTGCATAATTCGATAACTCAGTGGGAGTCACAACACACAGTAATATTTAGAAAAAATAACATAAAACACAGTTTTATAAATCTTAAATCTAAACAAATAATAGTTAATTATAATACTGTTAAAATAACTTAAGATGTTTCAATTAGAATTTTACATTTAAAATATTCGTCAATAGAATAAAAACATCAGCTCAGCAACATGAAATGCTGACTGCTAGATGCAAATATTCGAGTAGCTTTTGTAATATACAAAAATCAATATAGAAGCCTTTAAAATTTGAGGGTTACCCTCGATTTTTCTAGATCCCATCATCTGATCGTGACTTGACTTGACCAGTATACTCTCTCAGAAAAAAAAAATTCTTAAATCGTGTCAGGCGTCTTCGATTTGAGAACCTCCTCCTTTTTTTGAAGTCGGGTACGGCCAGTATCGGCCACTGCCAGGTGGACTGCTCGTCCCTTCATACGTCGTTTACAATATAATATCTTGGACAAAGGGTAAATGCAGCGATAGCCGAGTGGGAGACCGCAGGACTGCGAAGTCAAAGGTCTCGGGTTCGAACCATCGGCACACACCTCTGTCAATAAATCGTTAAGATTCGTCTTTTCGAAGATATGTGTGTATTTATCATATTTAAATTATCGCTCGCTAACGGTGAAGGAAAACAACATGAGGAAACCTGTATGCTTGAGAGTGCCTAAAATGTGCTCGAGGGTGTGTGAAGTCTACCAATCCGCACTTGGCTAGCGTGGTGAACTATGGCCTAACCCTTCTCATCATGAGAAGAGGCCCGAGCCCAGCAGTGGGACGTGTAATAGATATGCTGCTATTATAAAGGGTAAAATGATTATACGCACTTGCAAATTGCACTTAGAGTGCTGCATGTCGATAACCGAGGGGAAGCGAGATGCAACACTTATTGCATAGCGATATCTCTGTCTAGCGAAGGTTTATATAAACCTGTATGCTGCACTGTCAATGTCCGGAACTGGTTTCAGAATTGTAGAAAAATATTGTTGATAATGCTTCATAGGTTTAGTGGTTAATGTTTGCTACTGTTGATTGTGTGTCTTGGGTTCGAGCTAACATTTTTTGGGTATTATCGGTTTGGTTGTTATAGAAATATTGAAAAATCGGTCTAGGAAAAATGTTTCTCGTCATAAGAATCTTGCAAATGTAAGCGAATATGCATACGAAAATACTTTTCAGTGAAGATACATAAATCAAAAACTATAGATAAAAAATATAGATGATTAAGTGATGAACATTGCAGTTTTTAGGGTTCCGTAGCCGAATGGCAAAAAACGGAACCCTTATAAATTCGTCATGTCTGTCTGTCTGTCTGTCTGTCTGTCTGTCTGTCCGTCCGTCCGTATGTCACAGCCACTTTATTCCCAAACTATTGGGACTACACAATTGAAACTAAGTAGGTAGATGTATTCTGTTAACCGCTTTACGATTTTTACACAAAAAAAAAATATTAATATTAGAGGGGGGCTGCATACATTGAACTGAAACAATTTTATTTTTTTTTCATTCTACCTATACGTGTGGGTTGTCTATAGATAGGTCTTTAAAAATTACATTGAGGTTTCTAGAACCATTTTTTTTCAATGTCAATCGTTCCAAAGATAGACACTTTCAAAGTGCTAAAATGAGTGTCCCCCCCACTCTAACTTTTAAACCACAGGAGTGAAAAATCTAAAAAAAATATATATTATAGATCTTAATAAAAACTTTCAACCAAAATTGTTTTGAATGAGATACAGTCGGCAGTTTTTGAGATATAGCACTTTTTCAGCAACCGCAAATTATAACTTTGTTATTGATACAAATTGCATAAAACACTATGAAAAACAAAGTTATTTTTGCTGGCGAATAAATGTTGGTATTTTGGCTATTTGTCGGTAATCGGTACGTTTAATGTTGTTACGACTAGTCGTAGCCTAGCCTAGCTACGGAACCCTATTGCGCGTGGCCCGATACGCACTTGGCCGGTTTTTTTACGGAGAATATAATATAATTATATTAACCTTATAGCGAGGGCTGGGCTTGATTTCCGGATTCATGGCAAAGTGTTATTAGTGAACTTGCCCTCAGGAAATTCACAATAGCAGCACGGAGTTGAAATTGTGCCGGGTAAATGGCGATAGGCTTACCCCCTATCCCATAGGCCCTAAACAATAGGTGAAATGTGGCTATTGTACATATGTGCCACACCCTTCTGGGTAATATAGGCGTGATGATATGTTATTTTCAATGTATGTACTAGGCGCCCAGCTTCGTAAGGATATTAACAAGTAATCTACGGTAAATGAATGGTGATCAATACCTCTGTGCGCGGGGAAGTCCAGTCGCATATTCTCGGAAGGTGCCATAATGTTTCATTTATCAATCGAATCAATCAAGCCGAGTACAGTGGGCCAACGAGTTAGCTATGCAGGGCAAAAACTTCTAAGTCATAGTAAAGACTTACTACACCAGTCATTGATAAGTGAGTTACATATCTAAATAGTAGGTATACGTATACTACACCTTTAAATATGTAGTTCACACATGCATAACTATTGCAGTCAGTTTTCACGATGGCGTAGAAGTTTTTGCCCTGCATACCTAATTGCTTGGCCCACTGTACACACCTAACTTCTTTTCTTTGCGTGTCAATGGAAAACACATAGAAATGCATGATATTTAAATTTTATTTGACCAAAGCTTTGCCACAAGAACGGCATTATCGGTAGCGCTCCACAGGTCGTCTATGGCAGGGCTGGGCAAAATACATGTATTGCTTTAATTGAAATACAAATTACAAGATACTTTCGGGCATGTATTTAAAATACCAAATACAAAATACTTTTACGTCCTGTATTTGAAATACAAAATACAAAATACAGTATATGTGCTGTTTTTATTTAAAATACAAAATAAAAATTACAAAATACACACAGGTAATGTAAATAGTTCTGCTAACTAACCCGCACTTGGCCAGTGTGGGGTGGATTATGACCTAACCTTTCTCATATCATAACGAGTTCTTTAGATGATCCCAAGTTTTATAAGACTTTCAAAAAGGAGGAGTTGATGGATGAAATTTTTTGCACCCAGGTTCTCAGAATCATTCAATCATTCATTTACACCCGTTGATTTTACCGCCAAATCAATGTCAAATGTCAAATTTTGACGGTCACACGGCTACCGATCAACCTATACTTTGCCAGTATAAGCTGGTCTTGCATGCACGGGGAGCCTGTACAACGCGAGACCATCTTAAACTGGAATTGTATAGGTTAATGTGTAGCCGCCTGTACAGTACAAGCGCAGTGTTACCAACTCAAGATTGCCTTATTTAACAGTCGCCTTACTGCTTGCTGAAGCTTTCGACCGATATTTTCAGAAGAAAGCACGTTCTGATCATGGTGTATTTCTTATAATGTATTCTGAGACCATAAGTATTTAAAATACTAAATACTAAATACTCCACTGTCAGGTATTTAAAATACGAATTAGAAATTACATTTATAGGAAGTAATTAAAATACAAATACCAAATACGTATTTGTATTTTAATTACGTATTTCAATTACAAGTATTTCAAATACTGCCCAGCCCTGGTCTATGGTACATGTGACATAAAGGGCATGTAAGAAGGTGAGACATCGTTTGGGGACTGGCACCGCATTCACAATCGGCGAAGTCTGCATAGCCCCAGACTTCGCCGATTGACATACACACCTAACAAACGAAGGCCAATGGACGCGTCTTTGGTCTAATTTCTTACCGGTTCTAATTTTAGTAATTTAATTGTGAACAATAAAGAATTAAGAATTATGTCCAATGAAGGTATGCCAGTTAAATTATGCCAAAATATAAAGAACCTAGGCGTAGGCGAATGAAGGTTACCGACATAGCTCAGCGAGTCGCTAAGCTGAAGTGGCAATGGGCCGGACACATAGCTCGAAGGACAGATGGCCGTTGGGGCAAGAAAGTCCTAGAGTGGCGGCCACGACGCGTGGGACGTCCTCCCGCTAGATGGACGAACGATCTGAACAAGATCGCGGGGAGTCGTTGGTTTCAGTCGGCCAAAAACCGCGCGCTATGGAAATCGATTGGTGAGGCCTATGTCCTGCAGTGGACGTCCCTAGGCTGATGATGATGATGATGATAAAGAACCTATATGGGGTAAGCCTATCGCTATCCACCGGGCAGAATTTCAACTCCGTGCTGCTATTGTGAATCACCTGACGGACAGTTCACAAATAGCAGCTCCCATACGCTAACCATCGAGGCAGTTCTTATTCTGTGTCGTTTTAATTATTATTCACAAAAACAAGAATGTTTTGTTACTATTGTAACAGGCATATTATTTTCAATAGTTAACAGGTTCTACAGTTTATCTATGTTTTTTTAATTATCATATTATTTTTGTCTAATTAATAAACGTTTTATTTGTGTCAAGTAACTTGCGATAAGCGGTTCAACTACCTCTGATCTACCTACTTATTAGAGATGGTCCGACTAATTGGTAATTACTAATGTGGCCGACTAGTCGGTGTAACCGATTAGTCAGCGAAACCCATTATTAGATTCAGGTAAATTTAGATATAGATAGATAGATAGATAAAACTTTATTTGCATACCATTCCATTACAAACTAAAGATAACTATTTAAAGATAATAACAATATGCAAAGGGCGGCCTTATCGCTTGACGCAATTTCTGCCAGGCAACCTTTGGATGGACAGATTGAAAAGTGAAAGCGTGGTAGTTTCAGGGTGTGTGGAACTTAAAAACATTTTTAATTTTTTAATTGATATATTTAAAAACTCTTAAATATTTATTATTAATTATTATATTAATAATTCTTAAATATTTTTGATTGTTCGTCGCACCACCCCTAGAATATTCATCCGGTTCTACCCGGTTCTGGGAGAACCGGCTATTAGAAAGAAAATATAATGTTTATTATAATGGGTGTTACTATAACTTATTACATTTATTACGTTCTAAAATGAAAATTAGAGGTTTTAGTTAGAAGTTTTTTGTTTTTAAAATCACGTATTAGTTAACACTGTTGGTTGGTATGGTCCCTTATTTTTAAAAGCTTTAGATCAGTATTAGAAACAGGATCGCATGGCATCATACAAATAATTTTCTAAAAGAGAATTATATTTCTTGCTAGCAATTTTCTTTCTAACCGAATGAGGATCACAATTTTACCTATCCTATTTATAATTCCTTTATTTCATATTCTTTGTTACGTTACCATATCAAATTATTAATAACTAGCGACCCGCCCCGGCTTCGCACGGGTACAATAGGTACTGATACTAAATACACTACAGAAAAACTGTTAGGTTAGTTTTTTTTTTACATAATATCATCTAATTTTGTCCTATTTTTATGTATTATTTCTTCTTTATTATTACGCAAAATTTTTACATTAGGATCAAGATCATCCGAAACTTTAAAAGGACCATCATACACATTGTCAAACTTATTTCCAGTTTCATTTTTAACCAACAATAAATCGTCTTTTTTATACATAACAGGTTTCAAATATTCATCAAATTTACATTTCCTTAACAATTTAGTTTTAATTAAATTTTGTCTTGCTTCACATACCTTTTGTAATCGAAACTTTAATTCTAATGGATAACTTTCTACATTATATAATGGCTCAACAGTACAATTTTGTAAATTTCTAGGAATGTTACACACTTTTCCAAATACAAGCTCATAAGGAGTATAATTTGTCGACGAATGTACAGAAGTATTATAGGAGTAACACCAATGGGGAAGCCAATCACTCCAATAATTACTATTATTATCTGTTTGAATTCTCAAAAATGCATTTAGTGATTTATGAGAATTTTCTAACGCTCCAATGGACTCAGGGCCGTCTTAAGTCAATTTTGCGCCGGGGTGCGAGAATCAGCCTGCGCCCTCGTTTTTTTTTACTTTTTGTGTAGTAATGCGGTATGACAAGCGCCGAAAGGGTAATAAAAGAAAAACAATATTATTGTTGATGATTTTTTTTTTGCTTGCACATACATATTTGTCGTAAAGAACTAACAAGTACATATATAAAACTGTGCAATGGAGTTAAGTTCAATGAAATATCAAAAAAATCAGCGCTTGAAAAGCGCCCCCTGACGGTACGCGCCCGGGTGCAAAGCACCCCTTGCATCCCCTGGTAAAGACGGCCCTGAATGGACTCATGATATCAGCACAAGCAATTGTTTGTTTAATATTTAACAATTTACAAACCTCGGTCATAGTATTAGAGATGAACTCGGTTCCCCTGTCCGAAGCAATTGCCCGTGGAATACCATACCTTAATATAAAGTTGTCGACGAAGGCTCGAGCCACACTTACACTATCTTTCCTAACTAATGGATATGCTTCTACATACTTAATTCACATTGCAATGTGAGTATATACGAGTTACCATAATAATCCTTATCTAAGGGCCCAACTATATCTAAAAATATTTTATCAAACGCAGACTGCGCAGTCGTAGTAATAACCATGGGTTGCTTAGTATGTAACGAATGCTTTTGTTTTCGGCATTTGTCACATTTACTGACAAATTTTGCCACATCCTCAGACATTTTTGGCCAAAAGTAGTACTTCTTTATATTATTTATCATACGCCTAGTACCTGCGTGCCCACTCGTGGGAAGCAAGTGAAAATCATTAAGTACTACTCGCTTATCGTCATCACTTATTATTCTTTTTATATTTTTTATAATATAAATTTGCGGGCCGGTCCAATTTTCATTCCTACACGATTTGGTAAACCATTTTATATATTTATCATTTTATATATTTATCATTTCATTTATTGATAGTCTTCTACAAACAGATTCCAAATCTCTCATAAAAGCTATTGAGAACATGGGTCTATATTAAATTGACATCTTAGATGGTACATAAATAAAATAATTTTCTTGAAAATATTTTATTTTTGGTTTTAATAAACAAGTAGAAATAATTAATTCAGTACAGTTATTCGGTTTCTTAAGAATTTCGACGACTTTCGGTTGATCAGACCGATCACCTGTCTTGTTCTTATCGACCAATGAACTGGTATTTAATTGATTTTTTGCCATACTTCTAGTCATGACATTTAAAACATTTTGGTTAATATCTTTTAGCTCATCTGATGAACGGCGTAAAATAACTCAAACAAACGTCTGTTTCTCTAGTATTTAAAAAATTTAACGGAATTTTTCCTTCCTTAGGCTTTACTAAAATTGAAGCTAAAAATAAACCTTCACATAATTGTTTAGGCATGACGACGCATTCATCTTGCAAGTTCGTCTGCACTAAATATATTACTTCACATCTAGCGGGTATTGTCATGTAAGATTTTTTTTCCCAGTTGCCCCATTTGTAATGGGATACTAACCGGTACATTATTATTAATTGTTAGAACATTCTGTTCAAAATCTAAAATACAATTGAATCTACTTAAAAAATCTTGACCTAAAATGCCATCAGTTCTCCAAGAAAAGTTTTTAAACACATAGAACTTATGCTAAAACTCTAAATTATTTGTAACTTAATCTTAAATAAACAAAGCCATCGCTATTCACGTGTCCTGCTATACCATTTATCTTTATGCGCTCAATATGGAATGGAATGTTCCAGTTCTCTAACACCTCCTGCCTAACTATGGATAGTGACGCGCCGGTATCAAGTAACCAACTACGCGACACTTCAAAAACATTTAAATTAATTGAGTTAATATCAGGGCCGTCTTAAGTCTATTCTGCGCCGGGGTGCGGGACTCAGCCTGCACCCTCGTTTTTTTTTTTACTTTTAGTGTAGTTGTGTAGTAATGCGGTATGACAAGCGCCGAAAGCGTAATAATTTTTTTTTTATTGTTGATGACTATTTTTTTTGCTTGCGCATACATATTTGTCGTAAATAAATTGTATATAAAACTGCAATGGCGTTAAATTTAATTAAATATCCAAATATTCAGCGCTCGTCGCCCCTTGCACCCCCTGGTAAAGACGGCCCTGGTTAATATTTTGACAGTAATATTGTTCATGCACGAAAAAACATATTAACAGTTTCAGTATTATTCCTTCTTTCTGAATTATGATTATCTTGGTTCATGTTACCTTAACTAGTAACGTTAACCTGATGCTGCTGTGGCTGTCTAGCCGGGCGACGATATGTTGCGTGGCCAAGAAAACCACCACGCCCGCGGTAGTAAGATGAACTACCAAAGTTACGAGTTCCGCGTGAAGCACCGAGAATTACCGGTCCCTCTAAAATTACCTCTATCATAATTGCTATGATAATTACCACGCTGAAAACGATTTGACTTACCTCGGTTTTGATGGAAGCTCATTACTCGCGGTTCCTCTGCATGTGGAGCCATCTCATCCAACGCACCCTGGACGGCATCCTTTAAAGTGCTATAATTTTGTGCTGCTATAATTGTACTGAGTCGACCGTTACGCAGGCCATCGGAAAATCTTTTAATCGCCATACGCTCATTTATTGGATTCAAAGTTTTATATGCACTAGAGTCACCGCTAGCCTGAGTAATAGTCATGTGTCCACTATACCAAAACGTAACTGAAAACGGGTATCATCTCTGTAACGTACAGTATCGGTATTAAAATAGTTACCAACGGTTATCAGGTATTAGAATAAAACTATGTAGTAACTACCGAATCACTGCGTCCCCGCGTCAACGAAGTTTGAAAACCGAACCCACATCATATCTTATAACTAAATAACTGACAACCAAAACCAACTGAATCCACGCAACCGATCAAAACTAACTAACTTATCTATCTCTCTCTTACAAGTGATAATATCGCATGTATAAAAGAAAAGGGGCGAGAGCGGCGCAAACCATTCAAGGTTATTATTATAAGGGCAACTAACTTGGATACAGTAATACCAAATAATACCTACCTTAGCTTAAAACGTTTGTAAACAAACGCTATAGCTAGAATAACTGTAGTAACTGTACCTAAAATACCGGTATTTGGCAACGGTTGTCTATACTGGTATTGTATCACCATACCGGTGTAATACCGGTTACCAAAAATATCTAATAACGCCCATGACTACTGAGTAATGGTTAAATCTACAAATAACTGCTCCAGCTCCTTACCTAGTCCTCGATACTCCTGTTATTTTGTCTCGCATTTTGCAGCTTACTCTGGATCGATGTGTCTGATTTTTTGGGTAACAATATGTTACGCATGTCACTTATTAATTCTGCAACAGATTTATCTTCTTCTTCGTCGTGTCGATGGCTGAGTCAAATTTTATTGGTTCAATAAGGGGCCACTGTTATGGCGCTCTCGTCGGCGTTCATGAGCGCCTCTCTTGTGCAGATGGAAGGGGCATTATGGACAGTCAGTAAGGTGTTGAAGGTTTTGACTTGCCATCGTGGTGAAAGGATTAGCCAATTCGCTTTTAAGAACTCGCGAATTGCCCAGGGTGCGCCGGACGTAGGGAATTGTTGTGTACGTCACTCGGGGAGGCTCCTTTCATGCACCCCAAACAGATTTATAATTATTACACATGCGCAGCTTGGCGCTTTCAGATATACGGGACATTAAAACAAATTGTATCAATTGCTTTTTGCCACTATCCTCAATTATTGAGTCATGCATCTCGATATTTGCAATTAAACGTTTAGTCGTCTCAATATCACCTGTCATAATTGGCAATAACGCATTGGCAGTTTTTAGCTCAAACCTCTCCATGGTGCTTTTCGTACACTCCTCTGTACTATCCGAACAAAGCAGAACAATTTTTGTATACATTTTATTGATATTCAATAACAACTCTGTACCAAAATCTGTACTTCATTACAATTTCTTTATTTTTTATCTTAAAATCAATAACCCTTTGTAAAGAACAAAATTGCTCATTTATATCATTAGCTTCTTTTAATCTAGTCTCTCTAAGGGCCTTATTATGATAAGGCCCTTACTATCTTATTATCTTACTAGCGGATTACGAGCGGATTCAAAGCGGAGCGGGCGCGCAACGGATTCGTTGCGGGCGCGCAACGTACACGCCGCGCATTCGCAGCGAATTCGTTGCGGACGCGCGGTGTGGACGCCATTTTGTACTGTCTCGTACAAACGCCAGCCAACCAACTTAATAAAATATTTTTTTCAAATGTCAAATCATTTTGCATCATAACGGATTCTTGTGGGATTTTATCTTGCTTAAATATTTTATGTTTGTTTTATGGTAGGTAGGAACGAAATTATTTAGGATTATTTTTTAATCGTTTGCAAAACAACACAAATTAGTCGCTCTCTTCCATTCGATTAATTGATAATGGATCTTCCCAAATTCGTCGATGCTTTCGTTTTCGTCGCCGGCGTTTCCGAAGTAACAAAGCCAACAGCAGTGTTTCCTCGTTGGAATCAATTTTGTTACTGAGTGTATTGTACGTCGTAAATTCGCTACAAACACGCGACGAAAACGTAGCGTATTCGCCACGCGTCCGCGACGTCTCCGCTGCGCAGCCGCTGCGTGTTCGCGACGCATTCGCTGCGCGCCCGCTCCGCTTTGAATCCGCTCGCAATCCGCTAGTATGATAAGGCACTAACAGTAGGTGACCTTCGACTCGGTCCTAATTTAGTAAGGTACTCTTTAATGTACTTCAATTTATTCACTATCTCTTGAGCCTCATTTGCCATAACAATTATATATTCTTCACAATAGTGTGACATTAAAAAGAAAAAAACGTTAACGTTTCGACGCTATACGTTCTAAGATTATTATAATTACGAGTTACATTTTTTTTTATAGATACCGTAACCGCACTTTTTACCGCACGCACTTATTCTGGCACTGATCGCTCCTTACGCATTTCGCACTTATACGGGTGAAGTTCCTGTAGCAACACCAGCAGCGGCCTGTCTACGAAACAAGCTCATTGACCTCCTCAGCTCGAACTCATTGACTCTTCTCTCTATCCATTTTCTATGACATTTCCTATAGTATCGCATCAGCAATGCCACTCCTCCAACAACCAACACAACGAAGATAAATATCAATATATAGTTGGTTTTACTCGCATGCTCTATCAGCTGGTCCGAAGTAGCCGAATTTCCAGCACCGTTTTGCGCTATCACGACCTCTGGCTGCTTAGATTGTTCCTTGCCCATATTGGTCCATATCGCCACAAAAAACTCGCGAAAAATAGTTCAAATCTACGAAAGTTGAGTCCGATAGTAACAAAACGTTTATAAGTAATAAAATCATAATTAGTCTTGTAACTGCACAAATCACTCAATGTTTATAATTACGACTCCTTTTATGGAACATCACACCGAGCCTGGCAGGGTCGCCATATAAAGGTTCGGTTCGGGTGACAAGTGGAAACAACTGTATAGCTTGAAGTACGGTTTATTAGTGAATACTTTCTTATAATTAATACATACATTGTTTATAATAACATAGCCTAAATCTAGGGAAGAGCATGACATCATCATCACATGACATTACACTATACTGTGAACGTTGTATATAAAAACACAGCGGCCCGCTCCGGATTCGCACGGGTATAAAATATATAGCTTATGTCACTCACTGAAGAAATGATTAAAATCGATCCAGTAGTTTTGATTTATTCATTACTACCCGTGGCCCGCACGCGTTAAATTTGGAGTAAAACAATTCCCCTTTCCCTATACCATGAAGATTTACTGCTATCTTTGGAATATTCACACAGAACATTTTTAATTATTTACTTTTTACATTTCTCAGCTCTATGTCTATCCCGAAGCTGACTGAGTCGAGCTTTACTGGCGATTCTCTGTCCCTCTGAACAGGCTCGCTGCTGCCACCCCGACTGGCCGGTACGGCCGCAAACGCTTCGTCCCGCAATTTTTAAATCTGTAATATCTTCGAAAATATTTATTTAAATCGCATGCTGTAAAGGGCAATTTTAATCTACATTAAATGCACAACGTATCTAATGTATTTTATTGGATGAGGAATGATACTGTATCGTTTAAAATAGCTTGGTAAATAACTCATTTTTTTTTGTAATATGTAAAAGATAAAAAATGGTTACTGTGGGTTATCCTTAGGAGATAAACAAATGCTGTTGCGGACTTTTTTATTCAACTTTTTAAGATATATAATTCTGTAGTACATAAATTTGATCTATCTCGTAAGGTTTAGCCAGCGTTTGCAATGTAAGCGTAGAAAAATATGTTTGTTACGACATCACATTACAAATCTTTAAATTTCTCGGCTTTTCTCTACTATAATATGCAATATAATAAGCATACATGAAAACCTTCCTCTTGAATCACTCTATTCATTAAAAAAAACCGCATCAAAATCCGTTGCGTAGTTTTAAAGATCTAAGCATACATAGGGACATAGGGACAGAGAAAGCGACTTTGTTTTATACTATGTAGTGATTTACAATTTGTTACTTGAAACCGGTTCTACCCGGGTACCCGGTTCTGGTAACGTTCTAGAACCGGGTATTACAAATCCGCAACCGGACTCAGCTCTCCATGTCCTACCCACCTCATTCAGAAGTAGTACTTCCACACCCTTCTGTCACACAATCTTGTAGTTGTCACTAAGAAGAAGCTTATAATATTGTCTAACTTAACATAAATATTTATTAATAACTAATAATTAATTGGATAACGAAATATTAAGCAACTAAACCTATAGAAATAGAGGCGTTCGGTTTATGTTTCGGTACCAAGTTCCTGTAATTTCTACGTGTTTTTTTCCGCGCTGTTACCGCACCGGTTAATCAGAAAACGGTCTTATTGTTATGACTAATTCGGTTGTTTAATATGCGTCATAAAAAAGGTAAATAAAAAGAACCGTTTCTCAGGATATGCTACGTCAGTTTCAAACCGGTTTTTTTCGTCAGACAGTTTCTTAGATTATTAATTATTATTTATTCAATTAATTAATTTGCGGTGACGTCATTATTGGCACATATTTGCACTCACACATTGATGTTCGTGACGTTATGTATGTGTGAGGTAGAGTCTCAGTGCGAGCGACAAAGCAATATTTTTTAACCAGAAATTTTATTTGCTTTTGTCGAATTATTTGTGGCTAAGATTCACTTACGCGTTACCAAGTTAAAAATTAACTTTAAGATAAATATAAGTATTTAATCCTGTTGATCATTTTTATAGCATTCAGCTATGCTTAGCAAATTAAACTAAGAAATTGTTGTATCCTACTTAGGATGGGAACAAATAGATAAACGTGACGTCACGAAATAACGTAACATACAGTTGAGAAATTTTGGGTACTGGCAAGAGGTGACCGTTGTGCAGAGGATCACAGGTTCAAATCCTGCCAGTCCCATATCTTTTTCAACTGTTTCTTAGTATATTTAATCCTGGGTTAGCGTTTAACTCTGGGTTTTTGTTTAAAACTCAGGATCGCGCGAGTGGCGCTAATAGACCTAATTATATTAAATGTAATTTTGTTAAATTGCTTTTATGTGATTTACTTTAACAAATATAAAAAATAAAATCGAATTTAATATTTTTATTATTCAATTACAACTAAATACAAACTAGTCAAAAAATGCATTTTACCTATTTAATTTCAAACCTAATTATGTATCTATGTATAATACAGGGTGTAAATTACATCATGAATAATTTTCCAAAAAAAACCGACATCAATTATAATAATAATTATATGGTTTTCTTATGGGGTCCATTGTCAGAACTGGACCAAATTGGGACCACACGGGAAGCACCAGCTTTCAAATAAAAAAAGAATCATTAACATCGCTTAGCCCAGTCGAAAGTTATGAGGTAACAAACAAAAAAAATACAGACGCTTTAAGAACCTTCTCCTTTTGAGAAGTCGGTTAAAAACCGCTTACCAATGATTTAGCACATAATTCTGTGTACAAAAAAATTAAATCAACATATTTTACTTGGAAAAATTTGCAACAAAAAATAATCAAAGTTAAAATATCGTACACGTTTATTCGTTACAACATTTGTGCTGAATGTAACTTCGCCATGTTGGTTTGTATCCTACCTAAGATAGGAACAAATGGATGAACGTGACGTCACGAAATGACGTATCATACAGTTGAGAAATTTAGGGTGGCGGTAAGAGGCGACCGTAGCTGGATGGCTAAGAGCGACTGCCCGGTGTGCAGTAAGGTCGCAGGTTCAAATCCTGCCGGTCCCATATCTTTTTCAACTGTTTCTTAGTATAATTTGCTAAGCATAGCTAAATGCTATAAAAATAATCAAAAAGTATGTGACGTCACTTTTAAGTACCTAATTAAACACATGATTTTGAAGCAAGGTAATTTTTTTTCACTGTTCTAAATAACTATGTGATCTAATAATCTAATACATATAAAATCATAATAGCAGCCCTGTACTTAATACATGTCCCACTGCTGGGCTTCTCATGATGAGGAGGGTTAGGCCATAGTCCACCACGCTGGCCAAGCGCGGATTGGTAGACTTCACACACCCTCGAGCACTTATTAGGCACTCTTAGGCATGCAGGTTTCCTCACGATGTTTTCCTTCACCGTTAGCGAGCGATAATTTATATGATAAATACACACATATCTTCGAAAAGACGAGAGGTGTGTGCCGTGGGTTCGAACCCGAGACCTTTAACTTCGCAGTCCTACGGTCTTCCACTCGGCTATCGCTGCTTATAAAATAATGTAATCTAATAAATCGCTCTCCGCTGCCACTCAGCATATACTTTAAGTAACCGGTCCGACAAACTGTTAAATGTTTTATGTTTTTAAGGAAAACCATTATCACACGGCATATGGCACGAGACTAATTAAGGTAAAAGCTCCTATTACCGCGGTAGTCAAAATCGCGTCCTATTACCGTGGTATTTTTATTTTCGCGCTTTATTCCTGTTTTATTCAGTTTAAGTACACCAAAAAGGAAAAAAGTTATCCCAAATCTATCACTTTATGACATAACTGACGTTTGCAAGTATAGCACATAGATAACACTACAAAATCAATCGGTTTGTGTAACGTCGTTGACGTGAGAGGTGTTTCTATACAAACGCGGAACAACAAAAGTAAGTACACAAAAATTTTGAAATTACATTTTTAGTATTAATAAGTCGTTCAAGTATGTTTATTTGTTATTTATAGCATTTTCCTACTATTTTACTAACTATTTAAACAGCTTGTTTCATATTTAAAACTCGTTTTTTACCAAAAAATTAAGTAATAAGATACCGCGGTAATAGGATACAAATTTTATAGATTGATTCTAATACCGTGGTATACCTCGGAAATAGGAAAAACAATGGGTATGTTTAATTGTTAATAACTTTCAATGTATTAACTTATTGAATTAGATTCAAGTTTTGTTGAAATCATTAGTAATCCCATAATTTAGAAACTTTATTCCGCGGTGTGTTTTTTTAATTAGAAATCTAGTTAAATGTGAAAAAGAGTACAAAATGTTGGTTTCTTAGAAGGGGTAAAAATAGGAAGGTGTATTTTAATTTATCACAGAACATTTATTTTGTATAAATTTCGACTTGAGTTATACACATCTGAACCAAAAAAACTGTTATTGTTTGATTAGGCATTTACACGCATAAAAATAACAAAATTTTCATGGGTCCGAATTAGGATTATTAAAACCCATGTAGTTTTCCTATTACCGTGGTAGTTATTTCCAGGTGACTCGGTATTAGGTTCTGTGATCTCCTATTACCGTCCTATTCCTAAAATATAAAATTAATAGTTTTTAGGGTTCCGTAAATAAATAAAAAGTTTTGTATCTGTTTTGGTGGATTCTTATTTTAATATTAATGTTTTTTGATAAACCTAAAAGAGGTTTATGTACTTAGGTATTTTTTATTTAAGTTTATGCGATCTACATAATTTTGTATTTTTTTACAGACATCATGGACCGAAAGAAACGCAAATGTTATACTGATACCCAAATGGCTGAAGCACTTTCAGCGATTCAACAAGGTATGAGTATTTACAAAGCCTCGAAACAGTATAATGTACCAGAGACTACGTTACGGAATAAACGTGATGAGATTATGTTATTTAGATCTCTTTTAAGTTAAGTACATCATGTGTAAACCTTCAGTAACCTTAAGTTAGTTCTTAACTATACTCTACGGATTGTTAATTTTTGAACTTTCAATACGTCTTTAATGTTCTAACCTTTTGTTTATCTACGAACTGTTGATTTTTGATGATTATTTAAATGATTGTTATAACTCGTCATTATTTTTTCGATCATATATTATAACCAGTTGATTCCTACATAAACTTATATTTTTATTTCTATAAAACCAATGAACGCTATTCACGGACGTGTAAAAACACACTAAGTACCTATTACCTACTAATTTATTCTTAAATTCTTTCGGAATCCGCTGGAATTTCAGAATAAATGTACTTATTATAATTTTAACATGAGAGAATCCTTGGCGATTCTCATGTTAAAATACAATACAAAAAAAGAACAAAGATCTTTTCGTATAGACTGATCTGTACGAAAAGATCTTTCTATATAGACTGAATCGCGCGTTGTTTTAATTTTACTTAACGTAAAATGTACTAAGTTCCGTACAAATATTATTTATGAAATAATATAAATGTGTTAGTAATTCTGTAGTATTCATTCATTTCATTCATTCATTTTGTCAATGAATGGCATACTTACAAATTACTACACTAACACGATTATATTTTCTAATTAATATTATTTTTACGGAACTTTAATGAATACAATTGTCGACCCTCGGTAATAGGAGCCGACTACCGCGGTAATAGGATCTGACCATAATCATACCTCGGTATTAGGGGAAATCGACCCGACTATTTAAATATTTTTTTAAAATAAGTAATATCATGAAAAGAAGCATAGATTCAACAGCAATACAAAATATAAATTCCATTTTTGAAGATAAAATATTTTTGCACCTTGAGAAATACTTACAAATGCTTATTTTGGTTTCTTACTTTCAAATGTTGCGAAATACCTCGGTAATAGGAGCTTTTACCTTAAACTAGATTTCTCTTCAATCAAGATGTTATAATGGGGGATACCCTTATTTATGGCTTTGTGGAAAATGTTACATAAATAATAAAAACACGCTTATTTTGCTGCCCCGATTGTCTCGCGTAGATTGATGGGTGGGAAATGTATGTTTGGTGTATATTTGTGCACATCCTCGCGACACAGGAGTTATCAGTTATCCCTGTACGGGCCTCGTTAAAAAAAAGGATTCTTGTAAGTAGAAAGCAAAGTGTTATTTTTGCACTTTCCTTCAGGAAATGAACCATAGAAGCACGCAGTTGGAATTGTGCTTGGATGGCGATAGGCTAACCCCCTATCCCATGGGACCTAAACCTAACAGGTGAAATGTGGGTGTTGTACACCTCTACCGTATGTGTAATATGTGTAATATTTGAGTTATGTTATGTTATGCTTATTTTTCCCAAAAGAGTGGCCGAGGTGAACCATTTCACCTGTTGTGTTTAGGTTTCATTTGATATCGGGTGAGTCTATCGCTATCCACCGGCTACAATTTCAACTCCGTGCAGCTATTGAGAAATTTCCTGACGGAAAAGCCCAAATGGTACCTTTGCGACAGGTTAAATTATAATAATAATAATATATCTTTATTTCAGACCGGGTCCATAGTGTTAGTAATACAATGAAAACTTAGAAATTATGTTTAGTAATACAGAGATACAAAAATAAAAACAAAAATTAAATTCAAATTCAAATTCAAATTAAAATCATTTATTTTCATAGGCCCCAGGACAGAACACGTCAAAACATTACAAAAAATGATATAAAAATAAATCATAAATAATACTAAATTATACTAATTACAATGATTTGAATAACCGGGGCTCAGATTAACTTTAATCAAACTGTTTAGAATCGAATTAAAATCAATCCAAGTACCAGCTACGATGGGTATTGCATTATGAGAAGAGCTGGTGAGAAACTCATGTGCACCATCTTTTAAAATGAAAAATATAACAATATAAAAGTACATATAAAAGTCACATAAGAAGAGCAATTCATTTCCAAATACTATTATCATTTATAGTAGTCTGAAATACTGTAGTAAGCTTTTTGACATATTCCAATTTTAACATATTTTTTAAATTTACCTATCGATAATTCTATTGCGTCTAAAGGAAGTTTATTGTAAAAGTAACAAAAAAGTAAAAAAACGTACATTAAATTTTCGTAAATGTATTGAGAATGTAACGTCATAATATGTATCTCTTTAAATTTATTTCTTAGTGTCTCCTTGGGACTCATAAATAAATAAATTAATTTGACTCGATATGAAGCCTAATCCAATGCCTCCAGATAGGACTTTCCATGTGCACAGCAATAGTCCTCAGGTAGCTGTTGGATTATATAAAGGTTTAATACTACATATATCAAATAACACAATCAGGAAATGATTCACAGTTATCATTTATCATCAAAACTACAAGTCATGACATAACTCTTAATTATTTTGCCATTATGATATCTTTATATAACAGTTTATGGGTTTTTTTTTGTGGTAATCTTTGACATAGAAGTTACAATTGCCTCGTTGGTATAGTGGTTAGCATATGCGACCTCTCACCACCAAGTCTCGGTTTCAATTCCTGGATTGGGCAAATGTTATAACGGCGCCCGCAATAGGAACTCCTGTGTCGCGGGAGTGTTTACAAACATACAATTCACACACAGAGCACACCCAGAGTTAAAACAAATCATTGCGGATCACTCAAAGATTTGTCCCGTGTGGGAATCGAACCCACAAAACCAGCGTTGTTGAAAGCAGCGATTCGATCGCTTAACTTATGATACTTGTATTCATCAGTGTACGTCATACGCTTCTACAATAAACTTCCATTAGACGCAGTTGAATTATCGTAGGTAAATTTAAGAAATATAATAAAATCAGATTATCTCAAAAAGCTTATTACAGTATTTTAGACTACATAAATGATAATAGTATTTGGAAATTAACTTTTTTCTTTATGTGACTTTCAATATGTATGATAATTGTTATATTAAGAGAAGAGCTGGTGAGAAAGTCATGTGCACCATCTTTTCAAATGAAATGAATAAAATTTTTTATCATTTCATTTGAAAAGATGGTGCACATGAGTTTCTCACCAGCTCTTCTCATAATGCAATACCCATCGGAGCTGGTACTTGGTTTGATTTTAATCTGATTCTAAACAGTTAGATTAAAATTAATTTAAGCCCCGGTTATTCAAATCATTGTAATTAGTATAATTTAGTTTTACTTATAATTTATTTTTAAATCATTTGTTTGTAATATTTTGACGTGTTCAAGCGCCTACTGGGGCCTATGAAAATAAATGATTTGAATTTGAATTTATATAGCTATAAGTTATGTTTTTCAGACACAATGTAAATTGTTATTGAAATAAATAAATGAATAAACGAAATGAAATAACCACTACGCCAACTAGTAGCAGGAAATTCTCAATAGCAGCACGGAGTTGGATTCAGGCCTACTCCATATCACATGGGACCTAAGACATAAAAGGTGAAGTGTTGGTATTGTACAACTCCGCCACACACTGGTTGATATAGGCGTGATGTAATATTATGTTTGTTAGTAACAGCCATTTGATGATCATTAATGATACCACCATTGTAATATCGTCATATAACTGTTTATGGGTATTTTGTGGTAATTTTACAACAGCACTGTTTTATTTTTATAGCCTGCCTGCTTATAGTTTGTACTTTGTGTTCCGTGGGCTTATTCGCTATTTGAGATTTTGGTTTCTTAACAAATAGTTTCTGTCAATTAGTAATTCTTTCACTCAAAACATGCATTTTTGACATAACGAAACCACGGATTACTCTCCTGGTTACTTGCCTGATATTAATACTTACGCTTAAAAACTCATTTCGAAATAGCAAAAAATCAGAGTGCGTGTTATTAATAATGGCTTACGACAATAGGCAAAACTGAATGGAAATGACCAATTTGTAAATTATTAACTGATATTAAATTATTTCTTATTTAATAGGACGAGGAATATACAAATTTATCCACTTTTATTGTTGTGTTATAGTTTTAATAGAAGTAAAAATTATTTTGTTTTACAGTTTTTTACTGAGTTGTTGCGCGCACTCTATTAGTTAATGATGTTTTATCTGTGGTTGAAATAACTTGAGTCGTAATAAAAGGTTTAATGGTTTTATTAATAATAGCTAATCCATACATATAATAAAATTTAAAATTATAAATGCCTGTTGAACACATTTAAGAAAAATCAATAAGAGGAGACTAGAACAGCAGTAGAAGCCGAAACATATTTTTTGGATTTTTGTCTGCCTGTATAATTATGTTAATAATTATGCTCCTTACAAGTAAATAAAATAAATTTTGTAGATGAATTTGGGATAGATTTTTTCGAAATGTAAATCCCAAAGGGGGTAAATTAGGCAGGTTTCTCAATTTTGAAAGATATAATAACTCAGAAATATCGAACTTAACGGGGACGAAGCCACGGGCAGAAGCTATTTAACAATAAAATAATACTTTTTAAACTACATTTGAAATTGATGTAAAGAGTGAAATATAACTTCTACATTTTTAAAAATATATTTTTGCAGTGAAAAGACGCCATAAAATTGCTGACTGCCACTTAAAAAAAAAAGAAAAATATTTTTAGTATTAAAACAGAGGTGAAATTTGCGGCCGCTTACCGTGAGGTTTCGCCATGTAGCTATAAAGAGTATAAACACAAAATCATAAAAATTAAGTTTTTGGGCTTTCAATATTTAACTTGAACTACTTTTCCCGCCACCTCGTTTGCGTGGAATTCATTATATTAGTAATAGCTACGCCCACGTTTTGACCCGCATTAAACCTTACAGCTCCACTCCCGTGACGTTTAGCGTAATCTCAAATATCAGTTCAATATTCAGTAGATCGCGAGAATAAAATAATAAAATTAACGAACTGACTTTCCCTCGCGGATTTGTCTGCGTGGTAGCTAAATAAATTAAAACTGGATTTTATAAATAAGTATCGTTCATATAACTATAAATATTTTGGCATTAAAATAAAAACAGACAATTCAATTTTATTTATTTGTATTGATAAAACCTTCTTGTTGACACCTACTAAAATGCATTTTTACTCTGTGGCAACTAATGTCTTTGACTGAAGAAAATTGGAACGTTTCATTACAACGAAAAGCATATAAATAGCTTTAAACTGAAATAAGAAAGTAACAAATTCAAACAATAAAACTCAAATTATTTAACTGATTATATCAAAAGAAAATTGTACATACTATAACAACAAACACAATATAAGTCATTATGGTAAGAGGTATTTTCGGAGAGATTTTCTCTTTAGTGTAAAACGAGTGCATAAAATTAAATAAAATAAGAATGGAACGCGATGTGATGGAAAAAAAAGTTATCCTTAATACAAAATAAAATATATCAAAGATCAAGATAATCTTTTAAGACAACTATAAAAACCATATATAAATGTGATTTTAACTCTTTGCTACTGCTATGTACTAGAAACAGTGAGTATGCGTTATAATTTCTACTTAGTCCTCCGTGACACGATGAAATTACATAAAATATCTCTCACATGTGTTGTAATGTTTTTTGTCTTTCAGGTACAATACACGAATATAGCACACCTATATTATAATAGTATTATGATAAAGATGATAGCGGCGGGTGATTTCAGAGCTAAACATTTTTTAAGACTTAAGTTTCATAAGTGCAAGAACAGCGAACATTAGAAGAAATGTTCCTGAAATTCTGTGAAATAATAAAAATTTTCAAAACTTCTGATTTTTCTTTAATATATTCTTATTTCTCTTACATAATTATCATAGACATAGACACTACGTTACGTACATAAGAAATTATAAATGTAAACTCCAAATAAATTAATAATCGTGAATACAGAATGTAAGTAGTTACATTATCTGGTGCATAACCTGTATTGTCCCATTGTTGGGCAAAGGTCTCCACCATCCATGAAATGGAATGAATCAGGTTTTTCATTTTTTATTAAAGTATGTAACTAGATTTGACTACGTCGATAAAAAGCACTTACCCGTGTGCCAGAATTCATTAAAATTTGTTTAGTTTGGCGAGAAAGAGGAAGCCTACAACCTAGCTACATAATATTAATGTTTCAATATTTTGAAGATACATTATTTTCATTTAGTGCTTTTTATATCCCAGACTGGCATAATTCGTGCTACTTGTCATATTTATAAGTTTTCGTATGAAAAATCTCGAGATCTATGACTGAAAATAATATGACCTAAATTCTATTGCATTACGTATTTAATTAGTATTTTATGACATACATTAGTATTAAACAGTTATTGATTTGTTGTATAACGTTAATCTGAAGTAAAAAAACCTTTTAAATATCATTATTTTATCTCACCAAAGTACAAGAAATCACTGAGAAACTGCTCCATGACCAGTTTCCGATTTTGACATAAGAAATTGCGTTACTTGCCTGTAAAGCTGTCAAATCTGCAAGAGGATAGTAACTGGCAAGCTGTCAAATTTTTTGCCAAGCAGTTATCAACCGTATATGTATGGATATAAGGATGCACTAAATCCGAGATGAACCGGTTTCAAACGAAATTATTAATTGCTTTCGAAATCGACTGGAAATTAGTCA
The DNA here is from genome assembly GCA_905147285.1 of Hypena proboscidalis. Lineage (NCBI taxonomy): Eukaryota > Metazoa > Arthropoda > Insecta > Lepidoptera > Erebidae > Hypena > Hypena proboscidalis. The sequence goes on along the minus strand of LR990156.1, from coordinate 10,043,967 downwards.
CCTTTACGGAATAGCCATACCGGTTTGGTGGTGAGATCAATACCTAAAATAGTATTTTTTATACTAACGTGAGAAATGCGGGTAACTCACTTGTAACATAAGGTCGGTTTATTTTGAAAATAAGAAAAACGAAAAGAATAATTTATTCTGGAATTTATTTTGCACGTCTAACTGAGGCAACACGTTCTCGAAATGCTGGATTACATTTCTGCCAGCGACTTAGTATCGCAATACAACGCGGTAATGCTGCCAGCATTTTGGGAACGAGGCCTTCTGACAGTGACTTATTAAGCTTAAATTAAGTTATTAGACTAAATAAATTTAAGATCCTATATGTATATTTTTCAGTAAATAAATTCCACTTTTTCTGGTATAAGAAAAATAAACATTACAAAGAATCTAAAACGACTTATTTTTATAGTATTCAAACCCTGCACCCTGGGCAATTCGCGAGTTCTCAAAAGCGAATTGGCTAATCCTTTCACCACGATGGCAAGTCTAAATAAAATTTGACTCAGCCATCGACACGACGAAGAAGAAGAAGTATTCAAAAAGGTCAGAAATAGTACGCATCTCAGCACAATACTGCAGCGCTAAAAGCACCGCAGTACTCCTTATTTACAAATAAAATTAAAGGTAATTAAAATATATTTAGAAAATCTCCGGTACAGAAATTCATTTATTTTTAGTCAAGTTTAACTTAACGAAATTTCGTGCTTGTAACTTCAAAAATGACGGACTTCTATACAACTGTTCAACTCTTATTTTACCCCCTTGGATGTGGAATTCCATAAAATCCCTTCTTAGTACGCCCCTACGCCATGTAAAGAATCTTCATGCAAAATTTCAAGTCTCTAGGTCCGGCGGTTTAGGCTATGCGTTGATGAATCAGTCAGTCGGACGAACAACTATACATGTATGTATAGATAGAATCATAGACAGTTACCAAATACCATCCGGTTATCAACAAGCTTGTTTACCCCATTATTTACAAAAAAAAACAATTATTCAAATTGTAACAAGATACAATAATTATTCAAAATCAATTCCTCATCTTAGAAGATTAATCTATAATTAATATGCGGAACTTTCATCGTTTTGAATAAATGAATAATTATTGAATAAATAACGTTACAATGTTGATACAATGAAAGCCTTGCTCTTGTCTATTTATAATTAATTGAATAATTAAATTAGCATTCTTTTTTTTCTTCAGTGCACGCTAATATCTGATGTTGAAGGCTTAGGGGTGTACGTAACCAGAACTTAACATAACATCACGCCTATATTAACCAGAAGGGTGGGGCAGAGTTGTTATTAAGGTCCACCGAAAATTTCCTAACGGAAAAAATCAAATAACACTTTAGCCTGACCCGAAGACGGAGCTCGACATCTCACAATCAGTCGACCATTTTTATTATTGTGCTAGAAGAAATTTACATTGAAATTATAGTTTCCTACTTTTCTTTATAAATAAAAACTTAATACTGCCAAATTTCGCATTCCATTCACATTTTACTGCCTTGGATGGCATCACGCCCTTATTTCCCAGAAGGATATGGCAGGAGTGTACACCACCTACATTTCACCTTTATACTTAAGTCCCATTGGATAGGGGGTGGACACAATTCCGCACTGTGTTTCCGCATGAACGAGTACAATCTGGATCTCTTCAAAGCAAGAGTTAATAGGTATCTCGTAAGCGTGCTCCACCGTAGACCGCATCATCACTTACCATCAGGTGAGATCGTGGTCAAACGCGTGCCTATCCAACATAAAAAAAAACAATTCCAACTCCGTGATGCTATTGTGAAGTTCACAAATAAAACTTTTCCCGACCCGGGAATCGAACCTGAAACCTCGCGGTGATAAGTGAATACGCTAACCACTAGACCATTAAATAAATAAATAAATATTCCACAACTCACACACAACGCCACCTAGCCCCAAACTAAGCAGAGCTTGTACTATGGGTACTAGAATAACTGATACTAATACATATATACTTTTCTTTTGTAAATACATACTTATTATACATAGAAACACCCAGACTTAGACAAACCCCCATGTTCATGCACACAAAGATTTGTCTTAAGCGGGAATCGAACCCACGACGTCGGCGTCGCAGGTAGGTACACTACCTACTCCGCCATCCGGTCGTCAAATCCAATAAGGCAGTACAATTAATAATAATGATAAAACATCTATTGACCAACCCTATACCAATAGATATTGAACTTAATCGAACAATAATCCTTGAGGTAGGTCACGCAATCCATTGCTCTTCCAGTGAAGTCTTACAAACCTTGCCTCTGCACAAAAGCGGCATTGGACTTGAACTATAGTTCAAGTCGTTTTGTTATTAATGAGGGAACAATTGATTGCCTATGTTTAGTACTTCCGTAATCAGATAGTAACTGTTATATTATTAGGTCCTTATTTTCAACGCGAATTATTTTCCAGTTGAAGGATCTACGTAAAAGATTTATTATCCCTCAATAAATAAAAAATCAAAGATTTGAATCTAGTCGGCATATCTCCGTGTAAAATAACGTATTCTCAATAATAATTCCCTTATTTTTTTTAGACAAACCATATCTAAAACACAAAAAATGCACGTTTGTTCATGATAATGTTTTAAAAAATTGTTTAAATCATTCATTATATTACACACATACAAATTGTTTAAAGACAATGCCAAAAATCTTTAAATGTGTTTTGTGAATAACGATTAACTAGTTGTGTTTTGTTTTGGGCTCATGGGATGGGGGTGAACCTATTGCCATTCACCGGCCACAATTTTAACTCTGTGCTATTGCTGTGAGAATTTCCTGACGGAAAATTCACAAGTTCAATAACACTCTGTTTGACCCGGGAATCAAGCTCGAGACCTCGCTGTGAGAGGCGCAAAAGTTATCCACTAGACCAAGCTGTATAATATGTCTATAACAATAAATAAAGACATCATAATATAAAAGTTAACGACTACGGAAGTATAAAAATACGGCGGTCGGGAGTGTCCTTTTAATAAGAAGATTTATGTTAATTATTTTGCAAGTAAATAATTACTTGATATGAATATGCATAATTATGTAAATCAATGATAAGAATAAGATCGATTGGTTAAGCAATGTTTATTGCAATCGATTCTCGGATGGGTGACCATGAACATCCATCATTACCCAAAAGGGTGTGGCAGAGGTGTACAGCACCTACATTTCAGTTTTTTTTTTACATTACATAGAACTTCAGAAGCAATTACATTATACAATGGTCCCAATGACAAGGCCAAATATACCTACACATTCACTCACACAAGCACACCCAGTCTCAGAACAAATCATTGCGAATCACACAAGAATAATTATTAAAATCCGATCATTCGTTTTTGAGATTTGCGCTAACAAACAAACTAACTTTCGCCCGCTGCTTCGTCTGCGTGGTAGTTACATAAATAAAAAGTAGCTTAATGTTACGCGCCTTGTAGTCAATAACCTGCACATAATTTTAAGTATTTATTATTATTAATGTATAGATTTAAATTAATGTTATGTTTTATAAGGCTGTTTTAGAGTGTTAGTTTGTATTATTATTACTTTATTTATTTGTTAAGTTATTTTATATATTTTTAAATATGATTTTAAAAAAATCAAAAAAACATTTAAATCTATAAAAAACAGTTTCCCACCGACATCAGGTGCAGGGACCAAGCTGCCGATAGTTAGGGCTCCAGAGAGAGGAACCTCCTCACGATGCGTGCCGTCCAAAAGGACCGCCTTTTGCATCTGGTTCTTGGTCCAGCTGCCTTATTAGTTTTACTTTTAACCAAGTTTTGTACATTTGACTTTAAAAAAATAAACACGAAAATTTTGCATGCCTTTAATAGGCAAGATATGGATAGAAACCATGTAATATTAACCTATATACAATCTTTGTTACCCTATTTTGCAAATAAAGAATTATGATTTAGAAAAAAAAAAAGAATCGGTCCGGCCGTTTAGAAGATTAGCCGATACAAACAAACAGACAGACAGACATTTTTTTTTTTAAACTGTATGTTAGGCATTGGTATCGTGCAAATAACTATATCAACTGAAAAAATCATTGTTATTTTGACATTAAAAGCAGGCACTTCAATTTTATTTATTTGTATTGATACAATCAAAGGATACAATACTAAAAATACTGAGTTAGTTGTGTGGTCCTTGTAAGGGTGTTTTGGTGTATGGAGGTTTGTATGTGTGTGTTGTCGTGTTTGTGTGTCCATGTGTGTTCAGTATGTTTATTATCTTTTCCCAAATAGCTCCGTTGCTACGTAATCAAGTGATTTGAACAATTCATTGAGTTTTTTTTTAGAATATAAGCATTTAGTGGGTAGATGTTTAAACTTTGGTTATTTTGTTGTAGATATTGCAAATTAAATGTTTATATTTATTTTTAATCGTTGTATCACGGCTTGCGGAAACTAGAAGTATTATAAATGTGAATAAGACATCTTCTGGTAATTCCTGATACCCTGGTACTACGTATAAAGTTATAATTTGTTTACGTATAAAACAAACACGTTATGTCTCACAAACTGATTGACTCATTTACACGATAAATACGGAAATTATCAGCGTCTAATGCTTTATTCATAATAAATCAAATCAAATCATTTATTTCCATGGGCCCCAAGGGGCGCTTGAACACGTCGAAACAAACATCAAAATACAAAAAAATATAAAATTTAAATAAAACTTAGCCAACTAAATATAATACTTATTGTAATAAAATGATTTGACACCGAAGCTTAGATTGACTTTAATTCAACTTAGAGATTTGAATTAAAATCAATCCTAGTACCAGCTCCGATGGGTATTGCATCATGAGAAGAGCTGGTGAGAAACTACATGAGTTTCTCACCATCTTTTCAAATAATTCATACAATATTTGTACGTACATTTTTAATACTCTAATGATCTGCTCTTCGCGGTAATAAAAACATTACTGCTCCACACACATTGGTAGAAGCGTAATGTTAGCTATTAGCCTTTCTAAAGTATTAGGCTATCTAAGCAAAAAATATAAAAAAACACACCTGTCAACACGTTAATTATTATTACTTCATATATAAATTATTCAGAACTTGTTATTTATTTTGAACATTATATAAGCGGAAACTGACAATTGGCCTACGTTGTATTTTATAAGTTATTTTATTGCTTGTGTTAAACTGTTTGTTTCCCAAATAATAAATCAATAAATAAATACCGCGTTCCATTAACTTCAAATTACAATAAAAAAAAAATTAAGAGCGACAGACAACGCACGTGTCCCCAGTTTAAAAAAAAAGCTCAATAGTAATTTGCAGATGAAAAATATTAATATTCTTGTTACCCCCCTCCAGCTAAGCTTAAGAGCGTGTATTCCTTTTCAAAATGTAACTGTCAATTTTTGTAGTGTTTTGGGAATATTTCGTAAAAACTGAATAAAAGTATGATTTTATTCAACTAACTTTTTAGAATGTGGTCTTTAAAAGGTAAATATGACAATTACATTTAATAACTAAAGCATACTTTTCTATTTTATCAGTTGAAAGTCAGTTAAACTGTTAAGTTGTTATATTACAAAATTATGAATGAAATTGTTATATTTACCTTTAAAAACTTGCATTCTAAAAAGTTAGTTGAATAAAATCATACTTTCATTCAGTTTTTACGAAATATTCCCAAAACACTACAAAAATTGACAGTTACATTTTGAAAAGGAATACACGCTCTTAATTCGCTTGTGGTAGGAGGATCCGTGGTGTAATAACCAGGATTCGAACCCAAAACCTCTCGTAAGACTGATGCCATATCCATTGCGCCACGGCCGCTTTAATTATGGTGGTAGCACAACCTTTAACCTGCCGTCAAATAGTAGTGCTATGTGTTGTGGTTAGGTAGTGAGATCAGACCCTGAAATTACTGTTACATGAGACATAACACCGTAGTCTGCAGATCAAGCGACACATCTACAATCAGCTTTTGTGTATTGATCTCCATTAGCTGTAGTTAGGTACATCTAGCCATCAGGTGGACCACACGTTCGATCGCTAAAAAAACACTTCACCTCGCTAGCCAAGTGCGCGTTACAATAATTCTCACACCTGTGTGAATAAATAACATATTTAAATGATATTCACGCACACAAATGCATATTTTATTGTGTTTTTTTTTTTAAGTTCTTTACATGTTCTGCATACTGACAAGCCTTTTTAAGTCATTATAAGGGCTAGAGTCACTCAAAGGTGCGGCTAGAATGCATTGATCATTGTGTAATAGCCCTTATCTTAATAATTTTACAAAATAAAAAACTGAATTCAATTACAAAAAATGCACTAAAAGGTAAAAAATCCTTAAGTAATATTCAACGTCTCGCCTCATCTGTGTATAACTTGAAATAATACAGTAAACGGCCTTAAGGTGCCTATATTTAAATAATTATCCCCGTACTCCTAACAGTTGATGAGTTGTTCCTTCCAGCAACAGCTCAGCAACATGAAATGCTGACTGCTAGATGCAAATATCTGAGTAGCTCTAGGTAATATATGAAAAACAATATAGGAGCCTTTAAAATTTGATGTTACACTTTAAAAGTTGCCCATGATTTCTCTAGGATCCACTCATCAGATCGTAACCTGATAAAAATGGGACCACATGACAAGTAATTGTGCGATGGTGATAGGCTTAGGTCCCATTAGATAAAGGGTGAGCTAATCGCCATCCACCGGGCAAAATTCCAACTCCGTGCTGCTATTATGAATTTCCTGACGGCAAGTTCACAAATAACACTTTGCCCGAACCGGGAATCGAACCCGAGACCTCGCGTTGAAAGGCGTATACGCTAACCACTAGACCATCGGAAAGAAGTAGTACAAGCACTTTAATATTTTTATTTTCATTTTATTAATTATATTTGTCCATGTATTTAGTGTTATTTCAATTAAATTGCTGTTATTTCGTTGTGTTTTAGATATAAGTAATTGTTAGTAATAAGAAGATTACAGTTTGTTACTTTTTAACCGACTTCAAAAAAAGGAGGAGGTTCTCGATTCGGTTGTATTTTTTTTTGTTTGTTCGCCGATTACTCGAAGACGCCTGGACCGATTTGAGAAATTCTTTTTTTGTTTGAAAGGATATACTTGTCATGTGGTCCCATTTTTTTCAAGTAGGTACTTGGCACCGACTTCAGTATTATAAAATAATTATTTAATAATTTCTATTTAACTAAATGAAAAAACGTATTATTTTTTAGTTATTTTGCTTTTTAGTTTACCTAATCTTTGAAGTCGGTTTTTTTTTGTTATATTACTTACGATTATATTTGCATGCTATTTAATGGTTGAATATGCTAGAATCATTATACTATTGTACCATCTTAATGTACCATTTTCTTGGCAAATAAAAATATTTCATTTCATTTCATTTCATTTCATTTCACTTCTATTTGGCGCAAATGAATGGTGAGGCCTTGAGAGCTCTACCATCATTTTCGCTTGTATGCACAAAAAACTAGATATGTAACTGAAAAGACAGACGAGGTCCACCGTCAACACGATCAATGTCATGGGATGGGACTAAAGAGACTTAAACAATGCGTATGAACTCACCTTTATTTCGCACATATTATAGAAGTGTCTGAATCAGATCTGTTAATCTGATAGTATAGATGGCTTCTTGGTTTAGTAGAGTCCGTATGCGACTGCGGATCGAGAAGTTTTGGCTTCAATTCCCGGATCAGATCAGGCACAAGAGGTATTTAGGATTTTTTCAAGGGATGGTAAAAGGCTCTGTCAGGGCCACCTTCTTATCATGGTACAGTACAATTCATTAATATGTTGGATGTTTAGGCCTTATTATCTCTTTAAGGTTCAAAACTGCCAATGTATTAAAATTAATAGTAAATACTCTTCCTGTGTAAAAATATTAATATATTTTGGTTTTAATACACCTGCCATATCCTTATATGTAAAACAAGCTTAAGGGGGAAATTTGCTTGACGGTTTTCCATACAAAAGTTATATGGATTTAACTTTAACATTATTAAGTTTTTATCTAATTTTTTAGACAAATCATATCTTAAACACTAAAAGGCATTTTTTTACTAAATGTTAAATATAACGGGATATTAACTATGTATATATTTGTTGTAGCGAGGTATTTCTAATAAAATCCCGTTACAATTAATATTTAGTAAAAAAATAACCATGCTTAGTCTCAAAACTTATACTAAAAGGCATTATTGTTGGCGCCTATTTGTTCAATTTTTTTTTTCTTAATTCTTAATTCTTTATAACAATAAAATTACAATAGAACTTATGATATAATAAATCATGTACAAAGGCGAGCTAAATTTAAAATGAATTTTCTCCCAGCAAACCTTTAAAATAGAGAGAAAGAAAATCCTTAACTGGTAAGACAAAAGTGTACAAACACAGAAAGTACATGAAAAAATAACTGACTTTTTTTAGTTATTATGTAGCTTAATTGATGATTAAAACAAAATAGCCACGGACAAACATGCATTTAAGTATTTAAGATACGATTCGTTTATCATAATAGATAAAAACTCAATAATATTAAAGTTAAACCCATATTACGACAGAAATGGCCAGAATAAAAACACGGCGCTCGTGTTTGCCTTAATGTTAATTATGATCTAACTCTCTATCTAATATAAACTATGCAAAGAAAACTTGATTATGTAATTAAAAAGACAAACGAGGTCTACCGTCGACACGATCAATGTCATGCGACTAAAGAGACTAAAACAATACATGTGAACTCACCATTATGTCGATCTTTTGTTTAACAGTAAGGACAGAGATTGTGTAGATTTAAATATTATGTAAGTTTTAGCACCTAATTAATTTAAATTATGTATGACTGTAATTTATTGCTCGTTTTGAAACTAGTTTTATGCTTCGATTTCATTTGCTTGAGAAATATTTAAAAAAAATCTTAGCTAAATTCCGCTTAAGAGATGGACACGTCACAGACACGGCGCCCGCTCATTAAATTTACATACAAAATGAAAAACATTACAACACAAAAATTAATATTTCGCAACTTAACAAACTAAGCAGAGCTTGTACTGTGTACGAGAATAACGGATACTAATACATAATTATATACATTTCTTTTGTAAATACATACTTATTAATTATTATGCATAGAAACACCCAGACTAAGATATAAAATAAACAGAAAAGACAGGGCGCGGACGAGCCGCGGACAAGACGCTTCGAAGACTGTGCCCTATTAGAAAGCATACTTATATAACGTCTGTGTCAAGCCCTTTCTATTCATCCATTTAAATTTTAAAAAATAAGGATTGAAAGCGTAACAGACTGACAGAATTATTTATGCAATTTTGATTATAATATCCGTCAGGATGTTAATATAAAATTAAATAACAATTCATCACAGTTCTACGTTAATAGAAACATAATATTAACATATTATTTGCATTATAATTTGTTCAAATGTTATAAAGATACCTAAATTAAAAATAATAAAATACGCATAATAAGTTTGTATTTGAAACACATAAAATATTAAAAATGCATAAAAGTGTAAGTCTCTTTTGTATTATTTTACCGGAAATTTATATAACTTTTGATTTAAAATATTAATAAATGAATCATTGTTGTTTACAGTATTTAAATCTTATTTCTCTACGTACACTCGTACCTGTGTGCGTTTCCCGTATCAGTTGCATATTTGGTATAAAAAGTAAATTAAAAAAAACATTATTGTGTTGAACTGCTTTGTGTTTAAATTGACTGTCGGATCTCTACACAAAGGCTAAAATAATTCAGTAAGTAAGTAAGTAATCATTATTTGGATGAATATGGTACATAATAGGTGACTTAAACTAATTACACAGTATCATCATATTCTGTCAATCAAGGCGTGCAAATATTAGTACATAATTATATCAAATTTAAATTATTATAATCAGATGCTTATCAAAATTTCAGCCTCTTCCACATGCAGTTTTTGCTAACGTAACAAAATTAAAATTTAATAGTTCAATTAATTTTATTCCAGAATTACAAGTTAATTATTTATAATATATCTATGTCAAAATTTAAAATTATATAATCATAATCTTCTTCTTCTTCGTCGTGTCGATGGCTGAGTCAAATTTTATTTCGACTTGCCATCATCGTGGTGAAAGGATTAGCCAATTCGCTTTGGAGAACTCGTGAATTGCCCAGGGTGCGCCGGACGTAGGGAATTGTTGTCTACATCACGAGGAGGCTCCTTTCATGCACCCCATAATCATTAATGTCAATGTCATAATTCAAAATTTACAGTAGAGTAAATGTATAGGTATTCCCTTACCACCGATGGGTTGCCATCGATTTCAATGGGATTCCATCATCAGATCCTGACTTGGTGGCCATGGGACCATTTCTGAAGTATACTTAAATAAAAAATACTTAAGTTTTTGAGTTTTTTGATGCTCTATAAAGTTTTGTAAACATTATATTATTATAAGTTATTATAGGTATCTATGTATATTATTTTATTATAGTGGGTAATTTAATTATAAATAAAAAGTTATTAATTAAATTATAATACTAATTGCAAAAAATAAAGAAACTATTTTAAATTCGGTTCATAGATAAAAGAGCAATTGCTTGACAAACAAATACACGTCGTAAATAGAACCTTCCTATTGGAAGTTGGTTAAAAATATCAAGTCAATCCTTTCACAATTTATAAGTTTCGCAGACACAAACATTCGGAAACTAATTTTCTATTTACTTATTATATGCCTTAAAAATAAATAAATATATTCACACAACGTCATCTAGTCCCAAACTAAGCAGAGCTAGCACTATGGGTACTAGAATAACTTATACTTATACATATATGCTATTGTTTCGTAAATACATACTTATTATACATAGAAACACCCAGACTAAGACAAGCTTCCATGTTAATGCACACAGATTTGTCTTGAGCGGAAATCGAACCCACGACCTCAGCGTAGCAGGCAGCTGCACTACCGACTATCCGGTCCTCAAAATGACATTACCTTGTAATATTTGACAAATAAAAGAATCAATCAACTGTGTTATTGATATAACTGAAGTATTGAATTTTCAGGAAATAATATAGATTGTTAAGTTAGGCCTTGAAATGAGTGATTCGGTATAGCGGCCTGTCCACAACGACATCGATTCTTTCATATATTGCCTATATTTCCCAAAAGGGTGTGGCAGCGGTGTTCATTACCCACACTTCACCTGTTTCGTTTTGAAAACGACGCCCGCACTCGGAGACACTTCTCCTGTGTCACACACATAAAACACACCCAGAGCACAGTATAAATATGTACAAACAGTACGGAAACTGCCTACAAACGTGCGAAACGGCACGCACACATAAACGTGCACACCGACGAGACCCCTAAGCGGCACTCGCTACTGAGAACACCGCGACAACCGCTTAGGCGCCTCGTCGGTGTGCATGTTTATGTGTGCGTGCCGTTTCGCACGTTTGTAGGCAGTTTCCGTACTGTTTGTACATATTTATACTGTGCCCAGAGTCAGAACAAATATTTGCGGATCAAAGTCAAAGTCAAAGTATTTTATTTGTCAAACATAGGTAATACATAAATGTGATCTTATACAATTAGTTCACTATGTTTTATCTTTGGGACATAAAATATATTATAAGATTATTGTAATTAATTATAGTATTAGATTGAAGAAATAATATTATTATACATTAATAAATTGTGTCAACTACTTAGGTACTCATACTAATTTCGATTATATCTTAAATTATTGATTACATTTAACAATAAATAATAATAATAATTATTATGCATGAAATTACAATTAAATATCATAGGTGGTCGTTTAGAAAATCATCTATTTTGTAGTAACACTTATCAATTAGAAGCTGGTTTTGACAATGATTTTATATATAATCTGGCAGCTTATTAAAAATTTTAGGAGCTAAACTAAAGAAACTCTTTTGCAAACCTTTTGCAAACCACATTCCAAAAACTTTAAGAGAATTACCTTTACATATTTTTAAAAGAAAACTTAAGTCTTGGTTACTTGAAAAGTGCTTTTATACGCTTAATGAATTCTATTCCTGTAAAAAATAAGTTATCTTGTTTGTTAGTGCTACTTTATTGTCCATGTTTACTTCTTTAAACAAAAATTCGCATGCCTATTAAAGGTGAATATGTCGGGCTGCTAAAACATGTATACCGTCTACTGTACGGTGTACCATATTCCTGCGAATAAATGAATCTTGAATCTTGAATCTTGAATAGTGCCGTGTTACATTTCGTTTGACAGAGTTTATTTACGTATTGAGCGCGCAAAGGCGCTCTTCAAACTTCTGACAATTTCGGAAAGAGATGTGCATTACTTTTCACAAATAAAATAGTTTCTAATATATACAGAGATGGCAATGTAAGTAATTCACACAAAGATTATGGTAATCGAACTCAAAACATCAGCGGAGTTGAAAGCGGCGAAGCGATCACTTTAACCTCAAGGCCAACCGTGAACTCAAAGTCTTACCTCATGAGTTAGGCGGTGAGCCTATCGACATCACCCGGGTACGGGCCCAATCGCAACTCCGTGCTGTTAATGAGAATTTCCCAACGGATATTTATGCTCGACCCGCATGGGTATTCCATACGGTATCACACGAAATATAAATTTCTGTCAATCAAATATCGACCGTATTTATATGGGGGTAAGGATGCACTAAATTGGCGCAACCGACAGTTTCCCTCACAGAATCGAACATTGCCAGTCGTTTACCAATTTCACGAGCAGCATTTCTGTCTTCACGAAAACCAACTAATAGTTTAAAATATACAGCAACTAACACTTTTTAATAGCGATTAATTTAAAAACGTTACATAACATATAACACCTATATTACTCAGAAGGGTGTGGCAAAGGGGTACAACACCCACATTTCACCAGTAATGTTAAGCTCCCATGGCATAGGGGGTGAGCCTATCGCCATCCACCGGGCACAATTCCAACTCCGTGCTGCTATTGTGAATTCAAAAGAAAAAAACTTACAATCTTAGTCTAACAGTACAATAGGCTAACATTTTCAAAAGTTGCATTACATCACACAAAATTATGTCATGACATAAAGGTGGGTTCACACGTATTGTCTCTGTCTCTCACGACATTGACCCTGTCAACGTGGCCGTGGCGGGTGACAGGTAATTCCGTGCTTTTAGGAAAATAAAGCGACTTCTTTTATGCACCAAATTGCAATAATGTCTGACTTTGAAAGTATTGTGACCTTTTATGGCAATGTTTTTTTTTCCGGCAATCTTAAGTTCTGCTAATCATAACATAACATCACGCCTATATTACACAGGGAGGTGTGGCAGAGATAAATAAAACCCACATTTTTTAAGGCATCTACATTCTATAAATGAGTTCCTGAATAAAAAATAACGATCATTTTTTATTATAAATTGTAATTAGTCAGTTATATATCGACATTTATCACTCTTAATCATAATAATTGACATGTAATAATTTTGGTACAATGATTATTCTTATAATAATCTGTTCTTTTGTGGAATGCGCTACCGGAAGATATCAGGATGGCAAGAACCCGGTACACCTTCAAAATTAAAGTACGCAAACTTTTAACAGAAAAATTGGCAGAATCGTCATAATGATTAGTTGTTCATCCCCCTTCTCTTCATCCGTTATTTATATATATGTGTATATATTTATATATGTATATATTTGTGTATATTATTGACGTATTTTAAGTATTATGTATGTACCATATATGTATTTATATGTATTTAATCGATTTTCAAATCAGTGTATAATTTTTTTTTCTTTATTAGTACCTATTATCGAAACGCACCTACCTTTGTTTCTCTGCACCACCCTAGGTTGACTGTTAGAGAATGCCACTAGGCATTAAGTCCACCTATGTACCATTTTGTGTGCAAAAAGTTAAATAAATAAAAAATAAATAAAAAAAATATTTTTACATTTTATCAGTTTGGATCAATAACTAATTGAATTGTGTAACATCTGTATTTTCACCTGTGGTAAACAATAAATGAATTTGTATTTATATTTGTATTCACTTGTATGCTTAGGTTAGGTGAGCCTGGCGCGATCCACCAGGCACAATACCAACGCCGTGCTGCTATTAAAACTTTCATGAAACTATGGCTTGACCCGGGGATCAAACCCAAGATTTCCCAGCTAGACCAACGAGGCGGTCTGCGTAATAACTTTTACTTTCATAAAATTTATTCATTTATAACAATTCCAATAACCAGTCATGCGTCGCGTCCTTGTGTCGTGTCAATACCGTGAGAACTTGTCATTCATGGCGACACACCTTTATATCGAATGTACGGTAGCTAGGCGTAACAGTCGAAATTGGAAATTGTTGATCGTGAGGTCCAGATTCGATTCCCGGAAGATTAAAAGCGAATGTTATTTATTCGATGAATGGTTAGAGTCGAAGTCATTCGACTGATTAAGCGAAGAAAAACTGTCAACTAATCTCTCAGAGTTAAAGAGCCAACCGGAGGTTTTTCCGCCGCCAAATGTGAATGACCGCCGATCATACACTTCATATAAAACTAGTTGTCATCCTATGATTTGACACTAGCACGGTACAATTTACTACCCATTTCCCCACTAGTTTTGGCAGCATTATTTGTTCATTGTGTGTCCAAAAACTATATAATATTTTTTTTAAATGACTTTATTTATTTAAATATTAACACATTACTAACCTAACTACAATTTAATCTTTAAAAAAATTAAAATTATCTTTAAAATAACTAACTTTATATACATCAATTAAAAGAATAATATAAAATTATTAAATAAACCTAATCGTAAACAAAACAGGTGTCAAAAAATACGTCCGCATCAATGTCGACCGCGGGTAACGTGCCCAGAAGGCTGCATTGCCACGTTGTATGGCAATGCTGATCCTTTGTCCAAAGTAGAAGCCTTTTGGTCACGTGAAGAGTCAACTAATATTTTTGTAATCTCTGTAATAGGAGAATACACTATATATAATACAATACATATATATAAAACAAAGTATGTGTGTCTGTCCCTATGTATGCTTTGATCTTTAAAAACTACGCAACAAATTTTGATGCGGTTTTTATAGTATGATTCATAACATAACGAAGGTTTTCATGTATAAAGCATGCATATTATAGTAAAACATAGGACCTGGAGCGAAGCCTGGCCGGGGTCTCTAATAGATAATATATGTAATACTCGGAGGAAATAATCTCATGTAATATAATAGCAGCCCTACTATATCTAATACATGACATGTCCCACTGCTCAGCTCGGACCTCTTCTCATGATGAGAAGGGTTAGGTCATAGTCCACCACGCTGGCCAAGTCTATCAGTCTTCACACGACCTCAAGTACTTAGACACCCTCAGTCATGCAGGTTTCCTCACAATTTGATCATTTATATGACAAATATACACATATCTTCGAAAAAACGAATCTTAACGATTTATTAACAGAGGTGTATGCCGTGGGTTCGAACCCGGCTTTGACTTCGCAGTCCTACGGTCTCCCACTCGGCTATCGCTGCTTTTTAATATATTAGAAAAGAAAAGAAAGAAACATTTATTTTGGCAAATCATAATCTTAATATTCACTACATAGTATAAAACAAAGTCGCCTTTTCTGTCCCTATGTGCGCTTAAATCTTTAAAACTACGCAACGGATTTTGATGCGGTTTTTTTCAATAGATAGAGTGATTCAAGAGGAAGGTTTTTATGTATAATACATGCAAAGAAAGGGGGAATCGTTTTACTCCAAATTTACCGCGTGCGGGCCACGGGCAGTAATGAATAAATCAAACTACTGGATCGATTTTAATCATTGTCACATTATATACCCATGCGAATCCGGAGCGGGCCGCTGTGTTTTTATATACAACGTTCACAGTTTTTCTGTAGTGTATTTAGTATCAGCATTGTACCCGTGCGAAGCCGGGGCGGGTCGCTAGTTACTTATAAAACTACTTATAATAAAAATTTAATTGATGTGCCAAAAAAGGTACACACCTCAGCATACTACTGCAGCACATCAGCACTACAGCGCTGGTATTCTGGTGCGCCCTATTATTAGGGATAATGAATGGATAAAAATGGATTCATGGTTAATTTTTTTTTAATCTTGTCTTTTCTTTGTCCCCAGTGGCGGTACGCGACCCCCCTAGAACAAATAGTCACATTCGTGGGCGTTCTGCTATCAGTGATCAGTTCCCTGGGCACCATAGGAGGAATAGTCATCTACGGCGAGCTGACAGCGTTGTACGTGCAGCGACATAAAGCGGCGCTCGTGTCGCCTACAGCGTATATACTCATAGCGTTTGGAGGGGGGCAACAGATGTAAGTGTTTCAGGTTGTCATTACACTAATCGATCGACCGACGATCGACGTGATCGATCGACGCCTAATCGATGAAATAGATAAGGTCGATCGACTTCGTGTAATCTTTTCTACAGTCAATTGAAGCTCGATCAACTCGTTAATAGAAACATTTTGACTAATCCATTATACGATTTTACTGGCTTTATTATTATTATTATATTTTTTTTTATACTACGCCCACAGCGAACGAACCTGTAGTCCACCTGATGGTAAGTGGAGTACAGCCCATATGGACATCAACAATCCACAAAAGCAGATTATAGATGCGTCGCTGCAGCTGAGGACTACGGTGTTATGCCTCATGTGCCAGTAATTTCAGGGCCTGATCTCACCACCAAACCGGAACACAGTAATGGAAGCACTACTATTTGGCGGCAGGTTAAAGGTGAGACGGTGGTGCTGCCTTGCTGCCGCCCTTGACCACCAGTAACTTATTTAATTTAATGATGTTATTGAAGGTGTCATCAACGATGGTCTATCTCTTTCCGTGAGGTCTCGGGTTGGGTAAAAGTGCTATTTAGGTCAGGATATTCTCGATAGCGGCATGGATGTGTGCCCCGGGGATGGCTATAGGCTCACCCTCTATCACATGGGACCTAAACATAACAGGTGAAGTGTGGCTTTTTTACACCTCTGCTACACCCTTCTGGACGTGTTTCCTAATAAAGTGCCACTATTTTCCAGTCCAACGGGCAACCGACCGAATCACATGGACGCCCTGATGCAGGACAGCTACGCCTTCGCCTATGCCAGTGCTACCATCATTGTACTCCACATCATCACAGCGGCCACTGGCGTCGTTCTTGTTGGCTGGGCAGCAGCTAGAATGGTCAGTTGTATAGTAACCTTTTTTTCACCAGTCATCGCTTCACATCATTACTGCAGCCACTAGTGTCATTCTTGTCGGCTGTCCAATTTCGCACAAATTGCGTAAATGAATTTCATGTCACTGAGCGATGTTACAACTATTGCACTCGATTTATTTATTTTATTTTAAACTTTATGCACATCAACGTACAATGTACAATGGCGGACTTAATGCCTAAGGCATTCTCTACCAGTCAACCATGAGGAGGTGCAGAGACAATAATGGTAGATGCTTTAGAATTTAAAAAAAAGAAAGTAAAATCTATAAAGTTACAATCCTAATTAATGTTTATTCTAATAATTATATTTTAAACAGGATAGTATATAATGTAAATATACTAAATATTACTATTACATAATATAAATAATATATAATATAATATATTAAATACATATAATCAGGTAATACATTATTTAAACGTATATATATAATATAATATATAGGCACACAATATCATTTAATTTTTTAATGACTCTGCTGATGATTCATTGTACAGAAGATTACGTACGATTTCTGCATTCGATTGTAGTATTCAAATTAAGTTTAGTTCTATCCATTGGCATCACGATTTGTTCGGACGTGGTATCAGCATCGCGAATTTTCAAATTAATACTCAGTGTTTTGGTCTTATGGGGATAAAATATGGGATGAACCATTGCATGAAATTTTCTCATCTTTGCAGGCAGAGTAGTTGCTACTATGCTCTTCGCATACAAATGAATTACAAATTAACCAATCATATCTTAGACAATCTTGGCATTATGTTGCAAGCAATCATAAATTATTTCGTTTCTTTCTCTCTAATCACACTTTGTACATATAATTTCCAGGTGACTCGTCTTCGCATGAGGCTACTACAAAACGTCATCAGCCAAGAGATAGCGTTCTTTGACACCAACACCACCATGAACTTCGCTACTACTATTACAGAGTAAGTATCATCATGATTGGTGTTATCTAGAAAGAAAGAAAGAAAGAAGAAAGAAAATAATTTTAATGCCAGCACAGATCAACTAAACACTTAGAAAAAAAAGGAACAAATGAAATTAAATGCAAAATAAAAAATGAAAATAAACATTTTATATAAGTATATATTTACAAACATAACATCATCACAAATGTTACCCAGAAGGGTGTGGCAGAGGTACAACACCCACATTTCACCTGTAATGTTTAGGTCCCATGGGATAGGGGGTGCGTCTATCGCCATCCACCGGGCACAATGCCAACTCTGTGCTGCTATTGTGAATTTCCTGAGGGTATATACAAACCTGACGGTTTTCCATACGATAGTTAACAAATAAAACTTTGCCAGACCCGGGAATTAAACCCGAGACCTCGCGGTCAGAGGCGCATTTGCTAAGCAATAGACCATCAAAGCAGTTCTGTTATACCAGTAGTCGCAAATAGTACCTATAGTTAGATTTTCTTTCTCTTCCAGGGATATGGACAAGTTCAAGGGTGGCGTGGGTCACCACGTAGCGATGACTGCGAACCTGGCCGGCACCGTGGGCTTCGGAGCAGCCCTGGCTATGAGCTATGGATGGGAACTCACCCTTAGCGGCCTTGCTGTAGTGCCTGTATCGCTTCTCGTGGCTTATGTCGTTTCCAAGGTAAGACACCTGTGGATTTAAATAGCCACAAATTAACTATAGGACCGATCCTAAAATAGCCTGGGGTATCCCAAAAATTACCCCTAGGATCGGGCCTAAAATAACTCCCTGGTGTATCCCAAAAATTACCCTTAGGTTCAGGACTAAAATTGCTCCTTTGGTTATCCCACAAATGACTATTAGGATCGGACCTAAAATAGGTCCCTGGGGTATCCCAAAAATTACTCCTAGAAGCGGAGCTAAAATAAATCCTTGGGGTAACATATTTGACATAATCCTTGTGGGGTTAAACTAGTCGTCATGTGACACTTCACATGATATCAAAATCAATTTAGCGGTTTTGCTGCGACATTTAATTTTTATATTTGGTTGCGAAAACCCGTAGTTGTAACTAGTTACGTACGCAATATTATAAGTGTATAATATGTAGCTTATAAGTATTTTAAATAGCTCAGCCTAGTGAATTCGCGGGTGAAAGTTAGTATTTTTAGCACAAGAACTCTCCAAATCCTTGAATAACCAGTCAAATGTCTTTTCCAGTACCAAACAAAATACTTCGGAGAAGAAGTGAAGGCGTACGGCGTGGCGGGCCGCATTGTTGAAGAAGCGCTATCCTTCATCAGGACTGTCAGGGTCTATGCTGGGGAGGAACTGGAGGTTAACAAGTGAGTGAACGAATTCGTAGTGTATCTGATGATAAGATATGAGGAAGTGAAGCCGTAGAACGTAGAGGGACACGACGTGCAAATGCCAGACTGTCCCGAATTGTTTAGGCTTGTCCGGCTTTCGGAACCTGTCTCCTTATTACGATTGATGTTGATTGTGATTGAATCAGATTCAAAATTAGACACATGACACAGCATCAATCTAATAAGGGGACTGCTATAGAGGTGAAATTTGAATTGAAATAGCACGTGCATGATGTGGAAGGTTAAACGTTAATTTAAAAATTATGTAGTCTACGGGACGATAAATATTGAAGACGTAAACGCGTTCGACGTACTATGAGACTAATAGATTCATGATCCTTCTTCCGACATTTCAAAGCATTAATGTAATTGCTTGAATAATGTCAAGTTGGAACAAGCTTATCTATGAATCATGGATCAGTTGGTCTGTACTGAATTAACTATATTAACAGTGTCATATCATCCAGGTACAAAACGGCTCTAGAATCAGCAACACACGCAGCTCGGGCCCGTGGCCTCTGGGCTGGGGCCGGATCCGGACTTGGCTGGCTGCTCACATACGCTCTGAATGCCATCGTCTTTGCATATGGTACTATTCTGTGTGTGGAGTACATGGATGTTCCACCAGAGCAGCAGGTGTACCACCCTGGGATTATGGTCACTGTGAGTATTGGATTAAAGTCGTTTTTTACATGCCCTGCTTGGATGACTTAACTGCCAACGATTGGACACAAGGTAAAAATCACGGGACCGGTAGGTTCAAATCCTGCCGGTCCCATATTTTTTCAACAGCTTCTCAGTAAATTTACTAAGCATAGCTAAATGCTAAAAAATAATCATTAAGAAGTTTCATTAACGTTGATCGATTAGTGTGATAGCTTTGGCTGATCGCGTTTTGGCGATAAATAATTAGATGTATTGTCGATCGATGCCATGGATCGACAATCGATAGTCATCAACTATTCCATTCTATATATCATCGATGACTTATCTTATCAATTAGTGTAGTAATTAGGAGCAAGAAAATTAAATCAAAATCAAAATTTTTTATTTGCACAATATGGGTAACAAAGGTGGTATATAGAAAAATATTACATAGTTTCTATCCATATCTTGCCTATTAAAGGCATGTAAAATTTTTGTGTCATTTTTTAAAAGTAAAATGTACAAAAACTTGGTTAAAAGTTAAACTAATAATAATAATAATACAAACTAACAGTCTAAAACAGCGACTTATAAAACATAAAATAAATCTAAATCTATACATTAATAATGTTAAATACTGAAAATAATAATAATAATTAGTCATTGTTCAAAAAGACTTATCACATAAAAAATCTTGAACATTATAATAAGCTTTTTCAATAAGTAACGCCTTTAATTTATACCTAAATACCTAAATTAAATTGTTCAATACCTACTTTTGATACATTGCGGAATGGCGTTGTAAATCTTTATTATTAATATGTTATGTATCTGTTGTCTATATTATAATGCATGTCATCGCCAAATATTTCATTAACTATCTTGAACTCATGGACTCTAGTCTAACGGATTTAGCTGAATATCAGTATTTTACGTCAAGCGACTGCCATTAGACCTCCACAACCAAGAACACAGTTTTTTTTAATGGTGTTTCTAAGCAATTAGATACTCCATAAAGATTACAATCTAGTCTAGATACAAATTTGAGACTAATGAGTAATTTAATTTTGACGTCTGCTACTAAATTATCAGTACCCAGTACGAGATAATACGATACTCTTTGTTAGACTAGTTGTCAGACTTTCTGGTCTCTGACTACCCGTAACGACTGCCATAGATCTTCAAATGGCAACTGTTTCATTAGCTCGAACTATAAGGGTCGACACACACGCCGGAATTCCCGTGGCGCCGCGGGCATCCGCGCGACACGTTTGAGTTTCTCATGCGATAATGAGTATTATAGTTGTGAGAATAGAGTTGGAATTCATATGACACTGAAACTGCGCTTCGATTCGCTGCGCTTCGACGCGCTTTTGGTGTGTGTCGACCCTAACAGTAATTTTCATCCCCAGATCCTGTTTCTAACATTCATGGCAGCTCAAAACATAGCCATGTGCCAACCTCACTTGGAGATGTTCAGCTCAGCCCGTGGCGCCGCTCGCTCTATCTACACACTGCTTGAAAGAACGTCCAACATTAACGCGTTGGACAGCCAAGGAGTTGTGGATAACTTTAGAGGGAATATTGTGTTTGATAATTTGTATTTTAATTATCCTTCGAGGCCTGATGTTAAGGTTAGTAGAAACAATTTAAATATCTTATCTATCTAATCTAAATTTTCTATTTCTGCTTCTTGCTCATAGATCGGCGCAAAACTTCTTTTTCCTCCACTCTACTCCGTCAGCCGTCTGTCTCGTCTCTTTAAATTATTCTTTTACACAATCCAACCATCTTTTCTACAGTCAGGCTTTGCTTGTACTATCTTCATTAAGACTGATCACTCTTTTAGGCACGTGAGTTTACATGCTAATAATTATGTGTATTTTACACACCTCTGGCACATCTGGGGTAATATCTATAATCTCTCTTCCTGGCCATTATTAATCCCATCAGGTGGTGGGGTCATTCTTTCTAGTTTTCTCTCTTCACTTCGCTCTATCTTTGACGTCTGTGTCGGTAACCTTGCATAGCTAATTGTCTCTTTTTATTATCTGAGACCATCTGGTCTTCGGCCTGCTACGGGACCGCGGTCCGGAAATTTAAAACTGTAGAGCAACATGCAACATGCAACATGTCCATGCCATCTTAGCCTACTCTCCTGGAGCTTATCGACGATGTCACGTACAGTGGACCAAGCAATTAGGTATGCAGGGCTAAAACTTATCCATCACAATGAAGACTCTTGCAGTTAGTCTGCACCATGAGGTAGAAATTTTTCCCTGCATACCTATTTGCTTGGCCCACTGTACACCAAAGCTACGTCGGGTACCTCTGGTTAGTATATCCGTGATATTATAAATGTTTTTGTTTATTCGCAGGTTCTCCGCGGTCTAACACTTAAAGTAAACCCGGGTGATACCATAGCGTTAGTGGGTGGCTCGGGCTGTGGAAAGTCAACACTTCTACAGTTACTTCAACGACTGTACGAACCGGACAGTGGCAGCATTACAGTGGACGGACACAAATTGACAGATATTCATCTGCATCACTTCAGAAGCACTATTGGTAAGGTTTTACTAGATAAGATAAGATAAGATAAGATATATTTATTTGCAAAAAATGTGGTAAATACATAACAGATGGTATACAATAATAAGCACAAGACACATTCTGCCATATGATAATAGCATGCAAATATTAATTGTATTGAAAATAGCTAGCATGCAAATTGTATTGAAAATCATTCAATTGAAATCCGTATCATAAAATGTATATCAAAATAATTAACACAAGGTAGGCTAGGCAACAAACACATTAAAGTTGCATGGAGACAAAACAATAAAACAAAACAAATAGAATTACAGAATGTAAACCTATACCAATGCACTTCTGAAATGGTAAGACTGAGTGGCTGATTGCTTTACAAAATCACTAACCATTTTCTATTAACCAGTTTTTCAAGGTTACACAAAATTTGTTATACGGCAGCTTAACTATGTTTTCTGGTAATGCATTATAAATTAACGGTGCCATGTAGGCACAACTCACCCTAAACATTTCGAGTCGAAGTACTGGTCGAGGTACTATTGTAGCAAGTTACTACAGCAACTGTGGAAGTATAGAGTTTTACAGAGGACGGATACAAATTGACTACTGTGTGTATTGCTCACGAGACCTCGTCTCGGGTTCGAATCGTGAGTCGGGTGTTATTTGTGAACTATCAACAGTCACCCTTAGTGCGCATTTGCTCCCAGTACAACACTCTACGTAAAGGTTCCGATAATGTGGACATCTTCCACGATTCCTACTTACAGTTTAAGCAAAAGCTCCTTCCACACCCTAATAATATATATGTTTAAATAAGTAAGTAAATTAATAAATAAATAATATATACATTTATTTCATAGTTTAGTTTAGATTAGATTTAAGTAAATTTAAACAATCTTTTTTTTGTAAAATTGTGTTATTGTAGTATTATAATTTTGGCTCAACTTAGTAATTATATTGTATATGATAATTATATTATAAGTATATTGTTTTAGTTTTAAGTCAGTAAATATCCGTCCTTCAAAATATAGACAACGATGTGTACGTCTGTAATTGATATATACATATATATAAGAACTTGATTTCATAATGCATGTACTTACAGTAAAATTTCCTTATGTATATTGTTGATGTACCAATAAATAAATAAAATAAAAATAAACTATCCATCTAATAGTTCTCAATATCAACATTGCGTTAGCATTGTGCCTGGTGGATGGCGATAGGCTCACTCCATGGGACCTAAACATAATAGGTGAAATGTGGGTATTGTACACCTGTCCCACACCCTTCTGGGTAAATATAGGCGTGATGTTATGTTACGTTTTGTTTGTTATTAACATTATTTCTATCTCTTTTCAGGAGTGGTTGGTCAAGAGCCGGTGCTGTTCAGCGGTACGATCCGCGACAACATCACGTTTGGTATGAGTGACGTCACTATGGCTGACGTCATCGAAGCCGCCAAGCTTGCGCATGCGCATCAGTTCATCACCAAGCTGGCTAACGTGAGTAAAGTAACGCAATCTCTGAACACATTGTTACAGGGTTTCTCTTTTTAGCTTGACTTGGATCGAAAATTAATGAGGTTTAATGTTTTTTTTATATTACGGACCTTATTCGGGGAGAGGGGGAGCGGGGAGGAAATCAAACCTTCCTCTCATGGCCGTCAGCACGAGTCGAAAATAGTCTTGGATTTTTTTGTTGTTTTTAAAACGATTCCCGCATTAGTAATAGCTCCTGTGTCGCGTGGGTGTTCACAAACATACATTTCACACACACAAAGCACACCCAGAGTAAGAACAAATCTTTCCGGATCACACAAATATTTGTCACGTGTGGGGATCGAATCCTCGACACCAGCGCAGTTGAACGCGGTGAGACGACCGCTTTAATCTCTACGCCAACCGTGTACTCACTCACACATTGATTTCTTTTACTTGAAAAAAAAGAAAATAAAAAAAATTTAATCAAGTGATTTTAATTTATTTCAGGTATTCCTATATGGTTTTCGTTCGTTCTGATATTTTGATGTACTATACATAGGCACTAAATCGATCTGTGGCACCCTTCTTTAGCTTCTACGGCCCACCAGGGTGTCAAGGTACACAGTTTGGAAACTTTAGTATTAGTCAAGTCTCCTTCTTCTTCGTCTTCCTTCAGTCTACTGTATTTTTTTTGCAAATAATCTAAACTGAACGATATTATTTCTTTCCAAAGGGCTACAACACAATCCTGGGCGAGCAAGGCGCCTCTCTATCAGGCGGACAGAAGCAAAGAGTGGCCATCGCTCGCGCCATGCTGAGGAAGCCGGCGATTCTACTGCTGGATGAACCTACTGCCGCGTTGGATCCGGCCGCTGAAAGACTGGTAACCTTGTACAATGCCGATTTATCCGTCTCTCTCACTATCAAGTAATAATCAGACAAATATATTTTCACCATAGCTAAAGTCGAAGCTCATTTATTTTATTCATAAACAAATACACTTGTGTTTAAATATAATGTTTTCTTAAAACTAGGCACCTTATTAATAACAATTAGTAGGAATTATTACAAAAATGATTATTAGAGGAATACAAGGCAAATAATTTTATTCGTGAAGATCTGTTATTGGCTCTCTGTCACTTATTTACATTAAGTTATCGAAATTGTTATATGCTGTTGATCTTCCTATAAATAAATAAATAAAAATAAATAAATAAATAAATAAAATATAAAAAATTGGCAAATAAAATATAAAAAAATTAAGTAATGAATTGGTTATAAAATTTAAAGCTGTAATTATGATTTATGCTCTATAATTATGATCGGTATTTAAACGTAATCTCCAAGATGCAGTCAACATGAACTTGATTGATAACTTGTAATTGTTTTTGGGACCTCAAGTAAAATAACGTGCTGTTAAAAAATAATAATATTTCCTTTCTAAATTGTAATTCTATGTTTTGATCTCATATAATGTAAATTTTAATTTTATACGTGAACTTTTTATCTAATATTTGTGCTGTAGCCTTTTATTGAGGGAATACACTAAAATGTTTTGATGTGTTTGTTATAATTATGTCTATAATGTGTATAGCTATTGTTGGAGATCCATAATTCATTAAATAAATAAATATATCTGTCTAAGAATTTTCAGTCAAACTGACCAGAGCCAAATGTCAAAATTTAGTATCATCCGAGTGCGCTCAGATAATCTGTTTAGACAATACGAGTAGCGTCCGAGAGATGTTCCGAGTCAACTCGGACTGTGAGAACCCTGACGGTTCTCACAGTCCGAGTTAATTATGTGTATAGTAGTATACATAGTTCTTAATTATGTGTATACTTAACATTGTTATAACAAAATCCTAAATAACTGACACTTCCGTCCTCTTCAGGTACAAGCTGCCCTCGACGCGGCTGCCGTGGGCCGTACGACCCTGGTGGTATCCCACCGTCTCTCCACCGTAGTCCACGCCACGCGCATCGTGTACATGGAACAAGGGGCCGTCATGGAGCAGGGTACCCATAAAGAGCTGATGGAGAAGAAGGGGATGTACTACACGCTGGTTCAAGAGGATATGACGCATAAGTAAGAAAATTTACATTGAACGCCTAAAGTAACTAGGGATCGC